>OY755236.1:99418582-100101577 GCA_963576725.1 Azorinus chamasolen | reverse complement strand
TTTCTTACAATTAGAAATATGTTGATCGGTGTAAACTAATATGCACAATACGGATATATCAATACTAGGTGATTTGTCTAGCAGAATTAACTTACCTAAAGAGAGAGTTCAACCCATAAAGGTCGTTTAAAAGTGAACTTGTTACAATTAGTATTTTGAGCGTTTTATCACTGTGGCATAAGAATGTGTTGTTTGTTTTGAACATGTGAGGCGAAAAAGTGCACATCCTGATGATAGGATTTATTTTAGGTTAAGGGGCATTGCGTATACTCAGCTTGATTAAAGTAATTCCCTTTTCTGTTTATCCAACGCACAGTGTACGTCTGATTGAACCATTCACGCAATAGATTCACCTTTCTACGCCTTTAAGAGAAGTGCTGTCTGGATATATTTCCATTTACCTATGAAGTTATTTAGCTATGATTCCTAGTTTCTATGGCAAATGTTCCTGGTTGAATATGACCTATGAAACAATGATCTAATTAATATTCATGATGTCACCATTTCTTACATAAATAGGGTTAAAAAAAAGCCATGCACAGAACATCGATTTAACAATTGTTTGTCTTTTATATAAGTACTGAGTACTGGGCATAATGAGAGTAGTATTTATATGCCTGTAACTGTTAACCCTTATGCAATTGAATAATTAACCCTTTGCTATTCACGTCAATATACCTACCTGTAAATAGTGAAGACGCAGATGAGACAGCTCCTGCAGGAGCTGTCTCATCAGGGTCTGCGCTTTTACAAGTTGACTGTGCAACCAGTGCACTCCACAGCAGTGATTACACAGCGAAATACTTGTGCACAGTGAATATATATGTAATTATACAACAGGGCATGGGTAAAGAAGGAGAAATGTATTTTAAAATGCAGCAAGAGAAGGGTTAAACACCGGTACCATCAATATCAAAATATCAGTTATGAAAATTTATTATTAAGGAAATGATCTAATAACAAAACGTACAAACGTTGATCAGAAGAGTCCCCTGATGTTGGTCCCCTGATGTTGGTCTACATTATTTTCAAATATCTTATATGCCCGGTTCTCATACGTTAAGAGCTAACCCTGCTGTGTTCATAGTTGGCACTAGGGCATTAAGTCCATGACATTATTTTGTTCGCATGCTATATTACTTGTTGGCAGTAACAATTTGTAGCCCCCCTCTCTTTCTCTCTCCCTTTCATTCCTTCTTTCACATACACACATGTACACACGCACACACGTACGCACGCACGCACATACATACCCCCCTCTCTCTCAATCTGAAAATTCAAACATTAATTTTTCAGATGATAACTAGATAGATAATAACTATATTTTATGTACTGTATGATTATCAAGTATATGATTTTTTTTATAATTGAACTCGAACACAATAGAAATTGGTTGTGACAAAAACTGTAGAAGTAGATGCGATTTTGGCAAAACATATGGTGTAAATCAGACACACATTTAGTTGAACATTTAGTTCACGGCCTAATTTGTCGGACTTTTAAATTTTCTTTCATTTGGCACTAATATTTACGCTTTTATCAAAGTGAAAATGTATGCTACATTCAACCGCAAAGGTATGAAATCGTACATGCGAGTTTCCATGCATGTGCCTGAAGTGGAACACAGTCTACAATTTATGAGGCTTATGCTGAGCAATTTGCAATAAGGTCATTTGCTCACTGATATAAATATCTCGTTTTGTTTTATCATTAGCGAAATGTTGTTTATAAACCTGTCAGGAAGCTTTTAAGACAAGACAGCACATAATCAAGGAATAACGTTTGTTAGTTTAAATGGACAATGGATAAGGCTTTACTTGCTATTGAAGCATATATCACGCATGGAATCAGAACTTCAAAAGGAAATGCAAGGAACTCATGTAAGTTGCGTAGCTTGGATCTAAAAAGACACGCACACTATTTAAGACATAGACCCTGCATGATTATATAGATATCCGTGTGATCTACATTATGTACAGTCTTTCTATATACATGTATCTACATAGATGTGTTGAGTAAAAGAACAGGTATTTACGGAGAGAAGTGTTTGAAATGCATATAATTACCCATAATTTCCGGAGTTACGAATGGCTGGCGAAATAGAAATACTCACACAAAGTGTGTTTATTACCTTATTACATAATTATCTTATTACCGTAAATATGACATTACATTGTGTGATAAAATGGAACCAGCCCGAAATATTAGATGAACGTTATCACTGGGTGGTTGTATTGTGTCACCTCGTAACCGTAGGGACACAGTTTACTCTAGAAAATGGAAGTTAGTTTACTAGAAACTAATGATGTAAGTATATGGGGCATAATTGTGAATGTAAGAGTACGAGACACTGCAGAGGTAAGTATATGGGGCATTATTGTGAATGTAAGAGTACGAGACACTGCAGAGGTAAGTATATGGGGCATTATTGTGAATGTAAGAGTACGAGACACTGCAGAGGTAAGTATATGGGGCATTATTGTGAATGTAAGAGTACGAGACACTGCAGAGGTAAGTATATGGGGCATTATTGTGAAGGTAAGAGTACGAGACACTGCAGAGGTAAGTATATGGGGCACGGATTAGGTACGTATACGGGACTCTGCAAGGTAAGAATACAGGACACTGTGACGGGGTAGATGTATGGGACACTGCGAGGGTAAGTGTTATGGGCATTGCGGATGTAAGTGTGCAGGACACTGTAGAGTTAAAATGTGCGGGACACTGCGGAGGTAAGTATATGGGAAACTAAAGGGTTAGTGCACTTGACACTGCGGAGGTAAGTATACGAGACACTACAAGGGCAAATATATAGGACGCTGATGAGGTAAGTATACGGGACACTGCGAAGGTAAGTGTACGGAAAACTGAGGAGATATTGGTACGGGAAACTGTGAGACAAAAGGGAGTAACTTAGGTAATACTGCGGAGGTAACTTTACGGGGTGGATAATGCGGCGGTAAGGTATTTTTCTCATGTTAAATTTCAATGATGTTTGTTATGACAACGAAATTCGAAAAGTTATATTCATCCGTTATCGTATGGAATGACACTATGAATGTATCGTCTTTGTGATAACTGATGCGTTTCAGTATAAAATATTCGATTGCATACGAACGTTAGTAAATCAAACCATTTGAACACATGTTACATATCTACTACATTATAATCGGTGTAAACATTATATTGCTCGCTCTGCATTATCTTTACTAGCTGTTAAATGGCTGATTACTAGTACACACCCTGACTTATTCCGAACTTTGTTTGATAAACAACCTCTATATCTTATTCTGCTAGTTATATTATATTATGATATTTTATAACGAGTGTATTTAATGTAAATACATTCAAATCAGTAACACTTTTAACATCGAGTTTATGATGGATTTAAAGGATGAGTATACATGCGAACCAAGCTTATTTTAGACTTTACCCTTTACTCCATAAGCAATTTTAGATCCGACCTCTTTGAATGAATCTACCAAAAAGGAGCATTCACTAGAGAAAATGGAAATGTTAGAATTGTGAAGTATTGAAACCATTGTGATAAATAGAGCATTTGCTCCATAAGGACCATAATGGTTTCAAGAAGTGACTATTACAGAGGCGTATAAAGGCGTATTTATAGAGGAAAGGGTTACGCTCGTTCGTGAAACTGTATTGTTACCTGTGTTCCAGGATTTGTGAACACCCCGATACCAGATAACAACCGGAGATTATCGATTTCCTAACATCTGAAAAAAGTCACTTTTACATTTATAGGTTTTGTCTGACTTATTCAGCAATATTTAACTTGTATTAGTATTTTGGTTCCTGTCAAAGACGGACTAAGCTCAATATCATGGACATAAATTCGGCCCATTTACCTGCGTTGAATATTACCATACTCGCTTACTTCTTTTCACAAATGCTGTTCAGTGTTAAGTCAATAGTTCTCACTGGAATGTTTTAAATCGTTCGTCGATCCAATATATATCAACTGTATCATCACCGTAAACACCAACTATAATATCATTTGTATTCGTGGGTTCTGTACTTTAAACATGATTTAAAAATAATTCATTCAGTTCCACTCCATTAAATTTCAGACACAGGGAGGCTGAATATTGACTAGATGGCAGAAAAGATCAGCGAAATGTTGATTTCACAACACAATGACACAACTTAAAAACATATCTTATAGCTTATTCTTACACCCATTGTTTTGGCCATAGTAAAACGTTTTGAATCAGATCTATATAATTTCATAAGCACACAGAGCAGACCTTGAGACCTAAAGGGGCCGTCTATTCACGTTCTACATTGTTTAAAGCGGGATTAAAAGGGGTGGGATATTTATCGCGTAAATGGTGAACTATGTTTGGTTAGATAGAGAATAACATTGTTTTATTACCGAAGTGTAGTATGTACCAAACGCTGTGCATAGATGCTGTGAGTGCCGTCACACAATTTCATTGCACATATGAAATAAAAATTCACAGCTGAACGGAAATAGTTTTATTTTGTTGCACTGACGAAGTAGAAGCAGTAACTCACTTGAATCGAGAGGGTTATATATTCATATTAACCAGTTTGTCACAAAGTGTGCAACATCTGTATATTTTTCTACATCAAAGCATTTAAGTAGTCCTGTTCATGGCATTACGCTTTGCAAGCTGCTAAAATGTGCATGTGACTTTAGTATATTAATAACTTCTTATAACGATTCGCTGAAATAAAAAGTAGAACAGAGCTAGTGAGACCATTGCTAACTAACCATTTACTCCATAAATACGTATTTCTATGCCTTTGCAAACAGAAGTAGGAACCGTCTGACCAGGGTCTGCTCTGTTTGCTTATGATATAATATAGATATCAGTCTACAGATTCTTCAACGGGCAAAACCTATTGTTTCAATATGCTATTGTGTCAATTAATCAAATTAATATTCACGATTTATGATTTATAACATGAATATGCATGAAGTATATTCATGGTGTAAAGGGTTAGGCGCTTTTACTGTTGGTCTGTAGCCTATTACCTGACCATATAATAAAAAACTAATCATTTTATGAATATTAATTGACAATAAGTCTGTAGTTGCAGTATGAGCAAAAACCTTTAAAACATACCTGTATTATTTCATGAGCGAACAGTGAAACCGTCTGATCTGTGTATACTCGGTTTATATAAGGGATCTAAAACGCTTCTATGAGATACATGTTTTAAAGAAGTGGTGGCAGGATATCCGCGGAAGGATGCATTACGTGTTTTGACATTTACACATTTTCTCATGCGCGGATTTAGAGGGGATGGAACCAGCGTACGTGCCTTAAAATTGCCCAAACAAACATTATTTGAGCGATTTAATTAGATCTAGATCTAATATAATCAATAAAACACTGATTTAATCTGATGTGTTTTATTTCCCTCTTTACATTATGCTTTTTCTCAACATGCATTATAAAGACAATAGTGATGTCAGCCATTTTTTTAAAATATACGCCCCTATAAAATCTACGCACCCACCCCTTATCTGAGATTACGGATCCGCACCTGAAATTTGAAGCCGATGGTAAAGGATTCGTATATAAACATGTTGCTTAAAACACAATTATAAACAAAACATATCTGGCTCGAAAAATATCTTATTATTCAATTTGAATCATGTGCTGTCTTCACATCTCTCGATTCTCGTTTGAGTGTATCAAATAGGGAAGAAGAATCCATTTTAATATTTCTCCCTGCATTGTGGTTATGTTCAGGGTTGATACAGGTGTTCTTCAATGGATGACAGATTCCTTTGTTAATTTCAACTGGTTATAATGTTCATGATTCTGCACACCATGGTCAACAGCACCTGAATAAGGAACATAACCACCACAGCGGCCCCCGAAAACCATTTGCAAATATATCTGAAAACATCAGCATCTCCACCAATAAGCCCTTTATCCTGGGGAACAAACACCAACGTACACCGCTAGTTAGTGTTATTTTCAGTTTCGACAGTTCAAATAAAAATTATAAATTGAATAATCTCAGAGTGAAAATGACAAATGTTGCTTCTGCGACATATGCTGACTGTGGTATAAACTCTTAAACAGTGGTGTGTCCCTAAGGAGCAATAGTAACTTGAATACTCCCAAGAATGCATCCTTAAGAATCAGATTATCAAGCACCAATACATTTAACTCCGTTTCTTATGAGCGCCCGCATCAAAATGAAGTGACATTACCTTGAAGCAAAACAATCAGCAATAGTTCGACAAATGATTAAAACGCATAGGTCAATGTCAAATATGAAGTTTACAACATAGCGGGCTTACATGGACATGGAATACTGAACATAGCAACATGGTTTCAAATGAAAATGAAATACTGATACTGAAAATAGGTACTTATGACCGGCTTGAGCACACGAGAAATAACAAGCGAGTAAGCAGCTTGACGTGCTCCACGCTAACTTTATGTTGTATTACATTTCAAGATTTGCAGAGACCCATATTAGGCGTATAAATTAAAATATTTCTAAGAGTGGCTCAATTATTTCTCTACTGTTGTAATCGCTCTTAAGGATCGTCTCGAATATATGATTCGAAAGAGATGTCACAACATAGGGTCTTTTAGATATTAAATATTTGAAACGCGTCGTAACATATTGCCCTGGAAGAACGCGCGATATTTGCCAACGGGAGCTGATTATACTATTCTGATAAGCCTCGCCCATATTACCCGACAGCCAACTTCAATAATGTGTGAAGCTTTCCAATGTATCTTCTTTATGCCCTCGGTTTGTAATTAAAAACTAACCGTAATTACGTTGATGTACTTATGATTGCAGCTTACGCATTGTACTATATAGTACTGGTTATTACACGCATCTGATACAGAAGAACCCCCCTAAACCGGACGTTCAATTCAGTATCAATATCGGTCTTGGAGACAGGTGGCAGCTCAATTAATGTAGGGTGAAACTCATACATAAAGGTCATCTAGAAGGTTTATGTATGACCTTCACCCCTGCATTAAGCAGTCACCTACATAAAAGTATATAAATTATTTTCTACCAGAATTCAGGATTAGAGGGGTTTTACTGTACATGCTATTTTATAATTACATATTGGCAATTTCCTATCGGAATATGTCCCTGTTTCTTATCCAAATAGGGATCTAAAACTATTTAATATACCGTAACAATTTATCCAGAAACGAAACAGACGTTTCAGTTGCAGACGATACTATAGCTTAGTTTGCCTAGTATTGAACATAGGCTTTGTTTTTTTCAATAACCCGGTATGAAACTGCTAACCTTAAATTGCGAATATGTAGTTCTGTTAATATAACACATTACTACATGAACATTCTTACTAGACATAATGTACACACTGCATGTGTGAGTATTAATAACCAAGTGAAACCCTAGCCTCAAATGAATACCAGTCTATAAGCAAAGCAATCAGACCCTGATTACATGGCCCATGCAGATGCCGTATGATCTGGGTCTATTCTTTTTCCAATGCTTTACAATGCGTATCTTTGGAGTAAAGGTTTCATGTATAGGATCATTTTAAACACCACAATTGAAAGAACAGTCAAACAGGGAGAGTCGCACACAAAAGGGTACGGCGGCACCAAACACCATCAAACAATACACGGCACAGCCACAAGACAGATATAATTTAACATTAGGCATATAAAATAACATAAGTAGGCCAAGTCTTATCTAATATCGGTTGCCTACAAACAGTTAAAAACACATAGATGATAGTAGAAGATTGACATTATTAGTTTCCAAAACATGTTAAATGATATCGATATATTTCTGTTAGGCATCGTACAGCCTAATATATAATGTCTAATTGTACATTTATAACTCTACCTATCTCAATTGTCAAAAATGATTCACTAAAAGTGATCATTGTTTAATCACTGATTTGATCTTAATAGCTTTTATAATTTCTAAATGATGATTAAAATAAACGAATCATGCAGATGATAAAATCATGAAAATGATAGTTAACCCTAGTTTTCGCTTATCATCTAGGTAAATGCGATCAAGTAGACATTGGAGACCGTCCATTTTTCATGTAACGAATGGATTTCTGAACAAAATGTTTGCTAGTAAACCCTGTTGAGATAATTTGAAAAACACAGTAAATTGCCAGCTCAGAGGACTAAGAAAAGTTCTTATCTGAGCAACACAGTCATTGAATCGAATGAGTTAACCATTTACCCATTTAACTTTCATATACAATTTGAAAGACTTATTTGCTGACTTTATACGATGGCCTGCGGACATAACATGTTTTGGTTCTGGTGAGAACTGTATGCTCAGTCCAATAAAATCAAACAAAGAACGGCCTGATCACACGGCTTCTACAGTAGTTTCCAGACCTTGATTTACCCTGTTTGTAAATGCCTGATAAAGCAGTAGTATAAGGTAAAGGATTAAGGGACACTCTCATTATTTTCGACTGACAAGTGTGATCCACGAGTTCGTTTCAATAAAACAAGTAAATAACGAGTGCAGTTTATCAATCTTTTTTCTAATTCACCATATTCTTCTGACTACAAACGTATTAACATCATATTGACAAACAATGCAGCTATAAAATTTACTCGATAAACACTCACGACATGTTATGTCACACAGGCTACCAGTAAATGTCAACCTACTATGGAATGTGGAATATTGCAGGTAATGTCAAGCTACTACGTCAGAAATATCCACAAATGATTTGTTTCAGCCAAATAGGCAATGTCAAGTCACTAAAGTAATAATGTCCACTAAGGAATAGTTTAAATCACATGGGCAATGTCAAACCACTTAAAGAGGAAGTCCCTGCAATGAACGCATATTTTCAATAATACTATCAAACTTGGTATTTGTTATGCTCGATCGTTATTACGAAGATCGTCAATTTAAACTTATATCGAAACATGCCCCTGTGACCCAAAATAAATCGATTTAATCAATACTTTCAATTTTTGTTCTACAACAAATTATTATCGGCCTTTTCCTTTCAAATTTCCCGCTTTCTGCTGATGGTCACCCGAATCCTCCATTATTTACGTAACAGCTTGCCCCGGAGGTGGTTGGAGAGACGCGAATAGTGCGAACAGATACGAAACTAAAATCAAACCCGAATAAGACTGAAACATCGGGAATAAAATCGGGATCGTCGATATGAAATACGTGGATGTTTTGTCGTTCTCAACGTTTATTCGATAGGTTTTCTAGCGGTATACTTATTTTCGGCATATATACAAATGAGTTTTGTATATTTTAGGTATTTGTTAAACGCGTCGAATGTAGGGACATTCCCTTTAAGGAATAATGTCCACTAATGAATGGTTTAAACCACATAGGCAATGTCAATCCACTATGGCAATACTATTCCCTGAATCTGAACTCACTTCTGTCTATATACATATCTCCGTTATAACATAAGAATGTTAACACTGTCGAAATAGATCTAATTTAGACAAATAGTCCAATGTACCTACTACATCATGTGCGTCGCTATTACTTGTATTATTATGGACTAAACAAGTCGTTCCCTATTAAATGTACTCTTACGAGCTGTAGACATGTGCCACTCGAAATTCAAGACATCATCATGTAGACCCTTCCAATGCCCAAAATGCCGTCAGAGAATATGTGCATGGTCCGTGAATAAGGGCAGGGAAAGTGAATCGGATATGCTAACTAGCCTCTGTTGCTAACAACATGTCTAAAAGCCCCCGTCAGAAAACAGGTATGGGACGTGCTTAATTCACCATCCAAATCCGCAGCCATCTGTGTCCATGACCAGTCATCCGCGTATAACATTGCTTCGCTCTCCAATATATACTGAAGAATCAAAGTACTAAGGTATTGGGATGGAACAAATAAAACTGTTCCGACTAGCATGGGAAGATCTATACAAATCCCTTACAGACACATTGTTCAATGAATGGTGCAATTCACATATGCAGTTTCGCAAACCAACACTAAGGTAGCTTTTGTTTTGCATTTGTTTGCTTTTCTATAAAGCTTCAATAGATAAGCAATGGACAAACCATGAATATTTCTAAATATGAAAAATACTACTAAATTAGATAATAAATTGACATTCCGTGGAATATGTGCGCAGCTATTGTAATTAAGTTTACCACTTTGAACTATACATTGCAGTCTGCCTCAGATTTAACCGATTAAATATTACAGTATCAAACGTTGAATAGTCCATCCAATTTGAATAGTTAAATTGATTAAACATTGGTGTATCTTATTGAGCTTTTAGCAAACTACGGGCTAACACGTGATCACCGTTACAAGCATGCTCGATCCAAGTGAGACGTAGAATCATTCTCATCAAGATCGGAACTATTTTACATGCTGAGTATGTCCTTAGAATGAAGCAGAATTCTCTTTAAACTATCAATAAGAAGACAACAGCATCGCCGAAAATTTTTTATCATCTGAAGCCTCGATACTTAAATATATTCTGCAAGAGTAACGTTGGTGCAAGGTCACACGTACAGCTACTTCTTCGATGAATATGACATTGACTTGTCTTTAAAACTAATAACTAGAAGGTCGTATTGTAATACAGCATTTCCATAAATCCCTGAAGTCATACTTACTGCAATGTCAGTGTATCAGAATATCAATATATAACAAAACATATTCAGAAATCTAGCAGAATCACATCAAGGTTTGCAACTCTTTATTACGAGAAATATGGTGCTGAATAGTTACAAAGGGATAGAAACGGTTCATATGTCTAGACATGGACGATATGTACAATGAATATAAGTTGCATATAAACTGCTATAACAATTGTTATAAAGTTATTTCATTGAGTGTAAATATTGCAGTTTTAGAATGGGTTGCCTGAAAATAACACAGTATATATGCCTGAAACCGTGTTGCACAAATGAGTAAAATTGAAACATTGAAATACACGTATGACTCAACAAACACGAATAACGTAGATTGTATTCTGTAAGGAATAACAAATTGATTTAATTCTTATCGTTCTGGAGAAATCATGTCGGTCAAACGATTATTGTATGCAGTAAAACCTCTCTATAATGGCCACTAAATTATGTTAATTAGCTGGTATTTAGGGCAGGTGGTTGCTTAAACATTATGGGCGCGTTCTGCTCTACTTTCAACTTGCTTTAAGCAGCCACCTGCCTTTAACACAAAATACTTAGTGTAATTTAGTGGATGTTATAGAGAGGTTTAACTTTACTTACTTTTGATTTGTACAAGCGTTTAAGAAAATGTTGACCGAGTGTCAAACAGCTTGGCGCCCCTGTGATGAGACGCGGAATTACTCGCCAGGTTTACTATTTAGTTTTAGCATTTACAATGGTGTATGAAAACATGGTACTTTGGTCATGGTAGAAACTACGGAATCAGATCTATATACGTCCATACGCAAACAAAGCACGTCCTGATCAGTGTGTCCCTCGTAAAAGCCGTCTAATCTGGGTATTCTGAGTCTGTAAAAGGTTCGCAAACGAGACACATACAACGAGGTTAGGCTTTCAGGAGCTCTCTGAAACGGATTTGCACTGTTTGTTATTCCAATTTTTTTCGCAAATATACCCCTTTCATACTGTATGGACTCATTTCAACAATGAAACACAAAACAATGATAAACTATTCCACTTTGAAAATGTAGCACACAGGGGAAAACAAATGTGTTCAAAATATCAATTATGACGACATTATCTTATTATTATTATTATTATTATACCACATTTATATAGCGCTCAGGATATGTGCGTTCAAAAGCGCTTCACATGTACGAAATCACCGGAACGAACCGCATGATTATCTATCCGGACAATAAAATATATACAATAGATATACAATAGATATACAATATAAATGAAATCACTAGCCGGAGGGAACCACATGATTCCCTCTATGGCAATGGGCGGCAAAATGAACCGACCCAAATACCACTCGAGCCATTATATACACAAAACAGAGAAAATATAATTATGGAATCTGGTGCATACAGTGGCCCAAGTGAATGAACACCCTACAGTGACCATAGGAGTTCAGTGCAAACAATGGCAATATCTTAAAAACGATACAGCCTTCCGAAGTCACAGTCCAAAGTTGGTCGGAAAGACCACTCACAACCAGAGACTTGGGACCAGGGTCCCACTTTAACATGAAAACATGTTGCTCTCAATAGTCGAGAATAGGGAATGAAATTCTCCCTCACTAACATGTCATTGAGACATGTTGCTCCCATGGATTGCAAGCCCCAACCCTGGATTGGATTGAATTGGGTACAATTATCAAAACAATAATCATCAATACAGAGTGCCGTCACCTGCGACTTGTACTGAAGACGTGACTTAAATATACAGTAGATATGAAATCACTAACCGGGATGAATCGTATGATTGTCTATCTGGTCCATTAAAGATATGCAACATATCGTTTACTAAACTGTCTTAGTAATAAATGTTGCAAAAATGCGTTTTGAGACACCTTTTGAAACAAGCCAGTGATCCTGCCTCTCTAATGCCTGACGGTAGAGCATTCCAAAGTTTTGGAGTTGCATGCATGAAACTTCGTTCACCGTAGTTTACCATACGACTTTTTGGCACAACCAACGACAATGATCTACTTGCCGATCTCAACTCTCTGCGCGGCATGTACACGCCAAGCATGTCGACAATGTACTTGGGAGATTCATTGTGCATGGCTTTATACGTAAGAGTAAGAATTTTGAATTCAATCCGATGTTGAAGCGGAAGCCAGTGACGTTCCTTCAAAATCGGCGTGATATGATTATATCGAGGGGTTCTGGTTATAATGCGGGCTGCTGTGTTTTGCACTCTTTGAAATTTCCGTAGTGAGTTGTTTGAAATTCCATGCAGCAGTGAATTGCAGTAGTCTATTTTTGATGTAACGAGAGTTTACCAAAGTCTTGGTAGCATCAGGTGAGAGATACTTTCTTATATGGCCTATTTGCCGGAGCTTGTTAGTAAGTTGATTAATTACATAATGAGCCATTAGTGTTAGTACAATACGGTACCGGAAAGTTTTCATCTAAGATTATGTCTTACATTATATTTAGATTTTACTTTGACGTCGTATCTTACAACCATTGTTAAAGGTACCACACGCAAATGAAGAATGGTTCTGCAATACAAATGGCCTGGAAGGAGTAATGGTATTGATAGGTCGACCCTTTAATATTTGGTTTTATAACACATTAACAAAATGTAACGTCTGTTGTAGCATTTCTATAGTTTTAATGGTTTTATTTTAGTGTACTTTGGGTTAGAGGTAAACGGTGAGCACAAGCAATGTCGACCTCATTTGTGTTCAATATTAGCCACAATAAAAATCTGTCAAGAAGCTTTTAAGAAAAAGACAGCGCATGATTAAAGAACATTGTTTGTCTGATTGGACATGTTTTTCATACTTCCAATCAATGACAAATAAATTACCGACGGATCTCCAAATGAAGATAAATGTAAGATTCCCACGCACAAAAATTGCAGCCTGTTACAATATTGTAGGAATAAAAATCAAATGTGAGGATTGTGTAAACTTGCGTGGCATTGAAATTGACTATCTACTCAACTTCAACGAACTAATAGCTAAAATGTGTAAAAAAAGCAGCTGGTCAACTAAATGTTCTTTTAAGATTAAGTAAGTTTTATCACCTGACAGCAAGCGTTTGGTAAACAAGTCAGATCTAGTTTTAACTACTGCCCTATGATCTGGCATTTTTGTAACAAACGTAATGACTGCACTTCAAATTATGAATACCTGTTAAACAAAATTAATATGCCTACACTACATTTAGGCAGATTAAGACCAATTGCCATTGAAACATTTAAATGTTTATATCACATTTCTCCACCTTACCTCAATGGTTTAGTACAAGTAATTTTCTCTTTACTCTTTTAGTTATAACACAATCTTGGAAATACTAAGCATCAGAACCACATGTTACGATAAACAATATTTCAGGTACGAGGCCACCCAGATATGGAGCAGCCTGCCAAACCATATTCGACAAGTAATTAAATATAAAGAATTTGTCAGACTGGTCCTTGTCTGGGGCGGCTCAACCTGTAGATGGGCTATGTGTTCCTGAGTTTTTTACCGCTCTTTTTCCCGGAAAACCTTTTAGTTGCTTGATTTTTGCTTGCTTGTGTTACCTGCTTTATCGTCATTAGATGCCAGTTGGCTCTTTTATTTGCTAACTCTTTTTTGTATTTGTATTGCATGCGGATGGATGGGACTGCCATTATAATTCCCCCATAGATTTAGACCTTTTACTTGTATATATTACCTAATCCTTCCCCATGCATGATGTTAAGTGGTTGTATTTACCAAATATATGTGACTGTGGATTCAAACACTCTTATATTTATTTGAGAAAGATTCGTTTTCTTAATTCAGTTCTAAACGAATCTTTTTCATTTACATGTATGTCTGTTTCCACTTCAAACCTTAATCTCCATCCAAAAGATAGTTTGTAAACTTCTAAATTACAGGTATAGATCGACTGACACATTTTCATTTATTATAACTATGATTATTATACTACGCTTATATAGCGCTTTTCACACCGGATACGTGCGTACAAAACCGACTCACATGGATGAAATCACTATCCGAAACGAGCTGCATGATTATCTATCCAGGCAATGAAAGATATACAATAGGTATAGCCGGAAGGAACCACATGATTGTCTATCCTGTCAATGAAATATATGCAAAAAGATATACAATAGATATGAAATCACCAACCGGAAGGAACCGCATAAACTGTATTAACAAACTTGATACAGACAAGTTGACTGAAAGCCATGCTCATCAATATCATAAATTATAAATTAGGAAAAAAACGGGCTGACTGAAAATCATTCCATTTATTGGACTGTTGGGTCATTTGTTAGCTTAATAAGTTGTCTGATAGCCATTTCAATCCAGAACTTAGTTGCCACTGTACATGGCTATTTGGTCAACTGTTAGCTTAATAGGTTGACTGAAAACCATTCCTATTCTAAGCTTAGTTGCCGCTGTAGGTAAGTCTACTCAAGTAGAAGTTGGCATTCGTCCAAACTCTCCAGGGCTTCAACCTGGACTGTACTAGGTTCGTGAACCCGAAACATGTCCTTGGGAACCTCGGACCTTCAAGACCTCGGACATCACTAACCCGGAGGAACTGCATTATTGTCTATCTGGTCAATAAAAGATATGCAACATATCGTTTCATAAAATGTCCTCGTTACAGATGTAGGAAAAATGCGTTTTGACCTTGCGTTTCTAATGCCTGACGGTAGAGCATTCCAAAGGTTTGGAGCTGCATGTATGAAACTTCGTTCACCGTAGTTTACCTTACGACATTTTGGCACAACCAGCGACAATGATCTTGCTGACCTAAACTCTCTGTGCGGCCTGTACACGTCAAGCATGTCGACAATGTACTTGGGAGGTTCATTGTGCATGGCTTTATACGTAAGCGTCATACGTTTGAATTCAATCCGATGATGAATCGGAAGCCAGTGAAGTTCCATCAGAACCGGCGTGGTATGTTTATGTCGAGGAGTTCCGGTTATTGTGCGGGCTGCTGTGTTTTGCACTCTTTGAAATTTCCACAGTGAGTTGTTTGAAATTCCATGCATCAGTGAATTGCAGTAGTCTATTATTGATGTAACAAGAGAGTTCGCAAAAGTCTTGGTAACATTAGGTGAGAGGTACCTTCTTATATGGCCTATTTGCCGGAGCTGTGCATAACTAGACATACACACGGAATTGACATGTGATGTCATATCCATTTGTGAATCGAGCCATGCACGGAAATTCTTTATACACAAAGATGGTCTGACTTTAGACTACTTGCATATTAACCTTTGCAGGTATTTCTGTATTGTTGTATTAAACAGGATGACCTCAGTTATGTCAGTATTGAGCTTCAGCATGTTCTGGTTCATGCAAGAGACTATGTCTTTGAGAAAGTCCTCAGCTGGCGAAAAAGCTTCGTTTTTGACAGGAAATGCCCCTGGGCTTAAGGGACAGGTATAACTGTGAGTCATCAGCATAGAAATGGTGGTTAAGCTCATCTTTTTGCAGATTGAGCCGACAGGTTTTGTGTACACGATGTATCGCCTTATATGTAAAACAATGTGTGCATAAGATATCTGAATGTAAATAAGTATTGATTGATTGAGTGATTGATTGATTGACTGTTATATATTTATTACAGCTATAGAGATGTTGGCAAATAACAACCTATGTGAACCATGATGGGGTCGCATATAGTAACACCTGTTTCAGGGTCCCCACTGTTTGCAAAGACAAGTACACTCTTTGCAAGTATACTACTTGTAACCTTTACACATCTATATAGTAACCCTTCCCTCATGTTGACATTTTCGAACATTGCAAAAAGTTACGCATTACCCAAATCAGACGGCTCCAATCGCAGCTGTTGATCAGGGTCTGCCCTGTTTTGCTTTTGCTTTCGACATACTTATGACATGTTACAGATCCGAATTTACGGTTTTCATCAAGCAAGAATAAATCTTCCTTTGAAACTTATGTTATAAAACTAGGCTAATAAACTTTCATGTTGTCATTTTAACATGAATACAGCACAGGAAAGGGTTAATGTTTCCCTCTTATATGTTTCCTTTTTCGATTTCGTGGAAAAACCATAATATAAGGGGTTTCATTTGTAATAAATGTATTACACTTCATATATATGAAAACCACATAAGTATTGATATTTATGGTACGGAAAATGCTGATTAGTTCTCCCCAAATCTGATTTGGTGTTATATCTGTTTTTAGAAATTATTTTAGCAGACACAATTTAGTAATCTTTTTGTCAAATCTGCCTCTTGTTATGTCTTCTTAAGGCAGTTTTTAGGCATCTGGCCTAGATCAGCATCTTTCTCACAGCTTATAATAAGGCTAAATTAAATTTTTAAGTTGATATCTGTGTAATATTATTATATATAATATAGACAGCATACTTTTAAGCAAACTGTGAGGTATTAGTTATTTATAGCTATTCCTGTTTTTAACATGTTTCTTATCCACAGGTATTTAGTTTGGTTAATGTATTTTTGTTACGAAACAATTTGTTTTCGTCGGTAAATAGCTTCTAGCTAATGTTTAATTTTATTCTGTAACACCAGACTATGAATAAAGATTCTTGTGTCTTGTATCTAACACTGACCGCTTTGGGCGGTACTCTTTTTGTCACGTTTACCTTTATGCTTGTCGTGTGCAGTTGTGTCATTGTACTTGGTACGTTTGTTTGTGTTTGAAATTTTCATCTTGCTCGCGGGCGTGTATTTTGTGCGTACACTCGGTTGTGTGTGTATGTCATTTATTTTCTATCGGTCTTTTGGTAATCGTTGCGTCTTGTGTTCGTGTCTTTTCCTGTTTTATTTTACTTTTCATTATATAAATATAGTTACAAATTATATGAAAAAGCACAGTATCAATGTTAACCATTTGTTCATGATAGCATGGTATCGACGGTAGCCTTTGTTTATGATTTTATGATCAACTATTATAACCATTTTCATGATTTATAAAACACATTAAAAGCTTTAGGAAGAAAGGTTTTGACCCCATTATATTGCAACGCACTGCAAGTTTAGTTATTGACCCCTTTATAGTCGGTCGCTACGCTTCCCTCTTTGTTTGCGTGATGACAGGCCGAGGGTAGTACTCTATCATGATATACTCTTAAAACCAGAAACGGGATGAGCTTACCAGATCCATGTATTACCCTTTCCATGTCGTGCCCTTAACGGCTCTCCTGCTGTTGCTCTGACGTCAGCAAGGTCATTGATTACGTATCTAACGGACAGTTGTTATGCCATGTTTTAGATATTGTCATGTGTTTATCGTTTTCTATGTTGTGGGAAAGTCCGGCGGGGATACCTTTATTATACAATTTGTTAAGTTAGGGTAACTTTGAGATAAGTGTAAACCGGTTTAAATCCCCATTGGTGAGTTTGCATCCGACCGTTCCAAGGCGGTACTCTCTTTGTCAATCTTACTTTTGTTTGTCGTGTGTCTTTGTACTTTGTTTATGTTTGGAATGTTTATCGCTAGTACGTGTGTGTTTGTTAATGTTTTATGTGTTCATCTCGTGCATGTGCGTGCGTGTGGGTGACATTCTATCTATCGAAGTGTTTGGTGGTAGTTCCTTTTGCGTATGACAACAGTGTAATGATGATTGGCTTTTTATGATAGCATGGTATCGATTGTAACCTTTGTTTATGATAGCTATGTATCGCTGGCAATTTGGAAAGATGTACATCAAATTTGTCCTTATTATAGTTTTATTGAAATTCCTTACATTTTACAACACAAGAAACACAAGAAACTAACTGGTATTAGATATTAATCAGGACTTTCGACAGAGGTTTATTTTGAAAAATGAGTATCACTCATCCTGCTCAGTTGTCAATAGATGGTGATTGAACATTTTAATGTAGCGTTTCTCGCTCATTTCTCATTATTGCTCATTGTTTGTCGTTATCGAAAAGGTCTCGTCAAGTATCAGCTGTTAGTTTCCCTTTTAACCTGAGACACGAATGCACGGTCATATGCAACAGTGTAGACCGTATATGAGGGCTCCTTGAGGACCCCTATGACAAGGGTCTGCACTGTTTGACATACACAATTATCCTGCAAGTTTGAGCCTTTTTTACTGAGTAAACTATATAATTAAACACTGACGGGCTCTACTAATCTGATAGTTCAGGGTTTATAAGGTTAATGTGGAGAATATGGAACGCAGTGGTATAAATGAAAACGCGTAACTTTTTAGCCACAAGCCATCGTCATTTATGTCCATTACTTGGAGAATGAGACGAACAAACGGACGGACAGAAATTAGCAATGTTATGTGCCTCATGCTTGAGGGAAATGAATCAAGATGTTCACTATGATAACTAGTATGTTTAGCATAGTTATCAGCTATGATTATTAGCACGTGCATACAAATGAACGGGGCTACGTCAGAGAGAACAAATGATAGGGTATGGCACTGATGTTTGTGGTCTTATGATAGGACATTGGTTTGATGATGGCGAACATATTTGTAATTTCAATATGTTGTTCGACAATAAACAAGACAGATACTAATGTGTGATAAGTAAACTGACAAACAGACAAACCGACATATCCAGTGGACATACTCGTATACAATAGTTGCCGGATTTACTGGTGAGTTACTAATATTGGACACACCAACATAGAGGATAGTATCCAGAAGCTTTTTCTATGTACGAGTAAATGTTTAACCATTTAGGTATCTACTCTATATGCCGATGAAATAATATAGAGCATCGGTCTTTAGTTTCTGCCTTGGTCTACCCCATAAATAATACGTAAGAAACAATGATATCATGAATATTAATAAGCTGAATTGTTCGAATGACATAAAACACAGATCGGTGCAGTTTGCCCGAGACAGAAACTGCAGTAACAGGGTCCATGCTTATAAAATGTTTAGTTGAGTCTGAGATCGTTCTCAAGGTTAGGATTGGTCAGATTTGAGCCTTTGGCTCAAATCTGACCAATCAAAAGCTTGAGAACTCAAATCTGACCAATCAAAAGCTTGAGAACGAAACTCAGACTCAACTAAAAGCTTTATAAGCATGGACCCAGATCTATATAATACCATGAGCACAACGTAAGCCGTTTGATATGTTATGCGTGTTTCACTGACAAAGTGAAACTTGATTGTAATTCATTACTTGAAACATTTTATTTATTGACGATGTTTCGTTATTGTAACTAAATGTCTGTCTTGGTACTGGTAAAATTGCACGTTAATACCTACACCACTATGTAATATGCCTTGTGTTGATCTGATCCCTACCACACTTCGGAATAGACGAAATATCAAGCAACTCGGTATCTTATCAGGATTCACGCTGTGATATACATATCGTTTATCATTGGTTGAAATGTAGTCATAGAAATATGAACATTTCAAGTCATTTGCCAGTGTAGGTCAAACAATCTAAAAGAACCTAACCCTAAGCCGGATGAGCTTTGTATCAATATAAATGGCTCTATCTCGCTTCATAATTATGTGCGAAGAGCTTAAATACGGCAGAACCTGTCTTAAGCCGCCAACAAAAAAGGTTTATATATGGGTATGTAAGGCAGGAGGTAGCTAAATGCAGGTCAATATTAATGCAGAAATCTCCAATAGGAACTTTATACATTACGTTTGCCATGCATTAAGCACTGCTTGCTTTTTGAGGCTCCTATGTTCAGTAACGTTATGGCTGCTTAGGGTATGTTCTACTGTAGACACAAACGATTCCCGACCGCTGTGTAAGTAAGTAACATATCTGAAACAGATTTGCAACAGTATGTTCTTTGAACAACATATCCAGGTCGCTTAATGCAACTTGACCAACTATTACAGGAAAAAAGCCCACATTAATGCACATATACTGACTGGTGTGGCAAACCTTTAAATAGGCTTTAGATATGTTTACTTTAAACGCGATGTACCCTGTGCTTTAATCAGATACAACAGCTTGAAAAACTATTGGTGGATATACATTTTAGGTCATTCAGGACGATAACCATTATACCCCTCGTGTTTTATAATCCACATTGTGGGAAGTCAATCCCGATCAAAGTTCCTTTTTTCAAACGGATAAGTGTCGTGTTTCTAGGTACAGTAAAACCCCGCTAATGCGACCACCTAAAAGAGGTACAATTATGGGTGCTAGATGCAGGTGGTAGCTTAATGCAGGACAAAAGTAATGCAGAAAGCTCCTAGAGGAGCTTTCTGCATTACTTTTGTCCTGCATTAAGTAACCACCTGCTTATAAAGGCACCCATGTTTATTCATTAAGTGGTCGCATTAGAGGGGTTCTACTGTATCTCCTTTGACCAGACTTGGTTCAGACTTTGAAAATATCTTCGGAACATACTTCATTTTTTATTCAAATAAATTGCTAATGTGTCATTATTACTTGTTGTTTGCTATATCTGGACTACTGTGTTCCATTAAATACTGTTTATTTGTTATTTGAAATAGTATGCCCATCCATTGGTATTAGTCTTACTTGATACGACTTTGAGGTATCTTTATCGTATCCATGATGTCAAAGCAAACACTATCAAATATGTTATGCAGAATGTTCGTTCAATACATACTATACATACAATGATATAAATCAGCTAAATTATATCAGGTTAATACACTTTAGTATAAACGCGCCATAGCTATGTCCTAGCTTTTGTCAGAATGAAGTCAATGTTATTATGCAAATAGACGCTTTAATGAGGAACTAATGGTGAACATTTACATAAATTCATTGGGTAAGTTTGTTTGCTCAGGCATAATTGTATGCATCAATGCTGTGTGGCATTGTAAATTATCAAGAACATATTGTTGATAAAGTGATACAAGAACATGCGGTTGCTTAATGCTGGGCGAACGTAATATTACGGAAACTTAACGCCAAACGTTCATCTTATATTAAACTATTACTTGTCTGAAAGAAAATATAGGTGTTGATATATTTTGAGTGACAATTGTGTACAGATATTGTTGTATAGTAACCCGTT
Source organism: Azorinus chamasolen (assembly GCA_963576725.1). Classification (NCBI taxonomy): domain Eukaryota; kingdom Metazoa; phylum Mollusca; class Bivalvia; order Cardiida; family Solecurtidae; genus Azorinus; species Azorinus chamasolen. The sequence goes on along the minus strand of OY755236.1, from coordinate 100,079,992 downwards.
TTCGCTCCACTTTTCCATTTCATAGACCCAGTCCGTCTAAGTTTGAGTCTGTAACAACTTCCAAAACTGACCAATGAACTTAGACTGAAGTAAAACTTTCTGCAGCCCCGGGTCCTTACACATAATGGGCACGCGGTAAAATTAGTAGAACAGCCTGTCTTTTAATTAAGCATAGTCTTTAAAGTTTTATGTAACTAGATGCATTCGGAAATGATCAGACCTGCAATCTGCGATTGCGCTTAAACTTACCGGTAATTATGGCATCCTAGTTTTAATAGTTTGCGAACAACTTTAACGGCTATTGTTAACTGAAGAAAGGGGCAGGTAACGGTATCAATAATGTTTGACTGCATCATATACCATACTTTATAACTGCCTTTACAAACATGGTAAACCCATGTCAATATCTGCTTTGTGTGCTGATGGAGCGAGCTATACAAATCGGAGTCTACAATGTCTGCCAAAGTATGTGATTATAATCCATTATAAGACTGCAGCAAATAAATATCGATGCTGTCATTATTTCATTCATGAACATTCATGCTGTAAAGGGTTAAGTAACCAAACACTAGGGATTATCAGCGGAGAGCATAAACAACGATCCTCAGGTTCGCATATTGTTTGCCTACTATTTTGTTCTGTTGTAGCGGCAATATGTCTAGCTCTAAACAATTACATCCCTATCATATCTACATTTCGCCTTACGTAGATGTCTTTGGTACCCATGATTGAACTTTAGTTTGATGGGTAACCATTGGCCCATGGTTTACTTTCTTTGCTTAACCCTTACTCTCATGTTCAATAATCATGTAAGAAATAATGATATAATGAATAGTCATTTATAAGGAAATGGTTTGCTTGGACAAAGTCTGTAGAATAAGATGTTTGGCATATAATAAACAAACCAAACATACCCTGATCAGATGGTTCTTACAGGGTCTCTCTGATATGGGTCTACCCTGGTTGCAATTGCGTGAAAAAGGCGTTTCTATGAGGGAATAGGTTTACCAACGTACAATTTAAGTTTGCACAGATTTTGATTTCTTGGAATGTTGAGTTCTCTCAATGTCCATAATGACTTTCAGAATGACCATGTGGTGTAGCATGAATCCTGATCAGATATTAAACCATTACCTCATATGCTATTTTTAAATCAAGCCTCTTTGAAAGGAGCATTTCCTAGAGAAAGGAAAACTTTTAGAATTGTGTAGTTTTGTGATAAATATAGAATTTGCTCTATAGGAGCAAATGCTCTATTTATCACATTTGTTTAAAAAAGTGATTTTTACACAGGCGCCAAAAGACGTCAATATGAGGGAATGGGTTAATATGACGTCTGGCTTGCATCTAGTTGTTTGCAAATGTGCGTTTGGTCACGATTAGCGGAAGAAGAATTAATTTATCAAATGCTAGCTGTACTGTTTCTTTCTACAAACATACGTGTGAAACAGTTTTAATCCTGGTGAAACAGCGAACAAACCGATGTCACATCTGGATGTAAACGGTTTGCAGACGTTATCGCAATGCTGCCCATGTCAAGACTACAAACATGTCAGCGACAGATACTTGAGAATGCCTATACTGCCCTTGAAGTGGGTACGTGTTGCTTGATGTCTCATCTGGATGTAAACGGATTTGAAACGCTTTCGCAATGCCGCCCATATCGTGACTACAAACATGTCGGCGACAAATACATGCGAGTGCCTATCCCGCCTGTGAATGGGATACGCGTTACTGCTTGATATCAGTTGAAGATCTAACGTGTCAGCTTGTCAATGTATTCATTGCTTGCAGAAACCAACCTATGTAACCTAAATTTCTAAACATATCGATTGAAAATGTATGATGGCGCCTGTGCCTGTACCTGTGATTTGTGTTTTACATCGTAAATCAGGTGTTTGGCATTGTGCTACTACAGTAAAAACTGAATAGTACGACGTTTTTGTTATGATGAATTAAGAACCTTGTAGGCAGTATGCTGCTTGATGCAGGATGAAAGTCGTTCCAAAAGCTCCCATAGGAGCTTTTTCATGACTTTCATCCTACATTAAGCCACCACCTGTCTTAAGGGCCGATAATGATACTTGTCTTAGTGTTCGTACTATCGAGGGTTTACTGCATGTCTTAGTTAATAAAAAACAAATGTATCTATCGATTTTAAATCGCGACATCTGGTCAGATTGGAGCTCCTGAGACGCAGATAATCCAAATAGGAAAGGTTGAAAATATAGCTCTAAAGGAAAGGTAGAAAATAAAGCTCTAAAGGAAAGGTTGAAAATATAACTCTAAAGGAAAGGTCGAAAATATAACTCTAAATAACGCATAGCCTATAGACTCGATGATAGAAATAAGGACATGGTGAATTATACTTCGATGATGTTGATAGTGACTTATGAATGTAGAAACTGGATAAATGATTTTATATTAGATCATAAGCAAACAGAGTAGACACCAATCAGATTGTTCCTATATGGCCATCTGCGTTAAAGGCGTTTATGTAAGAGTTAAGGTCGCAGTTAAACGATCTTTATCTGTTCTACCAGTTTTACCAAACACCCTCTATATGCAAGGAACGCGCACTAGAGGTTCCGATGTTATTGCTCGTTTTACCTCAATCTGGGCTATTATTGTTTACGCTTATTTCGTTATCCGCGACTTATTTGTTGTCTTGTTTACAGATGAGACACCGTGTAACTCGGCGTCTCATCAGGATCCAATATGATTTACGCTCGCCCAGCCGTTTCCCTGTCCTGTGTTTATTCTAAAGTCCAATACTTACTGAATATTTATTGACAAAATAGTTACAACAAAATAAGAAAGGTGGAAAATTTTAGCCATTTTTGAAAGTAAAGATTCACAGTAAATCCTTTCTCAAAAGCTCGGAAATATGTACTCTAAATGCACCATTTCATATTATGAGCAGACATTTGGTTTACTTGGAAACTTATTCATCAAACAGAATCAGGCCAAACGAGGTGTTTCTAAATAGTTCACTTTGGTAAAAAATAATATTTCATTATAAGAATACTTATACGGCTGATCTTCGATATATCGAACTCGGATAACTCGAACCTTATATAACCGTTTGTAACTCGAAGAAAAGATGCAGTCCTTTCAAAACTTACAATACACAATTGCTCCAAAATGTATACAGATATCTAGCGTGTCAGCTTCAAACATGTCTAACGTATTGCTGAAATATCCTACATATCCAATATGAGCTTTAAACATTATTTTAGACCTGCATTAAGCCGTGAACTCGAGAACTGGCTCAGATTAGAAAGCGAATAACTCGAACCTTGTTAGCTGGAACTAATTTGTATAGTCCCTTGAATTTCGAGATATCGAAATTCAACTGTAACTTGACACACGCTAATTAGTGACATAATATATCCGCTGGGACTCAGGAGAAAATAAGAAAATGGAGGTAAAACATAATTTTGTCACCATACATTTTACTTTACGACATGTATTGACAGACATTCATAACATTCCCGTTTACAAACTCACTATTACAATTGTATCAATGCACACGTTAATTCATATTTAATGTTAAACTACATACGTAGCAATTTTGTAATGGTTAACCCTTTCACCGCCGCAGTCGCATAAATGCACCACGACAAATAGTGCAGTCCCAGATCAGACGCCGCCTTGAAAAAGCGGCGTCTGATCAGGGACTTCACTATTAGTCACTATCTCTCTATATTTTTTTTATATGCGTTAATCCTTTGAAATTTGCATTTATTTATCTCATTTCCTTATTTTTCTGAATAATTTAACAAATTTGGATTGCAGACAACAATTAACAAATTGGCGCCGAAAGGGTTAGAATAAGTTAACCAAAGCATTTGCTACACAGAGACGCATGTTAATACCTTTGAAAACAGAATGAACCAAAAGCTGCGTCTGCTCTGTATAATTATTGAATTGTATAAGTCTCAGGGTATGGGTTCTATCACGGACAACAATATTGTTGTTATTATGTTAATATAAATACTAATTGATAAATTAATTAATATTCATACATACATTATCATATTTTACATACAACATCCATGTAGTAAAGGGTTAAGTATTATAATGATTGGTCTTCTATATCTTGATTTAAAGTTTCAGACACCTTATCGATTGTCCATGAGATTACTGATGGTGTTGGTTTGCTGTGGAGTCAAAGTCAACCTTTAACACTTTCATTGCCAGCATTGTCGTCCGCTGAACACATTTTCGTCTGCTTCAAGTGTTAGAGTATGCGCTTGTTCAACCTCGTTATAAGACGATAAACCGTGTGTCAAACAGTTTGGATTCTGCTGAGATGCAGAATTAGACCGCGTCTCAGTTGTATCCAAGCTATGTGCATATAATGTCAAAGACGCGCCTAGTATTGAAGACGTTATGGACAAAAACAGTTGGACATGAGACTGAAAAATCTAATTCAAGTTATGTGTTACTGTCCTGGTATTATGGCAAATGCAGGAGTCAAAGCAAATATAATTTGGAATATACTTAAGTTTTGGAAATTAAACTGTTTACCACACATTGGCAATCACACACATTCACCGTTTTCCGTTCATTCTTTCATTCCGTTCATTGGGTTATTGACGACATCTACATTTCTACTGTCATGTACAAGGGGTGTTGTTATCCTGCTGTGTACTATGTGGTGTATTCTCTAAAACGTATTCAGAAATTTAGAAGGCTAAATTTGTTCACTGCTCTTCGATTGGTGTAATCTGGGTCCATGCTTATAAAGCTTTTAGTTGAGTCTGAGTTTTGTTCTCAAGTTTTTGATTGGTCAGATTTGAGTTCTCAAGCTTTTGATTGGTCAGATTTGAGTCTTTGGCTCAAATCTGACCAATCAAAACCTTCAGAACGATCTCAGGCTCAACTAAAAGCTTTATAAGCATGGACCCAGAATGAGAGACAGGGTTGGTCCTCATGAGACTACTCATCATCTCATCTCAATCCAAACTGTTTGCGAAAGTAATCATAAGTTCAAACAGTATTTTAGTGAAAGTTCAAGTAAATGCAGCTTGATTGGCCATAAATAGTTTCAGAAATTCTGAGATAAGTATATACAAGTAGAATAAATTCAGTTAGTACATCTTCGCCATCAATGTGGTCTGATCATGCGAACAAGGAAACTGTATATGACGATATTAACCCATTACCTCATAGGCTATTTTTAGATACAACCTCTTTGAATAAATTTACCGAAAAGGAGCATTGACTAGAGAAAAAGGATTTGTTTGATTCTGTAGCTTTGGAACCTTTGTGATACATAGAGCATTTGCTGATATAGGAGCAAATGCTCTATATATCACAATGGTTTCTCAAAGTGACTTTTACATTGTCGTCAAAAGTCGTCAATATGAGGGAAAGGGTTAAGATCGAAACAGCGAAATATGAAATACTCCTCTGTAGCTGCAATTTCAAATCATTACTGCAACACATGTTTCGACCATTATAATCTTCAATATTTGACGTTAACTGCCACCTAGGTCGATATGGAATGCCATTATGTACACATACTTCATTAGCTGATATTCGTTGGACTGTTTCCAATTCAATCATACATTTGAGAAATCATTGACCAAGTGTCATGAAACAAGCATTTGAGAAAGGGTTGATTTTGTTTTAAACAGCCTGGATCCTTATATGACGCCGATTTACTCGGCGTGTCATCTGGATCCAATGTGTTTACAAATACGAGTCGGAACACGGAATAAAGGCGAAGGGTTGTTGTGTTTATCGTAACACGCACAAGAATAAGTACCAAAGACAAGATACAACATCTAATATTTGATATTAAAGCGTGTTTTTGTTATTTCGTATCGTGTCTATTCTTCCTGACAAGTTCTCTTTGTTTGTATTTCTTTATCGACATACTGTTTTTCATCATCGTCTCCCTCGAGATTTTCGTTTATGACAAATTTTTCATTTACGGGATCAGCAGTTTGCGCTGGGTCCAGCGTGGTCATCTGATAATTGTTACCTTGCATGCACGTATTCTCAGTCTGATTAACAATTGAGGTAAATTCAAATTTTTCGTCTCGTCCATTGTCTTTTCTAGTTGTTGATCGTGGAAAGATGCTGTTATCTGCACCATGACTGCTTCTACTGTCCATAAATTTGGCACACTTAAACGCTTTAAGAAAGCTTTTTCTGAATATGTCACTCAAAAAAGCATACAAGAACGGATTAAGCATGCTGTTGGTAAACGATAACACTGTAAAAGCACTGAATAAATATATTTGCCACTGGGGAACTTGCGTTCCGGACGGCTTGAATGTTAGATTACCCTGGAAACACCAGTAAGGGAGCCAGCAAATAACATACACAGATATCATGGCGAGTACCATGCGTGTGACTTTCCTGTTTGACTTTTTACGCTCTTTGGATTTCTTACTAGGACCCACACTTTGTAACCGAACGATAACCGATATGTAGAATACCGATATCAATGCGATGGGAATTGAGAAGCCCAGGAGAAATGTGTACCAGGTGAAGGCTTTGTCGCCTGGTATTGGCTGGTCATCTGGCCATGAAATTGTACACGTCTCTTTCCCCGGGTACTTTCTGTTAGGTATCGTCGTTGAATACAAAATAATTGGCAGCATGACGAAAAAGGATATTGACCAAATGCTCAGACAAACGAAGAAGGCGAGCCTCGTGGTCCTGTAATATACTGATCTTACAGGGTGACAAACTGCCAGATAGCGGTCAGCACTCATTGCTGTCAGTGTGAAAACGCTCGTAAAGAAGTTGATAGAAAAGAACACAAAGTAAATTTTGCACATCGCATGGCCAAATATCCAGTACTCCAGTAATGTTGTTGTTATTAGAAACGGCAGGCTCAGTAGGAACAGAACATCTGACAGCGCTAAATTTAATATGTACAGGTTGGTAACAGTCTTCATTTTCGAAAAGCGCATTACTACGTATATAACTAGTCCGTTCCCGACCAAACCACACAGGCATATTATGACATATGACGTTACCATGAATATCTGGTGCACTGGCACGCCGTTACGACCATTGTTTATTGTTCCGTTTGGAGCATCAGTGCCATTGTCGTCGAAGAAGCAAAGTTCCTCCTTAACGTAAATGGCTGTTGTATTTACAGAATCACCCGTGGCGAGCTCTGGCTGATCCATCGCTAAAATTGTATGTCTTTTCTGCTACCTCTGCTGTGAGACTGAAAATATATAAAGAAAAACACTGGTTTTAAATATTGTTATTGTCCTGTGTTTTTAACCTGTCAAAAATTAAATAATTATACGCTTGCTTAACACGCCATATATAGCTTCGGTTCATATCGATTGTTTCCGCTGATCAAATCTTTCCTACTTTGCTTATTCGAGTACATATATATATATTTATTGTGAAACTCGTGAAAAACGTTTGAAACACAGGTTTACTGAAGCTAAATATATTATTTCAGTTACATAGGAATATTCACATTTTAACAGGTAAAAAAACACAGAACAATAGTGAGGTAATACCAAAGTACTTTACATAGTTATGTGTACATATAGACCAAATTAATTTGGAACAGACTCTAACGTAAACAAAACGAAGTAATTACGGCGCTTGAAACAAAACGAAGTAACTACGGCGCTTGTTTATTTAGATAGCTTAGCAAGCCACAACTCTTCATCATAGTTGTCTTGGTGCAATGGATATGTATCTTGACTTGTACGCGGTGGGTCTCAAGTTCAAATCTGACCAGTGACCACTATTTTGTTTTTATTGATAACTGTCAATACAAAACAACAATAAATATAACATATAATAATTAATAAAAATATTAAAAAGCAATTGAAAAAGAATAAAGATTAAAAATATTATTACAAATGGCAAATAATTATTTTAAAAACAACAACACGGAAACTGCATAGCTTCGGATTCGAACCCACGATCCCCTGTTTACAAGATCATGTACATCTCCATTAGACCAAAGGCCAGTACATAACCTGTGGCGATTTACTAAACTATGTTGCCATGGTTGTATTGGCGTGCTGTTATGTAAACAACAAAACAGACAAGTCTCAATATAGCTTGGTTTATTAGTATATCAATGGTCTAAGACCAATCACTATGAATTTTGAAAACTGAAATTGTATTCAACATTTTTGTATGAGCGGATGATAAAAATTGCCGATAGAATTGCCAAACAGCAGAACTGTTTAGTATGGAACGTTTGCAAGAGTAATTTTGACCTTAAGTCAGCAGGCGTTAGTTGTGTCATAGTTTTATGCTGTCTTTTGCGCTAGAACTGAAACATGCATCATGTGTGGAATATCAGTAGCTAATATTATGGAAAAAAAATGCAGTATTATTGTATCATCCATGAACTTAATACACAAAATGATAATGTGTTAATTAGTATGATACACACAGTGATGTCTTATCCCTGTAACTATACCTGGTTATAGTACGTGGTCAAATATAAGGATAGCGTTTCACACTCCAACTACTTAATATAAATAAATAAAGACAGTCAACAATAAAATGTCCGTTAAGGGAAGATTTCTGGCAAATTTGGATAAAGTGCAGGCTTGGCCAGAGGGCTTTTCTAGGAACCCTGTCATCCGGATCTTCTCTGTCTGCAAGGGTCATGAGGACCCTACACTGTAATGATAAACATGAAGCAGATCGGAAGACATACAATTGCAAATAGACCATCTGACCATATGTCATAGTATGTACATGTATGTGCAAACGAAACTAGTTTATCTTAAGTCATATTGTTTTGCTTAAGTCCGCATGTATGTAATAGTGTGTAATGCAATTGTACATGCAGTGATTTTATTGTTTTTTTCTATGTTTGTATGTAAACGTATGTATGTTATTTGTAAACTTGCATTGCTCTCCATGAAAGGAGGAAATAAAGATATATATCTGGTCAGATGCAAAAGCCACGCGTCGGTACAACTTTGCACAATTACTTTTTGACAAATTGCATGCACGAAACGAACAAGCATACCTAATGTTTTACTATTATAACACGAATTATTACTATTAAAACTAAGTGTGTTATGATAATATTCACATCAATAGTTAGCTGCTTAATTGTTGCCTCCGCAAAAAACTCCAGCGCGCTTAATATGTGGAAGGAAACTCGCAGTTGCTCAGGCAGACCTTACCATTGATTTAGTATGTTTATACGTTCCGTGAATATGTTTTGATCAATTTCGTAACATCATACTCCAATGACTGCCTTTAAAACATACACTTCTTAACGACCGTGAAAATGTCTTACATGTAATAACACTCTGCATGCTTCATGATTAGGTTGTATGTATTAACCATTTGAATGCAGTACACGAGTGACATTTGCAATCAGTGAAGACCTAACTCAGAAGTGCTCCTATATGAGTCCTCTGATCAGTGTATGCATTGTGTCTCATTCAAAATCAAGCACCTGGCATAGTATACACTGCCAAAGCGAACATTGATGGACCATATCTCGCATATCCTTTCACCAGATGATCCTGAGTCAGATCAGCCTTGTCGGCATTAGGCGAGAAATCCTGATTGTGCGCTCTGATGCCTTTAGAAATAAGGGTTGAATCAGAACTACAAATTAACAGCTGTTACTTAAGCAAAATGACACTCTAAGACATTGTGTAATGTTCTGACGATAGATAACTGCATTCGCAATTTAAGCGCACATGCATGAGTCATGCAGGATACACCACATACAAAACACAGTCGCTCGAACAGCACGATGACAAGAAAATAGAACATATGTACATGTCTACGAAAACAAATCAATAGACGCACAAATATAAAACAAACTAAGAATAGGAGTAATATTGAAGTATGGCCTTGGAACGGTCAGTGGCAATTGCAATTGCAATTGTGTGTGTGTGTGTGTGTGTGTGTGTGTGTGTGTGTGTGTGTGTGTGTGTGTGTGTGTGTGTGTGTGTGTGTGTGTGTGTGTGTGTGTGTGTGTGTGTGTGTGTGTGTGTGTGTGTGTGTGTGTGTGTGTGTGTGTGTGTGTGTGTGTGTGTGTGTGTGTGTGTGTGTGTGTGTGTGTGTGCGTGCGTGTGTGCGTGCGTGCGTGCGTGTGTGCGTGTGTGTGTGTGTGTAGGGGTTTAAACGTTTACTCTTTTTATGCGAAGCCCAATTTCAGTTTACCCTCTTTATGCAAAACCTAATTTCAATCTACGTTGGTAACAGTATTCCCATTAACAGGGGGTTCAGTTGACAAAAGGGTAGGTATTAACCCCTGCTCATGCTACGCGATCTGACTAGCATTTGCAGACAGCTTGGATACAGTTTAGGTTTCAGTTTTATTTCGAAATTTTGAGAAGTCTAACTTTATACATCAACATCTACAATATAGCATACCATACAGTAATACAATCATAATGTTGGAAAACGGCTGCCTACCAATTCGTGAATGGAAATAGAATTTCAAGTGAAAATATTAATATACATGCAAAACATAACATGGCTTATACATAACCCTGTTTTTCAATTTCCTCCGAAACGAAAAGAGGAGATAAAAAGAGGGTCGGGAGAGATAACATCAGGATAACTGGATTCCGACATGGTCAGACAGCCTATGCCAACAGATGGCGAATATATAGGCGACACTGAATAACCATACAGATAGATGACACACCACAGCCCAGGGTGAACAACTTTGACCACTAAGAAGTGGCAAATATGAAAACAACAAACAATCTAAGCAATATAACACTACTCTGCTGCACTTTTTATGTATCATACACTCTTCTTATACATATGTCGCGCATTTTTTTCAAGCAATTGGTGATTTCCATGAAACCTGTGTATAACATACAACATACCTGAATATAATTTCTTTTCAATCTACATGTATAAGTAATGGTTGTTGATCCAAGTGCATCAATATAGAGAGACATGCCGGTAATTACCTATAATTTGTATTTATTACCCGAAAGGGACTGTCATCATTACCGATCTTACTCCGGTACCCAGCTATCATATAAACTAGATATCTCTGCTTAAAACACTGGGTGCCAAAATGGGGCAAGCCACGGATTCCGGCAAACACAAGTGAAGCCTGTTAGTCGTCGGTACATGTCTAAGCATCAGAACTTTTACAGAGTCGTCAAAAGTCGTCAATATAAGGGAATGGGTTAAACCATAAGCAAATAGAGCAGGTCATATGTCTACTATTTTTGCAAAGATGTAGAAAGGCGTAATAATGGAGTAAAGCGTTAACGCTTTGTTTAGGTTTGTGTTATGTAACCAATTTCATTGAACGTGTCCGTGTGTATTGATTGAGTCAGTGGAAACTAAGAACACATTTTAACGACAAATGCAATTTTCATACACGAACCGATCATTAATTTAAAAAACAAACGATGCCTGGATTTGTTTTCTTCAAGTTAATTTCTTAGGACAAGTGTATTGCTTCAGATTTCAAATTTATAACAATAATTCTGGTCCATCATAACATAAATTGAATTAAGCTGCCTTAGATCGAAGTGAAGGTTATCAAACAAATTTGAATATCTAAAATAGAGATTAACTATATGTCGCGTTTCACAAATTACCTATCAAAATCGGTACGAACCTTAGAATTGATTATTTCTAAATCTTCATACCTAAAGCTGTGGAATTTTCAAAATAATTAAACACTATTTCCAAGACGTCTAATATAAATCAGTTTTGTAGAAATCTGAGTGATATGATTCGGCAGAAAAAAACAGATTCTGTAATTGTTCTGTCTACGATTCAGATCTTGACAATAGTACTTTGTCTGCTCATGCACTTAAATCGTAGCCTGCTGAACTAATTGTTTGCTCACAATCTGATCTGCTTCTATGCTAACTTGCTTTAGATTCGTCAAAACCTTTGAGAAAAAAGTGATATAGTTTTAAACAGCTTGGGCACCGATGGGGCATCACATTTATCAGGATACAGGCTGTTCACAAAATATGATCAGTATGGGAAGTTGCTTAACCCTTTACCTCATAGGCTATTTTTAGATCCTAAATAAATCTACCGAAAAGGAGCATTAACTAGAGAAGAGGAAAATATTAGAATTCGTCAATATGAGGGAATAGGTTAATGGTATTAAGCCTTTACCTCATGAATATTCATGTAAGAAATAATGGCTTCATGAATATTCATAAGATCATATGTCATGATAGGCCACTGGCATATGAAGTTTTGGCCATAGCATAAACTGTTCACTCATATTGATAGTATTTTAAACAGAGCAGAACCTAATCAAACGGCTCCCGCCGTAGCCGTCTAATCTTGTTTCACTCTGTTGCCAAAGGCGTAGAAAGGCGTATTTATGGAGTAAATGGTTAAACCTTACAATCCATTGCAGTATTGCCGTCGTCTTTAATTTCGATTGTATCGTTGTTCCTTTTATCATTTAAAAGAAAGAACATGGTACCGTGCACTCTGAGTTCCAATGAGACGCCGAATTACCGGGCATCTGATTTAACGCCTACGTATTTCGCAAAAGGTTATCGAATAATTTCTCACAGAACGAAAGACATGTTAAATATGTTTGACTATCAATACGATATATAACTGTGTGTATTCAGAGCAGATGGTAGCTATATGCAGCTTAGTTTTCAAAACGTTCCTGTTTAGTGTTACAATGGTTTATTCCTTTTGGAGTAATCTGCCTAGAATATTTCAAAAGATTCCAGAGACATTATTCTAAGAAAATGAATTATTAACAATTATTGCAAGCATTCGTGTATACTGTGGTTAGATAAGGAACATATTACAATGTTGTAAGTTTGAAATATCTGTCGAACATGCCACACCAAGAAGCATCGGCCAAATATTTATCTCAAACAAATTATACATTGCACAATCAAAACATATTGCTCAATCATGTAATCATATATGTATAATCTACTGAAACGTAGTTTGTGCAATTATGTAATCGAACATGTATTCAATTGAAACGTTTTGCTCAATTGTGTAATTATATTTGTATTCCACTGAAGCGTATAGTTCACTTATGTGATCATTTATGCATCTATTGCAATATATATTGCTGAAAATGCACTCAAAGTGCCTCTGTATCTTACTAAAACATGAACGAGTTGTTTCAGTTTATGATTATATCTAGTAAAACGAAAACAATAATTCTTAGCTATTCGGCTTGAATCAACCATATTAAAGTAAACGCATTTTTTTTGTTTTCAATGCTAAATAAATGCAGCGTCCACTTTACTTATAAACGTTAGTGTATTAAGGTTTTACCTGATATAGAGACATCTTTGTAACACTATTAGGTCCATATCAGGTTCCATACTTATAAAACGTTTTAGTTGAGTCTGGGTTTGTTCTCAAGCTTTTGATTGGTCAGATTTGAGCCATTGCTCAAATCTTACCAATCAAAAGCTTGAGAACTAACTTAGTGACTCAATTAAAAAGCTTTATAAGCATGGATACAGAAGGCTCCTACAGGAGTCCTCGGAACACAGTCTACTCTGTTTATTAATCGAATAATATAGATCAGTAAATTGCCAATTTTTATTGTGCAATTACAGAAAAAAAAACAGCCAAATTAATATTCTCGATGAAATGTTTTACATAGGTATTCAATAGTGGGAAGGTTATATTAATATTTGTAGGCGCGCCTTTACCCGCCAATGGTGCAAAAATGCACCACGACAAATAGTGCAGTCCCAGATCAGACGCCACCTTTTCTGTTTTGTCTCAAACTCTATTTCTCTATCTGTTCTTTATTCCGTTGAAATTTACATTAATTTATCTCATTTCTTATTAAACCGAATGATATAACAATTTGTTTTTGCAGACAGTAATTAGACATTTGGCGTCGAAAGAGTTAAATGTGTAATTTACGTTTTACATTAAGTTACCACCTGCCTCATAGACTTGCGATTAGCTTTTGTGAATGGTCATTATAGAATATTTTGTACGTTTTATTAGCAGCAGCGTGGAGAAGTTTCATTTTCATTAGGAATATGTAAACAAAACAAATGATTATGTGCGGTCGTTGCTTCAGGGAAACGTTTTCTGTCTGTAAGAATATTTCTACCAATTCAAAAGATGATAAGATGTTATATTTATAACAAAAAACCCTTCCAGATCTGACTTTGAATCCGATCCATTTTTTTATGTGGAGGGGAACAGCAAACGAAATATGTGCTGGAATAAGACTTTGACACTGGTGGGTTTAAGGATTCAACTGATCTGGTTCTACACTGTTGCCTATGTCCTTTTAAGGGACACTGGGCACTAATGGGCTAATAGTGTGACATATATGTTAATAAGACAACTTAACTGTCAGGTCGGTCATTGTATTATTAGAGTAATATACGGGGTCATACATCTGTAAACTGTCGTTGATACAACTAGCTTTTCTCTTTGTATTCTGTCATCTACAGATTAGAGGCTAAAACATATTCTGGGGTATATATTAAAGTTTAATATATACCCGATAATGTGTTTTAGCCACTAATCTGTATCAAAATTATCTGCCGATGTCATTGTGGCAACAAGCCAGATACGAAGATGAGTAGCACGGTCTGGTATAATTAAACCCTTCAAAGGGGATGTTCAATAAAGAAGAATTAAGATATTTTGAGGCAAACGACTATTCAATGTTCCATTAAACTTACTCTGTGACTTTCACAGTGAATTGTGCCATTGCCACCTGTACAAACATATAAATTGGGCATACAGTAGCACCTGTCGTAAGTGACCATTCATTTAGTTTACGTAAGAGTGTTAGAATCCAGATGGTTGCTTAATGCAGGGCAAAAGTAATGGATTACTTTTGACATGCATTAAGCTACGGCCTGCCTAACAGATCGATAATTATATATATTTGACAGGTTCTATTGTATAGTAACGCTTCGATCAAGAAGGTAGCACGAATAAGAGATGATGTATAAAATAAATGAAAAGAAATGCTGAGTAAACAAATTATGGAATGCACTCTCCTTTGCATATGGGATGGCGTAAGTTTTGCTAAGTAGCTGTATTTATATCATTATGTAAAACAGTATGCACTAATGTTTATGCGCATATTCATCTCTCCTCGTGCTAAATGCAGATGAGACGCCGATCAGTCGAGCACTTCATTAGGATTTTACACACGGTCAATATTCTGATCAAATGAGAAGTCGGTGAAGGTTTCAGCAATTCGTAGCCTGATCTAACGGTATATGTTCCTCATGAGACGGGTTAATGAGAGTTGTAAGGCAATTGACAAATAATGGCATTAATCATATCTGAACGATTCCATAATTACGCAAGGTAGACTAATTAAAACAAACTAATTGGCAAACGTCTATGCAGTATTCATATGATGTCGGATTTGATCTGGATCAACACTGTTTGGAAATATCTTATATATGTAGTTCTCTCATATTCAGGGTTAATACATGAACAAGGTGTTATCCGAATAATTGCAAGCATCAAGGTTATGATTGTTTTAATACTTATTTTAGATGCAAATGAGTATTGCTGTAATGAAACAAGGTATTGATTAGGTATTGCTTAACATCGTTATATTTTTTAACCTGTTTTATTATGTATCATCTCCTAATTCTATGCCAGATAGAAGAGTAATTGTCTTTTATTTTAAGACAGCAGACACAAGTCTGTCTTATTTTATGTTCACGCGGATGCGTGAATAATGTTTGTACCGAGAATAGGATTTCTTTCTGGCCCATTACACACGCTGGTATTAAACTTTCCTGATGCAGGCCTGCATTCATCAATCATTGTGAAAAAGAGTTTTTACATGTCCGTCGTTTTAGTATTTTCCCTCTTATATCATTTACTGTAAATCCACTAATTGTTGAATTTCAGAACCAAACAATTATGTCGGGGGGACACCGTAAGCAAACCATATGATGGCAGTGATTGTTTCCTCTCTCTTTCGCCTCCATAATTGAATCTGCGATAAAAAGTTTGCATCCAGATGAGACGCTGAATAATTCGGCTTCCCATCTCTATCCAATCTGTTTGACACTCTGTTGTATATGCCTTTAAGACATTGAAGTAGCATCCACTTTGAAACCTGAAGCAGACGATCATTAGTAAATGCCATTTACTTAGCGACGAAATTGTTATGCTGCACATCTTGATTTCGTGAGCCCATTGGTCTTAATCATCAGTGTTCTACGGAGTAAATGGGACAAGGTTCCAACTATATTGTTTCAATCTGTTGACCAATACTATATACTGTACTAACTCCAATAAACCACCACGGTGCTGTATTCGTTTTAAACGGGTTTTCTTGGATTTTGTTCGCAATTGATACAGAATGAACGCAATGTAAAATTTACTACGGTAACTTCCTGCATTGCTTTCAGTCTGCATTAAGTTACTATCTGTATTTAGAAAACAAATGGTATTATTTTATTTAATGGTTATTATATAGAGTTTATATGTTTTATCTATCGTAAGTAAGGACTTTTATTAGGGAGAACACTGTACCTAGTTCACCCGTGTTTACTTTCACAATACCCCATTTACATCATTTTAGCAACTACCTAATTATACTAACTCTTACCTAAAATTAAAGTCTGATAAATGCTGCATTACCCCAGTTTGACTACGTCGGGTGCACCTAAGCGTTTGATAATCTAATGAACGAATGTCCAGAGCTTGGATCCTGAAAGTTTTCTCCGCTGGATCCAAATTGTATGCAAATGCGAGTCAATTCGCGGATAAGCAGGATAAACAGGTATTAAGCGGTTGACGCGGAAAGAGAGACGTCTCATTTATTAGATTTTGTAAAAACGAATGTATGATAAATAATTGCATTGAAATAAATAAAAAAAAGCAGCATTTGCCTACTGAACAAGCACTAGTCGGCTGACAATACAATCTACGTTTATTGTAAAGTGTGGAGGCAGCAGCTAGTCTAAATCCAAATGCTTGCACATGGTTTTGATGAGCGAAAACAACTCTCGTCAATATAAATGCATTTTCACTAATCTATTTCTGTGCGATTTCATATACAATTTTAATACAATAACAATAAATATGTCTACAGTTTCTCCCAATACCAAAACAGCATATGTATATATGCCATCATACAATTTCGGATTATAAATATCCATGATCTCATTATTTCTTACACGAATATTCCACACGGAAAGGGTTAATGTACATTGGGCTTGCTCACAATACAGGTTGAATTATTGTATTTCAATAGTCCCTGTCTGTATTTATTACTTAAACAGTTACAAATGTTATTACCTTTGCAAACAGACGTAACCCAGATCAGACGAATCTTGTAGGAGTAGTCTAATCAGGATCTTATCTGTTTGTTTATGGCTGATATAAGTCTCATTCTACAGTACATGCCAAGACCAACTGTTTCCGTGTTCATATGCCCTATCGCAGTAAATCTCGACACAAAATACAACATTCATTTACCGTGACATCCATTTCAGTGTTGATTGGAACAAAATAACTGTACCATTTACTTCATTGACTATTCATGTAAGAAATAGTGACCTTATGTATATGAAGTAGCTTAAGTTTAAAGCAACACATGCACACATATTTGTGTCATGACTGGAACTGTAGAATCCGATCTACATATTTCTAAAGGCAAACATAGCATACCAATATAAGACGGCTCCAATATGAGCCGTCTAATCTGGATATACCCTTTTTGAAAATGCCTTAATGGCGATCTTATGGAATAGAGACAAATCTTGCCTGTTGCATATGTTATATATTAGATATATTTCAAACAAAATAAGTTGGTCTTCGCGTATATGTAACTATGATAACTTTCAAACAATTTAACGTGATGATATATATTAGTATTATATGAGCATGTTGTGTTACATACATAATGGTACGTAGACACTGTAAATTTCGTTCAAGGTTTTAACATAAAAACGCTCTGTCTGCATGTCTTTGTAGACTGATAAAACATTTGTAAATTGCATTTACATTTTTAGGCTCAGAGTCATAGTTTTGTCACCCAGTCTTACATAGTTTAACCTTTCCAATGCTAGAAACAAAAGTTCTGTTCTGTTTCTGATATGCTAAAATTTCCGCTAAATTCTGGTTTGTTCAAACTCATTGATAAACTATTAAGTGAGCGTCAATCAGTTTGGCTACTGATGGGGCACCGAGTTATTTAGTGTCTCGCCTTGATTCAACCTCTGGATTACAAATGTCACACAACGCGCGATTAGCATGCAACTAGTAATCGAAACGTTCGTGTAGCTGATTATACCAAAGACAAAAGAGGTGTCAGCTCTGTATCAAAACAAAATCACGCTATTAAAACATATAAAGGTGGTTTACATTTATACCCATTGCCCAATTAATTTTTTACCACATGATAAATCATGTAATAAACTTTGATTTCATAAATATTTATCAGCTGATATATAGCGGTATATGAACAAATTAATTGTTGGCCATTACCAAAACTGTAGAATCTGTATCCATGCTTATACATTTTTGTAGTTGAGTCTGAGTTCGTTCTGAAGTTTTTGATTGGTCAGATTTGAACCTTTGGCTCAAATCTGACCAATCAAAAGCTTGAGAACTCAGACTCAACTAAAAAGCTTTATAAGCATGGACCTAGATATGTATAGTTATGATAGCTAACTCAGCAAGCTTCTACAAGGGTCATTTGATCTGAGTTTACTCTGTTGCAAAGCGTGAAAAGTGTCTCTGTCAGGCAATTGGTTACGTAACTGCTCATATACTACAATATAATCTTAGCAGTTTGTTATCCATTACAAACTGTGGCTATTGTTCTGATCCTTACAAGTCTTATCCACAGCTAGCGGTATCAGACTTTATTATGTAAATAGGTGTGGGAGGTATTACCTTACCACACTGAAGCGAAAACTTCCATTATTAGTGAATTTAAAGAATGCATCGATTTACTCTTTAACATTTTACTTCATAACTACGCCTTAATACGCCTTTGCAAACAGAATAGACTCCGATCAGATGATTCCTGTAGGAGCCGCCTGATAATAGGTCTGCTCTGTGTTCCTATGGGCTGATATTGATATATGTCTACAGTTTCTGTCATGGCCAAACATGTTTTATGTGCCATTATAACACAAGAGTGTTCAGAGGAACACATATGTCACCTGCTCGAAGCTGACACAACTGTTAATATGCTAGAGTGAAATCAGACCTAAGTGAAATAACTGAAAAAGTATTACATGCAGAGTGATGAACCTTATTTACACCAATGGCCCTCAATGAGAGGAAACACATGCGAAATTTGAAAGCTCTATACTTATAAACGAAGGGGAATAACTCAAAACGTATCAAATACATCAATGGCCCTCAATGTGAGGAAGACACATGTGGAATTTGAACATGATAAGTTAAGAAATGACAGCCAAAAAATGAAAGTGTGAACAAAGTGGAATAACTTAAAAAGTATTGCATGCAGAGTGATATACCTTATTTACATCAATGGTCCTAACTAAGAGGAAGACACATGTGAAATTTGAAAACTCTATAATACTTAGTTTTGAAATGACAGCCAAAAAAGGAAGTGTGACGGGCAGACGGACAGACAGACGGACATACAGACAGACAGACAGACAGACGAGCAGAGGACGGAAAAATGATCCCTAAGTGACACACTGTCTCTCGACAGGTGATACAAACTGTTCTAATCAATATTAATAATGCCATATTTTTACATGAATATCCTTGGAGTAAAGTGTTTAAATGATAAAAACTGCTTCTTAATAACTCAGATGCATACCATCCAGACAATGCATAGGCGAATCTACTTAAATTAACGTGTCATAAATAATTAATTCGTATGACAACCTATCGAACACAGACGATTAATAGCCGGGTATTTGTGTAGAAAAGACATAGCCTATGCATGCATCTTTGTGATACTGTCTCAATTATTGAGAGGAGGTTTTCATAATCGCTTTTCATTAACCTTTCAATTCAACAGATATTTTCCACAGGCGTATACGACATTGGGTTCGATGGTAAATGTGCACTGCTACATCCACTCACTCTATACAAAACTACATTAATGCCTTCTAAATGATGACAGCCCCATCCTATCTTAGCTCATTGTCCATCTCAGATCACTAGGTCCGTGTGTAATGGATTTAATGAGATAATGGTGGCCGATTCCGGTGTCTTGCTTATTTCCCTATAATTCTGCTTTTATATGTACATAAGTGAACTCTCTTACATTGCTTTTAAGTTAACGCTTGAAATGAAGCTAATGCTGGATTGTTCTGCGAGGTAGAGTTTGTATGTATCCCTGGCCAATTTTTATGGCGCTCCATAGCCACACAAAAAATGACAGTGCTACTGATTGCCCATTTAAGAAGAGCTACTTCTGACACCGATATCAAGATCTCGTTTTATATCGTCATTAGCGATAAATTGTTCAACTATCTGTCAGGAAGCTTTTAGAGGAAAATAGCAGGGAATTATTGAAGGGAATGTGACTGGTTTGAATAGGCAGTTGATTTGACAACTCATTAAGGATTCTAGAATACTCCTTTATGAACTTTTTAACAATAATCAACATTCATATACATGTACAGTAAAACTTTACTAAACCAGAATCATAGTAGAGCACAATCTATATATTGTTAGGCAGGTGGCTGCTTATTGCATGGTGAAATTCATACAGAAAGCTCATAGAGGACTTTCACTCTACATTACGCTGCCACCTGTCTGTGATACCGATATAGTACTATATTGAACGTCCGGTTTAGAGGGTTTTACTGTACATATATCATAACCTCCATTCTATGCGTATTGCCACCGTCGGTAAAACTTATGGCTCTCAATATTGAAATCACACCATTGCACCAATATATTTTTTATGCCCCCCAGATCAAATCTGGGGGGCATATTGTTTTTGCCCTGTCTGTTTGTTTGTCTGTTTGTTTGTCAGCAACTTTAACATTGGTCATAACTTTTGAGCCAGTACAGATAGAGACTTGATATTTGGTATGCATATGTATCTCATAAAGCCGCACATTTTGAGTGGTGACATGTCAAGGTCAAGGTCATCCTTCAAGGTCAGAGGTCAAATATATGGGTCAAATCACTGACTTTAACATTGGCCATAACTTTTGGACCAGTAGAGATAGAGACTTGATATTTGGCATGCTTGTGTATCTCCTAAAGCTGCACATTTTAAGGGGTAACATGTCAAAGTCAAGGTCACCCTTCAGGGTCAAAGGTCAAATTATCTGGTTTTTTTGGCTGTAACTTTAACGCAACATTAACATTGGTCATAACTTTTGACTCAGTACAGATAGAGACATGATATTAGGCATGCATATGTATCTCATAAGGCCGCACATTTTGAGGGGTAACATGTCAAGGTCAATGTCATCCTTCAAGGTCAGATGTCAAATATATGGGTCAAATCACCGACTTTAACATTGGCAATAACTTTTGGACCAGAAAATATAGAGACTTGATATTTGACATGCTTGTGTATCTCATGAAGCTATACTTTTTGATGGGTGACATGTCAAGGTCAATGTCATCCTTCAGGGTCAAAGGTCAAATTGTCTGTTTCTTTTGTAACTGTAACATTGGTCATAACCTTTGAACCAGTACAGATAGAAACTTGATATTTGGCATGCATATGTATCTCATGAAGCCGCACATTTTGTGGTGCGACATGTAAAGGTCAAGGTCAAGCTTAAAGGTCAGAGGTCAAACATATGGGTCAAATCACCGACTTTAACATTGGCCATAACTTTTGAACCAGTACAGATAGAGACTTGATATTTGGCATACTTGTGTATCCCATGAAGCTGCACAGTTTGAGCGGTGACATGTCAAGGTCAATCTTCAGGGTCAAAGGTCACCAACTTCAAATTGGCCATAACTTTTGAACCAATAGAGATAGAGTCTTGATATTTGGTGTGCATGTGTATCTCATGAAGCTGCACATTTTGTGGAGTGGCATGTCAAGGTCAAGGTCATCTTTCAGGGTCAAAGGTCACAAACTTTAACATTGGCCATAACTTTTGAACCAGTAGAGATCCAGACTTGATAGTTTGTACATATGTGTTTCTCATTTGGCTGAACAGTTTCAGGGGTGGTATGTTATGGTCAAGGTCATGTTTGAAGGTCAAAGGTCATTAACATTGGCCATAACGTTTGAACCAGTAGATATACAGCCTTGGTACTGGTATGCATGTGTACCTCATGAAGCCGCACAGTTTGAGGGGTGACATGTCAAGGTCAAGGTCATCCTTCATGGTCAAAGGTCACCAACTTTTAACATTGGCCATAACTTTTGAACCATTAAAGATACAGACTTGATATTTGGTATGCATGTGTACCTCATGAAGCCGCACAGTTTGAGGAGTGACATGTCAAGATCAAGGTCATCCTTCAGGGTCAAATATCATATTGAGGGGGCATAGTGTTTCACAAACACATCTTGTTTAAATAGCCAATGGTTTGTTGTGACTTTATTACATCGTTTAATTATTGCTGTATGGAGCACATCTGTATTACGGCATCTATGTAAGAATAAGGGCCACGTGATGGTTGTGCAAAGAAAAGTTGACTACTATTTGTATATCATTTTATTGATAGCAAGAGCTTCAATCATTGTCGAAAATAACCATATTCCAACAACTGTGTTGAATTCCAATCTTACAGATTACAGATAAAATCTTCTCATTTTCTTCAAGAGTAGCGTTGCATATTAAACAACATCTTAAAGAGCTTTCTGACATTTGTTTTATTGTTCTGTCAATTTCTTTACAGAAGTCATTTGTTAAAGTATCCATTTACAATTATGTATTTACTATCGTTAAATCCCGCCAATCCTTTGTTGTGTAAATCAAACCAGTTTTTATCTTTAATTTGCCAAATGTCAAAGTATTTAGGGACGTCACTTGCCAGTTCACATGCACTTGCTTATTCAAACTTTATATTATCAATATGGTAAGCGTTTCGGTTAAAATGCAGTATGTGCAATTCTCTTGTATTAATTTGACTTTGATAGTGATTGCTATTCATTGCACACTAATGTTTTAACGGTATAATAATTAACTGCGAATGTGTACTAAACATAGGTCAGCTTTAATAATATATTTTGTTTGCAATACTACAAAGACAAATGCATTATCACATGGCTTAACCCATTCAAGCTAGACTATTTTAGACCCTACCCCATTTAATAGATCTACCAAAAAGGAGCATTGACTAGAGAAAAGGAAATTTTAGAATTGTGTAGTTTTGATGTAATAAATGGTTTCTAAATATTACTGTTACAAAGGCGTCAAAATGCGTCAGTAGAAAGGAATGGGAGAAGCGACGTTTTATTAACCCTTCGCTTGCTATTCATGTCAATATACCTACCTGTAAATAGGGAAGACCCAGATGAAAGAGCTCCTGCAGGAGCTGTCTCATCCGGGTCTGCACTATTTACAAGTTGATTGTGCAACCAGTGCACTCCACAGCAGTGATTGCACAACGAAATACTTGTACACATTGAAGATATATGTAATTATACAACAGGGCATGGGTAAAGAAGGAGCAATGTGTTTTAAAATTCAGCAAGAGAAGGGTTAATTGAAAAGTAGAAAAATTAAATCATAGATGGTTGCTTAACAGAGGGTAAATGTTATGTAGTAATTTGGTATACATACACTCAGTTTGACCAATATTCAGCAACAAGCTGACATTTTGATGGCCGCTTAGGTTGTTACTTGAGTCTCTGGGTCCATGCTTATAAAACTGTTAACTGAGTATGAGTTAGTTCTCAAGCTTTTGATTGGTCAGATTGGAGTTTTCAAGCTTTTGACTGGTCAGATTGGAGCCAAATCTCAAATCCCACACTTGAGAACGAACTCAGACTCAACTAAAGGTTTTTATAAGCATGGACCCTTGAGTGTTGTTTTCCGTACTTATAATGGAAAAGGTGACGGTGAGAGAAATGCATTAAGTCTGTCTCAAATGTTACAGTCGAACAAAACATGATACTCTCCTTCAGAACACGCTTACTTCTGTCAAAAAGGTTTTATTCATACTACTGCAAACACATTGACATGTTGTTGTAACTAGATATGTGATCCAAATCATGTGGTTAGTAATCACTAAAGCTATATTGGAATCATGGCTACAGATGAGGTTCGGATTGTTGATAACTTGTCAGATTTAACATCGTCATCAGCAAGTACGGAATACATCGTTGACAAACGCAAATCCTGCATGCCGTTAGCAGTGATGATGTTCACTGAATAGTTCTCATGATACAACTTGGATTCACTCCAGTTGTATTTGAACGGGCATGTACATTCCCGTTCTTATGTAAAATGTCAAGGAACTATTTTCAAAAATACTTAACGACATGCTGAAAACTCATTATCAACGACACAGCTTATAATAAAAATAAATCTATGCTCTTCTATGCTGTATATATAAAAATGAAAATACTGGTATCGGTCAAACAGTGCAGACCTTTATCAGAGACTATGCCGCTGGGCTTTGGTTACACAGTTTGAGTGTCACTTATGCTGTTTTTGTTCTTATATAGCCGAATTACTGTACATGTCAATAGATTATAAGTATAATAACTTTCTCGGCATTCCATTGAGCTTGATCGAGAGGAGACGATGAGGAACTCGGCGTCTCATCAGGATTAAAACAATTTGTTACTGTGACAATGGGTTTTGAAACAAAAGTGAAGGAAAAATAAACAAACATGTAGCAGATGACAAAGTTTGCAAACGACAAAAATGGCAGCGAAAGAGTTAAACCTTTGCCTTAATCATTGACGCGTCTAAACTATTCTAAAGCAGACTTCCGTATTGAAATACTATGTCTGACAATACGGTTTACAATGATTATCATAAAATATGTGCCTTTTAGTACCGACCTGGCAAACCTGATATCAAAATTAGGTTATGCCCTCTTTGTATATCACATTTAACAGATCGACCGAACCTCAAATGCAACAACTGTTCATCAAATTCAGTCTAACATAGATATATCATCACTTACAAAGACTGTGGTGCTGATATATGTTTGTCAAAAAAAGGAATCACCGACTCTTTAAACATAAAGGCGTCAATAACATTATATGCTGAAACGCAGCGCATCGATAGACATTGTTAAATGTTTGGAGGCATCATACATGCATTTACTTCTCAGATATTTTAGAGAATGTTGCAGGTTACTGTTTTTCATTTGCTGCATACTTTTTGGTGATAGTTTTCAGTATGTCTGTTTCGTTGCGACCCGGTAATGCTGTTTTGAAGTGGCGTCACTTTGTTCTCAGGTGGAATATTCGCAACCGGTCAGAAAATACATTTCGTTGCTACAACATCGAACCAATACCGTACCATTTTCCACGTGGCCACGATTAAACGAACCAGAATAATAGACAAAATATGGTTGAAAATAGTATATAACAATAGATATTACTTATAAATGGTAAATTCGATTAACCCATATGCTCCCACGATCCCATAATGCGGCGTCTGATCAGAGTCTACACTGTTTGCTGATAAAACATCAATATAAAACAAAATTAAAATTTAGACCAGGCATCCCTTAGATAAAACATGGACTAATCTAATGTATAAGCATGGAGGAATCCACTGGGAGCAAATGGGTTAACCGATTTTGCAGCGATTTGACTTTAATGATAAATCAAATAAATACGACGTGCTCACTATTTAACACCACAACTATTCTGAAATGGTGTGATCATTCGAAAACAAGAGTAGCAATGTCAAACGAGAAACTTGCAGACTCGGTTTTATTGAGCCTGTTCATGAGTGGTAATTAAAAGTGCAACACTACTCACGCCCCCTACTACCGGCTTAAGCTTAAGCTTTACGTTCATATTTGTATAGTTATGTTGTACATTGTGCTATATCGAAAATACTATAGACCCCACATGGGAGGATTTGCATATACATGTGATATCCGTGCTTATATCCGTATAGCTTAAGCCAAACCACATGGGAATGTAATAAAAAGTTTGTTTAGTTTCAAAGTGTATCAGTACCCCGATAAAAACTAAAACATAAATTGGAAATCGGAACATCCTAATTTTAGAACACCTAAGATCTGCTGTGCATGTGACGCAAAGATACAAGTATTCAAATTTGTCCGGGTAAACATGTTTTATATGATGTGAGTGAACTTGGTAAATAGCTCCGCAGTAAATGAACTTGTACGACAGACCCCCAGCAAAGCTATTGAAAAAGTGTCCTGATAACGGTTGTAAGTGGACACTTTTGTACGCACGTGATTCTTGTGGTTAAACCTATCTACCTAGGATTTGAATTGGATGAACCAAGGGGAAAACATGTTGTACTCATTTTTGAAATATTCATTTTTATTCAGTTTTAATCAAATTAAAAGTCTACAACGTACTGTCGTACAAGTAAGATACATGTACTCGTCTTACTACCAAAGTGTCTTCTTACAACCGTTATCAGGACAGTTTGTTGGCATGACCTCAGACAAGTGTCCTCGGCTACGCCTCGGACATGTCTTCGGTCATGCGAACAAACTGTCCTGATAAAGGTTGTAAGAAGAAACTTTGGTAGTAAGACTCGTACTGTATCTATTACATATTTGAAATCAATGTATATATATATAGATGCGCATGTATTAGTGCTGTAAGGCTTCGCGCGTGAGAAAGATTCGTGCATTGTGGAACGCTTACAAGCATATCAAAATGTTATGTATTATCCTCCTTTTGATATACCCATGCCTATGTCCAATGTATTCACTATCGGGCAACACCATACTATAATTGTCTATATGTTCACATATAAAGTTCAACCCAATGGCAGCAACATATTTACATCCGTATGGTTGTATGGAGACTGCTTGCAATCAGCCATGATATACGAGGCCAAACTTGTAATTACATAATCATTTCAATGCTGAACCCGTCACAATTTAAACGGAGATTCCATTCACAATGGAAGTGTATAATCTATATCACATACAGTGTAGATGACCCACCCGCTCCGTGCCGTGACACGATTAAGTAAAGATCTACATTTTAATCGAATTCATTGTGCAGTTCATATATGTGTCATACGTGTTGTTATGTGATTAAATGAACCTATAGCATATATCACGCAAGCCATTTTCTTTTTTCATCATTGAAAGGTATTCGGCATTAATTGCATAATAACCTTGCACAATGCATACATTAAACATAAAACTAAATCTATATAATTCTGACACAAACCATTTCGACCGCGATAATTTATATATACTCCCCCCACCCACCCTTTCCAGTGGTGATTTTGCTACTGACCGTTCTAATACGGTACTCAATTTGTCATCTTTTTATGTTTATCTTATGGCTTTTACTATTATTTTTTCTATTAACGTTTGTTGGTGTTTGAAATTTGCATCTCTGTGGTATGTGTACATGTGTGTGAGGGACTTGTTTCCTATCGGTGGTTTGATAGTGGTTGCGTCTTCTGTAGATACTCCTGCTATTTTTACCCTTTTTAACTACGCCTCTGAGATTGGTCAGCGTTTGAAGGACCTCGAACAATCTGATACTCAAGACTGCAATTGGGATATAGCATAACGGTTTATTTAACATATACACCTATTTAACAGTTTGCTCCATCATTGCGCCTATTATTAACACCTTTGAAAATACAGTAGATCCTGATCAGACGACTCTTGTAGAAGCCGTTTAACCGGGTCTGTCCTCTTTGCTAAAAACTGATATAGATCCGATTCTACAATTACCTGTGTCAATGTGCCATTATAAAACTATAAGGAAACAGGTAGTCATGATGTGATTTTATTTCTTACATAAATATTCATGGAATGAAGGGTTAAAATATCCGCATTGTTAAAAAACATGTATGAGAAAGTATATAACAGATACGATGTAAACTACGAGAACCATAGGCGCACGTATTATCTTCATTTGAGACAGTTCCTTCTAATCTCGTGATATTTTAACTACTTCAAACATACCGTGCATCGCATGAAATTCACAGATGTAGATGGACTTTGAAGTACAGGTAAAAGTAGTTTAAATTGTATGTCTTTCTTTAATTACACTATATTCTAAATGTTAATCATCAAACGTGGGCTACAATATAGGAACCTAGTTACTCATCAAATATCTAAGACATTTGCCCAACAGCTCGTCTTTATTCGCAATTCATTTTCGATTGTCGGGTCAATTTGTAACTCAAATTTCATAATGAAATGGGATATATTTGCAAACGTGTTCACGGTTCACACGATTTGCAAGTCTGCAAAATGAGAAAGTAAATACGTACGAAAAGAAAACTAGAAACGATCAAAGTACACTTGAACCTTCAGATTCAGTATCCTGTATTCAAAAGTGGTTTAAAATTCTAGCGGTGACTATTTTAACTTATTGCCGATGTATACTATAGTTCCAAATTATACAAATTATCGTTAAAACTAAAATTTCATACAAACATAATACAGTAATCAAAGCAGACGCACACACTGAATAAACTACATTTTGATTTTGTATTCAATCAATTTCTAAGCAGCTTCAATTTGAATTTACTTGGAGTAACATGACGCGCTATCAATGTAGCCAGACTGAACAGAAGCATAAACAAATGTGTACTTACATATTACCCGTAAATACCGCACATAAAATCCTAATGCAACGACATCACTAAGAGCACGTTCTGGCGTCTACTAAATCTCTCTTGTGTCCAATGAGCACTAAATCACTGTATGTGAACTTGCTATTAGGTCTATTGCTTATGGGGAACTATGCTATCAGCTGGTAGCTCTGTCGCGTTCTGTTCCCCAGGTTGCATCCACGTATTGGGGAAGCTGTTAACAGTAACATGACGGATAAGACCGCTGTGTATAGAATTACATAGCGGGAATGACTTTGTAAGCGCTGATAGTGTTATTAAGTAACAGATAGATTCCGCGTCCAGATTAGAAAAGCGTGATTTTTATTGTTGTTTTGTTTTCGCCAAGAGCAAGAAAGGATTGTATTAGAACGTTATTAAATAGTTTGCTAGCCGGGGTTATTTGTTCGTGTTTTACAGAGTGGTCTAGTAATCGAGTATTCCATTTATCGATGTGTCTATGTAGGTAATTCTGAAAGGCTAAGTGACTCCTTCATATAGTTGTTTTTATCGCTTCATTCAGACATCACTACACATATTTTGAAATCACTTATTGTATATCGCCGTACGTTATATCCAAGCAAATGTTAAACATGTATTGAAGCCAACTGTTTGTACCTCTTATCCTGTTAACAATCCGCAATTTCATGCACATTGCAAACAGCCAGGACAAAGATGAGACGCCGAGTAGCTCAGCGTCTC
This sequence comes from Azorinus chamasolen, assembly GCA_963576725.1. Lineage (NCBI taxonomy): Eukaryota > Metazoa > Mollusca > Bivalvia > Cardiida > Solecurtidae > Azorinus > Azorinus chamasolen. The sequence goes on along the minus strand of OY755236.1, from coordinate 100,050,692 downwards.
ATCAGGATCCAAGCTATTAGTCACTAGGTACAATAGTTTCTCAAACGCTCGATCGAACCAGAAGTAGGCAAAATTACACAAGGTCCAAATTCATCAGACTAGCATTAGAATTTCACAGTGCGGAACGTGTTCCTGAAAATTCTATTTTATATTGGTGAAAACTCTTGACATTACATGGTAAAGCAAATAACACAGACCCTAATCTCAAATGGCTATTCTGTCTTTGATCTATTTTTACGCTGCTTGTCCGTACCTCATTTATAACATATCTTGTATCAGAACACGCCTATATATTGAGCATTCATAAATCATATCATGCCATCTTTCTTGATCCTGTGTAAACTGGTCAAACCAGATTTGCATATATAGTGTCCCGATATAGTATCGACCAAAATTCACCAAATGCAGATAACTGTGTGTATCAGTTATAACAGTATTGCACAGGAGTATGTTATCCAAAAGACTGTCGGAATCAAATGATTTGAATTTCAAATCACCCATTTATCTTTGGTCACATCATATTGGAACAGAGGAACTCGTTCAACTCGAAATTATTCGCATTTGAATATTTTCTCAATTTTACCTTTACGTTTTTGCCGCATTTGCAAACAGAGTAAAGCCAGCCCTGGTTGATCCTGTTACGGGCGTCTAATCAGGGTCAGCACTGTTTGCTTATGGAAAGAAATAGATATGAGTGAACAGTCTCTGTCATGCACAAAGGGTGTGTGTTAATTCATCATTATAAAACATAATTTAATTAATACGAGCATTCACAATATACTTATTTCTTATACGAATAGTCATAGAGTTTTTGCGTTAAACTATATAATCCATTGTAAAAGAAACGTGTGCATTATCCATCGCACTTTGCAGCTGTCAGTATAAGATAATATGCAAGATACAGTAACGTTTCTTTTCACACTTTTGCCGTGCCTAAATAATGCTTAGCAGCATATACTGTAATTACATAAGCTAAAACATTATGCAGTTCAACTAACACTCCCTGAATACATATAATAAGTTGACAGTACTTCAAGTGTATGTACATGTATTCTGAAAGTGGGTGATCCTTCGAAAGCAAAAGCAGCAATACGAAAAAAAGAAAATTGCAGAATCGGTTTTATTGGGTCTGTTCATGAGAAGTAGTTAATGTGCAACACTAATCACCGGCTTAAGCATTATACAATTTTCAAAACTAATAACATCAAAACTAATGATCCCGAATAACCAGAAAATATATCAACACTGAAAATGACGTACGGGCGACTAAGTCATGTCTGCATCCATCCATTATAAGACCAAATAAGTCTACCAATGTATATGCAAATTGGCGTCAAATTTACATACAGGTTTTGAGCAATATCTACAAAAAGGTTTATAAATTCAACATTATAAAGGCCATGCGTCTGTAAAGGACCTTTAGAAGTCTGTAAAGATAACACAATAGTGTAGTGTGTTTAGCAAAAGGAACAAGAGTATTGGAATAACATAAGGTAACTTCAAACTATAATTACGGTACCCGATCATATAATTATGACATTTGCAAACAGTGTAGACCCAAATCAAAGGACTGTGCACAGTTTGTAAAACAACTCATTTTCGTCAGTGATACATTTTGAAACAACTGTTTGTTTAATCGATATTCATATAGGAAATAGGCGAAGTTAGTGCTCAACTGGGAATACAGTAAAACCTCTCTATAACGGCCACTAAGTTGTGTTAATTAGTTGGTAGTTAGGGCAGATGGCTGCTTAAAGCAAGTTAAAAGTAAAACAGAACGCTCCTATAGGAGCGTTCTGTTTTACTTTCACCTTACTTTAAGCAGCCACCTGTCTTTAACACAAAATACTTGATGTAATTTAGATTTCCGTTATAGAGAGGTGTTACTGTATGTGTGTTGTTGTTATGATTACCCGGTGCGTGAGTTCTATATCAACCATACTACTAAAGTATGAGTGACCATTTAAACCGTTATTATTGAATCATAAATGCGTATTACGATATAAGGTAGTCAGGAATATATTCATAAAATGGTCTAAAAAATATAATTTCAGTTGCCTCGAGACATTGTCAAAAACGAAAATTTTATGAACAGAAGTCCTTTAGAGAAGGTGATAATTACATTGAAAACGACGGTGCTAGGATAATTGCATCTCAGTTCACAGGAGAATATTATACAACCTAGTTTGAAAGCGTTACAAACCTATTAGAGGAAATAATAATTATGCTTCGGGCAGTAATATTATAGACGTTTCTGCAGATGTGATGATCAAAACAGAATTATTATAGAATTATAGAAATATAATGACATTTAAATCTGTTTGCGTGCTTTTTCCATTTGCTAATGGACGATGTAGTCCGTGACGATCTCAAAGTTACATTTATCATAAAAAATACTGATTATATAGTTCCGCTTGTATTAACCCTTTTCTCGCTGTATACGCGTATTGTCTTGTATTTGCAAACAGTTTGGATCCAAGCCTCTAATCAAGAATCAAACTGTTTGATACCCTTTCAATTTATGTTTCGAATCGGAAGTAGTCACAACTGTACAAGATCCAACTTTGAGCACAGCTTTTTTCAACAGTGATATATAAGAGCTTAAGTATATTCGAATTTAATACATGTTATAGTTTAAATGTGTATGTGAAAAACATAAGCATATAAAATAACAACCACGTAAGAAGACATTATATTTTATTATTGTACCATCGCAGAAAAACAAATGCATGAATCAAGTAGCGTAAGTTATTAATTAGCCATGTCATATATTAAGCATGCTAATATGAAATGCACTTATAACTTACATACTGTCTTGTCAAATGGATACCACTAGAACTTATAAACACTCCCCGATATACCGTATAGTGGAGCGCTGTTGTCTTGTATACCACTAGAACTTATAAACACTCCCCGATATACCGTATAGTGGAGCGCTGTTGTCTTGTATACCACTAGAACTTATAAACACTCCCCGATATACCGTATAGTGGAGCGCTGTTGTCTTGTCTATGCGTTACTGTACACAACAGATCACGTGACTTTCCGGGCGTATTCGCTTATCGTGTGCTGATAGTAGTCAGTTCTAGCGAGCCTCTCCACATGACTACTTCGCAAAAATTGAATGGAGCCAGCCCGAGTAAAGAATTAAGTTGAAGAGAGAGTGTAGGTGTCTCTAGCAGTGTACTGGACGGACATGATAAGGCTAAGGTACATTGAAGACATATTTCACAAGATTAAGAGAAACAATAGCAATGCTCAACTTAATAAAAACCTCTGACATGCCGTGAAGCATACAAGCGCAAAATAAACTATGAGCATTTTGGTGCACTTCAAAAGTTAAACAAGAGTGTTCGGAGGAACACATGTGTCACCTGCACGAAAATGACACAAACACTGTTAATATGCTAGAGTGCAAAAATCAGAACAAAGGTGAATAACTCAAAATGTATTGAATGCAGAGTGATGGACATTACTTACACCAATGGTCCTCAATGAAAGGAAGACATATGTGAAATTTGAAAGTTCTATGATGATTAGTTTAGAAATGACAGTCGGATAAATAAAGTATAACGGACAGACATACAGACGGTTAGACAGACAGACAGACAAACAGAGAAGCAGACAATTAAATGTTATTCCAAACAGAAAGGTTAGCCAGACGTCAAGAAATAGTGAAGGTAATTTAAATGCATAATTGGTTATTCAATAAAACCCGGCAAACTTCGAAACCCAAATCCTACTAAACCGTAGTCTTAAGCACTGGAAACAAGTGTATTCTACTAGGGATATTTCGCTATTAATTACACATTTTAGTAAATAAAATGAGTTTCAGAGTTTTTGTAAAACATTTGATTGAGTCAGGTGGGTTAATAAGAAGTTAATTTGATACATGTGAGATGATCGGATGTTCATTAGATTTTCCTGATTTTAGTTTCGGGTATCACTTTGTAACCTATCTTATGTAGATACACTTTAATTCATTTACATAGTATTAAGTAGAAAACATATACGCAAGCGCGGAAAAAAATAATTAGATGCAAGAAAGCTGTATATCTGTACCCTGGGATACATATTTTTTTTGGTTTTGTGATAAAGTTGCCGATACAGAATAATATACAAAGCGATACACGCACTTTCATTATAAATTTGGACGCAGCAGATGTATTAACCCAGCTGAAAGCATTGCAAAAGTTGTCACCTTTGGCAGAAATATTCACATGCTCGAAAATTAAAAACATGCTATTAATTCAAATTAACCAAGCAATTTGAAAACATGGTCGATTTCCGTCTTTGGTTGAAACGTCGTGGGACGACAGTCAAACGGTCTTACACGAATTCTGAAGGCATAGGGCCAATCCTGGAATTCGAAATTACTATACAATAATAACGGAGATAATAAACATACCAATGTGGATTGTCTACCTTCGAAATTGCACCACGTTGCGGCATGCTATCACGGTCACGTGAGGTTTCCATCTACTCAAACCACCAATGATAAGTGACAGATGAGACAAAATATTGGGAAATAACATGCGATTTGTGTACTCATTATTTTGAACCAAAGAGGAAATAGCATATTTATGTGAACGAAATTGATTAAACTGCTAAACAATGGCAGAAATAAATGATGTACTTATTAAATTGACAAAACCATTTTGATTTTTGACCGTTTGATTAGTAACCAATTGGGTCCATGGCTAGGTAAGGACTTTTCGAAGAGCTATATTAAGTTTTGTAGTACACGTGGATTTACGTCCGCTTTTGATTAAAATAAAGTGCAAACTTACTAGATTTATTAAAATAAAGTGCAACCTTACTAATGGTCATATCAATACTAAGTAGTGGTAACAACATTGTTATCTGTACCTTTACTACAACACTTTCTTTGCAAACTTATACCAAACAGTTTGGAATATAATTAGATGTAAATAATTTAAATGCGATGTTTCATTTGGATCCAAACTATTAACATAGTCAAGCACAGCTTCGCTAATAGCGTGCAACGTTTTGATAATTAGCTAATTATTTCATAGGCTATTTTTAGATCCTACCTCTTTGAATAAATCTACCGTAAAGTAGCATTTACTAGAGCAAATACATATTTTAGAATTGTGTAGTTTTGAAACCATTGTGATAAATAAAGCATTTGTTCCTATGGAGCAAATGCCCAATTATCAAAGTGGTTTCGAACCGTGACTTTTACAGAGGCGTCAAAGGGTGTCGATATGAGGGAATGGGTTAATATTCTACTATGCACTGTTCTTACAGGTCGATTTGCGCTTTACTTGCGTGTCTAGTATGTCTTAGTTTTACTGTTTAGCTATTTCCACTATGTTGTTAGGTTCCAAATTATTCATCTAGCAGTGCAATTACAACAGGTATATGTTGTTAAACTGAGATAATAAATAAACTATTTGGCAATAGCTGACTAGAGTCTGACGAAGAACGGATTATAGCAGACTCATTTTAACCCTCTCGCAATTTTCATTCGGGTTTTTCGGGTCCTTGAAAAGATGAGTCTAAGGTAGGCAGATCATATACATTGATTTGTTACGCATGCCATTAGTGGCATAGTAGTCCATTTGATAAAGTGTGTTTCTTTCATTATGGTATTGCAATATTACTGTATCAGGTATTATCGTGGGCAGATGAATACGCTTGGTACATCAATACATAACAGCTTCATTCTGTAAGGCACTTGGATAGTGTAAGCAATATCTTACCTTGTAACATTATGCTGCGTCCACAGGGGACCTGTCTAATCAACTATTCGTGAAATCAACGATCCACATTACCATTATCATGCTAAGCGTGGTCTGACTCATATTTGCAATCAGCTTGGATCCAGATGAGTAACACAGCGTCTCCTTATGATCGAAGCTGTCTGACACTCGGTCAACAGTTTCTCAAACGTTTTACGAGGTAGAAGTACGCCAAACATGAAACGGATCAGTGTTTTCTAAACCGGAATTCTAGTAGAGAATATTTGAGATAATTTGAGACAGGTGGCTGCTTAATACAGGGTGAAAGTTATTCAGAAAACTCCTACAGGAGATTTCTTCATGACATTTACATTTAGTAATTCAACTCAGAGTGACTGATACTCCAGCATCACCACATGTGTAATAGAGAATACAATCTGAAATTGTCTATGCACTATTGTTAAAACCGAGTCTGCAATTTTCTCTTTTTGTGTTGCAATTTTTGCTTTCGGGGGATCACAACCCTTCAGAAAGTTTAATATCGAATGCACACATATATACCGACCAATGGTATACCGTAAACACGGTCAATATAGCATGCCTGTACACCTAGTGACCATGTTTGGTAATGAATGGTCAAATTTGATTGTGCTATTTAGAGCACAACACCGCATTGGAGGGGCCATAATGCAGTGAAACCGGTTATGAAAGTTAGCCGATGTTTTGTACATGTGCAACTATTAACCAATCTTGATTATGATACGTCAAACGGGTGTGCATGCAACTGAGAAGAAAAATTGTGGGAAGGTCCGTGAAGTTGGGCACTGATATCGAAGATCGAAGATCGAAATTCAAAAATGAGCAGTGAATATCGAACTGGTGCGAATGTCGAACCAGCTCTGAGATCGACATTCAAAGTTCAACCCGAATATCGAGCTGGAGTAAATTTTGAGCCAGCTCTGAGATCGAAATTCAAAATTCAACCCCGAATACCGAGCTGGGGTCAATATCGAGCCAGCTCTGAGATCTGCGTTCAAACACAAACCGCGAATATCGAGCTGGTGTCAATATCGAGCCAGCTTTGAGATCGACATTCAAACATGAAAAACTAATAGTGAGCTGGTTGAAATGTCCGGCCAGCTCTGAGATCGACATTCCACGTTCAACCCCGAATATCGAGCTGGAATTGAGCCAACTCTGAGATCGAAATTTAATTCCAACCTGAATATCGAGCTGGTGCGAAAGTCGAGCCAGCTCTGAGATCGACATTCAAAATTCAACCCCGAATATCGAGCTAATGCCAATATCGAGCCAGCTCTGAGATCGACATTCAAATGCCAAACGCGAATATCGAGCTGGGGTCAATATCGAGCAAGCTCTAAGATCGACATTCAAACGCCAACCACGAATATCCAGCTTGGGTAAACATCGAGCCAGCTCTGAGATCGACATTCAAACGCAAACCGCGAATATTGAGCTTGGGTCAATATCGAGCAAGCTCTGAGACCGACATTCAAATTTGAACAGCGAAATGTCATCAATTTGATATTGAGCCCACATCCCACCTCTATGTTATCAACTCAACCCCACAGTGAAAGTTGAAATGTACGTCACATAGACAAGCTTTAAAACAAATATATATTAATTTTCCTATGTAAGACCGAACCTCGAGTATTCTTCAGAAATCTGGAATGGCTGTTCATTTCATATTTCAGAATCTTTGGAAAAAATACAAAATGAAGCAGCTCCCATTGGTACTGGCTTGACGAGATCAGTTGCAATTTAAAAGTTATATGCGGAATGTGGCTTACATTCACTATAAATACGCCGTGAGTCAAGAAAACTATGTGTCATGTACAAAGGGTACACACTATGTTACCTGAATATTTACAAGAACTCTTACCACAAAATCAGTCTGAGAGACATCAAACTTTAAGAAACACATAAAATTTATCCATACCCTTTGCTAGAACAGAAACATTTTAAAATAATCATGCATTCAATGGTCTATTTCCAAATGGAATAGATTTGAAACAGAGTACAGGCATTCGCCGTCACTCGCCAACTCTAATCTAATAATTTATAATAAAACAAGCCCACTCCAAAATACCTGCTTACTTCTATTATGATTTTCGTTACATATCAATTCTACATGCACGCCTAAGAAACCAAAGTAGTAATCTACAAAACGATCTTTTTGAAAATCATATTGCAAACCAAACTGCAGTTGTAATCAAACAGAAGACGAAGAACATTTCTTCTTCACGTGTCAACAGCTTTATCATGAAAGAATTGTACTTTTCAACTTAACAAGGCCGTTTCATCCACTAAATACACATGTATTGCTCTCTGGCCATTCCTATCCGGTCGAGATACGTTAACATATGAAGATAATATATTGATAATACAAGCAATGCATACATTTATAAAAGATACTGGGAGATTTCGGTTTAACCTTTTCCCTGTTTGAATATTCATGTTAGAAATAATGAATACTTATAGCTAAAACCCTATAAAGTAAACATTTCGATGAATATTTTATTATGACAAAAACTGTTCAATCAGATATATGTTAAGCGAAAGCAAACGGAATATAGATCCCGATCAGACAGCTCCTATAGGATCTGTCTGATCTAGGTCTACACTGTTTGCAAATGCGTGAAAACACGCTTATATAAGGGAAAGGGTTAAGTTGTATTGTGGTTACTAGTTATGACGTGTCTTAGTTGTTTTGGTCTACTTGTTCCACTCTGTTAGTAGACTATTATGATGATATGTCGTGGCATTTGTTACATTTTAACAGTATGTGGGTAACTGAAACGGTATGATAATGTGAAATAACAGATAAGCAACTGAAAACTACATTGTTGCAGAAATACCTTCAATTTCCCCCGATATGACGTTCAGACTTTTTTAAACACTGGTCAGATCAGCATGCCTGTCTGTTATTGCATCTGTAGACTCGTTTTATTTTCTTTGTTGCCTATTTCGTCTAGTCTATGCATCTTTATCTGACTTATTTGCTCTGTTCTTACACCAGTATTTCTATTAGCACTGTTTAAGCCATTGCAAACAAATGGACATGTAAACTGTAAGGGAAAGGTAATTTACTATTGTTGAGAGAACTTGTGGCCCGACCCCGTTTCTACGTATAACTAAAATAATATATGTTTAAACTATCAATGAAAATAGAATAAACAGCAAATGTAAACTTGAAAACGTTTTAGCCTTAAAAATGTCATCTAGTTACCGGTATGCCTGATCTGCGACGTACTGGGGAAAACCCCTGTCTTTTCTTCCTGACTTTGTAGCAAGAATATAAATTAAACGACAGAAGTTTTAAAGGCATGCCGAAAGGAATGTTGATCCATTAACCCCGTGCTGTGTATTTTTGGTGCTGTCTCTCTGGCATCTAATACACAGCTAACAAGGCGGGCTACTATCAAAGAGGATCAAGGTATAATTGCACAACTTTATTTCTTATCGCCCTGGACCCTGACTGGACACTGCATGCACACTCCAGGGAATAAGTAATCGACACAGCTGGACACTGCGTATTAGATGGGGTCACTAATGAAGGTGCTTTGATATGCCTTTAAAGCGACTGGCACCAGGGCTCCCCAAGTCTGGAAGAGTGTTAGACCGGGGAGTGTCCCTAGAGCTCGGAACTATGTATAACTCGATTGACACCGGGGGTCATGGAAGTCTGCAAGGGTGCCGAAGACAGTCGCAGACCGTCGTAATAAACTCGGGAGTGTCCCTAGAGGCCAACATTTGCCACAACTTGATTGACACCGGGGATCCTGAAAGTCTTCGAGAGTGCCAGATACAGTCGCAGACGATCTTAATAGAGTTGGGAGGCCCCCTAAATGTCACAATTGGCCACAACTCGATTTGCACCGGGGTCCTTGAAGTTTGCGAAGGTGCCGGAGACAGTCGCAGCTCGTCTTAATATACTTCCGGGAGTCCTACTGCTGTGCGATGGCCTAGTGGTAACGCGCTTGACTATCTGTTAGGAGGTCCGGGGTTCAAATCACGGTCCCTCCCGGAAATTTCAGAGACGCTTGTCCGTGTCTCCCACCCGCACCTCCTCTCCACCCAGGGGTTAAAGTTGGTATCTATGAGGGTCACGTGCCAGTACTGCGGCTGCATGATTGCGTCATATGTTAACAGTGCTCAATAGTGTAGGCCAATGACTCAATGACCAGGGGAGTAAATGTACAGTCGGCTGAGCGGTCATTCGGACTGAAAGTATACTATAACTAGGTACTTTACTTTTTACTTTTTTTTAAACACTGATCACAACTCGTTTAAAACTGGGGTTCCTCGAAGTCTGCGATGGTGTGGGTCTGTTTCGGTACATTCATCTGGCTGTTTGTGAAAAGTGTTGCGGTACCGTAAAAACTTTTTTTAATGAAGAGAATTCGGTTAAAAGTTCTATTTCCCCCTGGCATTGCATGTAAGACATTCACCTGCTGATGGTTGGGGTGGAGATGGGGTGTATGCAATATCAAGTTGAGGACATAGAGATGGGCTGTGGGCTCGATATAAATTTGAGGACAGTTTGAATGTCGATCTTAGAGCTGGCTCGTTATTGACCCCAGATCGATATTCGCGTATGCCATTTGAATGTCGATCTCATAGCTGGCTCGATGTTGACCATACCTCACTATTCGGGGTTGAAGTTGAATTTCGATCTCAGAGCTGGCTCGATATTGGCGCGAGCTCAATATTCACTGTTCATGCTTGAATTCCGATCTCAGAGCTGGCTCGATATTGACACCAGCTCAATATTCGCGGTTTACGTTTGAATGTTGATCTCAGAGCTTGCTCGATATTGTCCCTAGCTCGATATTCGTGGTTGGCGTTTGGATGTCGATCTCAGAGCTGGCTCGATATTGACCCAAGCTCAATATTAGCGTTTGGCATTTGAATGTCGATCTCAGAGCTGGTTCGATATTGACCTTTGCTCTATATTCGTGGTTGAATTTTGGATGTCGATCTCAGAGCTGACTCGACATTCGCACCAGCTTGGTATTCTGGGTTGGATTTGAATTTCGATCACAGAATTTGCTCGACATTTGCCCCAGCTCGATATTCGCTGTTCACGTTTAAATATCGATCTCAGACCTGACTCGATATTGACTCCAGTTGATATTCGCGGTTTGCGTTTGAATGTTGATATCAGATCTGACTCGGTATTGCCTCCAGCTCCATAGTCGGGGTTGAACGTTGAATGTCGACCTCAGAGCTCGCTCGACATTCGCACCAGCTCGATATTCGCTGTTCATGCTTGAATGTCGATCTCAGACCTGGCTCGATATTGATTCCATTTGATATTTGTTGTTTGCGTTTGAATATCGATCTCAGAGATGGCTCGATATTGATTCCAGCTCGATATTCGGGTTCGAACTTTGAATGTCGAGCTCAGAGCTGGCTCGACATTCGGACCAGCTCGATATTCCGGGTTGGAGTTGAATTTCGATCTCAGAGCTGGCTCGATATTGCCTACAACTGGATATTCGGGATTGAACTTTAAATATAGATTTCAGAGCTGGCTCGACATTTGCACCATCTCGATATTCGGGGTTGAATTTCAATTTCGATCTCAGATCTGGCTCGATATCGACTACATCTCGATATTCGGGGTTGAACTTTAAATGTCGATCTCAGAGCTGGCTCGTCATTCGCACTAGCTCAATAACCGCTGTTAATTTTTGAATTTCAATCTTCGATATTCGATGTCAGTGCCAACTTCACACACCTATTATGGGATGTCATACGACAGGAACGGTGGTGGGAGGGTTGTAGCAGGATTACTGGCGTGAGTTCTATAGAGCACAACGTAACTTTGTGAGTTAAGGGTATTTGTGTTGACTTTTTAATTGAATACTTTGTTGAGTTCGGTACCTTTCACCTTTTTATCATTAAGGTCAAATGATATAGACATGGAATTGTAGGTAGTCAATAGCATATCTAGTTTGAGAGATACAATGGGGGATGATGAGAGAAGTAAAAATGATTTGCGTCGCTACGCGTTGTAGCACCAATAATGTGGATGGTGGCGGTGGATGAGTACGGGCCTGAGGTCATAACATTTTACTTGTGTCTGAGATCATTTCCAAGCATCTGGTTTGTCAGACTTTAATCTGACCAATCCGATACTTGAGAATGAACTCAGTGTCAGATTCAGAAATTTCATAACTTCGGATCTAGGAATATGCTCGGGTAATCTAACGAGCAACTGTGACACATGACAAAAACCATACTTAAATCAATACGTCGTGTCCTATGGTCCTATGAAAATACTGCATTGGATTTATAACGTGAATTTTAATACCTAGGTAATATAGAATATTATTATAATGTATGGCATTGATTATGAACTGTGTGTTGGGCAAACGTAAGCCATGAACTATTTAGGATTGTTTGAAGAAAATAGAGAGCAGAAGGTATTTGATGAAATATCATACCATAGTGTACTTCCAGCGACAACGCGGAAGACATTGTTTTTTAACACACAATGGGTACATTTAACAACAGTGGTTTTGAAATGTCAACTTGTTTTCTGCACGGCTGTATAAGCTCATGGACCAGTATCATAAAGTTAAGTAAGTGTCTGGTTGTGTTTAAATAGACCCGTTGGTCATGATTGAAACCAGCATTATATCTTAATTCATATTGAATAACAGCAAATCACATTCTTAATTTCTTGATTATCGAATTGACCACCTTACAAATTCATGAATACATTTGCACCGGTGCATAAAAAACTGAGGTTTAACCTTGACACCGCCGTGAAAAACAATATCTGCTTAACCTTTTCCCTGGTCAGTATTATTTAACCCTTCGCTTGCTATTCACGTCAATATACCTACCTGTAAATAGTGAAAACCCAGATGAGACAGCTCCTGCAGGAGCTGTCTCATCAGGGTCTGCACTATTTACAAGTTGATTGTACAACCAGTGCACTCCACAACAGTGATTGCACAGCGAAATACTTGTACACAGTGAAGATATATGTAATTATACAACAGGACATGGGTAAAAAAGGAGAAATGTATTTTAAAATTCAGCAAGAGAAGGGTTAAAGAAATAATGACATCATGGATATTAATAAACTGGCTGCATGGCGTTTTGCTATTGGTAGAAACTGTAGGATTGGTAGAAACTGTAGGGACAGATCTACGTTATATTATAAGCACACATACCCTGATATGGGTATACTCTGTTTGCAAATGTGAGAAAATACGTTTATATGAAGGAAAGGGTTTGATAAATCTTGATCTCTGACAACACTGAATACTTCCGATGCTACCAAATATTTGAAAAAACTATTAACCGAGTGTCAGATAGCCTGGATCCCGATGAGACGCCGTATTTGCAAATGCGAGAGAGGGATAATAATTAATGATGTTTAGCAGCTGAAATCTTGTTAACCCGATTATCCCGACAAAAGAGTGGTTTTGATCTATTGCGATATGTTGTACCACGTGCGTGGCCAATATTTCTTCTTGTAATGCACGATGCCAAAATTGATATGCGTTAAGTTAAACGTTACTTCTAATGGTGCCATAACGTTTATGTGGCAAATCAACAATTTGAAAGGAATGTTGAATATGCAAACTGAAGTTATCTATCCAGGATGTAAGGCTCTGGTCCAGTAATTTACAGTTTGAAAGTTACACTCTGCTGCCGAATTCAAAATTAGAACGCTTACAATATTGCTGAACAGACAAAAGTATACCAGACAGAATCAGCCCTATGATAGATGTGTCTGTGTTAAAATCTACTTAGTTATGTGGAAAATAACTCGGTTTCCAATTTGTAAATGTATGTAGCTCTAGTATAGAGATATGCTGATCGATAGGGAAGAGATATTAGCCCATTTTCATAATGTAAAGCTAACATACGAGAGATTGTACAAGCTAAATCAGTTGCCCAATGCAATACAGGCATCTAATATGCCACTTTTAAATCTGTATTATTTCATAAATGTTATAGTCACGTTACACATAGCGATGAGTTGAAATATATCACCAATGTCGGGAACGACGCTGTAAGTTGTGCATACCGGATGTCTAGATCAGATGCGTAAATTAACCCTTCGCTTGCTATTATTCACGTCAATATACCTACATGTAAATCGTGAAGACCCAGATGAGACAGCTCCTGCAGGATCTGTCTCATCAGGATCTGCACTATTTACAAATTGATTGTGCAACCAGTGCACTCCACAGCAGTGATTGCACGGCGAAATACTTGTACACTTGTTTCTGCCTTATCTCTGATATGCTTAAATTTTCGCCAATGTTTTACTAATGTAATACACAGGTTATGACACGGATGACAAGGGCCGCAGAGTGACATAGGCCCTTACCTAGATATAGTCCCTCGGGCTAAAGCCCTCGGGCCTATATCAAGGTGACGGGCCTATATCACTCTGCGGCCCAAGTCACCCGTGTCACCTCTATTTATTTATATCCGTATTGTGACACTACAATACAATTATGATATATGTATATATATATGGTTATCCTGCCATAGGGATTACTTAATGGGAGTAAATACAAAACTGGTCAGTGCGTGTGTAGTGAACTCGGCAAAGGGCAGATAAAGTTACTGTAAGCTGGTACAAAAGTTATGGAGGTATTGATTGTTGATTATTTGTGTCACTGAGCATCTGGCTGCAAATACGCATTTAATGAAGTTTCTGATTAGCCTTGTGTACGCCAATTAGTCTACTGTCGATTCAAATTGCATTTGCATATTGACATGAATAAATCAATATTCGGACAGAGCCAAAAGAAAGGTACATTTCAGAAGAATGTCAAAAGAGTGTAGAACAAGACAAGTGTAAACCTCAGATTCACGTTTAAAATACACGTATACTTGTCCGAGCGTTTATTCATGTAATAAAAGACACGGACTCAAATGTAAAACAACGGTTTTACACATAAGATATCGTATATATCATTTCAGTGCATTTAATCACCATCAAAAAGGCGGTTTATATGTTTAAAAACAGCATACGATGATGTTAATGGTTATTTACACTTTATGCAAACATCATTCATTCCCAAAGTAAAAACAATGAACGTGCTTGTGTATGATGCATCGAAGTCAAAGTATATATACAGGGTAATGGAATGGTGTATGTAAATTAAAGACTATTTCCATATTGCACAGACCGGTCGTCAAATATTATGTTTACATAATGCAAAGCCAACGAAACAGGCGCCAGGGAATATATCAACATTAATATTTAATCGGGCCCTGAATTACAAATGTGTTCAAGATAAGTACATATTCACAATGCTGGGGAGGGAAGTTGAATACTAATCCTCTGAATCCGAGTTAGGCATGTACCGTCTTTTGCAAACAGTGCAGACCTAGATCAGATGGTTTCTAGGAGATTATTTGCCATACAAAACCCTCCAGTGCGTGTGAGCTTTTCATACTGAAGGTACTCAATAAATAAACTCTGATGGGCTATTCCACTCTAAACTTCAGTGTTGAAATATTTAAACGGAATTTGTTCCTTGCATTCAAATACATCATTCGTTGGAACACTGATTATTGTAATGGCGATAACACATAGTCAGGAATAGGAATAAAAACGTTCTTTATTATCTAGGAAGTATGTGAATGCGATTGTATATACAGTAGAAAGCGTCAGTCATTTACATATTGAACATATAAGCCTTAAAACATATGGATGCTTAATGCAGGGCAAATACATTGCGGAAAGCTTGCTGCAATACGTTTGCCCTGTATTTAGCAAACAGCAGCATTACAGAGTCATGGTTAGACATCTTTGTTTTGGCACCAAATATATGTTCTACTATAATACGTTTGTTAGTTATATTCATACTGCTATACAAATAAACACTGGAATGAATGTCAGTATATGAAACTGTACAGCTATACATGCTATGTGCCAAATAATACCGACAATTGCACTGCTATATGAATAGTTTATGCAGTTTGTATAACAGTGTAATCAGGATAGAAATATCCCCAGTGGAGTATGTAGTGTATGCTCTATAGTCTGTATTCCTATATGAATATGTATAATAGTTCATATAAAGACAGAGTCTGCAAACCGATATTTGAAATCAGAAGTATCGAGGAAAGACTATTTCAAAATATTTTCAAATACCGTCGTCACATATGCAGAAATATATTGAAACAATTCCGTATACGTAAACTATTTTAGCTAATATATGCGGCCCAAGTAAATCAAGTTGGTCGAAATAGATAGCCTGCTTATTAAAAAGATGAATATGTTTATCGATACAAAATGGATAGTTGCAGTTGGGAGCTAGGAGAGCTGGTGCACGTTAACATGTGCCACCTCACTAAGGTAGCAAAGTTATTCTCAACACGCAATTCAGTTACTCTGAACCCGATTCTATTTCTCTTTCCAACTCTGGACAAATACGAATAAATAAGTATGAACAATGATAACAAAAGGCTATGGAAATCGGATATCGATAATGCTATAGTCCATATCAAATTAAAGCACAGTCAATAGTACAGGATGACTAAACCTGGGTTACATACTCCTGGCTAGATTAATAGAATCTTGATTATTTTTCTCGCTGAAATACGCCCTAAAACCAAGAAAATTAACGAATTTGTGAAGTACTACTTTACATTGCGTAATACGACTTCCATATCTAATAGCAACAGACCGCAGCATAACTTTAGGCGTGACACCAAATTCGTGCATAAAACGTGCTGTTGTAGTCCCGCTAGACCATGTATTAACAAGGCGATTCTCGTGCTCACGCGCTGTTGTTGACCGGTTTTAATTATACCTATTACGGGCTTAGGTAAACAATGGACCTAAGCTAGGTGAACGCCGGGGTGTGAGTATTTCCAGGAGCACCGACAATGAACTGTTTTTAGTGATAGACATATTGAATGAAATTCCGTGTAAACGGTATTTGATACAATCATGAATTGACGTCGTGTCAAAGAAGTGTATAGTTTTGCTGCCGTTGTTTTGCCTGTATTTTGAAGAATTAAATTGATGCAGGAGAGCAGAAAATTGGTTTTATGCAAGAATAGCGTTAATACACGTTTGTTTTCGGGCAACATCTGCAGTGTCCCTCGGGAATGTTGTTGCCCTCGCCCCTCGGGCTCGGGCCAACAACAGTCCCTCGGGACACTGCAGATGTTATTGCCCGAAAAAACGTGTATTAACCCTCTAATGACGTCATTTGTTATGACAACCGCAAACGTTACGTTTTGGCGTAAATATAAATGACTGAGTGACTACAAAACAACGTCTTCGGTTAATTAAGTAGGCTTTTAAAGTGTTTATATGATAAATAGAATTTCATATTCGTGCTAATTACTTATATTAATTTCAATTCATAATGTTGTTGCCTATAGAAATGTTGGTATAATTCTGTAAGAAGTCCTTCCCTTGTATTGATTTTACCCAATCGCGCGTATGAATACACTAGTCACGGGGTGTTCCAGATAAGGATTTCTAGTACGGCTATTTTTAGTAACTCAGCTTATCTAGCACGACTGAGAAGCGAGAAATAAATATCTCCTGATATTTCGTAAATGTCAAGGAGGACGTTTGTTTGAATCCAATCAATCCATTGTAAAATTATGTTGTCTAGAATTAATATCGCTACACTGCATCTCGCTAATCTCCAACACAATAGTAAATCTACAATTTTGTTTCTTTGACCACAACGGCCTTGAATGATAGCCACTGGAATATCAGCCGCCAAATGACCTTTGCAAGCATAGTGTTGAAATGAAGTAAAAGAAAAAGATATCTACCTATCTATTTCAATCGTAAAAATTATCATTTTCAACCATTGGTAGGTACTTATTTGAATGTATCATTTTATGGAACACAAGTTACCGCCTCTTGAACTTATTCTGAAAGTGGGAGATCGAAAGCAATGCGACAACATATTCGAAACGAAAACATCACATCGAATACACAAAAGTAGCAAACGCAAGCAACCATAGCAAATAACAGATCTCACAGATAAGCATAATTTGGAGATTTGTACTGGAGATTTGTCAAATACATATTTATAGCAACGACTAAAAAGAAAACAAAAACATCCAGAAATCCATTAAACCCCCAACATACCAAACAATAATTGATATCAGAATATAGCACACCCTTATAAACTGGTCTTACCACTTCCTCATAACAAAGCCTAAATTCAACCTCAATTCGGTCGAGTATTCTTGCTACTAAAGCTGTTAAAGACTCTTGTTCTTCTGGTGTTTTCTAGAATTAACGCAGACCTGATTACTGTTGGAACAAGAAATATCGAAGAAATAAACTGACGTTCTAAAGATCTGACATTATTAATTGCATCTCCAGTATTGTAAATGTGTAAATATCCCTGCTAGCCGGATAAAAGGAAGTCATTTTTCACACCGTGTCAGATTTGATTAGTTTGTTTAGAATACATTTGCCTCTTGTTGATCGAAAACGTAAATTGATTTACTGTTAGATCTCATATGCGTATTAAAAGCAATTACGCGGTGTAGATAATACAGTGACAGAATGTTTTTTATACATTTATTCAGTACTTTGCAGCTAATATAATAACACAGGATGTGAACATGTCCAAATGTTAATCTACGTTCTTTAACTAGTATAGGTCAAGTTTGGATTGAACTCTACATCTGGCAACATTGCTACTTGATTATGTATACAGATACAAACTCACAGTTATATAAATACGTGGCCTTGTGATTTTCATTAACTGTATTTCACTGCAATTGACTATATCATAAGAATAAATGTCATCAGTCAAAACCAATCATCTGGTAACGCATGTATACCACTTCAGATATTGTATGTACAGGACGATGTCAGTAAGTAGTCTGAGCAAAAGAAAATGTGACTATTTAAATGCACACAACCAAAATACATTCATAGACTTTAGTACCTACATGATTAATCAAAATAACTCGTATTGCATCAGAAAAGTGTCGACTGCGCTTATAAAATGTTTTGAAAACTAACCCTTCGCTTGCTGAATTTTAAAATACATTTCTTCTTCTTCACCCATGCCCTGTTGTATAATTACATATATCTTCACTGTGTACAAGTATTTCGCTGTGCAATCACTGCTGTGGATTGCACTGGTTGCACAATCAACTTGTAAATAGTGCAGACCCTGATGAGACAGCTCCTGCAGGAGCTATCTCATCTGGATCTTCACTATTTACAGGTAGGTATACTGACGTGAATAGCAAGAGAAGGATTAGCAATATATCTAAATAAGTACGATATCGTGCTAGTTCCGTGAAGGGTGTACACGTGTAAACACACACACACATACAAATGAAGACAGAAACCGACATTTGTTGCACTTTTTTATATTTCAATGTTCATTTTGCAGTGCAAATAATAATCTGTAACACAGTCTAGAAAGTACACAAATATGGTGTATACAGAAAGTGCCACAGTTAACAGTTGTATAGACCTGTATTAGAAGTGAGGTTCAATGTCTAATGCGTTCGAATGTAATGGAAACGTAAAAAATATTGTTTGTATTTACCATTGCGGTACAATTATAATAAACTGAAGACAAATTCAGGTGAGAACTAATTTCTTTCGACCAGATGTACAAAATGTATTTGATTGCAATTTGATACCATTTGTATGGTATTCATATATGTTAGGTCGACAGTAAGTCACCCGAATAAAACAAACCAATGCCATTTGAATTCAATGATATACTTGTAGTTATTTTGTATTTGAATCAGGTACGTACCCGTATACCATGTGACACTAGCTAGTTACAGTATGGAAGACCGACAGTGTCCACATGAACGCATTGCTATATGAAATTTAAAACAAGAACATCACCTTTTTATTTGTTTAGGAATATCTTTCAATTGTACTGTTTATACTCTGAATGATTGGTTCCTGTTGATGTCTAGCCTGTTTCACTAGGTGCGAGGTGCACTGTGACATTGTTGTGCGGTTACAAAACGGCTAAAATTGCCCTCCGTATGTTGCAATTTGTCTCCACACATACATTTTATTTTGCAACCTTTCTTTCCAATAAGATTTCGTGACATTTAACATCACTTAAACTTAAAACATCTCTTCAGATATACGCTAAAACCAAACATATACACATCGTTTTACATATTACAATCATTTATCACTAACGATAGATTCTACAACATGTAATCAAATACACTGATGCTTTTCTGTGTGAAGTATTTGAATGTTCCTTCGGCAATTTACATATCAAAAGTTGCCGTATTTATCCCGTGTGAATTTTGCAACCCATCTAAGTAAATTGTTTATGGGACAAAAGTTTCCAAAACACATACTGAAGCATATACAGTAAAACCCCTATAAAACGGACGTTGACTGTTGTATAAATATCGGTCTTGGAGACAGGTGGCAGCTTAATGTAGGGTGAAAATCATGCATAAAGCTCCTCTAGAAGCTTTCTGCATGACTTTAACCCTGCATTAAGCAGCCACCTGCCTAAAGGTATCAAATTTCTTCTCTACTATAATTCCGGTTTAGAGAGGTTTTACTGTACCCTAATCAGGGAGATCCTCTTATATGGTTTTAAACTGTTTGCCGATGTCCAGTTTACGAAGTAATGGACGCCAATGGGTCTATCATGTATTATTTTAAGTGGCCTAAGAATCTGTCCCGTTACACATTAGTAAGGTAGTTTTGCAATCACATCAAAGTACCATATGTTACAATCGTAATTTCGAAATAGCAATATACAGTAAAACCTCCCCATAACGGCCACTAAAGTGTGTTAATTAGCTGGTATTTAGGGTAGGTGGCTCCTAAAAGCAAGGTGAAAGTAAAGCAGAACGCTCCTATATGAGCGTTCTGGTTTACTTTCACCTTGCTTTAAGCAACCACCTGCCTTTATCATAGAATACTGAATGTAATTTAGTGGCCATTATAGAGAGGTTTTACTGTAGTTCTTCATAATATACATATACACCGGTATAAAACATTGGTAGATTTTGGGTAATTATTCCTGACCCTGACCTAAACACTTTCTGAGAAATGTTCTAACACAGTCAGGCAATCATTGAACAGACATCTCGTTTGATCGAACTAGTGCTAAGGAGATGTGATTACACACTACTTTGCCCCTAAATGAACATCAACAGTTTATTATGGAATACATTATCAATCGATATTTCGCATTTATTGCACATGCAAGAGACCAATGCCTCAACTTGAAACGACTTTACAACATCATTATATTGATTCTTGTCATTGGTTTTCTTTGTTTTGAACAGGTGAAAGTACGAACAACCCGTATATATTTATACACAATATATTCCTGAATAATATAGACCATTGACACCACATTGTCATCTTTATAATATACAATAGAACTTGTCTTAAGTCACTGTTTAAATGGAGTTTTATTCTTGGTCTTTAATGCAGTTACATTACTTAAGACATATATGGTCATTCAGGCGGGAAAATCAGATTTGTTTGCGCAATGGGCTAATTCGTGATTACATGTACCTTACTCATGTTAACCCTTCGCTTGCTATTCACGTCAATATACCTACCTGTAAATAGTGAAGACCCAGATGAGACAGCTCCTGCAGGAGCTGTCTCATCAGGGTCTGCACTATTTACAAGTTGCTTGTGCAACCAGTGCACTCCACAGCAGTGATTGCACAGCGAACTACTTGTACATAGTGAAGATATATGTACTTATACAACAGGGCATGGGTAAAGAAGGAGAAATGTATTTTAAAATTCAGCAAGCGAAGGGTTAATGGACATATAATAATTTTAACATCTGTGCAAAAAGTTCAATCAGTCAATTGCGATGTGGATATATATTACCTAATTTCGACTTATGCAAAGTAAGCTGCCCTAAAGATCCCCTCTTGACTAAAAACTATCTATGAGTTATTTTCACATCTCATATATGACTTTAATTATATAAGTCCAATATGGCGTACAGACATGGAAACAATTTAGCGCAAGATACCTCTTAGTATTTAGAAAAAAAACAAGTACCTATTTATAGTTTACTTTCAGTCCGAATGACCGCTCAGTCGACTGCACATATATTCCCCTGGTCATTGAGCCACTCGACTACAATATTGAGCACTGCTGAGATATGTTTCAATTACGAAGCCGCAGTACCAGCTAGCGAACCTCGCATGTAAACATTTTAACCACTGGGTGGAGAGGTTGATGGTTCAAGTGGATGTCCCTAGAATGAACGCATATTTTCAATAATATCATAAAAGCTGATATCGAAAGATGCCTCTGAGATGAAAAAATAAACCGATTTCGTCAATACTTATGATTTGTGCTCTACAACAAAATATTATGGGCCCTTTCCTTTTGTTTTTAAATTTTCCGCGTTTTGCCGATGATCACCTAATCACTGCACTGTTTCTGTAACAATTTGCCGGAAGTGACCGGAGAGACGCGAATAGCGCGAACAGCTACAAAAAAACTCAAACCGAATAAAACTGAAACATTGGCGAATAAAATCGGGATATCGTCGATTTCAGACATATGGATATTTTTTCATTTTCTACATTTATTGGATAGGTTTTCTTGCGAAATATTAATTTTTAGCAGATAAACAATTATGTTTTGTATATTTAGACATTTTTAAAACTTGTCGAATGTAGGGTATTCACCTTTAATGATACTCAGTGGTATCTCAAATAAGATTATTATGGTATTTGTTAGTCCGGCATGTGTTCGGACTGATGGTTGGCATATCAAACTAATGCATATAACGAGCGTGTTGAAACCTTGGTCCACGCTAAATATAGCATATCAATGTTTATACTGTGAGATGGATTTGCTATTCAGACCAGAATGAACATGTTAATTCGATCACTTGTATCTATTCTAATGAGCGCCAGGTAACGTTATGTACCTTAGGCTACAGTCCCACTAGCGCTTCCGATCGTTAAAAACTACTGGCGACCACTGATACCTCTGAAACCGCCGATCGTCTGCGATTGTCGGCAACTAAATTCAAAAATAATCGCAGTCACATTGGCGATGTATCTTCGACTACCTTAAGACCACCTTAAGACAGGTTGTTGACGATCGTGCGTCAAGTCACTGGTATTCGTACGATATTCGTACGAAGGTTCCACGATCACTTCCGACCTGTAGTGTGGTCACGTGATCTATGCCTAGTCGCAGATAATCTTTAGGCAGTCGCTTGGGATCGCACGACAGACGTAAGTAATTGTAGAAAGGTCGCTGATAGTCGTACGACTGTAGGGAAGATCACCAACGACCAGTTAAAGATTATTGGAGACCTTCGTACGACGATCGCACGATTACATAAACCCTCTAAGGTTAAATCTTAAAGAATACCGACGACCAGTTCAATCGTAAGGAGGTTGTTGTGCATGATCAACAACCTCTCTACGACTGAAATTGGTCGCACGACTGGAAACGATTATCAACGATTACTGAAGACCATCTGCGATTATCAGCGACTTGTCGTGCGACCTTCGTACGAATATCGGCGGCCAGAGGTCGCTAGAAATCGTAAACAGGTCATAAGTGGTCGTAGGCTTAGAGGGACTGCGTATTCGGGGTGTTGTACATGGTCAACAACCTCTCTACGACTGTAATACGACTGGACTTGGTCTCACGATTGTAAACGATTACCAACGATTACTGAAGACCATCCGCGATTAACAGTGAATTGTCGTGCGACCTTCGTACGAATATCGGCGAGCAGAGGTCGGTAGCAATCGTAAACAGGTCTTAAATTGTCGTAAGGCCTAGTGGGGACTGGGCCCCTTATATAAGTGGACCGTACCATTTGTTTTCTTTCAACAAGGACAAAATATATACTGAAATCAAAATAAATGACACGGTTTATCCAATTTCGCTTTGACGACATACATAGAACTAAACACGTGGACGGCTCAAAACGCTTTCAACGCTGACGTTTCAGAGTGTCATAGTCAATCATTGTTTCATTGTTTAATGGTAGAGACTATATAGTATGGAAGGGCAAACTATGCGAGAGGATTTTGAAAACAGTGGAGACGCTCTGATCTGAGTGTACACTGTTTGCAAATCTGGGTCGGGTGAAACGCGTTAAGAATCGAGAAGTCCACAGTTATACCTGAATGTAAATCCACAGACATGATGGCGTACTGTCATCAAGGCCCATATCAATTTTGAATAAATTCAGATTGTATATATTGTCTAAAACATTCTTATATATATTATACTACATCAGTATTTGCAAACAAATAGCAGTATGTGTTAAATTGAATTTCGTATTCGAGCAACTGTAGTTGGAGGACTATTGACACTAGTAAATGTTTAGGTTATTTTACTACCTTATGAGTCACCCGGGCTACCAATAGCTTTATTGATTTCGATTGCGTTCAGGAAAGACACGCTGCTGTTCAGCAAACAATCTATATTCCCTTAACCCATTACTTCTTTTTTAGATCAAATCTCTTTGAATAAATCTACCGAAAAGGAGCATTAACTAGAGGAAAGGAAAATCTTAGAATGATGTAGTTTGAAACCATTGTGATAAATAGAGCATTTGCTCCAATAGGAGCAAAAGTAATGCTCTATTTATTACAATTGTTTCAACGAGTGACTTTTACAGAGGCGTAAAAGGCATCAATATGAGGGAATGTGGTAATGTATGCGTAATCAGTCTATAATTGAACATGAACGTATTTCACCTTTATTCTATTATATTTGTCAATTTCACTCAGACCATTTATCTGGTACAACACAAATATATTCAGTACTTCAACAACACTAAGCTTCATAATAGGTAAAGTGCTTGAACATATTTGCGTAGGTGTTTATGTGAAATAATATTTATTTTTTTATCTTACTTAAAATGTTTGTCATATTGTCCTACGATCTGCACAATAATTGGTGCGAAAATGTCGAAAATATATCCACACTTGCCTTATTAGTTGTCGAGGTAGATATTTATTCATCCAAAATTCACTTAAATGTTTTTGAACATGTTTGTATTATACCTCGGCCAGGCCCTTCAGAAGCATGCCTCTTAAATTGTCCATATTGGCCTTGCCGTTCTTAAAGAGGACTAGTTGTCATCCAATTGTCTTGTTGAAAATGTTGGTGGCAATAACATGTCGTACTGATAACCAGTCACACCGTCTCAGGCATTTCAGAATAACTACAGTAAACCCTCTCTTAACCGACCGTTAAATTTAGCATGAATACCGGTCTTGGAAACAGGTGGCAGCTTAATGCAGGGTTAAAGTCATGCAGAAAGCTCCTCTAGGAGCTTTCTGCATGACTTTCACTCTGCATTAAGCAGCCATCTGCCTAAAAGTATCTAAATTCTTATCTACTAGAATTCCGGTTAAGAGAGGTTATACTGTTCTCATTCGTTCCATAACTTATGATGAGACGCCGAATTACCCGTTTGACACCCCGAATGCATTTCAGTGGATACACTGATCATGGCTTAAATATGTGAAATGTAGCCAGTGAAAGTGTATGTACAAACACTTTGCTCGACAGACTTACGTTTTACATCGAAACAAAACTACGATATATTTGAAACTCTGTCCTGCAACCATCAAATGCACTCAAAATACAGTGCATCGACATGTTTTCATAACATACCGGCAGATCTTGATTAGTCAGTAAACCACCATAGCAATATAATTATGAATTTATAATATATCGAACAACAACAGAAGCTAACGGACTGGTTGGCAATAGTATTGTAAGCATATGTTTAAAATATCAACTACCTTCTAACCATTAGCTGATATCTAGAATATGTCCGAACATAGCATGGTGTGCATTGCTGTGGTCAGACTGTACCGTCATCAATATATACTAATTTTCCCCAATACGCATGTGAAACACTTTCAATATAATAATACATTATTCAAAATGACAAATCAATTGAAATATAACTATGCCAGTAAGCACATGTAAGAAACACTCCATAAATGGAAAGGAATTACATCGTTTATATTTAACCGTAAACTTACATAATCGGTAAAAGGTGTGGGTCTTTTGTATAAAGGAAAACACACTCTTTATTTTTGCTCGATAGTTTCACACTATTGCCAAAACCATTACAGGCAATCTACTTTATTCAAAGACTTTGTTAAAAGGAGCAATCCATTTAGTTGTAATATGTCCACGGCGAATGCTTTTAGACGAAGCGAAACAAATCTTGTTAAATTGCCATAGAATGGTATTGAAACACGAATTGAAAAGATTACCTAAACCATGTTTTCCTTTTGCAGCTCCACCTAATAGTGATGGCTTGTTGGTTATTTAAATATTGAAGAGATACATTTGTTTCAATCTGCATGTCAATGACTTGTTATTTGAAATGCAACAGAATATAAATCTAATTTTATTTGCATCATCTAAGATTTCCATTGCCACAGATATTAACAATTTGTTCATCATGAATATCAATTTCAGATAGTGACTGTTAATAACCCTGAATAATTGTTTGTTATAATTACACATTTACTATGCATTTGACAGAAGCTGCAACATCAGATCTATAGTATTCAACAAACATACAGAGCGTATCCTGATCAGATAAATTCTCTATGAGCTGTCTGATATGTGTATACTATTTTTTCAAAGGTGCCAAATGTCGTCTCCATGAGCAAAAGGTGTTCATATTCAACACCAAGCACATCGTTGGACACGTTCACCGCTACCACACAATAGAGCTTTTCAAACAGCATTGCATCCGCCAACGTTGAACTTTTATTGATACAAATTGAATGTATATCATTTTAATAATATTTGTTTTGCGTGTTTGCTATCCTTTGTTTGAATTATACAGGTGCTTAGCAGAATCAACACGTGTAAAGGTAAGAACGATTGAGGGAGAATATGACTAAGCGGTCTCTCCTAGATGAAGTCATAACGTGTCCAGCAATAGGGAACGCTGTGAATTGTTGGTATGCTTCACATCGGAAGTATACATATGTAGACATGTATGCACGTGTACAGGCACATATCACTCAAAGACTGAATTGGCATAGTAGTCGACACATGAGTACACATCGAATGAGAATGATCTGATTTTATGTATTTCGTATCAGGGTGCGTGCTTCAAGAGATTTAAACAAAATATAATCCATGTTAAAATCAAATTGTGTTCATGACAGTGAATTGCGTGCAGGAACACTACATGTGGTGTCGGCATGCACGGCCATGCATCGTAAATACCGTTTATCATAAGTCATAATAGTTATAGTCATAAGCAGAGGTATCGACAAATCTGTGTTTTATCTTGACACCTGAGCTGGACTGTCGAGGGTTCCACTTCGTGTAGATAAACCAGCTACTTATTCTACCAATACATTCCTTGCTGGGTCCGGTGTATTTATTATATCATTGGAATAACCATGACTAAAGAAGACAGATATGCAGGTATGATATGACAATACTACATGTCTATACTACCGTGACATCATGCTAACGTCATGCCTGATTCTTCTTATGAACGCGAGACTGAGGCTTGAGCTGCACTTCCAGAATAAAAGAATAATTATGCCACTAAAAAGGCATTAATACGAGCATGAGGCGTCGAGGTATAATGCAAACGTCGAGGTAGTCCTAATTGATGTTGAGATTAAAGAGAATAAGAAATAATAAGAAATATGTGTTAGTAGGCATAATAACATCGTCAATGAAAGAAACATGCTGTTAACATTTGTCACGTAAAACATGCTATTCTGGATTATGTATCGTACGTTTTAAATGTGAGTCTGTGTTTGTTTGTCAGACATCTACCTTAATGACCAATATCTTCTACCATTATGTTAACCGCGCAACAGGAAATGCAGCCAGGAATGGACTTATAATATATTCAACTTTAAGATTAATATAGTTTTTGTAGTACAGGCCAAAAGTTAAATTGAACGGACAATTCTACTTAAATACGTATTGGCCTCAAGGTGTCAATATGGTGCTTACTAATGACAAAGCTTGTAACATTCTGACACTCTTACGCTGGCTGGTATTGGTGGTGAGTTGCTCATCCAGGTTGTCACCCCAGCACGGCTATTAGACTGTTCATTAAAAATATATCCTTAAGATATTACCTACATGGTACACAAGTCTACATATTTCATTGCAGATTGGAATATATTTGATAGTTTGTTTACATATCGCAAATTCATTACACGTTTTGTTTTACACATGACCGAGAGCGAGTATACAGTGCACAGCTTTTCTCCTTTATTCAATGATAGTTAATGTTAGCGATAATGACTATGAATATAGATTAGCATATGGAAACAGAGCGGTTATGACCACGATTCAAATATAGAATTAGATATTTGCCTCTTTGCCTTTTTTCTATTAGCATTTAGAGCTGAAGCAAATAAAAACCTCCTTCTTGAACGTCCTGCTTATGGTCTATTCATTTTTCAAATGTGTAAACATATGTCTTTATCAAGTACAGCATGACATGTTTAAGGTCAGTGACACTCGCCACGTAACATATCCTTGGTTGATTAAATGCGTGGATGCACTGCAGAGGAGATTGCTGCTATTAAACTAACAATATTCTTTGTAAAATACGATTGTCCAGTTATTCGCCCTATATTCAAATAGTAAGGTTCTGGACAAAACCGAACAGCCAAGTCGACATAAGATAATGTTTGAGTTGTAAATGCATTTTTATGGAGGATGTACACCTTTTAATATGTATTTGGTCACACATTAATGACGTACGAAAATAATATATCAAAAGCGAATATTTTAAGAGAGCATATGTACACATAGCGCAATCTCACAACACAATATATCAAAACATCAGTAAACGTAAATCAAGAATACAGTGTTTATTGTATAACTGCGATACTGATAAGCTACAGATATATATATATATACGTAAACCGTACTAGTCTGTACTCTGTTATCATTTATTTATAAAACTATGTAGATCGCGTTGAGATTTTTATTGGATGTTCATATGCCGAACGGCTTTGTCTGCACACATCTGAAAACGTTGATATGTTTTGTTCTGAACTGTTCATTACTGGATTCGGGTAAAGAAAACACTAATAGATCCCCCTATGATATACAGTATGGCTGTAATTCAATGTGTGCATTTGTTGAAGTAACTTTTTGAATGCTGAAGAGTGGGGAACATCTTCTGTAGATTTTGATCTGGTTACTGACATTAATTACTCATATTTAATGAATAATGAACCAGTTTGAAATACAGGATGTGAAAGACATATGTGGTATCTGTCAACAAACAGCGTAGCGAATACAGAACGTTGATAAAATACCAACCTGTATATCTATGAACGATGTGCGATCGGAATGTGTCAAATGTGCTTTAATGATTTGTGTAGGCCTTCGGCAAATTTACAAACTAGCAACTTGGCAAGTACACATTGACAAATGACAATAGTTAATGTCAATTCATTTTTAAGCAAATCACAATCACAACTGTTATTTAGCGAATAGCAATGAACATGTTCCGATCCGTGTTTCCAAATAACCACGATGTAAAGAGCAATCAACATTTTATTTATTTGCGTCGAACTATTTAATTGGAGTAAACAAATGCTCTAACTTTTTGTACATAGTATCGAAATTGAATTAAAGACCCTTCATAAAATAGATACCAATCGAAGACAAACGTCCATTTGATAAACGTTAGCTAAAACAGTTATTTATCAAATGCGCCTGATCTATCTTCAAAACTCGTGATTCATGCCAAATCACCAAACACTGTCTGGTTGAGAAATGACTACCCTCAGTAATACCGCCGCTGGTATTTACAAAGCAAATACATGTATAAATGAACTATTAGATCGCACTAGAAGTGTTTTGTGACCTACTAATGTATGAATAAGACATCAATGTAATTTATATATCTGGTAGCTATGCGCGCGCATTGCGACACGCTTTGCCTCTATATATTTATACCTCTCTCTCTCTTCCACTTTCTGTCTCTCCTTATCTCAGTACGTCTCTGTATATATGTCTCTGCCTCTGTCTCTCATTCTATCGCCCGTCTTTGTCTCGGTGTCTCTCTGATTGTCTGGCTATTTGTCTGACTCACTGTATGTCTTTCCCAACTCCCCCTGTCTCTCTCTCTCTCTCTCCCTGTACCAGTACACTTCAGACTTTCTTTTGTCGTGTGTTTTATTTTTTAGACTGGCACACGGAATAAATGTAATTAATTTTCATCGGTTTGTTCTGAAATCAGGGAATATGTTCGCTGATTTTCGTGTAATGAAGGAAATTTGTCGTGTTTTAAAATGTCAGGGTTTTCTAAATTTGCTAAGGTCTTAGCAGTATACAGATACCGTTGGTATCTATCTAAATATATATAAAGATTTAGACAAAGGACGACTATATTTATGTTTTGACGAATATGTTTACTTTGGTGTAAATTTTAGTTATTTCGACTGTTAAAATCGTCAATAGATGAACAAGCTCTAGCAAAACGAATAAGTTGAGATATACACACCCCGTAAGATTGAGCACGAGGAACATCCCCGGCAAGGTGAGGAAAATTTACAATATTAAAATCAAAATCATCTCTTTTGTCTTATAGTTTAAAAGAAATCATTCCATTATTAATTTTAAGGTCTAGATCAAGAAACGCTGCATAATTGTCGGACGGGTTAGCTTTATTCAATTTTAGGATAAATTGTAGGAATCAGAGCATCAAAGAAAGGATTATCTAAGTTAAAAATATCATCCAAATATTGGCAAGTTTCATTGAGGGCTTTTATAACATCTTCTTGTGAAGTTGTGCACCTGCAGTTGCATTCTTGATTCGTCATTTCGTAATTGAATTATCTCCCGTTTTTAATATATGAAATTTAGTCCACAGCTTTATTCTGTAATGCCTTAACAGATTTGTTTAAACTGAAGTGGTATTGTTGAACACCATCTGAAATTGCGGTTTTGATTTGATTCTTCAATCATGAATTATCTCCCTTTTTTATTTCTATAAAAGAAATTGTCCGGAGCTTTCCTCTATCATACCTCAACAGAACATTTTTAAATTTTGCACTATTGTTGAAGATAATCTAAAGTGATGCAACTCCTATAAAGGATTTTATTTGTCGCTTTGTGCATGGATGAATTATCTCCCTTTTCATAATTTAACAAATGAAAATTTAGCGGTCCGAAGTTTTACTTTGTCAACAGAAACCTTTTTGAATTTTAAGTATTATTGAACACCATCTGTAGTTATACACCTGCGATAAGGGTTTTATTCGTCTCTTCGTTTCACTAATAATCTCCCTTTTCGTAAGTTAACAAATGAAAATGAAACAAATGAAACACAAACACACATACATTAATGAAACTTTTCTTTTAAATATTGCTGTATTGTTAAATACCATCCGAAATTTTACTCCTGTGAATTTTTACCGGCCGCGTGGCTCAGTGGTAGAGCGTCCGCCTGCGGTACGGAAGGTCGTGGGTTCGATCCCCGGCTGCGACAGACCGAAAGTCGTTAAAAGTTGGTACTAGTAGCTCCCTTGTCTACGCTCGACATTAAAGGTGTAGTTCTAGGACTGGTTGGCCCGGTGTCAGGATAATGTGACTTGGTGGGGTGCCCTTGCCATGTACCTGCGGCAGGGGTATTCCAGTGAGGCAGCACTATAACTTGTCTCATGCGGGTGCCGTCTGCAAATAACTGAAATACTGTTGGTCGGACGTAAAACCCAACTCACTCACTCCTGTGAATTTTGGTTTTACTTCTTCACATCATTAGTGAATTATCTCTAGTAGTACTACGGACTGAAATGGTCCTGTATTGACCCCATCTCTGTGTCAAATGTTTTAATAGGGGTATTAATCAACTTTAGTGATAGTTCTAGTTTGGTACTGGCGTATTTCAAGTCATAGTATTGTTGCAATCCAGTTGCCAAGCTGATATCATTCACGGCCATATTGAATGCTAAGACAGTATTAATTGCGTTGTTTAAGGTCTATCATCTTGACGGCTATGTTGAACCTGGTTCATGATATGCGCCCCTGGCAGGCCCCTAAACCGGTTTAAACCTCAAGTGACATTTGTCACTGGCCGTTCCATGGCGGAACTTCCAGCTGCCCATATTGTTTGTTGGTCATGTCTTTGTGTGTCTCTTTTCTTTTTGTCTTTTATATACATGTGTATTTACTGTTTTGGTCGTAGTGCGGTTTTAGCGGTTGTGTGTTTTGTATGTAGTGTTTCCTGCATTACTCTTACATGTACTTTTTGGACCTAAACAAGACACCGCATCATTATACCCACACAAACAATATTTTTGGGGTATAAAGGAGTGAGCTTGTCGGTTGGTCGGTTGTTCGTTTGGTGGGTCAGTTGGTCGGTCGTTTGGCCAGTCTGATGACTTTCGTTTCCGCGCGGTTTCTCAGTAACCGCTGATTGGAATCCAATGAAGCTTGGCATGATGCTTTATCATAAAGGGGACATGCGCATCTAATTAAAGCATTGCAGCTAATTGATTTTCTTACAAAATTATGCCACTTTAAATAAATGTTGGTCTGTTGACTTTTGTTTCCGCGCGGTTTCGCAGTAACCGCTGACTTGAATCCAATGAAACTTGACATGATGCTTTATCATAAAAAGAACAGCGCATACAATTAAAGTTGTACAGTTGATCTATTTTCTTGCAGAGTCATACCCCTTTGAATATTGGTTTGTTGGTCGGTTTTCATGCGGTTTCTCATCAACTGCTGACTGGAATCTAATAAAACATAAAATGTTTTATCATAAGAAGGACATGGGCATCCAATTATATTTTTCCAGCTGAGGTTTTTCATTTCAAATTCATGCCCCTTTATTTGAAACGAAATGTTAATGGTCTGTCTGTTGACCTTAATTCTGTGAGATTTCTCAGTAAACCCTGAATGGAATCCAATGAAACTTGACACGATGCTTTATCGTAAAGAGCACATGCGCATCCACTAATAGTTTAACAGTTTAAGTATTGTCTTACATAGTTATGTCACTTTGATTTGTGTCTATCGGTCGGTCTGTGGACCGTTTTCCTCAAGGTTTCTCAACAACTACGGATTGGAATCCAATAAAACTTGGCATGATACTTTATCATAAGGAGGACATGCGCGTCCAATTATAGTTTTCGAGCTGACTGGTTATGCCCCTTTGTTTAAACGTTTTGTGCTGGTCTGTCTATTGACTTTTATTCTGCATGTTTTCTCAGCAATGTTGTCGTACCTTAGAACATACGATAAAGTATAAAGTACGACGTTAGCCTTTATTGTCGTCCTCTAGAATCTGTGAAACTTTCAGCTATCTGAGCGGTAGCGACGTAAAAATAGGACTTACGATAGTCGTTGTCGTACAATCTGCACTAAAACAGACCCTAATGACAATTATCTATTGCATTTTAATCACATAAGGTCAATACCCCCAGTGCTCATTAAACGCTTCCGTAGAAATGCCATAGACACACTTTCTTTTTTAATATAATCAGATTGAAGGGCAATCCCATTTCAGCAATCGACACTATTAAACATTTGAATGTTGACAGGCATTTTGTAATTAATGGACTCTATAGTTAAATATTAATTGACTGTTCTACTTGTATAGTCAGGCAATATCAGATAGGAGTGAGGAGCCGGTTTCGGATACTTCAGATAAGTTTGTTTCATTTATACAAAACGAACGTCTAAAATCACTTTAATCAAACAGTGGAACATATTTTATTACAATTTGTGCAACAGTTATTTTAATCATGACCAGGATAATGCGGATCAAATTAATCATACCACTGGAAATGAAACTACTAGTAATTGGTTGGTATGATTAATGATAACAACTTTGAAAGTCCAATCTCAATATCTATTTTGTTTCAAACTCCGATAATACACCATGATTTTGTGTTTAAATTAAGAAAGAAACCCATATTCAACACTCAGGTCGTTTTTGCAATGATTCAACATTTGAACGATGTTCTAAAATTGTGGACCTGGCCTGTTCTGCCGACGTGAGTTTCGGATCAGCTAGCTAACTGTTCCTAACATTCCCTAACTATACCCTGTATATCTACTCCCTACAAATGATAGAATTTAACTGAGATATTTGTTGTAAATTGCGTAAAAGAATTAGATATGTCACATTTTCTCGTACATGTTTCGTCATTGGCAAGCAGTGTTCACCAGATAAGATGGATACACTGTTTGCAAAAGACAATGCATGCGTGTCTCCGGTTAAAATGACAAATTCTAAACGCTAGTGTTGCTGTAAAACGTACGGTGTGTCGAGGTGTATTGTTTGGTAAACAAACTGTTATAAACAGTTCATTAATGAATAAGTTCCAGTTGCGTTACAGAACGGTCCTTCATTGTCCTCATTCCATACTCAGCTGAAAGGTGTTCAATCATTCCTCATCTGAGCATTAGATACTCTCGCATAACACAAAGCACGACATACAAAACAAATAGCCGCCCGATCAGCATCACGGTAAGAAAGTACGGCAATGCACATGTCTATCAAAACACAACCAAGAGACGCATAAAGACAAAACAAACATACAAACAATAGAGGGAAGATGAAAGTACCGTCTTGGGACGTTCAGTGACACTAGTCACTGGGATTTTAAACCGGTTTAGAAGCACCCAACGTCACACATATTCCTTCCCAACCCTAAAAGACAAACAATGTAAATATACATAACCCCTGTAGACAATGTAAATATACTTAACAACTGTAATAAAGTAACACAGGGTACCACAAAACGAGATCCGACATTCTCTTTCCGCTTTTAGAGGGCGTCTTCATAGAGTACTAAGACTTTCCTGCCAGCGTAAATGAAACTAGAGTAGCATGATTGGCTGCGGGGACAGCCGCAGTCTTTCTTTGATAGGAGTTGAAAATTCCATGATTTAATGCCAGATAATTTAATTGTGTGATGGAAAATTCCAACTAGTTTTTAACATTTATTTACTGCATTGTATTATATTTTCCCCAGCGGTCACACATATTGTTGATGGAAACTCTAAATGAACATGATTTACTGCGAGAATTCACTCACGATTTAACCACAGAAAATGCAGTTGTAATACTTTTCACTGTACTCATTTAGCCTCACTAATGCCCAGGAACTGTTTGATGTTTGATCAAATATTAACATCATGCAGGTCATTTGCTGTTCAGCATTATCTACTCCAAATACCTTCTGCACTCTGAGCAATTAACCCTTTCAGTTCCAGAATTGTCGTCTGCTGGATATATTTTCGTCTGTTTCAAGTTTTAGAATGGAAGTTTGTTCACAGTCTTTATAAAACGATAAACAGGGTGTCAAACAGTTTAGATCCTGATGAGACGTTAAGTTACTTGGGGTCTCATCTGGATCCAAACTGTTTTGCATATGATATTACATACCCTTCTCCATGGCACTGAATGTTAATATCTGCAAATATTTCTGTAGCAGTTTTTCCTTCCATGTGTATTCAAAAAAGATGTTTGGGTGAAAAACAGCTCTGATGAGTTGCCATGTTATTCGGCGTCTCATCTGAATCCCGACTGTTTGCAAGGTCGTTATAAATGCTGAAAACAAAGCGAAAGCAGCTGAAACATAACTCATACCTGTTTAGAAGAACAGTTGCTTATATTTCAGAAGTCAGTTGATCGTCTCTGGGTAGAACTTTGAATGTCCTTGTAAAGTTAAAATTACTAAATAATAATAATGCTGTCTGATTTATCTTCTACCATGCGTAAAAAAGTTTTAGACAGCCAATTTACGCTTACGTAAAACCTTGCTTGTAGTCTACTGTAGACGAATTGACAACTAGACATGCAGTATGTTGTAGCACTGTAGGATCATATCCTGTTTAATGAGTTTAGTCATTACAGGGAACTAGCACCAGTTGCGATGGTTTAACCTATTTCTTACAATACACATGTTATACTATTTACGTTTAAGTACGACATTAAATGCATTTGCAAACAGTTTAAATTCAGATGAGACGCGGCTTCTCAGTATGATCTTAGTTGTTTGACACTAGGTTAACACATTCCCTGATATTGACGACTTTTGACGACTCTGTAAAAGTCACTTTGTGAAACATTGTGATAAATAGAGCATTTGCTCCTATAGGAGCCAATGTTCTATCTATCACAATGGTTTCAAACTACAAAATTCTAAAACAAATTCCTTTTCTCTAATTAATGCTCCTTTTTTGAAGATTTATTCAAATAGGTTGTATCTAAAATAGCCTATGAGGGAAGGGGTCAATAGTTTCTCTAAGCTATATCGATTTGAAAGTAGTCACAAATGCACTAGATGTGATATATTCTTTTACAGTGGGATAACGGTTAAGTTACACTATTATAATTTATGGTGGATTTTTTTTATATATGTATATTATTCAAATATAAACCAGTACGTCTATTTAAAACATATAAATGTAATACTAAAGCGTTTACGTCGTTCACAATTATGTTTTAATAACGGGTATATATTGGCTGCTTGCGTTATAAATCACAGAAGATATATGAACAGGGATCCATATGGCTTCAGTGGATGCAATACATTCAATGTTGGGCGTATTTGGGGCATGCATGTTAATCCCGTTATAATGGCTTTCAATACGTAGCTTATATGGTATCTGCATGCATGTATTTGGTTTCTTTGGTGTCTAGACTGTTTTATTGCAGTTTCAGATCCACACATGCCGACTTTTCAGTAATAAAACAGTGCCAAATGGCAGCAGGGACATTAGAATTGTCTACACATAGACAGTTTATTGTTCAGTGGCGCTCTTTTAAAGAAGGACCATCGTCATTTTTTATTACAGTAATTGCTAATTCTCATTGAGTATATTCGGAAACGTTTTACCCTCAGTATATATGTCCTAACTTAGACGGGTTTGAAGAACTATTTGTCTAAGAACTCAATTCATCTATTAAAAAGGTATCCTTTTTAGTCGTATGCTATTCCATTTGATCTGTAACCTGATGTTTTCCCCATACAAATAAATACAAGCTTTCTAATGAGTGTAATATACAATCACTGTTGATCTAGTGCATTATGTCTGACAGAAAGTTTAACCTTATCATCAGCGATTAACTCAAAGGATTCATAATTATTACATAATGAAACAGGATAGTTAATCAGTGTTGATTATAACCACCAGTATACATCAGTCGGTACTTCAATCACGTTTTGGTTCGATCACCTCCTGTATCAAGGACTTTTAACAATTGTGACTCCATCTTAAGGCAATATGTCTACACATGACGCATTCACAAGTGTAGGAATGACACAAGCATGAAACAAAGTTGTAGATGAGTTTAATGTAAAGTAGTAGGATGTAGAAACAATACGAATAATCACTTAAATGCAAACGTTTTATCAAACCAAGAGATTACTAGTAGCGATTTTTAAGTGGAAAAACGGTCCCACAGAGAGCGGCACACATAAAGGGGCATGTCCGGAAATATAATCAAACATGAAACGAAATAAGTACAGCATCGAACATGACGAAACGTACAAAATTACATAAAAGACTATATGATCCTGTAGTACTACAACACACTGCATGTTTGGTTGTCAACCCTTTTACAGTTGGCAACCACGCTGGCCTCTTAACATGTACGCCGACAAGAAAGGTTTAGAACTCTATGAAGGCGACCTCTTAAATCCGGAAACGGAAGGAGAACGTCGGATATCTGTACTATTTCGTTTTTGTCGTACCCTTTATTACTTTTCTACAGTTACTCTGTTTGCAGCTCAATCATTGAGTACACTAGCGATAGATTGATACAGTTTGTTCACTTAAATGTTGTCGTTATACATGCACTTGACCACTGTATTTGCCATCGCGGTTGTTGTAGATTAGTCGGAAAGGGGATACGTTTATTTACACTGTTTGTCTTTATGGGTGGGGATGGAATAAGTGTGAGGTTGGGCGCCCATAAACCGATTTAACCCCCAGTGACTTTTGTCATTGACCTATCCAAGGCGGTACTTCCATCTCCCCCTATTGTGTGTTTGTTTTGTCTTTGTGCGTCACTTGATGTTTTTATAGTTATGTACATTTGCTGTTTCCCTGTGTTGCTGTTCGGGCAACTGTTTGTTCTGTAAGTGGTGTTTCCTGCATGACTCATTTTTGTACTTTTACCATATGAAACAAAGTATGCCATAGGGTGGAAGCGGGATACCGCGTTGGAATGGCAAAGGCCGAAATATGTTTTTGAGAGTTTAAACTAGGTCTGCGCATGCTCTATTTTCGAAATGTAAAGTAAATATCTTAATCCAGAAAAATCCCCAAAAGGTTAACGATTCGTGTCATTATTCACTCACGATATCAGTTGTTAAGGAGAATATTCATAAGTTGTAAAAACAGTATTAACCCTTCGCTTGCTGAATTTTAAAATACATTTCTCCTTCTTTACCATGCTCTGTTGTATAATTACATATATCTTCACTTTGTACAAGTATTTCGCTGTGCAATCACTGCTGTAAAGTGCACTGGTTGAACAATCAACTTGTAAATAGTGCAGACCCTGATGAGGCAGCTCCAATAGGAGCTGTCTCATCTGGGTCTTCACTATTTACAGGTAGGTATATTGACGTGAATAGCAAGCGAAGGGTTAATTCAGTAACTCGCACGTATACATACACTAATAGACTAATCTTGAACTATATTAAAAACAGGACATGTGTCTATAGGACACAGGCGTTCCACGTTGTCATATGTGTAAAGTTAATTTGTGTATTTCTGCCTTTTGTTGATAAAGTGTCACATGTCCGTCAAATGATAAATATTAAGCATATTTACATATTTACAAATCAATGTCCTTCATCTATGCATGTTCAAACAAGTCCGATGTATACGCTTTATATACACGCACAGAAGTATGTAAATATATGTTGTAGGATAATGATTCTGTAAACAATGACTTCAGCTTTATGTCTAATTTTACACTAGTGTTGTTCATCTTAGAGTGTTTGAAACAAATCCGATTATCAATGTCTAGAGAGTTTGACGCACATTTATGTGCAGTACATACATAACATGAATGTATATAACGGCATCGTGTGCAGCTTACGCTGAAAAATGATAGGATAACATTATGTAAAGCAGTTTTGCATTCCATAATGTGTATCTGCGAAAGTTTCAAACACATCCACTTACATGAGTGTGTTTTAATACCTGTATAATTTAAACGTGTAGATGCATTAAGATGGTCGAACGGCGTCTTATACAGCAACTTATCATTTTTCGATTAAAATGATGTTTTACAATTCACCCCTTTGCAATTTTACATTTTCCAAACAATAACAATTGGTATCAATATTTCAGTTTTAGAGAAAAACACAAAAATACCGCCTCGATTTTAACGAGTACTAATGAGACTTTATTGACATAGTCACACATTATAGATAGTTTTAATGTAAAGAACGGTTATGGGAGCATACATGTAGTGATGGTGAGTCAGTATTGCCAACAACTTATCAAATAATGTTTTTTACTCAAATTACTCTTTGTTTGATATGACAATGAGGTCTGCAAATTGCACTTAAAGTTTACTCGTTTGTGTTTTTGAGATTCTATAGACAGAGTGTCAGACAACTTGGATCCCGATGAGATGCTGGGTGTCATCTGGGTCCACTCTGTTTGTAAGTATGAGCCGAGTAGCGATTAGCAGACACAAGGCTACGTTATGTATCACTCATACGTGGACTAGTATGTAACGTGTCATAGTCACAATGATAATCATGTTTCCGTAGAGCACTTATTTTCATGGCTTTAATAAAGTAAATTGTATATTCAAAATTAAAATATCGTATCATATAGACTACATCTCGTCGTCATATCATTTTGGTCAACGGTATAGTTCACAGGTGACCGTACTGTAATTTGACTTTGCGGCGGTATGTGAAATATGTAACAGTCGCAAACTATGTAAACGTCGACTTGGGAGTCGTTCAAAGCCGTGCATACTGTCCCCATTCCAAACGCTACGGTACGTTTGACAATTTTATAAATCGAAACCTTTAGAGTAGGAACTTGTTCAACAACATGAGATCAATTTTACACGTCGTATGTCAATTTTTGTTATCGTTATCGAATATATTGATATTTATTGCATCTCAACGTCAAAAAATCAATTTCGTTTGAGGTCAGTTATACAAAATAAAGATATGTCCAACAATACGTAATTTACTGTAGGGGAATGGTACGATCCAGCATTCTTTAGACACAGTATCGACACTTGCGTGATCGAATGTCTTTTGAAAAGGGATAAAATCATGTACAACCATAAATTACTGAAATGTAATGACATAATATTATAATTGGTTCACTTTAATATGTAATCCTTTTGAAAGGTGCGTGTCTATAGTTGTCTTTTGAAAAGGGATCAAATCATGTACAACCATAAATTACTGAAATGTAATGACATAATATTATAATTGGTTCACTTTAATATATAAAACAGATTACACTTGCATTTCAATCGAGTTTACCGTAGTCCTTTTTAAAGGTGCGTGCTTATCAAGGAACAACCTTCATCCATCTCCCATGACTACTTCCCAACCGGTACCGGTCCTATTAACCCTTTCCCTAATGAATGTTTGTGTCAGATACAATGACATCATGAATATATATTAGCTGAATATCTTTAATTGTATATGAATACATGACTTTTAGCTCAGACAGAAACTGTAGGAGCCGTCCGATCTGTGGCTGCCCTATTTGCGTGAATTTATTTTTATCTGGAACAAAGGGTTAATTGCCCTATTCTGATGATGTCGATGCCCTTATTGCGTCAAAAGGTTGAATGTAATTATCTCAAATACTGAACTATATGGATATAGTGGTACGAATACATAATTATTTACTGTATCTGTTAATAGTTTCACGTTTAGTGTTTAATTATCGTATGCTAGTTTTTAAATATGGATTCATTTTTCTATACACATATATATGAAATGAACATAGGTAAATTGACTAAAGGGACCATTCACTATACCTTTAGTTTCATATGTCAAGGGATAATTTGCAGATGAAGATTACTCCCTATTGGTGATAAGTAGACTAAGAGGATAACGGTACAGTTTAAATGAAACTAAATGTATATAAAATACGAGAGTTTAGCTGTTTGTTGACATTGGTATCGATTTGTCACATTATTGACACAGAGAAAAAGTTACGTCATCGGACTTGCTATAATTGTACATGAAATGTATTACTTGTCGCTTTCTTGTGACCTATTTTGTCTGGAGATTGTGCCGAAATACGATACTAGATTGAAATAAGCTAGTTTCGATTACCTTTTGTAGACGAGTTGATGAATTATGTCGCTATTGATGTCTTCGGGGAAATATCGCTGTTCCATTTTCGCATAAATATAATTTGCTTTGCGTATATCATTCTGTTGCGTATATCATCCTGATGAACACAATGTGTCAATATGACTTGATCCGAGCTGTGAAATTGTAATACTAATAAGACTAAGTCCACTCTATACTAATTCATCTCCATGCGATAAACAAAAGAATATGTATTTGCTCTGTTACCTTACCTTAAACAAAACAGTGAAAGAGACTTGCGGACAGACAAGTGGACAGAGAGATGACGGTATATCAAACTACAGTTGAACTTCGATATTTCGAACTCGGATAACTCAAACACTGGATTAACTCGAAGTACAGGTTCGGTCCTTCCAAAATTTACTGTAGCAGAATTGTTCTAAGATGTATCACTACGAATATCTAGAAACACACTTGGCAGCTTAATGTATGTCTAACGTAATTCTGGAGCTCCTACAGGAACTTTGAGCATGACTTTAGACCTGTTGTAAGCTGTAAATCTGAAAATGTGTCAAGATCGGATAACTCGAACCTGTGTTATCTCGAAGTAATTTGTATGGTCCCTTAAATTTCGAGATAACGAACTTCAACTGTACCTAGTTAAACATCTCGATGCGAATGGTAAGCATGTACGGCATGAATCTGATCAACTACACTTTCTTAACTTGAAATTACACTATCAAAGGATCAATATAATCGCGACTGTCGATTATTTGATCAATACCAAAACTGGATGTGTCAGCAGGGAAACTTGTAACTGACCGTTTCAAGGCGGAAATTCCATTATCCCTTACGGTAAATGTATTATGCCATCGTGCGTATACATTTACTCTTCTTCTTTTGTTTGCTATGGTGCTGTTCTGGCGACTGCGTGTTTTATATTTGTTGTTTCCTGTATGACTGATACATTTACTTAAAGTAAAATATGTATCAGTGTTTAAATATGTACATATTCTAAAGCAAGTGTCATAAAATAATTCAATGACAATTCCCGATAGTTCGATGGTATTTTTAACATAGATGACCCTTTCTTTGATATTCTGCTTCCTACTATTTACCCCCCCCCCCCCCACACACACAAAAACAAAACAAATTGATTTTTTTTCTTGACCTAAATGTTAAAACTGATTGACAAAACGACGATTGTGATTTTAATATTGTAAACTGGAAGGGGAGATGAAACCCGTCCTATATCTTACGTGATATATATAACTAATTCATTTCGCTAGCGCGTGTTCTTCTGTTGACACATTTAAAAATCAAAATCTCATTTTAACTGAAATGCTGCTTAAAGTGATAGCATCTAATTGCAACGTATTTTACAAATGTCTAACATTTACATAAAGCATTTGTTATATGCTGAAAAGAGGTATATTGCACGAAAACCAGCCGAAGACGGCACACCTTTCACATGTTTGATATTGAAGATACGGCAATGTATTAGTATTTGTTGGGCTTGCGTTTTAGCTTCATTAACTGTTCGACCAAGGCTGATTATATTTTGTTGTAGAACAAAAAACTTAAGCATCGACGTAAACAGTTTATTTCGTGTCACAGAGGCATTTTTTATGGAAATTCAAATTCACAATCTTCATAATTGATTGAACATAACAAATAGCAAGTTTTATGATATTATCGAAAATATATATTGCACAGCTGCTCTGACCTGAATAGTCATCGAGTACATGTCTACGATGTCAAGTTTATTCTTTTCCAATCAAAACAGTTGTGCATGCTTAATATCCACTAGTAATTGTATCTTCTTGCGATTTATCTTTTATTAAATGTCGGTGTAGAAGTGTTTCAAATAGTTTTCCCGTACTTTTAAATTATGACGTCATTTACATGATGACGTCGCTTGTTTACCTCTAACGTTTATTTTTAAATCATTTTCATTTTGGCAGACATCGTTATGCATGTTGTGGAGTTGTCGGGGGGGGGGGGGATTTTATTTACATTTTGACTTTGGTGAAAGTGGGATAAGGACGAGGTTGGGTACCCGTAAACCAGGTTTAAGTCCCCCAGTAGCCCTTTCGTCTTTTTGGCTGCTGGCCGTTCCAAGGCGGCATTCCTGCTTTCAGCCTTCGGTCAATTTTGTTGTTTAATATGCTTAATGTTTAATGTGTTTCGTCTTGATATGCGTCCTGTTATGTTTTGTCTTGTGGCCTTACCGTTTCTTGTTAGATGGTGTTTGGTGCGGTGTCATTTCGTGTGTCGCTCTCCCTGTTTGACTATTTTTCCATATTCATTGTAGGGACTTCATCTTATTCAACAATCTCTATGGTGTAACCAATTGAACAAACCTTTATACTAAGTATCGCGTCATAGCAAGGGTTTAGTGCAAAACTATTGCAACATCTTCACTTATTGTAGACGATATATAGCAGTTTTGCACCAAACCCTCAACAGTAATACTTGCAAAATAAAAAGAACAGAACATTGTATGACCAATACATAACCATCTCTCTAAAAGCCCCTCGATAACAGCAATTTCAGTGCTTTGATCAAATTGTTTCACTAGGCTTTGACCTGTTTGTAGTTATTGAAAACCACGTCAAAGTGTTATTGTCTGAACTAACGGGCTTTAGATATAGAACTTTAGTACTGTTTACCTGTTGGCAGGTAGGCATGGTTAACATATGGCCCTTGCTAAAGTACAGCGACTTTAAATATCTGTTTTGTTTTGTTTTATCCGTTTTCTGTGGTGTTGTTTTATTAATGCACGGATATTATTCGAAGTATACAGCGTGGTATGTGTATGTCTTATCGCCCACGAAGAAAATAATACTGTCTTTTCAAAACAGAATACACACATAGCCATGGATGTTGTTGAGAAAGTGCACCTAGCACTACCGACATCTATGTATATCGGTATTTTCATACATAAAGTCTGAAAGTGGGTGATCCTTCGAAAACAAAAGTAGCAGTGCTAAAAGAGAAAATTGCAGTCTTATTTTATTGAGTCTGTTAATGAGTAAGAATTTAACGTGCAACACCACTCACGCCCCAAGCACCGCCTGAAGCAGTATTCAATTTTCAAAACTTATACCATAAAAACTAATGATCCCGAAGGACCAAAAATATACGTCTTATACGTCAACACGTCTTATTTCCCGTTTTAACAGAGAAATTAGCTGCATGCTTTGTGACATGCTCGATACACACACTCACATCAATTATGCATTTTGGGACTGAAATTATTTTAAAGCGACGTAAAATCCAATCAACAAACAAACTGACCATATAGTTTAGGATAATGACGAACCAGCTTACAAATTTAATCATAGTTTGCAGGAAACAGTCTGCTCAAACTCTCATTAGCTACTCATTAGTTTTCAGATTCCGATTCGTTTAATGTTTTGTAACCACTAACCAGATTAATGTTTGTAAAAACTAACCGGATGAGAAAGTCAGCAATACTATAATCTAAATACATACAGTTCCGTTTAATTCAAATGCCTGTCCTGTTAAAATGATTAGCGCTTCCAATGTATGTTTGAGACAAATACTTAACTTTAATTCATCTCTATCCTAAGAGTGAAGCCGTAGACATTATCAAATTCATCTCCTGTCGCTGATAAGATATTGTATTTAGTTTCGTAAGAGAAAATCATCAGAGTATATATAGAATCAGCTTATCGCAGTTGTTGTAGATTAGTCGGAGAGGGGATACGTTTATTTACACTGATTGTCTTTTAGGATGGGG
Organism: Azorinus chamasolen; assembly: GCA_963576725.1. NCBI lineage: Eukaryota > Metazoa > Mollusca > Bivalvia > Cardiida > Solecurtidae > Azorinus > Azorinus chamasolen. The sequence continues at coordinate 100,005,950 of OY755236.1, read as the reverse complement.
ATGGAATAAGTGTGAGGTTGGGCGCCCAAAAACCACCCCCTCCCTCAGTGACTTTTGTCACTGACCGTTCCAAGGCAGCACTTCCATCTTCCTCCTATTGTAGGTTTGTTTTGTCTTTGGGCGTCTCTTGATGTTTTATAGTTATGTACATTTGCTATTTCCTTGTGTTGTTGTTCGGGCGGCTATTTGTCCTGTATGTGGTGTTTCCTGCATGACTCATTTTTGTACTTTTTTGTACACATGCATAAGTTAAATTCCGCAGCGTGTTTTAAAATATGCCATAATTCATAGCTGCCATCCATCAGTCGACTATAGAATTGCGCCTTTGGAGATCGAGGTGCATCCCCTAGGATGACTGTACAGTCTGATCCTGTATTTGAAAATTCTTTGCAGTCCAGGCAAACAAAGGCAGTTCAGTGTTGTGGTCTCTGAAGGGCGATTCTCTTTTTGCGAGGTCCTCCGAAACTAGATGTCTCCACTGGGGCATATTTGCCGCCGCCTATTCCCAGGAGTCAAGTGCAATGTGGCAGGCTTTCATGTCGCGCCTGCACACATCCTTGTATTTGAACCTGGAACGATCTCGGTTTCTAGTACCCTTGGTTAGCTCACCATAGAGCAAGTCCTTTTGGATACGGTTATACTCCATCCTCCTGACATGACCTAGCCAGCGTAGTCGGCGCTGACGGAGAAGAGTATATATGGATTGAATTCCATGTGTGAAACAGACCTCATTGTAACATTGTCCTTACATATAATCCGAAGTAACCTGTGTTCTTTAGTTGGGACACGTTGTCCATGATTCGCTACCGTACAGTAGAGTACTGATTACTCAGGCCTTGTCAGATTATTATTTTCTTATACTCTCTTGCTGAATTTTGAGAGTATGTTTTATGCATTGCCTTCGCGCTTGTTTAGCTCTGTGTTCTGTGATAGAATATCTGATGCAATGGAACCTAGCTACTGAAACCATAATTCGTACCCCCTATTAATAAAAAGTGTTGTTTGCTCAAATCTAGATCTGTTCAATTTCGACTACCTCCGAGTCGATAAAGCGTTTGAGAAGGTGTGACGGGAAACACCTTTGAGAAACCATTGGCTTCGTATATTGTCAACATTTTGTATCTAAACGATTAACTAGACATCTCATCTGAATCCAAAATGTTGTAAATGCAACTAGGGCTGGGGTTACCAGGTTGAACGGCAATGCAGGAATCAGATGAATGTCATTGTGTGAATAGAATATATGTATATCGATTTTAGTACGTGAATACTAAATATAGGAGTGTTTCAAGAAACTGTTCGTAACATTTAGTCCAATTGGTTTTATAGAAAAGGTCACACAGCAAGAATATAGCACCCCACTGCCTACTCTTTTTCACTGGTTGTTATTAGTAATTGTATAAAACAGAAAAGCTAAGAGGTTTAGTAATGTACTATACACATGTCCTAACCTGATGCGGGCGGATCCATGATACCGTTATATGTAACTCGGGTAATCAGAAACACAACAGTGGTCAATGAATACTCACACACAATATTTGTCTAATATTATCAGAATATAAACATACATGCATCAATTTAATCAAATTAATGTTTCTACTCGACGCAAGCATGAGTATGGATTGTTCTCAAACCAGTGTGCATACCGGAAGCAGAATTGTATTCAAGCTAGCATGCCACATGCAGCAGAAAAAATACAGATACACTTCCCCCACCTTCCGCACCACAACAGAGCATATTTCATAGTATGCGGTATATAGTCAAGACGTTAGACATGGCCCACATATTCAGGTTTAATCAACAAGGACATGATTAACGATAAAACTATATAATAAAAATACATATGAAGCTCTATATGTGGTTCGCATACACAGATTACCGTCTGATCATGATACAAAAACTGTGCAAAATATTTATTCAATCAACCGAAAGGGGGACAGTGAGCATACAAATCCAGCAGAGAATTAGGTAGATGGATACAGTTGGTTTCACTTAATTACATGCACTTTACCACTGTATTTTCCATCGGGGTTGTTGTAGATTAGTCGGCGAGGGGACACGTTTATTTCCGCTGTTTGTCTTTTAGGATGAGGATGAAATACGTGTGAAGTTGGGCGCCCCTAAACCGGTTGAACCCCCCAGTGACATTTATCACTGACCGTTCCAAGGCGTTACTGTCATTTTCCCCCTATTGTTTGTTTGTTATGTTTCTTGTGTTTTATATACATGTACATTTGCTGTTCGTAGTCGTGGTGCTGTTTGAGCGGTTGTGTGTTTTGCCTGCGGTTTTTCCTGCATGACCCATACATGTACTTTGCATAGTGGTCTATATTCTTTTCTTGCCTGGTAATTGCTAAGGGGTTATATGGAATGCTACAAGGCCGGTACCATTTTGTTACCCTTGAGCATTTTGTGATGTTCAAGATGATGGCCAATACAGCGTAAACATGCAAAAATGCACTTTTTATTTGTTTGGGTAATGTTTAGTGTAGTCAAATAATAATTTGGTCCTTGCTTAGCGGCCTATAGGTTTGGTAGAAACCGGTAGTGTAGAAACAATTTCTGCAAAAAAAGTTTTTGCCTGGCATTAAAAAACCTATACGTTGTATGGAGAACAGAAAGTAACATTCAACAAATGTTCACTGGAATTATGCATTTGATGTCTACTCTTGTTACTATTGTAGCTCACTGATTCTTATATATACACATATAATTAGGTTAAACTGAAAAGACAACCCTATTTGAACAATATTTCTGTTACTTCTAAACTAAACTCAATATGCTACGGATACTGGTTAAGAAGTCTTAGACATGACACTTGCAATGGCTGCCTAACATGTCTTTAAGCAGGATAGAAGAAACCGAGCTGGCACTATTGTTTAGTACTTTTAATTAGCAGGTACATTGGGAAAATTAACTGTATAAATTAATAGCTGAAACGGGGGAATGTTTTAATGAGCCATGATACATAATATCCGTGCATTGCACCAATAATCCACATTACGTCACGGATCAATGTTTTTCACTTGCTGAAACACACTGACGTAGAAACCATTATCACATTAAATGATGTTCACAAGTAAAATGTATTTATGATATATCACAAAGCCTCTAGCACAATCCGAAATCCACCACTAACTTCATATAGCTACTGCTAAATAGACATACAAACTGTCTATTTGATATTATTCGAATAGGTCGACTCAATGCATATTACCTTTTTTCACTTGTATTGCCCACAACCTAAGACAGGTTGACAGGTATAAGATATACATTTAAATGAAAGCAAATTCATGCACAGTGGTGAAATTTGCAACACGGTCGACAAAACCACGAGTCAATGGTATCAGCTAAATAACATTACCAAAGCCAAACTGTAAACAAAGGACCTATATGTTTATGTTAAAAAGGTTTTAAACCAAAAGCACGTCAACTAAGGGTGCTAAGAAAACAAATAGAGAAAAAACATATTTGGCTTCAACCAAGGATCGAACCCACGAACTCACGTATTCTAAGTCCACGCTATAACACCTGGATCACGCTGACCGCTACGGTTGAGATCGTGATCTTAATCACTTATAGCTAATTCACTAGCATTTACTGAAATCGGGTTGTGGCAGAAATGAAAGAAATAACCTCGACCAAAATATTTGACCCGCTGGGAAAAATATATGAATCAAAATAAAAACTAGCTCACAGTAAACCATGGTTATTAAAAAGATTGACTTTTACAGAAACACAGGACCGCAGTAAATCATGGTCAAAAGCCAAGGTCGAATAAGATTGGGCTACTTTCGCAGCCAAAAAAATCGGGTGGGGTAATTGTAAAGCATATATTAATTAATGTGCAACTGTTATTTTACTGTTGTCCGTAGACATACAAAGTATTTATATGAGACACGAATAAAGAACATGTGCAATAAACTAAATTTCAAATTCTCGTAGAACAAATTGCAGTGACGAATGTTTTAAATCTGGATCTGGTCAAGGACAACGGTCGTTTTTGATAACAACAAACAACGACCTTCCAAACAAAATGCAATATCGCCTGCCAATACCATGTACGAACATATCCCCATGTGGTGTTTTGGTGGTGGTTGCGTCTTGCATGTGGCTTTGCCTGCTTGACTTTACTACTTTTCCATTTGAAAGCACATAGCCCGTGTGAATGGCGCGCTATATTAATGTGGTAAACTACTACTCCTACTACTACTACTAAAAATGATAATAATAGCTAACACTACTACTATTAATAATAATAATTTAAATCAATACCAACGCAGTTTTTGGTGGATGTGTTACCGAGGCAATGTTATTGAAAAAGTTATTATTAGTAGAATAATTTCTGTAGCGATAGTTCTCATGTTGAACTAGCTGTACTTAATACAAACAGTGGTATTCCAGTGGCAAATATATTATGTTATTTACCTAGTTTTATTTTACGTTTATACGAATAATGTGTCTACCCAATATTAGTTATTCAGTGCTTATTGTTCCTAATATGGAATATACACTGCCAGCAAATATTCATATGGGACGAGGCGTATATTCCATATTAGGGACACTAAGCACTACATGACGAATTTATTTTACCGACTGCCTTTAGTTTCAAGCATTTAAACGCATTATTGCACCATATGCCTATACATGTATAGCTTTGGGTGGACGTATTTCCTTCTTAGAAACCACAAACAACCACAATGCTATAGAATAATGACTCACACCATATCTAAACAGTACATCAAATCTATAATCTTATACACATATCATTTTCTTTTATAGATCTATATTTTGTCCATTTACTCCATATAGATACTATTTCTAAACACGTTAAGTGTAAGAACAAATGTCAAATCTTCTAAAAATAGCACAAGGGAATTAACTAATCATTGCGACCTATATATGACAATAAGTAGAAAATTAATTACCTCCATTTAATAGAAAAAAATAAATGTATTGGTTTTTTTTACTCAAATGTTCATGTATTTTGCTTTTTTATGATTATAAAACTAACTAATGTTTATATTCCAATGCCAATTAAGCATAATTTATATATATGCATTTTAAAATCTATGTTAGGATAAACATTAATAAGTATTATAAGTTGGAGACAATAATATGGCTGTCAGACAAGGGAATTAACTCTTGTAAAGACATGATTTTAGTAACCCCATATGGGATTTATGGGGTTTTCACGTGACCTCATTTGACCTATAGAATAACTAGAAAGTATTAGGAGGTAAGATACTGTGCTTAATAGGTAGCTTATATCACGTTTTGTTAGAAATGCTGCTGCATGTCTCTCATATGTAGGTGAATGGAAAAGTAGTAAAGTCAAGCAGGCAAAGCCACATGCAAGACGCAACCACCACCAGAACACCGATAGACAGCATGACACACGTACACACACAACCACACACCCAAACGCACACTCTCACACGAGACGAACATAGAAAACACCAACAGACACATAAGAATCAGAGACAAACACTCCACACATGAACAAAATCACAAGCACAAAGACGCAAGGCAAACAAAAGGAAGGGTGACAAAGAGAGTACCACCTTCGCACGGTCAGTAGCAAAAACACCACTGGGAGTTTAAATATGAACTATGCACTACTCGTTGGAAATGATTATCACTGAGCCGTCAGAATTACTCGACGTTGAGGTCAAAGTTAAGGTGAATATAATGTATTTTTAGCAATGATTTATGTCTACAGTATTTCTATGGATTGCGTACAAAATAACGCAATTTTGAATTGCCGATGTTAATGATACAGTCGTTATAGCTATAGGAAGAACGTCGTTGACTTAAGTCGGGAGTGGTGTACAGAAGGGTACATCTGGCAAATGAAAAAAGTAGTACAGTCAAGCAGGGAAAGCCACATACAAGAAGCAAATACCACCAAATCATCGACACAGAGAATGATATTCATTGTGATTTGAGTGTATGAAGAGATATGGCATTTATTAACTAACACACGTGGGCAAACAAAAATAACAAGTTAAAAATACATTATAATTCATTATCCCTATTATAAGAGAAAAAACATTGGACGTATTCGACATACGTTTCCATGACAACACTTCTATGGCAACCATATATACACTGTCAGTCAAATACGACCATTTGTCTTATATCAAATATTATATCATAAGCTGGAAGTTTGCATAATGTATAAATGAACTAACGTGTGAAATATATGTGTACCGAAGAGCAAATCAAACATGTTGCATATTGCATGTAATACGGAACTGACAGAATTGAAATGGCCTGTCAAAGCATCAACTTAAACAAATGGTGACATAAAGGGCCTGAATGCAATGTTTGACATAAGCAATTATCTACTGCAAAACACAGTATTGCAATCAGCTTGAAACCAGATAAGACGTTGTGTAATCTGATTACTCGTCATGATCCGAGTTGTGTGGTTCTCTAACAAATAATTCCCAAACGCTTGATAAATCGGAACTGAGAAGAAACCGTTACAAGGATAATCAAAAAAAATATTATTAAGGGAACGTGCTACGATGAATCACTCTAGATTTACTGTGTGCAAGAAATAATCATACAACATAACTTTGCTGAATAATCTTACAACATAGTAATGAATGTAATAGCTATTTACCTTCAGGAAGGCCTCGTCGTACCTGAAAATGGAAATCACAGGTAAGATAAATCTGAAATAGTGAAAACCGTAAACGGCATTAAACATTTACATCTACAATGTGTTTGATTTTGCTGATGGGGTTAGTGTGGTTTGACGTCGCAGCTATGTTATCGATGTTGAGCATGCAGTGGAAATATTATGTGTATTCGTATGGTATATTATGTGTATGAGGAATGTTGGTGTGGAACAGGCAATGAACAACCTATGGAGATCGTTAAAACATCATTTGCTGTGCACTGTCGTGTGTCAATTTCAAATATCCGGCCTGACTTCTATTCTATTTATGTGAGTTCGCCGACTCCATGGCGCATTTAAACTAATGTTGAAGTCACATATTTAGGAACACACGGAGTGTAAACAATAAAACTGTGACATTGGCTTAAGGGTTAATATTATTCAACATTTTGGCTAGCAATTGCAAATATATGATAACCTATGCAGACAAGTGAATTTCATATTAAAATCATTTTGCAGACGACAATAATTGGAATCGAGCAAAGTTAATAGTGAATAGTATGTTGTGTCATTGTGACAAAACCTGCAATAGGATGAGTCTGTAATGACATACACCTTCTGATCTGATAAAGCTAGATTTAACCTTTAACCAGCAACTGCTTAAACAAGGATATAGATACCATAAACTAAGAAAAACTTTCTCTAAACTTTACTATCGAAATCTCTCGCTTATTGGCAAGTACAAATGTAATCTCAAGGTACTTTTGCGACACGGTATTTCACATCCTGAATTTTATGGTGATGTGATTTACAAACTTCGTAGAATTATTGGACATACCCATTTTCTCACTTTGTTCATCAAATATATAAAACAATTCATTAAAAAGGGATATGATCCTGTATTATTACAACATACTGCATGTTTGGTTGTGAACCCTTTTACAGTTGGCAATCACGCTGGCCTCTTTGCATGTACGCCGACAAGAAAGGTTTAGTACTCTATGAAGGCGACCTCTTAAATCCAGAAATGGAAGGAGAACGTCGGATATCTGTACTATTTCATTTTTGTCGTACCCTTTATTACTTTTCTACAGTTACTCTGTTTGCAGCTCAATCATTGAGTACACTAGCGATAGGTGGATACAGTATGTTCAATTAAATGTTTTTTTGTTATACATGCACTTTACCACTGTATTTGCTGTCGCGGTTGTTGTAGATTAGTCGGAGAGGGGATACGTTTATTTACACTGTTTGTCTTTTAGGATGGGGATGGAATAAGGGTGAGGTTGGGCGCCCATAAACCGGTTTAAACCCCCGGTGACTTTTGTCACTGACCGTTCCAAGGCGGTACTTCCATCTTCCTCCTATTGTATGTTTGTTTTGTCTTTGTGCGTCTCTTGTTGTTTTTTCTACCCATGTACATTTGCTGTTTCCTTGTGTTGCTGTTCGGGCGAGTGTTTGTTCTGTATGTGGTATTTCCTGCATGACTCATTTTTGTACTTTTATTATCACAACAGTGTTGCTTGTGCAGTGTGGTGGCCGTAAAAAGTCTCCCCGTACACGTAATCGATGTTGTTATCATTCTCTTGCAGGATATGCAAGTAACATACACAACTCTCATTCGCCTCTTACATCATCATAAGTATGTCATGCACCTCGTGGTAGGTGTTGTGTTCACCAACAATTTGATGCACTTGGTAGCTACACTAATGTAATTGACGTGTTGATGAACACAATACAGGTGCCCCTCTATCACTTTCCAATATGAATAAAGTTAAAATACCTCGAATAGAACTAAAAGCTTTAAATATGCAATCTGTGTCGTCTGTACAAGTACCCAGAAATATTTCTAATTTCTCTTCCCTTCAACCTTTTGTTCGTTTAAAACAACTTAATCTTCAGTCGGCTTCATCTTTTCACATACCATCTCTTTCTATTAATAAATGTTTTTTCAATGGACCAAGAGTTGTACTTTCACCTTTAAAATCTGTTATCCAAAATGTTTCTTCTATTCGTAAACGGTCCTTATGCAGGCGACACAGAGTGTATCCAATTATCCAAAAGTGCTTTGCTAAGAGGTGCATATGTTGTAATAACATTTCTTGTAATTCCACTATAAAATCTACAGTTAATGGTAGAACATTTAATGTCAAGATAAACTCAGACGTTGATTGTACTACTACTAACGTTATTTATGTTTTAACTTGAAACGCGCCTAGTTGCGGTATACAGTACGTAGGACAAACAGGACGTGCTTTGAAAACTCGATTTCGTGAGCATGCATATCAGTGTCGAAATCGTAAACTAAACAATTTTTTATACCAACACTTTCGGAAATCTGGCCATTCTTTTAAAGATGTTTTAGTACAAATTGTTGAGCATATAACATATGATAAGGAGGCGACTAGTAGCTTTAAATCGAAAGCTAGATTTATATCTGAATTAAATTGGATCAAAAAATTGCAAACACCTTTTCCTTTAGGACTGAATGATAATATTTACCAGACTGGAAATATTTCAAAAGAACCAGATATAGATATTTTTTCAATTTTTTCTATTAGAAAACGCAAATCTCGATCGCATGGCATTCGCAAGAATGGTAATATTAAACGAAAATCTCGTTTGAAATTGACTCTTCTTGATCTACATACTTTACGCCTAATTTCGGGTAAACATGCCATGCTTTCTAGACTTTCCTCCTTATCTATATGTTCATTAAAAGAAATTGACGAGCAAGCCGATAAAATTATTTTTCGATCAGATCCTCTCATAGGAACGGCTAGTTTGATACAAAGCTTTACTCTACATGTTCTCAGACCGCACATCGACAAATTATCTGAACACCAAAGATTCTTCTTGAAAATTCCTTTTATTAATAAAGGTATTGATTTTATTGACCTCCAAAGTATTTTTAGAGACAAAAATGTAATTGACACTATTCCTAAATACTTTAAAAATACAGAACCACCTATCATCTGCTACAAATATAACAAACCCATCAGAAATACAATTTTCAACTATAATAAAATTGTGGCCGACCTTAATATTAATGATAATATTCCTGATAATTGAGATTGCGCCACCTCAAAATTTTGCTATTCTCCGGCTGGTCATGTGATTACTGGTAATTTTGAGATAATAAAAGATAAACGTCTACGATCTCTTTTGAATAAAGGTCCCAAATATAGAATACCGTCCTTGATAGATTTTAACTCTTGTCGAGTTCAGATTGCGGAGGCTTTACAAAATTTTAGTATTAAATGGTGTCGAAGAGAACATGTTGAGTCTACTGCCCTTTCTTGTTGGAAAAAACTAATTTTTGATATAATTGATAAACGCATTTCCTTTTACAGCTCTAATAAACACCTTCTTCCACCTAAACCTAGAACTTCATTTAGACATCTTAAAAAGGGTTTACAGGATTTCCATTCAAAATACGTTTTTGTTCCTGCTGATAAGGCATCAAATAATGTGATTATTATTTGACGATTACATTATATCGATGTCTTGAAGCAGGAAATTACTAATACCAAGTCATACATTTCAGTTACCACTGACGAAAAGACCATCATTTCAGACCATGTCAAAAAGTGTGAACAATTTGGAACCGATATTAAAATTACACAACATAAACTTCCTACTATGTATTGGTTACCAAAACTACATAAAAAACCATATAAAGCGCGTTTCATTGCAAATTCTAGTTCATGTACAACTACTAAATTGTCTATACTTTTGACTTCTTGTTTAACGAAGGTAAAGGAACATGTAAAATTTTACTGTGATAAGACTTATGAAAATTCTGGAATAAATCTCTTCTGGTCTATTAAGAACTCTTCAGAAGTCTTAAACAAACTTAAGAACAAAAGGTATCTTGCATCCACTGTAAGCACTTACGATTTTTCTACTCTGTACACAACTCTTCCTCATATTTTAATTAAGGATAAGCTTACTAGCTTGATCCAGAAAGTATTTGCCCGAGAAAAAACATCGTTCTTGGCATGTAATGCTGAAAAAGCTTTCTTTACTGACGAGCAAATGAAATATTACACCAATTGGACTTGCTCAGAGAAGCACTAACCTTTCTTTTGGATAACATATTTGTACGATATGGGAATGCTATATACCGTCAGGTAATTGGTATTCCCATGGGTACGAATTGTGCACCACTTGTCGCAGATTTGTTTTTGTACTGCTATGAGAGAGATTTCATGTTGAGTTTGAATCCTCAATCACAAGAAGATGTTATAAAAGCCTTCAATGATACTTGTCGATATTTGGATGATATTTTTAACTTAGATAACCCTTTCTTTAATGCTCTGATTCCTACAATTTATCCTAAAGAACTCAAATTGAATAAAGCTAACCCGTCCGACAATTATGCAGCGTTTCTTGACCTAGACCTTAAAATTAATAATGGAATGATTTCTTCTAAAATATATGACAAAAGAGATGATTTTGATTTTAATATTGTAAATTTTCCTCATCTTGACGGGGATGTTCCCCGTGCTCCATCTTACGGGGTTTATATATCTCAACTTATTCGTTTTGCTAGAGCTTGTTCATCTATTGACGATTTTAACAGTCGAAATCTCATTTTAACTGAAAAACTGCTTAAACAAGGATATAGATAAAGCTAGATTTAACCTTTAACCAGCAACTGCTTAAACAAGGATATAGATACCATAAACTAAGAAAAACTTTCTCTAAACTTTACTATCGAAATCTCTCGCTTATTGGCAAGTACAAATGTAATCTCAAGGTACTTTTGCGACACGGTATTTCACATCCTGAATTTTATGGTGATGTGATTTACAAACTTCGTAGAATTATTGGACATACCCATTTTCTCACTTTGTTCATCAAATATATAAAACAATTCATTAAAAAGGGATATGATCCTGTATTATTACAACATACTGCATGTTTGGTTGTGAACCCTTTTACAGTTGGCAATCACGCTGGCCTCTTTGCATGTACGCCGACAAGAAAGGTTTAGTACTCTATGAAGGCGACCTCTTAAATCCAGAAATGGAAGGAGAACGTCGGATATCTGTACTATTTCATTTTTGTCGTACCCTTTATTACTTTTCTACAGTTACTCTGTTTGCAGCTCAATCATTGAGTACACTAGCGATAGGTGGATACAGTATGTTCAATTAAATGTTTTTTTGTTATACATGCACTTTACCACTGTATTTGCTGTCGCGGTTGTTGTAGATTAGTCGGAGAGGGGATACGTTTATTTACACTGTTTGTCTTTTAGGATGGGGATGGAATAAGGGTGAGGTTGGGCGCCCATAAACCGGTTTAAACCCCCGGTGACTTTTGTCACTGACCGTTCCAAGGCGGTACTTCCATCTTCCTCCTATTGTATGTTTGTTTTGTCTTTGTGCGTCTCTTGTTGTTTTTTCTACCCATGTACATTTGCTGTTTCCTTGTGTTGCTGTTCGGGCGAGTGTTTGTTCTGTATGTGGTATTTCCTGCATGACTCATTTTTGTACTTTTAACCCTGTCGCTGCCAAACTCTGCTACAAATCTTCATTATTTTGATTTTCTTCGTTTTTGTTTCAAAAACATAGTAATAGTAACAAACAGTTTGGATCCTGATGAGACGCCGAGTTACTCGGCGTCTCATCTGGATCCAAACTGTTTGCATAGGTAATCACAGATCCGGCATTGACAGAGAAAGGGTTAATAAATGAACATGGCGTTTCCATTTCTGAATATTAACTTGACATAGGAAATGCTTTCATGACAAGTCGTGCCCACCCTGATCACAGATCAAAGGGCTCATTCAGGATCTACATTGTTTGCACATGTCTCATATAAACGGTAACCGCATTTCCAGGGTTTATCAAATAGTAGAACACAGTTTTCTATGACACAAATGCTGGACGGGTTATGTTATTTTAGATGTGAAATAGTGAACAGAATACCAGGTTACTGAGAATGTGAACCAACACGGGACGTCGTTTAATGAGGTTCACAAGCTAATAGTATGTGTACTGAAAGGAGTGTCATTCGTGCGTTTATTTGTAATAAGACAACCTACATTCACCATAGACCATGACCAACATACTCAAAATTCGGCCAATACTACCAATCGTTTGGAATAATGATATGGTTTGGAAGGCATAAATATCTAGATCAGAAAAGATGTGATAGCAATGAATCGATGGTAGCTTTGGTGTATGTTTCATTAATTTAACTATTGTAAGATCAAACGTTTAAATCAGGCATTAAAAAGAACACCTTATTAAATGTCAAACTGATGATGTTACTGTGATAAGTTATATGAAAATTATGGAACCAATGTTTTTGGTGCATTCTGATGATATTTTACCTAAACCTGAAAATGAGCAGTACAACATGTCTTCATTGAGTTCTTATAATATCTCTACACTCTATACTACTTTACGTCACCAATTTATACAGGATAAACTGATTAATAGATTAATAAGAAAAAACCTTTGCTAGAGAAAATAAAATGTTCCTTAATAATGAATGAAAACACTAAACACGATGTCCTTTAGAATAAGTGTGAATCATATGATAGTTTTTCTTTGCATTAGTATTTTCATTACAATCTAGGGCAACTGAACCGATTTTGTGCCGGATTTACCGTCAATATCAGGGAAGGTACATACAAAACGCTACTGCTAATTAGTCATTTTCCACTTCATCTAAATAAAGTGGAAAATCAAATCTGATATGGGAAAAACACATACCTAGCAAGGGACCCAAGTGGTTACTAATCATAATAGTTCTGTCAAAGTACATGAGACAAATTATTTATCAGTTTCAAATTTCAGTACTTCTGAAAATTGAATACCGCTTAAGCCGGTGCTAGGGGGCGTGAGCAGTGTTGCACTTTCAATTACTGCTCATGAACAGACTCAATAAAACCGAGTCTGCAATTTTCTCTTTTTGTGTTGCAATTTTTGCGTTCGGGGGATCACCACTCTTCAGAATTAATAAATGGTGTTCAATATATTATTTCTTTATTGAGTCATTACACTAATCTCGAGTTATTTCCGAATACTTGGTACATTTTGCCACTAATTTTTCACGTGCCGTAGCATTGCTAAATATTGGACGGAGGAAATTCTCAACGGTATAATGATCATTCCCGTGCTATTTAGTATTATTGAACCCATGCCTTAAGAATACGTGACAGAAGTTTTGACCATGTCTTCAGAATGCATTAATGGGGTTAAAACGACAATATGTTTTGGTCTGGATTTGCTTGTCAAGCCGATGGCCATAGTAGTCATGCCAAATGTTCAACCCTTTACACGCATCGAAGGAAACAGGGAGAAAGTGGGATTTACCACTGGCACAATATGCCAATACGCTAAAGCAAATATATCGGTGAAATTCCAATTCGTGTGGGCTTCAACATTTAAAGTTTGTTACCATTTACCATTAAAACTTGGTAATAATGCGATTTTAAGAGGGGAAAATGAGTGTGAGTTTGGCAGATAAATGAATTGTTTAATAAGTACATATTTCTATGCACAGCATTGTGCACAAATATAATGCGGAATTGTACGGAAATATCCGATTACTTACGGAAAAGCATGCGGAATTGAACGGAAATGTATGGAGAACAATAGATAACGGTCAATTCTATTTCGAAACCTTTGGGCAGCTTTTTATCGAAAATTCAAAAGATTGATCTGCACCATGCTTAGTTGTGTATATCTTAGTCCTGCCTGTTCCAGGTTGATGATATTCTGCAGAGTTATGGGACTTTGAAAATTTTACATGGGTAATTTTGTCCGCGCTGTTTCTAGAAAACGGTTGGTGTGATTTTCATGAAACTTCATAAGATTGATTAACATCATGCCTAGTTGTGCATATCTTTTTCCTGTACATGTCTTTACGACAAATGAAATTCATCAAGACATTACTAAAAATGAACGCAGTCAGTAGATCTTCTTAACCTAATCTCAACTTCGGTGTATCATACATTGTACGATACACTCGTCAAGTATATAGGTAGTGGAATTTTATATGTGGTTACAGTATTGTGCTTCAATAGGTTAGTCATAATACAGTCAATATCTCGTACAAACAATGGCTTAATATGGCATATTGTACACGACTCAATTTCCGTATATTGAATAACCCTACCTAATGAAGAAAGCGCTTGTTTGCTGACGCGAACTAACACAATAGAGTCTGAAATGTTCAATTATGAGAAGGTAAATTGAACATTTGCCATACGATAGAACGACTACTTGAAACGCTATTTGCGTCTACAGTAGCGATCAAAATTGGACCAAAGGGTATTTTGAATGTCCACATAGGTGGCTACATAAAATATATAGGATCTGTCAGCAGTTGTCTTTTGCGACAAGAGGATCTGTCGCGAGTTGTCTTTTAAGATCAAATGTTGCTAAACGAGCCTAATAATTTTTCTGGGTGAACATTTGATATTAAAAGACAACGAGCATCAGAATATTGTCCTCACATAACAAAAGAAGTGTGTTTTCGCCGTTTTAATAACATGTACATATTGGTTTCTCAGTTTTGAAGTCATATATGACGTATGACAATATTATTATATGTTCCGAAGTGTTCTTACAAATGTTACTTCTAAGGAAATTTTAACACGTTGTTCTAACACGGAGATAAGGAAAGTTACGTGAGTAAAACAATTCTTAAACAAGTTAAAAAGTTATTAAGCGAGCCACATACATGACTCGCTCAAAATTGATATTCAGATGAAGATGGGGGAGGGGGCTATAGTCGTACATTCGCCCCTCTCTTTGTGATGCTGGCTAGATTCGATCCTTAATAACACAGATGAACTCAAGCCAACCCGGAATGGTTATCGAAAGTTTACTACTGTACACACGAAAGCAGGAAATATAGGTTGTGTACCAATCAATATATGTATGCTTTAATTTACGAAAAGGACAATAAGTAATTGTGTGACGTCTCATGTTATATATTACACATTTAAGATATAAACAAAATACGTGATAGTTATATTAACCCGTGATTTATGTGATAAAACAGGTTATATTCTGATCCAAACGTCATATACGTGACCAGTCTTTTCGTGAATATTTAGGGATATGTTGAAAATGTGACATAAAAACAGTGTAGACCCTGATGAGATGGCTCCTTTCACTGTTCGCAATGCACTGAAAATACTGAAAAGATAAATAGCTGAATGGGTGTGTAAGCTTCAATGCATTGGCATGAATCTAAACGTAATCTAATAAAGCTGTATAAATACATACCATATTACCCCTCACCTGCATGTCTAAACATTTTCTTCATAAACACTTTAGCATGCATTTGCAGAGTACACCAAGTTCAAACGGCTCATAAAGGATTGGTTTGATCAGGTTCTGCTCTGTTTGCCAAACGTTTTAATAGAATTGAAGGTATTGAAATTTGTAATAAATATCGAACAAGGAAATGGTAAAGTGGAATTGAAAGGAAACCTCGCATTGACTGTTCTTAAACGGCTGTCAGTAGTATGTACAAACAACATCCACCGAAACAACACACATATATATCAATATATAATCTGTATAAAAAATCCGTTAGCTCTGGCGTCATACGTTAGTATTGCTTCTGTACAACATGCTTTACTTCAGTTTTGATTCACCACTAGAGGGATACTATGATCGTTCTCGGGAATTACTTCGGACTGCATGCTTGTGCAAGCTACATGCTATTATAGTCAAGACGTTTGCGATGGGATACTGCGACTCAGTGTATCAGGGCTGCGCACTAGGCACGTTATTTCGTGCCCCGCTATGGAAACATCAGGGAAACATCAGGTTTCCTTAACTTGGATCTTGGATTACTTCTTGCAATTTGGTCAAGCGTTTAAAAATCCATTGACCAAATGTCGAACAGTTTCGAATTGGATTAGCTGCCGAGTTGGCCAGTGTGTCATCTGGATTCAAACTGTCTGTAAATGCGGATCAAATCTCGAATAGTGGAAAAGAGGGTTAAATAATTAGTGAACCTAGGAGTGTTCGTTAGTATACGGCATTCCAACTCGACGACCGCCAGCCTAATATGCAATGTAATGACTCTACTAAGTACCTAATCAAACCAACAAATGTTCATGATTCCACCGAACAGTATATATAGTTTTATAAATAGCAGTTAATATATTATGTTTCTCTATCTAAATCCTTATCTTATCCCACCAGACGGGACCTATCTCGCATTTGCACTTAGATTAGATCCAGATAAGATGCCAAAAACTCGCCGTACTATCAGAATCCAGGCATTTCGACACCCGGTCAATATTTTCTGATAAGCTTAATCGAATCAGACCTAATCAAAATTGAGCAGACCTATGTTTGAGCTGGCAATATTTGTTCATTGTGGGGGAAGGGTTAAATAGCTCTCTCCTAGTGTAAATTGTTTTGGCCGCATGCTTGTTCAGTGCATCTCTTATGTGGACCCTTGACATGATACTGCGAATAAGTATGTGCGACTCCATTGACCGAATGTTAAACAGTTTGGTCCTTGATCATCTGACCAGTCATCTGGCATGGATGCAAGCTGTTTGCTAGTGCGAGTCGAGTTAAGTAGCGGGTAACGGAATAAGGGTAAAATAATTAGGGAACTTAGGAATATTTGTCGGTATACGGCATCCTTACTCAAAGACCATCAACTAGTTTATGTAATGACGGTAATTACATAATTAAACCAACACAAAAGTTCACGATGTCACCGAACTGGATATAGACTGATGTAGTTGTCTAGGTATCGGATAATATTTTATGTTTTGTTTGGCTTAACCTTTATCCAGCTATCCAAGATCTGTCTCGCATTTACAAACAGTCTGGATACAGATAGAAAGCCAAGTAACTTCTAATCAGAGTTGAGATTGTTCGACATTCGGTCAAACGTTTCTCAATAACCTGATTGAATCGACCTGATCGAAATTGAGCATACATGTTTTGTTCACTGTGTAGTAAGGGTTAAATGGCTGTCTTCAAATTTGGATTGTTTTGGGTATTAAAAAAAACAGAGGCAGACGCTTCCACGTGGGAACATGTTCAGAATATGACAGCAATACTTATATCAAAATCAGCGACTGTCACTTTATGTATTTACGACTATTTTAAGTGTTGAATACAAGATACACGCAATTTATTTTAAAACACCCCCGCTTTATTTTCCGCAGATATACATGGTTTTGACCGACCTTTATTTACTGACTTTACACGGAATTTATTAACGTGGGATGCCATTTAAATGTCTTTCTGCCTCGTCGCGTTGAATTTAACCAAATATGATTGGTGTTAAAAAGTGGCTATACTACATAAAGTAGCTTATTATTAACTTAACACGTTGTAATTCGCATGAAGGAAAGCAATAAACATACATTAAAAGCACATAAAATGACAAACTAATATACTTTGCAACACTGAAAGTACGCGGATTCTGTCATGTTTTGCAAATACAGTCTCTAATCTTTATTCAAACACAGAAACATAAATAGTTAATGAGTCTTGAAATACTGTAGTGGTTGGAATCTGCTAAAAATACAAAATAATACCGTAATATTGTAGGGTTACTCATAAAACTTATTTTCTGTCTTTATTCTCCAAAGCCTATCTTGTTGGTAGGCCTCTGACTTGCATCTGCCATTCGATTCGAATGAGTACCGAAAGCATATGGTTTGGCAGAGAAATAAGATAATGGGATAATTAATTTTGTTTTGGGTCCGGTCTGTCGCAAGCTTGTGATTATAACCTGTCTTACATAAAACGTTAGTAAACAGGAATGGTAAATATGACCAGTGGTACATCTACAACTATGATAAAAATATGCATCAACTAAAAGACATATAAAGCTAATATATAAAAGAGTAGATATTGATTACCTAAAGTGATAAAAGAGCAGATATTTATTATTGTTAGTATTGCAACAGCCATGAGATGGTGAATGAGACGATGCTATGTCCATGTCGCTTTTCCTACGAACTGAATATAAATAATTCGTTTCTCACTCCTAACTAACAAAACTGACAAAGAAACACAATCTATTAGAGCGCGTGTCTAATAAAGAACTACGGTTTCTATGTCTGCGGGACGCAACTATAATTAATTCGCTATTACATTGTAGCCACGTAGGGCCGTTTCATTACACATAGCACATTACTGAATATATTCCGCAACATAATTGTGGTTTGCGTGACATGATGTGTGTTAAATGTTTGATTTAACTGACACTCCTTTAAATCAGTACCATTATTTATTCATATTATAATCACCCAACATATATTATAAACTATGATCAGCAGTATATATGTTTTGTTTTACCTTTATTGCGCTGAAAACATGTATGCCAAAATGTATGTTGCATTTTTACTTTGATGTCCCCCGGTCTACATCCTATGGGGTTTACATTTCTCAACGTATTCGCTTTTCCCGAGCCTGTTCTTTGCCAGAAGATTTTAATAGTCGTAATTTAATTATACATCATACACTTCTTAAGCAGATTACAGATACCATAATTTCAAAATTTGGTATGCTAAAATATCGTCTGCTGTAAGGAACCTTTCTAAAACGATCATTTCATGAAAGAACGAGATAGCAGGGAGTATTGCAAATATTAACTCGTTCATATTTATTATTGAATTTTACCTCTCATTAGTAAATATAACTGCAATTCACGGACGTTACTGCAACAAGATATGTCTCACCCAAAATTCTATGGTGGTGTTATTTACAAACTTAGGACAATTCAATTTTCATGATTTGTTTATTAAACGCATTTAAACTTTTAGGAAGAAAGGTTATGACCCTATTATATTGCAGCACACTACATATTGGTTATCGACCCCTTTACATACGGTCGCTACACTTCCCTCTCTAGTTGCGCGATGACAGGCCGAGGGTAGTACTCTATGATGGTATACTCTTAAACCCGGAAATGGGGTGAGCTTATCATTCTCATATATTGCTTATTCTCTGTCGTGCCCTTAGCAGCTTCCCTGCAGTTTTCATCAAAGTCATTGAGTACATATTTGACGGACTTTCACAGTTGTCATGCTATGTTTTACATTTTGTACTGTGATTACCGATTAATAAGTTGTGGGGAAGTCCGGCGGGTATACCTTTATTTGACACCTCTGGATTGTTTAATCTTAGGAAAATTTAGGCGCAAATCAAATGGCCTCAGTTGCAAAGCGTATGAAAGTTACGTGAAGTATGTCAACTGAATCCAGGATGTTTGCAAATATCCGTCAGATTCATTAACACCTTACTGGACGAATGTTAATGTAATAATATATGACAGACGCCGTCTTATATGGATCTACTATGTTTGCAAATTTCGTCATAGTGTGTCCCTATCAGGTAAATACTTAAATATAGCATTTCCCAATACAACTGAAGGCGTTTGTTAGTCGTGTCGCTTTGTTTCCTGTAGCAAGTAATCATATTGAATGTGTGAAGTTTTCTGGCAAAGTACCGACTGTGACCACCGGGAAGCATCGACATTTAATCAGCTGTGTGATAACAGCAGATATCCGGGGAAAAGAATAAAGTGTCAAAGCACATCACGTGTTTAATGTCGATATTCCGTGTTCAAAGAGATAAGAAAGGTCGAATTGTGATCAGTTTTCAACTAAACTGTATCGTTTCAGTATTCTAACTATTATGTATAAGTACACCGTTTTCGTATGCGATGACTCGTACATACTGGTTCTCGTACCCAACCTGTCCTCGATATTCTAAATATTCAATTTCATATCTATACTGAGGATGTACTAAAAGAATAATAGTTCGGCATAAGCATTATTCATATGAGCGATCGAGCATTCCTAAATTGTCACAAACGTACAATAATGATATCTATTCGGACAAGTCAACAAAGAATCAAGGCTTGTGCATCGGTTAAATGCACACTTGCGATAAAATTCAATGTGCTTATCATTTATGGTCAGCATTGATCCAGGTCAGACGCCGCGTTTCTTTCACCCGTGTGATGTGCTATCGAACAAGTCATGTGCTTCCATGTATATCATATTCGAATAAAGCTTAGTATAAGTATTATCTGACTATTAACAGTGCAGTCGACAAAGGTTCGTTATGACCAAATAAGTATAAAAAAGTGCGTACTCGAATACTATAATAGCCAATTTCCCATATTATCCAATGTTTGACCACTCTTAAGTATATCCTTTTCTCCTCCAAACAATGGTGTGACCTTAAAAGAAGACGCCTAAACAAATACCAAAACGTTAGGCATCACATCTGAACATTGATACCTAGCTCTTTTATAAACAGCAATACATAATCTGTAAAGACAGTTGCTCTGATTCATATATTGATATAACTGAGAATGTGTATTCACAATGAGTACAATATTAATAAATAGCACAAATAGTGTTTGTTATCTTTATCATAAAAAAAGAATAAATTCTGGCCCAAGTAGATAATTATTACTTCATTTGTTTATCTCTCCTGATACCACTTAGCTGGCATAAACCGACCATTTATCATTTGAAACGAAACTCGTGTCAATAATGACAATTAACCCGATGCTTTCCTAGTCAGCGTAACTAAGTGTAAAACGGCATTTGTAAAGAGATGTACTACTATAGTATGGATTGTAAAACTAGATCGGATCTTTCCATCTTGTTAGTAGCTGATACTAATGGAAAAGTAGTAAAGTCAAGCAGGCAAAGCCACATGCAAGACGCAACCACCACCAAAACACCGATAGACAGCATGACACACACACACACACAACCACACACCCAAACGCACACGCACACACACATACGAAATGAACACAGAAAACACCAAAAGACACACAAGAAACAGGGACAAACGTTCCACAACATGAACAAACCACAAGCACAAAGACGCAAGGCAAACAAAAGGAAGTGTGACAAAGAGAGTACCGCCTTGGCACGGTCAGCAGCAAAAACACCACTGGGGGTTTAAACCGGTTTACGGACGTCCTAACCTCACACTTCTCTCAAAGTCACCCTAGCTTTACAAATATTGTAAATAAAGGTATCCCCGCTGGACTTACCCACAACATAGACGACGGTGAACACAGGACAACATGTAAAACATAGCATAATAACTGTGACAATCCGTCAAATATGTACTCAATGGCTTTGCTGAAGTCAGAGCACCTGCAGGTAAGCCGTTAAGGGCACGACAGGGAAAAAATAATACATGAGTCTGGTAAGCTCCTCCTGTATCCAAGTTTAAGAGTATACCATCATAGAGTACTACCCTCGGCCTGTCATCGCGCAAGCAAAGAGGGAAGCGTAGCTACCGATTGTAAAAGGATCGATAACCAAACATGCAGTGTGTTGCAATATAATAGGATCATAACCTTTCTTTTTAAATTTTTTAATGCGTTTTATAAACAAATCATGAAAATGGATATGACCCCGAATTTTCCTAAGTTTGTAGATAACATCCCCATAAAATTCTGGTTGAGAAATGCCTTGTCGCAGTAACGTCCGTAGATTGCAATTATATTTACTAATGAGAGGTAAATTTCGATAATAAAATTTAGAAAAGGTTTTCCGAAGTTTGTGATATCTGTAACCTTGCTTAAGAAGTTTATCAGTTATAACTAAATTACGTCTGTTAAAATCTTCAAGCAAAGAACAGGCTCGGGCAAACCTAATAAGTTGAGAAATATAAACACCATAAGATGTAGAACGTGGCACATCCCCATCTAGAAAAGGATAATTAACAATTTTAAAATTAAAATCTTCTCTTTTATCGTATACTTTGGACGAAACTTTATCATTTGTAATTGAAAGATTCAAATCTAAAAATGAAGCATTAATGTCAGATTGATTAGCTTTGTTTAAAGACAGTTCTTTTGGGTAGATTGAAGAAACCATAGTATCAAAATAAGGATTATCTAAATTCAAAATATCGTCTAAATACCTTGAAGTTTTATTAAAAGCATTCACAATATCGGTCTGTGTATCAGGTTTTAAGCTAAGCATAAAATCCCTCTCGTAGCAATACAAAAACAAATCTGCAACAAGAGGGGCACAATTTGTACCCATGGGTATACCAACAACTTGACGATATATGGTAACTCATGATTGTCGATTGCATTTTGAAATACTCCCAACATAGATGATTTTACGGTTATACTGTATGGAGTGTCATGTTTGGGATGAATTTAACGTTGCTTTGTAATCGGTGGCTTCTAGCTGAGTATAGAACATTGTTATGTGTTGCCCTTCACGTCAATATGAAGTCAATGACAGATATTCAAGGCCCGATAGCTCGAACACTACAACAAGTATCATTAACGCTGTTTAAGACAGATGGCGGCTTACTGAATTACGCAGTTACTTGCCTTGAAATGCATTAATTCATCATTACCAATTTTTAAAAATTTCGATTTTTTGCTGTATATTACAAATACAAAGTCATTTTTCGTTCAATACCATGCGTTATCATTCCAAACGGTCTCAGTAACAAATCAATCGACCGCACCATGACCAGACGTTTTAAATTTCGCTAAAGTATCAATGCCACATTGAGGTAAAACATATCAATTAGTAAGAATAAAGGAATACAGCTATCGCTTTATTTTATTTTTCTCTTTTAAACGTTCTGATTTAACAAGGAACGGTTTTTTTCTGCATCTATTTTTCCATTCGAGTTTATCCGTTTTGATAAAGCGAGGCATTTAGTCCTGGGATATACATACGTAGAATGGAAAAGATAGATCGAGTAACTCGGTGTCTTATCACGGTCAAATATATCTGACACACTGCCAGAAGAATCCCAAACGTTCGGGCGAATCAAGTGAAAATCTGATTGTAAGTTGGGAAATACCCGCATGCATATATTACACATATTGCATTGCATTATGTGGTGTTAGAATAATGTACTATTAATCAGACTTGATCCTGGGCACCAATGCAAGACGAATATCACAGCAGAATTTGGAATAAGGTATATTGTTATATCCCTTGCAGTATGACAATGTTATTTTCCTCTGAATTTTAAACTATCTTGGTTATAATATGACCATTTTTTTCTCTGATTTTTAGTTTGACGATGGCAAAAGCATATGCGCCTTCAGATATCTGTAAAGTCTCTCTGTTTTGGTCCACTTCCAAAAGCATATGGGCATGTAGTAAATAATAGCCGGCAGCTATATGTAAGATTATTAGAGAATACACGTCTTTCAGACAGTGTGTCGTTGCAGTTACTCAGTAGCCTCGAGGCATGTTATATATATGGACCAGACTATCTAAGATCATCAAAGAATGCGCGTCTTTCAGACAGTGTTGCGGTTTCAATCATTTAGCTTGTATCACATTGCTTGGCTCAATGAATGGTTTCTCACAATATTTAAAAAGTCGAATGCAAAAACAAATTATAGCAGAATAACCTTGGAGCAAACTATTTATAAGGTTAATTGTTAATTTACAGTACTGTGAACATACATCATAGTTGTACATGTACGTGTGAACAACAGTGATAGTAAGAGTCATGCTCGGGCAATTCGAAGGCTAATATTTAATTAACATAATTTAACCATTCCGCTAATTATGACCCAGCTGGCACTGGCGTCTCCTCAGTATACAAGTACTTTGACACTCGGCCAATAGGTGTTTCTAACAATATTGAACCAATCAGTATCCATGCTTATAAAAGTTTTAGTTGGCATTTGACTGGTCAGATTTGAGTCTTGGCGAACTCAGACTCAACTACAAAGCTTTATAAGCATGGACCCAGAAGAAAGACACACTGCTTGTGGAAGATCGGGATTCATGACCACACTCAGTATGAGTGATTATGAAAACGAATACTCTGACATTCGATCAAAGTTGTTCGGGTGATAAGATAACTAAGATAGCTTATTTTTTATAATCCAGTTTGCTTAACCACGCAGCTATCTCTCTCAGACATTTGACGGGCAAAACGGAAAGTAAACGGCGATTTATAGAGTCATAGGTTGCATTTATCAGAACATTCGGATAAAGAGAAATTGATTGAATTACTGCGTGTATGGTCCTAAATATATACTACAATGAAGGAATTATGAGATGTGTTATGACGTTTACCCTATTCATATATATTTGGTATATCATAAGTCAGAAGAATAAGGAGCGACTCTAAGGTGTTACATATTTCCTAATTGGACATCTACACCATTTACTTACAGGTAGAATGTGGGTATTAATGTATAAAATACTACGATGCATTGTTCCTTCAGAAAGTACAAAACCCATTTATATTATCTATTTGGGTTTTGTATTTTATTTCACCTTACACTATTTTATACTACAATTAAATCGAACTATTATAGCCTAACTGTTATCCAATGCAGCAGATGTAAGGTGTACTCCTCGAAGAATTGTGAGATCAAACCTTCTGACTGATTCAATCAACATACGTAAACCAATCAAATAACATTGTCGCGTACTACATTGCCAGGGCCAATTTCGGTCGGTTCGATTTATTCAAGCGTTAAAAAAGAGTTTTAGTCTTCATATGGTAGGCAATACAATTTGCATACGTTCGCTAACTCAATTTGACGACGAAATCAGATATTTGTGGACGCAAGCTAACCGAATGATCTGTATTCGCAGGCAATGGATATAAACTGGCCCTGTTGGAAAATGACTAATATACTAAATCGATGACAATTCTTAAACCTCTGTACCGAGTGTTCATCCACGAATGGGGACAGGCTCTTCTAAGACATATCGACTAATAATGCTGACACACGTATGTATGCATTATTTTAAATGTATAGTGTCTGCTTTAGATATCTACCTTCATTACTTAAACATTATATTTAAAACGTATCCGCGTTTAATATAATGGTAAACATTTTCCCTTATCATGAAGATTTAAAAAGAAACATTGACATCATGAAAATTAAGTAGGCCTGGCCGAATTATTTTAAAACCGTGTTATGATTCAAGGACTATTTTACTAAGGCCGAACATGCCTTTAATATTCATGGCAGAAAATTCAGACTCATAGCTACATTATTTCACAGGCAAAGGGGATCCTGATCAGACGGCTCCTGTGGGAAGCTTCTGATCTCGCTTAACTTTGTTTGCACGGCCTGGAAATGCGTGTATGTGAGGTAAATGGTAAAACATTTTATGAAAAACAAAACAACAAAAACATGATGAATGAATGAATCACTCTGTGCCAAATAAACATATATGTCGCATCGTCAGTGCCGATCTGAGACGAGTCATGATACTTGAGCAATACTGAGTGAAATGTATTAGCTATACTTTTATAATAGCGTAAATACAAATGATTGTTATTGGTAGAAACCGTATAATTAGTCCTACTGGAATGTCATAAGCAAACACAACATACCTTAATCAGACGGTTTCTGTATCTATCTGGTTCTACTCTTTATGCAAATGCATGGAAAATACGTTTATTGAAGGGATAGACGCGGTGTGTCAATGCAGGACGAAAGTTGACCAGTACCTGTACCTTTCTACATATCGTTCGTCTTACCTAAAGCTACCACCTGACTTAAAGTCTCATGATCAGACATGTGTTTCTGGTCGCTTTCGAAATTGGTTACTGTATTTATTTGAGAATACAAACCCAGGCTATTAGTCTATATGAAATGGTTGAGCCATTTGCAATTCCTTGGCCGTCGTATACATTCGCTTATCAATAGGTATTTCTTCCCTGACGCCTACATACGTGAACGTACGTACGTTCGTATTAAGAATATAAGCTTCAATATCTTGATGTTAATAGCAAAACCGAGATTGTTTTTCATAAGCAATAAAATACATACACATCTATTTAACCCGTAATGTACGGGACCCTAGTATATGATACCTTTGCAAACAGTGTACAGTAAAACCTCTCTATAACAAACACTAAAATGTGTTAATTAGTTGGTATTTTGGGCAGGTGGTTGCTTAAAGCAAGGTGAAAGTAAAACAGAACGCTCCTATAGGAGTGTTCTGTTTTACTTTCACCTTGCTTTAAGCATCCACCTGCCTTTAACACAAAATACTTGATGTAATTTAGTGGTCGTTATACAGAGGTTATACTGTATATAAGAACAGAGGCTCAGAAGCCCTTTTACCAAGGTCTTCATTGTATCATAAATATCATTGTTTCCATTGTTTCAATGCAACACTTGAAATTAATACTCTGAAAGTGAGTGGTCAGTTTTAATCATTCAGCAATTTGAGTATTGAGGAAGCTACGTTAAGTGTTAACGGTTACGTAACTATGGTTTTCTACATAACATGCACCGATGTCAACAAATCGATCGCAAACATCCTGAGTGACTTTAATCTATACAATATACCAGTTTAAAATACTATGGACCCTATCAAAACATCTGATCTGTTGTAATGACTTTCTATTTATGATTAAGGAATACATCTCAAATTAATGATTCTGTACATTTAGATTTAATGCATACGTTAATGGCCTTTTCGCGCTTTGATATTAGCTTGGATTCTAAATAACACATTAAAACCAATTCTGCGGCTGCTACTAGCATGCCTAACGAGATTTCAGGTAAATCAATTTCCAGATTTCTGCATGTGTTTGCGATTACACCGGCCCTCGAGAAAACGGGTTCAGATGTCATTGTATGTGATATTTTCGTTGGTGCTTCCCAATGTCTGAATCCTGATTTCTAAAATATTTTTTATGCTTGGCAACGAACGTTTCTATAACTTACAGATGTAAATTACAAAGGAATTTTATAGTTTGTTTCATATGTCATAGGGGCGACGCATGAATGATGTTTTGCTGACACATTGGGGTTTGGTCTTTCGAGTATATTGGTGTCTCATAGACAAGCGATTAGCAACAAAAGTAGACAACACCACGACCTCGTTACAGTGATAAATTGTATATACGGTCGCTGTTATGACTAAGGTTGCTGGATGATTCAGTTCAGATTACTCGACCGTAAGGCCCTTCATCACAGCAACGAAGATATATAAAATAAATAATTGTAACAATGCATGATTAAATCATTAATTTGATTAGATCACGTCTGTGAAAAAGATCCATGTAAACGGTACGCGAATGTCTGAGGTATATGTGCAACGTCATCAAAGTTTTGAACGATTATTGGACGTTATATGTACATAATCATGCTAGCAATAGAGAAACTGAATACCGCAACACTGTTTCTTTACCACATAAATTTACCCTCTCTTTACATAAACACCTTTTCGCATCTTTGCAAGTAGAATAGAACCAGATCAGACCAGATCAGTCTCATTAAGGTAAGTTCGCTGATGAAATTATAAAGGTCTATAATTCCCACTATTTCTGTCTAAGCCAAAACGTCATTTTTAAAAATTACCGTATAAAATATTTGACGGGGTATTAACAAAATCATGCTAGCGATAGAGAAATAGCATACTGACACACTGTATTTTACTAACATTTCCTTCATTGTAAACGCCTTTCTACAATTAAAAATAACAGAACCAGATCAGACGGCTCCTATAGTAATTTTCTACAGCGACCACTAGGTTTAATTGTAGGTTTTAAGAAATGTGATAGCTTACAGCATGGCAACATTTATAAAGAGCTTTCTGCATTACACAAACGACAATGTAATGTTGTAACTCCAAATGTGCGCAGATATAATCAGCCTATATCGTTAAACGGAACAGGAAAGCACAGTGTAAATACAAATTACTGGGACCTTGTATTTGAGAAAAATGCACCTCCCTATCACACAGTTGTTCGATAGTTGATCTCTTTCTACGGAAGAAGAAACGAGATCAAATAGCATGGCCGTTCAGGACTACCATCATTAGCACCCTCAAACAATTGCATCTGCTTTTCACTGTTCATATTTGTTGACGAAGTGAAACAGACTGGAGAAAATGCCAGGACTAAATTCTGATAAAGTCTACATCATCGCAATGCTGTGTGCAATTATACATTCATGACCAACGTGAAATTATTTACATACCACTGGACCTAATTCCAATGCCATAATGGCGAAATATACCAGTGCAGATCAAATACAAACACTCATGTACATATCATCATAGTACCACCCAATGATGCTTGATATCTAATATAATGCGTGATGTATTGTTATCAATCATTTTGTCGTGCTTGGAAAGAGAATGTCAGAAGCCACTGATGTAGTAGTAAAACCTAAGAAATGGAGTACTGCTATTGTCTGCGTTTGAGTTTTGACAAGGTTTGGTTGTAGGGCATAATTATCTCTACATACTTCTACCCGCATCCCGAATATCATGACTTTGCATTTATAAATAGTTTGGATCTAGATGAGACGCCGAATAATAATATTAATAATAAAAGTGATAATAATAATCTGCAGGAGGTTTGCCACTTGGTGAATGGTTTTTCCAAAACTTGTATCATGTCACTCACTTTGACAATAGTTCCTCACAAGGTTAATCGAAACAGAAGTACAGATTGGAGCAGCTATGTATACAGCAGAGTAGCGGTTTAGTTCCACATCTTAAGAGAAAGTTATTGCAATGACTTACCACGTTTTACTCTATAACACTCTTTAACAAGCCCATGACATTTGCCGAGGTTTTTAATTAGGTTATCATCGAGAGAAAGCTCGTATGAGATGGGACAATAAACCATAATTGAAGTTAATTTGTGATTGCGACTTGCATACTTAATGATACTTCAAGTAAACTAATTGCAATATTTCTCAATTTTCTGAGTGATAGGAAATACTCCAGAGACGTTATCCCTTAGGTAGCTAACCGCGACATGGATCACAGCTGCAGGCATGTTGGATTCAGATGAGACGCCGTGTAACTGACTGCCTCACCAAGATTCAGGCTGTTTGATACTCGGTTAATTAATATGAAAACATTGTTTCCTTTGTAGTTGGTCAATAATTTCTTAAAATCTCGTACGGATCGGAAATAGTCAAACTAAACAGATCAAGGAGACATTTTCTTGACAGCGGGCTAATTATCAAGGGCTAATTATTACGCTGTATATTATCTATTTATAGTATGGAAGCTACATGCAAATCACTGATGAGTTTTGCTAAACAAGGTTTGCCTCGAGCAAAACACGAAGCTTTACGACAGCAAGACAGCAGTTTGTCACATGGTGACTGTTCATACTATACATGTCTCATTATCTAAATGTTAGTTCTGGATATGAAATTATGTTGAGCGCAAAACTGGTTGTCTTGTGTGAATGCCAAGCGTTATTGTTCTTTGGTAAAACACAGGTCAAAATAGACTAACGTGGAACAAAGCATTTACAATACAAAACAATACAAATGTGATCACAAATTCAAGTAACATGAATATACTACAATACTTATCTATCATAAATACAAGTAAATTATTAGAAAGCACTCGTTATTATAGTTACATCATGGTTATACATATAATGGCCCATTATGGGTATACACTACATTTAAGGAAATGAATGGCTGTAAACAGAAACATATCTGTGTAATTTTGGTCTTGAATGTAACTGTAATGTAATGAAGTGACGGCAAGGTACGAGTAAATCATAACACATACAAGGGTAATTGTGTTTTAAAGAGGCAGTCCCTTCAATGAACGCATATTTTCAATAATGTCATACAACTTAATATTTGTTATGCTCAATCATTATTATGAATATTCAATTAACGAATCTAAAACACGAGCCGAATAAATACTATTACGTTGCCGAATAACATATCAAACGTATGCAAGTTGTACTTTCTTCGGTGTTTATGCGATTGGTTTTCTTGCAATAAAATACTTTTCAGAATATAACAAATGAGTTTTGTATATTTTATGCACTTTTGAAACGTGTCGAATGTAGGGACTTCACATGAAACACTTTGTCGCGTATTAGCGTAATAGCAGATAGCAGACCAAGATCAGACGCAAGATCCATGTGATCAGGGTCTGCTCTGTTTGCTAATGAAAAAATATAGATCTGATTCTACAACTTTCGGTAAGGTTACAATTTGCTCAGAAGTTTGCAAATCTCTAGCCTTTCTTCACGACAACATATCTGTACGTTATGGGAATGTTAGATATCGTGAGGTAGACATAGCTTATTTCATTTGAATTTGTTTTCGCTAATATGTTATTTACCATTGTGATTGCCATCGCGGTTGTTTAAGATTGACCGGGATTTTCAGCTTCTTATCTACAATAGTATTGGTTTGAAATAAATCTATAACCCTGCAACTGCGGATGAAATGTGAACTACTTAAATGCACATACGGAAAACACCATATACAAAAGCACTGCGAAAAGAAAATACATCAATGTACATGTCTATCAAAACACAATAAGAGACACACAAAGACAAACAAACACACAATAGGGGGGAGATGGAAGTACCGATTGTAATGGTCAGTGCCATAGTCCCTGGCGCTTTGAACCGGTTTAGAGGCACCCAACCTCAGACATATTACATCCCAACCCTAAAAGACAAACAGTCTCCGACTTATGTACAACAAACACCATTGCAAATACTGTGGTAAATAGCATGGTTACCGTAGCACCCATTCCCAGGATTGTTTTCATGGATACCAAATTGTTAGTTGGCCCTCAAAATAAGTATTGTCCCAGCTATGTTTTATTAAACGGTTTCCATGGTAATCCTAGTTAATTTTCGGAACAATTTAACATTGCTTTTAGAGGCAATAGAGGGGCAAAACAAGAACCAACATAAAGCAGAGACAACGTAATGGTCATCTTCTCTTGTCATTTTTGGTTCAATATCTGGTTGTTTACGTATAATAACTAATAAAAAGATAGTACGCTGAAAACAATACTAAATACAATGCTCATATAAAATTTCTATTTCATTTACGAACGCTAAATGCGAATTAGCTTAATTAAACATACTTTATAGAAATATTACCTGAGCAATAGATGGTTTATCTTCTTTGTATGCTCATATAAAAACATTTAAACCTGAATTCAACAACTCTTATGTATTAATATGCCTCTAAGACGAAACAACAACATCATTTTTCTTACCAAACATTTTTATATCCTCATTAATATTCATTAGAGTACATTTATGATTATTAATACAATTGCTCAAAATGTGTTTTGAGGACCCAAACGGACAATTTGGTACCCGTGGGATTCTACAGTAACCATAATTAGGAGCTAGTCTATTTCGTTCAGCTGCAAAGGTAAACTGACAATGCATGTCAGGAAAGTAAAGCGTGTCATTATGCAATGACAGGGATCAATTACATACTGATATGACAATAAATGACGTATTTTAGTATATGACGTACACTTCTAAGAGCAATTAATAATATTTACCCTTCGTCTGTCATTTGCAATTTCAAAATGAACATGTTTACAATGTTTCGGCCTAAAAACCTTATTTAAAGTTGGAGAGTTCCTGAAAAAACAATGACATAGGCGATTCAGATTTGATCTCTATCCCCATAGGTAATTAATAAAACAAATCAATTCAAATTGAGTAACAAAGTTTCAAACTTTACTGAACTGAGCAGTAGATACCACAACTCACATGTGTCCATAATTTTTCTCGTAAGTATTATGTAGGTCTATTTCCACTTTGATTTTGAATAGTCATACATCTATAACACGAAAATGACGACGTCCGGCGATAGTTTAACCCTTCGCTTGCAGTTCACGTCAATATACCTACATGTAAATAGTGAAGACCCAGATGAGACAGCTCCTGAAGGAGCTGTCTCATCAGGGTCTGCACTATTTACAAATTGATTGTGCAACCAATGCGCTCCACAGCAGTGATTGCACAGAGACATAATTGCAGACAGTGAAGATATATGTAATTATACAACAGGGCATGGGTAAAGAAGGAGAAATCTATTTTAAAATTCAGCAAGAGAAGGGTTAATGAGTAGCATGAGCATTTGATGAACGTTATGCTGGATACAGCAATATACAGTTATAGATACACTTGCCGTTCGATATTGATGTGACCTCTCTTCAAGACGACTTTAAGGGGTGTCCGCGCAGAGCTACTGGTGTGAAAATGAAAGATTTCTTTAAATGATTTGATTTAAACACCTTGTCTACGTCTCTGCTTTAACTTCTTAGTGACGGTCTGTAAACAGGGTTTGGTGTACCTGATGGCTTAAAATGATACAAATAATGATAGTTTGGGATTAGTAGGTTAATACGCAAACATTTACTTTTTATGGAACTATTTGTCGAATAAGTTCAGTGGTGGTTATCATGTTTTGTCCCATATTTATATTGACCCTATTAACGTTTACAAATTGACGGTTTTTGATAAATCTATAGCAGTAAGGGAACTTGCTTAGTTGCTTCAGAACATATGAAGTGCGGGGTTTCTAGTAATTACGTGCTTCATTAATATTGTTTTTTTTTATCCAAGGTCTAGCGGAAATACATGGAATGATTTACAGTTCATTAAATTACATTGCTAGGAAAATATTAGCATTATGTCTTAAATGTATTTCTTCCTTTTTTTACTTAAAAAGTGAATCAACAATCTGCAATGTAACAGTGTGCATTATGATATTCCTGAATCATAAGTGAGGAAAACAATGTCCTAAACCTCGCAAACGTTTCGAAATGATAAAAAGGGACTACGAATGACAAGAGTGGAACAAAGAATATGTAGTTCAAACCCTTGGTTCACTAAAATATATATTATTTATCTAAATTCATTCCCTCATAGAGTATAAATATACTAGAAAGAAGTATTTAGTAGCACAATTAGAGCTGTGTAATTTTGAAACCATTGTGTTAAACAGAGCATTTGCTCCTATGCAGTAAATATTCTATGTATGATAATGGTTTGAAACAGAGATTTCTACAGAGGTACAAAATTCAACAACGTGAGAAAATATATTATGGAATGAAAGCGTTCTCTGAACCAAACTCCAAGTACTACTTGATCCTTACTAAACAAAAACAAGTTTTGTAAACACTTAAGTTTTGTAAACACTACTGTATTTAATGAGTTGCGGTGTTGATGAAACAACTGCTGGTAAGTGTTTCCAGCTAAACAGAAATAGCTACAGCGGGTTGCAAACAATGCTACACCTGATCTGATACTGCATTGTTTGGTTTACTTTGCTTCTGGTAAGTGCAATTTACGGTCTTTGATGGGCTGTCTGTTTAGTTCGTAATAGTAAACGTAAGTTTTGAAACAAATAGGCATCTCTATAGAATGTTTACATAATATATTTCAGTAACACAAGTGTATTGACGACTCCCGCTGTACAACAGCGCCGTCTTTTAACATGGGTTAAGTATTATTAAGCCGAGGTACACATGCTGACGAGCGTCAGACAGTGTTTGACGGAGGGAGGCTTAAATATGGTTTTAATCCAGCTGTGCAGACAATAAAGACAAAAGGAGATGACCGTATAAAATATAAATAGCGTGGTTGCTAAGCTCTCTCATAATACGATTACATGCTTAGTGTCAATAATAAGGTGTTGTTGTAGACGTACAATGGACTTCAAGACTGCAGGGATTCCTTAGGTCACTGCACTTTTGTTTCTCAAAATGTTTTCCAATAGTCACACACGAAAACATGTTTTTACAGAACCAAGAATTACAAACGGTTCCCCTGGTATGGACGTAATATTCTCTAAATGCTAGTATTGAAGCTGCGCACTAATTAGAAAATAAAACATATCATTGAAGTTGCATCTACAAAAAGGTATTTCACACCCGAAATTGTATGGCGATGGGATTTACAAGCTTTATAAGGTAGTCTAAAACATCCAAGTATGTTCAGTAGACAAACATTTAAAGTGATTTATGATTTCACATGTCGTCGTTTCTATTTGATGCATTTGAGTTTTGGTTTAACATCTATGTAAAACTTTACGGTCATAAAACGCAGATATGTTATGGGTGATGAACCGGAAGGAATAATTATGTGACGGATGTGTGTGCGTAAATATATATGTGTGTACACTGCTTTGTGCTTCTTAGTTTGTTGTGGACATTCGTGTGGCATCTCTATTTATGGAACATAGGAATCTTATAGACGCAGGTAATTGCTTAATGCATAGCCAAATTAATGCAGGAAACATTTATATGAGTTTTCAGCGTTACTTTTGACCTGCATTAAGCTCCAACAGACCAATAACTAAACCTCTTTTTGATGGCCGCTTAGACTAGATTATAAGTATATCTTTTGTAAAGGGGAACATTTTGATCAACTATTAATATCTTATAATTATATATTTACCTACAGTGGTGTTCGGTTTTCACAACTAACCTAGTACATTGTAGTAACTAATGTCCATGATACCAACTGATGCACACTGATAAACGACCCGATATCTGATACTCATTTTATTTCCTAATGGTGACAGATACTTCTAAGCCTTATCTCAATGTCATTTGAACACTTAACTACCACAATGTTCCAGCGTATATATCCAATATCAATTTACCAAATGTACATTGTAACCCATGGTGTATAATGTGCATTATGGAAATAGGTTCTAGGTTCTTTCTTACGAACAGTTTATACATAGCCTCCGTAAACACTAACATGCATGCATACACATAAGAATAACGATGCTGTTGTTTAGTTTAATAGTTAAAAAGGGTCACAGTGGTTTTCCTGTCTACGTTCGCGGTAAATAACTGCCTTGATAAAAGCATTGCATTTCGTAAAATGACAAGTTTTATCTTAACCATTAAAGCCATGTGCGATTTACATGGATAATAACAACTGGCGATGGGAATAGCTGCTACACACGGAACGTTTTGTGTAAACAAAGCCTGATCTTAATCTACTTTTGTTATATCGTTGTTTTCTCTATGTATATTAGATGCATGCCATTATTCTCTGAGTGGCTGATATACAGTTCCGAGCTATTTCCCTATACTATGTGTATGTGTTCTGGTTAATAAGAAAAATAAAATGCTACGAAGCGATATAAATACCACCTACATCGCGGTAGTTAATGGCGAATGACATGTGATCTATGTTAGACCCCTCATAATTAATTACCTATTTTTCAAGGTATTTTGAGCATCTCAGATATAAACACTGCGCAAAAGTAAGCACCATCTAAACCAGACTTTTAATACAGAACAATGTATATATTTTAGACAGAGAGAAGATCACACAGAAAGCCCCCAAAGACGTTACATGTATTGCATGACTTACAACTTGCACCGGCTGCCACTGATACTGACTTTAACGTCCTGTTTAGAGGGATAGACCGTACACGAAATATGTAGCTACATTTTGCTTATTGCTTACAGTCATTGTATTGTATGTTCTCACACATAGGTTCAAATCCGTGACAATTACGATTTCCGTCCACTGTTATATAAGGATTAAAAGACAGATAAAAAGAAGTACATACTTCCTTTTTATCTAGAAGTAGAATGTCGTATTGCAGAGTAAGTTTCTTTCTACGTAGACAAACTAGCAAATATCATAGAACATATAGCGTAATTATTTACATAGCTTTGCTTGATTATACCATTGATTGGTTTAGGGGCATAACTTCGTTTCAACCAAGGTAAATAAATTGGCGCAGGCGTAAGGCTGTGTGATAATCAAATTAACATACTTTATCAACTGCTTTATGTACACAAACACAAGTCTGTAATTAATCAGTTCGTCCCTGGATATACATACACTGTCATTTGCAAATTGTGTAGACCGAAATCAGAGTCTCATAGAGGAGTTTGCTCTTATTGTTATTCGAAATTCACAAGTTTGTGCAAGGCTGCCGTACAGGGTAGACCCTGTAACCACTAATGGGCTTTTCCACTGAAAATCGTCGTTGAAAGGGTTAAACAAAACCTCGTGCACATTAACCGTTTGTTATACGCATGTTACAGTTCCACAACCTTCGTTATTTGGAAAATATAGCATCTGTTAAACATTTCAGTTGGTGCACGTTCTTTTTGCTTTCGATTTATCCAAGCTTATGGAAGACTACTGATTGAGCGTCACACACATTGGTGAGTCTTGCACATCTTGAAGTATTAAGTACATTGGTGTAATTGTTTGCAAATGCCTGTACCGTTATGCTCAGAATGATAAGCTTCAGATGTCATTACCCTGCTAACTTTACATGATAGGCTTCATCTTATAGAGAGTTAGGGGCGGGTGGGCGCTGTGCAATTGTATATGTCAGGTAGCGCCAATGGATGATGGTATTACAGCCATACCTGTACACAGTACTAGAAAACATAAATTCCATATTTGATTGTTAACACAGTTGGTGGCTTAGACAGGACGAAATGTTTGCAGAAAGAGATATAAGCTTTCCGCATTACTTCGTATTGCATAAAACAATCACCTTCTCATTATGATATTCATGTTTACTGGTTATGATTATAGTCGTTACAGGCAGGTTTTACATTATTATGATGACAAGGAAATGGCGCAATATATAATAATGATACTAACACATATAATACATTAATAGCCAAAAACATGGTACACTTGAATAATGAAACAGTCATTACTAGTTAAAGGGAAATAATGAGCTTCTGTTAGTATAGATAAATATAAGGCTTACCAATTTGTAGTTAACAACTGAGAATATGAAGAGTAGAAAATCAATATTGCTCATCTCTGAGATTTAATGTCACAGAAAGTGTAATCTCCATGGTTTCTTTGATGTATTTGTAGTGCTTGTAAACAACTTTGTCTAATACTTCACATAACTGTCCTCAGGGCAGCAAGGAATTGTTTCAACACAATAAGACAGCACTGATATGAATCTCCATTCACCAACATTCAATTTCGCCCGTCACCCACAATCACCTCCGCTGGCTATGCCTCGTACTCGTTACTAGCCTCCTCGTACTCAGTGCCGTACACGGTTACTCGTAATTTCGTATCCACGTTTTTTCTCCGAGTTGTCCCTCCTAGTCATGGTTATCCGAGTGCTTTCACACTCATGTTCGAAGAGACTTCGTCTTCATATGCTACACAGCACTTATCTCACATACACAGCTCTTTTCCAATCGGGCAATGCTCTTTCGGACTCACTGTGACTAGCCGTGTCACAAGTCAATGTGGGCTAATGACTACTTTTCAGGCACTTCAAGCTTCGGGAATAGCAGTATTTTTATCGGACACAGAAAAGCTTCTCTGATTTTTTCCGAGCGGACAGGGACTTAAACCCCGGACCTCCGAATTAGGAGTCAAGCGCCTAACCACTAGACTACCGCTCCGTCCTGTGTTTATCCTTACTTATCAAATGGCGGGTGTTACTGTCCAGTACACTATAAAGCCAAACCTCGCCCTACATTCAACAGACAAGAGAAACGAAATATGTTTCAAACATCAAAACTATTCTCAATATGGTACCACTGTCATCGACACGTGGGCTATATAAATGGAAGGGCATTGTATAATTCAATCTATAGAATTCAGTGTAAAATCCCAAATAAAACGGTCAATTCTGGAAAGACTTTATATGTCACTGCTATTACGGTAATGGCTTACAAAAACTACTGAAGTGAGAGTATTCTTCATTTCCGTAAGATGAGACTATGGAGATTTACGTTACACAAAACACGCCGTCTGCTTTTGGTATAGGAATAGCGTTAATAAAACGATAGTAATATAGGAACTTAAACGTATATCAAGATCTCAAGTATTGTGTCTGATTACTATTACTAACAAACAGAATATGTAATCAAATACATGTTTTACCCCTTCTATAAGACATTGTGACTAAATATATATCGAAATACACGCATATTTACCTTAAACCTGCTTGGTAAACGTTTTATTGGTAGAACAAATCATCGGCTTTAGATGCAACAGTTGATTTATCTTGCATTTTTATTCAACAGTATGTTTAGAGTATGAAACAATTTGGTTCCTAGCGTCTTATTGGGATCCGATGAATGGGCAATCATACTTCCGCTAGCAGTAGTAGGCTCAATGTTCAATATACTTTGTAGGTTACATTTAATGAACATTTCTAGCATAGCATAGTATGTAAATTCGAGTAAATAACATTTATGGTCGGTGATCATAAATCATTCTGAACAAAAGTGCGTTTGACCTGGGCTTGTCATGATGGCTTTAAATCTAATCTCAAGCTCCTCGTTTACATATTTGCTTATTTGCATGAAATCGCAATTTATCAACTGTAATGACACCACGCCATTACAGATGCAATACAAAATCAGAGTACAAACAAATCATCGTATTTGGTAGATATACGTCGACATAATTTTAGCGATAAACCGTTGTCCTTTATGCTTTTAGTTTAAGCCTCGTGTTAACCATTTTATTGCGTTTATATTCCTATCCTCTTGTAGACTAGACATTGTATTTGTCTGCAAACATACGACAAAGTTTGCAGACGACAACATCTGGCTGTTAACATTTTCTTCTGTGTATGAAACACTTTTCGTATCGAAGATACGCTCGTATGTACATACTGTAAATTGATTACGACTGTAATCATTTTTCCTTGAAAGCATGTTAACTGGTAAGGCTGTGAAGCCTTAATCATCCCTGTGGTACATTGTATTTACAACCATTTAATATATGACGGAATATCATGGACTGATCAAAGAAAGTAAATAAGATTAAAATGATTGATCATCCGAATATTAACAGATGTCATACACTTTTTGATCGCTAATTATTTCTTCCAATTCCAACGTAACTGACACCAATGATACCGCCAATTAAGATTTAGCTGTAGGCAGGCCTTTCGAGATATATAGTTTTGCGTTCTCTTTCTAAACATTTAAAGACAGTAGCACTTATTCTGGCTGCAAACACAAATGCTATGACATTTCATTATACTATGCAATTTATTACTCGGAAATTCGAATTTAAATGGCAAAAACACTCCAACTGGCCACGGTACCCAAACAGCATCCAACAAGAAACTGCTCACTCACAAGACAAAACGTGACGAAAAACACAAAAGCATTGTTCACGTGAAAAACAAAGTAGATCATCGGTCACTAGCCAAAAAGGCTACTGGGGGTTGTACCAGGTTGATTGATACCCGCCCTCACGCATACCCCATATTCACCAAAGTCAAAATGTAAATTAAAATTATTTCTCCAGACAACTCAACAACATAAGCAACGAAGCCTATCTAATCATATTCAAATACATAAGTGACACAGTAAGCACCGGTCATTTCTATACCGACAGTTTCAAAACAAGTTTAGAGATATAACTGATGTTTTGGAAATAGAACACAAATGACACATATACTCGACGACTAGACTGAGGGAAGAGCAATTGTGGAGGAAGACATTTTTGGGCACGACAGAAATGATAAAAATACAAAGATCCAGGTTTCTTCCTCGTATATAGGTTTAAGAAGATGCCATCAAATTGTATTAGCCCAACTGTACAGGGATAAACCACAAAGCAATGTGCTGCAGTATTGAGGGGTTCAAATCATGAATATTGCTACACATTTACCTTCGCATCAAGGTACGCATGGCAGCTACAAATAATGTTTTCTTTCATAATTCAACATCATCTTTTTAACCGATAATGGTATATTTTCTCTTCGTTAGTAAATAAAATAACGGAAAGAAAATGCACTATACAATTACGTTTCGCGTATGCGACCAATGAACATAAGTATTGGTGATTTTTAAAACAGGTGATAGCTTTATGCATGACACAATTATACAGGAGCTTTGATAGGAGGTGTTTGTTCTACCTTGACTTTCCATTAAGTAATCACATGCTTTAACATACTTATTTGCTAATAAATAATGTGGCCTCATTTGCGAGACATGTCTGTATCATATTCAAGTATCAATATTTACTGCGTGTTTATGAGTTCCACAGATCTCGGAAACAGTTTTAGATGTCATTGTTCACACTTATCATGCTGCAGAAAGATGTCTAATATATCTCAGATTTACTCATGTCCGATCTGATCAAACGTTTAAGAAACTACTGACCGAATGTTGGATGCTGAGACGTCGAATTGTTCGGCATGTCCATTGGAAGGGTATTTAAAAATTTCAGCCTAGATGCGCTTTGCATGAGCCGAGTTTAGCAAATCATATGTATAACTATCACTATAGTATGTGCATATGATTGCATGGACGGTTTGTGTATTGCGAAATACCAAGTCACTAAGTAACTGGTAAACGTATCTGTATATTAAAGTTGTTAGTTTTAAATCACTATACGCAGTTCGGTGTGTAATAGTCTCACTTAATTAGGTAGTAAAAGCCAATTACAGTTTAGATAAATGCCCTATTTGGATATTAAGTATGTATAAGTCATATTCTGTTATAATATATGAACACATGGTGTTAATGCATTATAATTATGCTATTTATAATAAGTGTTCTGTTGTAACCTACTAATGGTGCATAGTTGGAAGTCGTGGCGAAGTGCAGATATTTGGATAATATAGTTACTGCATTTCATAAGTGTATCGCCTGCCCAGCTATCGCACTGCCACGCGCAATTTTATCAGATCATACTCCATTTGTCACAGTAGAATACGACTGATACCGAATAGTAGTAAATAGTAAAGAACCGGATCTGAACAGTTTTCATATTACAAAGGGTTTTCTACCCCTTTGCAAACCGTGTATACCCTAATCATACGGCTCATGTATAAGCGGGGCCGTTCAAAAGTCCAGATAAGCATAGGGTTTCGTGGGAGGGGTACGACTTTAGTACTTGAGTGCGCATCATTATATGTAGCTCTGGTCGTCTGATGAGGGTATGCTGGTTTGCGTATGCAATTGTAATATATCATTGTACATTGTAATATATCATACATACTCTACATGGTGTGCCAGTACCAAACACTCATATCTGCATATGCTATTGTAACATATTTTACTCTTAAACTCTTTTAACATTAACCCTTAATTCGAGCATAATATGATCTTTCAAAACAGTGTACAACAGATCAAGGTAGTCCTTTGATCAGGGTCTGCATTGTTTTCCATACAAAAAAATTCTTCAGCGATGGGTGTTGATACTGTCTTTATTAAATTAATATTCATATCAGTCAACATTGTGTGTGTTTCTACAGTTGATTGAGAATTTAATTTTGACTTGTCGACATAAATATAGCATAAATCACGTGGTTTTATGATCAAACATGTAGCTTTGGTCCATATACATTGGTACGCCGTGAACTTTATTTCTTAGATTCATAATGGTCTTTATTTTTGACGACAAATCTTGAATGACAGATAGTTTGTTATGACATACGTTCATATTTGTGTTCCATTGTTTACGCGCGCTGCTTAGAAAAAACTGGAACTAAGAAATTATTTACTTAAAAACGCCGGTG
The DNA here is from genome assembly GCA_963576725.1 of Azorinus chamasolen. Taxonomy (NCBI): domain Eukaryota; kingdom Metazoa; phylum Mollusca; class Bivalvia; order Cardiida; family Solecurtidae; genus Azorinus; species Azorinus chamasolen. Next base: position 99,964,087 of record OY755236.1, on the reverse strand, counting down.
GTGTTAACAACACAAGCAGAGCAAATGATTCCTAAGAAAGTTCGGTCGGTATGCTCGATGATGGGCGTCTGTTATCTAGGGCTATCAGATATTTGAAGAAAGGATTGAAATACAGCGGAACCGTCTTCCGGTTTCTAAGTCATGAACGTATTCATAGAATATAACTGATATATAATGAGATTGTAAGTCATGTCATGTCACAGCAATCTGATTTGCCTGTTCTAAATAAAAGTTATCACGTTTTTCGCTGCCCACACACATATATTCCTATGCGCACGCCAACTTGCCCACAGACATATGCAAAACTAACAACACGAACATGTCTTTGAAACTTTATGTAAATAAAACATGTATTTAGGAAGAGCATTGCCCATTGCTCATGTAATCTGATGGTCCACCGGTAGAAATAATAAAAAATGGGTTATTGAACTATCATGATATAGTAAAAGCCTTAAGGTTTAGTATTCATAACAGTATACATTGAATTGGTTCACACTAAATCCAATCTGAACATGATTACACTATGACGTGTCCTTTTGAGTCGTATTATATACGAACACATATGTGTTTATTTTATATTTCTTACCCACTAGACATGCGATTTATAAAAACATACAGAATGTTCGTACTAAATAAACTCTAATGTAGAAATGCAATGCATCGTTATAAAGTTAAATCCAGCTGTTTGATATTATTCTGCTAAATTGCCATTTAGACTGTATATATAAAATGTCTTTACCACCATGGATATACAATAAAATGATACACTTCATTTGAATGATTTTTTAGGTAGAAAACGTCCACTTATTCTTCATGGTCGGGTTTATTACTCTTATAGTTATTTGCAAATACTACTTTATTGTTCTATTCAATTGTCTGTGTATAATGCTGACTGGTATGTCTAAAGAGAGGGTACCTGTATTTGGCAAATACTACGTACCACATAACAAACGTATGCTTTAAAAAATGTTGAGGTTCTCAATTTGCATTTACTCCCACCGTCACTGGTCGAACTGTCACTGGTCGAACTGTGTTAAACAGAAGTCCATAATTATTATCACAAGCAAAATATTCCAAGAAATCGTGTTCCCCAATTGCATTACTTCAAACTCAAAACCTCTTTAAGACAGACGCGGTTTTTATTCAGATAATGTTTGAATAATGTAATAAATACGTTTGTATGAAGTACTGTTATTCATAATTTCTTTTTCCGTTAGTACACATCGGAACATATGAAGTCATTCAACGTCCTCGCCACACCCATCCCATAGCGGTTTAAAAGTGTCCTCATAGAAAAACACAAGTATATGTACAATAATGTCTGCTTTGAGTACACAAGGAGTACAAACATGCCAGAAATAGTCACACTTCATTGCAATTACCAGTCCTCGTTGTGGAACACACGTATACAATAATGTCTAATTGGACTACAAATTGAAAAATAAACATGCTAGAAATAGTGATATTCCAGTATGGTGCATTGTACTCATAGTAAACCAAGGCTAAACAATGGCGTCTATGTTGACTACAAATGAAAGAGTTAAACATGCTAGAAATAGTCGCATACCATAGAAGGTTGCAGACAATAAATGTAACATTTGAATTAAATCTAGCATGACACTGCTATAACAGTATTTATATATGGTGTTACCATAAGGAAGCAAACAATCAAGCAGGAACCGATGTCATGTATTGGCCTCTAGCGATTGGATGGTCATTTCTCTATATAAACGCACGTTCACGCCTTTGTAAAAGAAGCAGACTAAGATCACACGTCTTGTAGGGGCCGACTGCTTAGGGTATGCTCTGTTTATTTATGGATTTATATAAATAGGATTAACAGTTTATAGAAAGTTAGATATATCCTGTGTTCATGTGTCAACACTACAGCTCGTAACATTGAAGATGTCACAGTGGTCAAACATAAAATGCGTAAATTTATACATTTTCAAGAATACTTTCTTTATTTCTCCACCAAACCATATAATGTTAACACTCTTTAGAATCAGTATAGGGTTAAGAGGTGAAATGATGATAATAGTACTTTGGTACGCACATCGTTATTTGTAACTCTGTTTCAGTATTTCTTAATGGGTAATAAAATGGTAAAGGGTTATGTAGACAGTTCTGCCATACAGAATAGGCAGGATCACAACGGAACATAAGTGACTAAACAACACGGATACAAGAATATTAAATAGAATTATTCGAACAATAACACACGTATGATAGTTCAATTTTAGGACAGATTACACCTTATTGAAGGACTATTATCGTGCATTAAGCAGAGAACTGTCAAAATGTTATAACTCGTTTAAATTAACATCTGAATATAACAATAATAATAATAATAATAATATGGTTACAGTTTGACCTAATGCGGGCGGATGAATAAATACCTTGTCAAATAATTTGTATCCAGATGCGATGCCAAACAATTGGACATTTCATCAGTATGCAAACTGTTTGAAACCCTGATAGCAATTTTGTATTTAAACTGACTATACCTTGAATTATTAAAAAGGCAATAGGTTAAACAAAATACCCCGGAGAATGGTATTTGTAAAACAACACACTTTCAATTAAATAAATGTATACAAAATAGTATATCTATTCAACAGATGGATTGTCCTTATTACGTTTCTGACAGCAATGTTTCCTGTTAAGATCAGATAGCGATTCCAAATCACAAGCCTGTATCAAAATAAAACAAGAGCAATAAATTACATACTTTAAAAGCAATTACATTTGTTCCTTTTGTGTATTCTGGAAGGTATTAAATGTAATCGGATTTGCTCTCTTGTTGAAAACAAACTCAGACCGGATAACTTCGTTCAATAGCAGCAATAAACATTGCCTGCACCTTGCTCGCTCAGACGTGGCGAACTTGTACATGGACAGTAGGTTTGATTTCAAAACATGCCATAATATTTGCAGGGATAAGAGGTTAACTTGTCTTGTCTGTATAATTACATTAGGCGTTTATGTTTAGGAAATATCTAACAGCCATTTCAATTGGGATGTTATGGTATTCTATGTGGTCAATGTGTAGCAATGATCGAACAAGGACATTACCTTGAGGCCAACGTGTTTACAATTGGTGCGTTATAAAATTATGGAATATGGTAGTCTGTTTAAAGCAACGTTTTCGAGTGTGCATAGAAATAAATGTTGAATTATCGATATTGCCGGTATGTGTGTGTCTTGTAGATACACGTCACTAGAGGTTTGTTCCGTATTAATCGAAACTACAATAAACCCTCGATTTTTCGAACAATCCAATACGTATTATGTTCGATCATTAAGCCTAATGCATAGTAAAAAGCATATAGAAAGCTCCCCTCTCGGAGTATTTTTGTATGACTTTCACACTTCATTAAACAGCTGACTGTCTAAAAGGGTTAAAATTCGTTTATACTAATATTTCGAATTATCGAGGATCTACAGTACTCGTTGGTGTCTTGCTTGGTTCCCGGTTTAATTGAATCGACTCATTTATATGTTGGCGAGGACGCAATAACATTTTGGCGTAGAGCATGAATATATCAGTAGCTAAGTAAACATTTGTTGTTGATTCTCAAATGGTTATACGATATGTGACGTTCAGGAACAGCTTTATACACTGTCGAAACAGTTGTTATACACAGGTTATGACATTCTTTGCATTATAGACTGGTTACAGGTAATTGTTTAACTCCATTTAGTGTGCTGAAAGAGGTAGTATGAATGATAAACAACAGTAAAGCATGAATCCAATCTGAGATTACGACTTGCTTCCTAAATTTGATCCAGAGCATTTAATATTGCAGAGCTCCAGATAAGATGCGTAAAGTATTTTCGAAATAACTCCTTTATTTCTCAACCAAACCCATCCTTATACCGTCTCTACTATTAAGAATAGTCTCCAAGAGTGGTCATGGTAATGGGTTTGGTGGGGAAATGGCGTTTCTAGTACTTGGGTACGCATCCTTATCTGTAGCTCTGAATTGTTGGTTGGTTAGTTGATTTAATTAACGTCCGTTTCCGCCAACTATAGGTTAATGTGACGCCCCAGAGAGAGGGGAGTGGATACGGAGAAACACGTGTGCGATGTCCTACTCGTGTTATCAGTACATCTTTGAGAGATGTTTTGTGTCTCGACTTTAGCCGACGGAATTGGTTCTGAAATTAATGTTCAATGTATGTATTCGCCTTGGACAATGAATGACCCACTATAAAAACAACACTATAAATCAGTCGAAGCAAGATATAATATATGTGCAATTAACCCCTTCGAGGTATCATATAAGTTGTGACGTCGGAATAGGTTGAGAATACATACACTACATGTGTGCATGTGTGTGTTTCATTTTTTCATATTTTAAATGCTTGTTTAAATAGGTTTTTTGATCCATATTTGACGATACAAAGTCGTAAAAGGCAGACAGTGGAGAGCCCGATTTGAACTACACGATATTTCCATTTTCTGGCTGTGGTATTGCAAATTAAAATAAGCTATCATTCATCAATTGTGTGACCCAATGAGCTTTTACATAAATGTTTACAGCAATACATAAATGTTTGTTAAACGAACCCGACGGAACAAAACAAGAGTCATTGCAAGCAGCCTGGACACAGACGAGACAACGAGTCACTCAGCGTCTTCTTGAGATCCAAACTGTTTATATAATTATTGAAGTAAAGACTCGCCTAGCAGGAGAATGGTTTACCCGATGAAAATCAGTTCCAAACTGACAATGTGAACCGTAACAACGTAGGGTCTAATAATAACACAGTATATATTACTTATTCCACAATGCGTTAATAAAGCACATATTGGCACAGGAAATAATAAACCTATCACACCCATCGTTGACGTGACAGGATGTAATCAGGATGCAATTTCATTTCTACTAGATCAACAATTAAATCTCTTGTTAATGGTAGAGTGTTTAGTGTGAAGATTAATTCTGATTTAGACTGAAACTCATCTAATAGTATATATGTTCTTACATGAAATGCGCCACGTTGTGGCATTCAATATGTAGGTCAGACAAGACGTACTTTAAAAACTAGGTTTCGTGAACACAGTTACCATTGCCGGATAAAAAAGTACGCAATTTTCTTTACCAGCATTTTCGTCATACAGGACATTCTTTCAAATATGTTTCGGTTCAACCAGTAGAACAAATTTATTATGATTCTAAAAGTACTAGTAGTTTAAAATCTAAAGCTCGTTTTATCACAGAGCTAGACTGGATAAAGAAGTTACAAACACCTTTTCCTTTAGGCCTTAATGATAACGTTTTCCAAAGCGGCAACATTTCTAAAGATCCAAGCATCGATATTTTCTCTATATTTTCTATTCGAAAACGTAAAAGTAGATCACATGGCAGACGTAGAAATGGTAATATTAAGCGTAAATTACGTCGTAATATGTCTATTCATGATTTTCATACCATTCTAAAACAAACTGGTAAACATTCTATGTTATCTTGTTTATCGTCTTTACCCTTTTCCTGTCTCAAGTCCATAGACGAAGAGGCTGATCAAATCTATATGCGTACAAATCCGTTAAATTAATACTGCCTCACTTATACAAAGTTACACACAGCATGTTCTTCGTCCACGTATTGATAAAGAATCTGAACATAAAAAACAATTTCTGAAACTTCAGTTCCTAAATAAAGTTATCGATTTTATTGATATTCAAAGTATATTTCGTGATAAGATTGTAATCGATACTATTCCCAAATATTTCATCAACTCTGAATCACCTATCATCTGTTATAAATATAACAAACCTATTAGAATTTTTATTATAATATTTTTAATATTATTTCTTGAGATTGTAGCATTTCTAGTTTTGCTATAAACCAGTTGGTCATGTCATTACTGGTAATGTTGATATCATTAAGGATAAACGTCTCAGGACCCTCCTAACTAAAGGACCTAAATATAGATTACCTTCCCTTATTGAGTTTGACGCTTGTCGAACTCATATTGCGGAAGCTATTCAAGAATTCTGCATCAAATGGTGTCGACGAGAACATGCTGATGTTAATGCCCTTTCAGATTGGAAGAAATGTATTTTTGATATTATTGATACGCGTATTACTTTTTACAAATCAAATTACCATCTTTTACCACCTCGACCTAGAGTTACATTTCGCTATTTGAAGAGAAACATTTCTAATTTTCATTCAAATTATGTTCTTGTTCCTGCTGACAAGGCATTCAATGAATATTGTATTATGTTGATGTTTTAAAGAAGGAGCTAACTGGTTCAAAAACTTATATAACAGTTCAAACACCTGAAAAAGATATAGTCTCGGAACATGTAAAAATGTGCAATAATTTTAAGTCTGGTCCTAATATAAAACTACATAAACTTTCAACTTTGTACTGGATTCCGAAACTACATAAAAACCCTTATAAGGCGCGTTTTATTGCCAACTCTAGCTGTTGTACCACTACTAAATTATTTATGCTTTTGACGTCCTGTCTTACTACGATCAAAGAACATGTAAAACGCTACTGTGATAAAACATATGAACATTCTGGTATTAATGTTTTTTGGTCCATACAAAATTCAAATGATGTTTTAACAAAACTTGAAAATGAACAATATAATATTTCTTTACTGAGCTCTTATGATTTCTCTGCACTCTATACTACTCTACCTCACCATCTTATCAAGGATAAACTGATTAAATTAATAGAAAAAAACCTTTGCCAGAGAAAACAAAATGTTTATTGCTTGTAATGTTCAACGTTCATTATTTTCGAATTCAGAGGTTGAACATTACACAATGTGGACTTGCCTTGATGTTTGTAGATTTCTTACCTTTCTTTTAGATAATATATTTGTGCGTTATGGGGATACAATATATCGTCAAGTTGTTGGTATACCCATGGGTACAAATTGTGCCCCTCTTGTTACAGATTTGCTTTTGTATTGCTATGAGAGTGATTTTATGCTTAGCTGAAAACCTGATACACATACCGATATTGTTAATGCTTTTAATAAAACAAGGTATTTAGACGATATTTTGAATTTAGATAATCCTTATTTTGAAACTATGATTTCTTCAATTTACCCAAGAGAACTGCTTTTAAACAAAGCTAATCAATCTGACATTATAGCTTCATTTTTAGATTTGAATCTTTCAATTACAAATGATAAAGTTTCGTCCAATATATACGATAAAAGAGAGGATTTTAGTTTAAAAATTGTTAATTATCCTTTTCTAGATGGAGATGTGCCACGTCCTACATCTTATGGGGTTTATATTTCTCAATTTATTCGGTTTGCCCGAGCCTGTTCTTTGCTTGAAGATTTTAACAGACGTATTTTAGTTATAACTGATAAACTTCTTAAGCAAGGTTACAGATATCACAAATTTCGGAAAACTTTTTCTAAATTTTATTATCCAAATTTACCACTCATTAGTAAATATAATTGCAATCTACGGACGTTACTGCAACAAGGCATTTCTCAATCAGACTTTTATGGGGATGTTATCTACAAACTTTGGAAAATTCGGGGCCATATCCATTTTCATGATTTGTTTATTAAACGCATTAAAACATTTAAAAAGAAAGGTTATGATCCTATTATATTGCAACGCACTGCATGTTTGGTTATCGACCCTTTTACAGTCGGTAGCTACGCTTCCCTCTTAAACTTGGATACAGGATGAGCTTACCAGACTCATGTATTACCTTTTCCCTGTCGTGCCCTTAACGGCTTACCTGCAGGTGCTCTGACTTCAGCAAAGTCATTGAGTACATATTTGACGGATTGTCACAGTTATTATGCTATTTTACATGTGCTGTGTGACTTTGAGTGACTTTGAGAGAAGTGTGAGGTTAGGACGTCCGTAAACCGGTTTAAACCCCCAGTGGTGTTTTTGCTACTGACCGTGCCAAGGCGGTACTCTCTTTGTCACCCTTCCTTTTGTTTGCCTTGCGTCTTTGTGATTGTGATTTTGTTCATGTGTGGAGTGTTTGTCTCTGGTTCTTGTGTCTTCTGGTGTTTTCTGTGTTCATCTCGTGTGTGAGTGTGCGTTTGGGTGTGGTTGTGTGTGTATGTGTGTCATGCTGTCTATCGGTGTTTTGGTGGTGGCTGCGTCTTGTATGTGGCTTTGCCTGCTTGACTTTACTACTTTTCCATTTTACTGAAGATAGAAGTTACTTGTTCGACTCTTTGATTTGACTTTGATGTTGATTTTCATTTTCAAGATTGGAAAAAAGCTAGAATATTCTTAAATATGTTTATGTTAGTTTGAAAACGGATGAATCTATATAATTTAAAGTCGAAAACGGGACTCAAAATGGAAAGCTCCGATGCAAAAAGTATAGTTTTTCGCGCGGAACGCAGTCTACAATTGATCAATAGGTGTGAAAGTGTATATTGACACACAAAATGAAGCCTTGCCCCAGACGAACGCACAAGCAGATGATTATTCTCGGGAACATAATCACACTCGGAACATTGGCGACAGTGGCGATCAGGCAGCAGGCGGACTATATCAAATTATTAATTAATATGTCATTGTACCTTGTGAAATAACAATTCAGACAAACTAGGTCATATAGACTCAGTCGTATTACAGTGTACATGTAAGCAGTGACTGACTCTTTAATGCCTATGTCAATACAACTCATCTAAATGTTTAAGAATACTAGTGATAGTTGTTATTATTAATATCGTTTTTGTTGACCAAATGATACACTTCAGAGTTATGCAATTGGTATTCAAAATAGCAGTTAGCTGTAAACGTCTGTAATAGTTCATGTCACAAACTTTCGGTATCAAATATAGCTCATCTGTTAAGAATATCTACGTCAGATTTCCAAGGGACACTCCTTTTGTTTTATTTTCTTGTTACAAACATACATTGTATAACCAGTGCCAAACAGTTAAGGTCCTAAAGAAACACCGAATGCCGACTGTTTACAAACCTTATCACTGATCCGCCTTATAGAAACGAACTCGCTAAACAGTTCTTCCATTATCCCATTATGTACCGTCAACATTTGATCATTTTAAAGAAACCAATCTTGGAATGGCTATTTCGTTTCCTTTTCCAAATTGGATAAAACAGTTGCTGTTAAATGTTTAGAGGCGTTTTATCTTAGCCATCATGTTATATTTTATTATTATACAAACATGTATAATCGATATCAAAGTCAATTGCTAGAATTATTAATGTTACAATGTGTACGTAACCCATTTGTTCCCAGCGTTCCTTTCAAAAGAGCTTTGAAAATATTGTAGACCCTGATCAGAGTACTCCTGAACTGTTTGTTGAACCCACTTATGTAATTGACTTTGGTTTCTTCTATTTACCCCAAAGAACTTACTTTAAACAAAGCGAACTTATCTGACATTCATGCTTCCTTTTTAGATTTGAATCTTTACATCACTAATGATAAAGTTTCGTCTAAAATGTACGATAAAAGGGAAGATTTCGATTTCAAAATTGTTAATTATCCTTCTCTAGATGGAGCTGATCCCCGGTCTACATTTTATGGGGTTTACATTTCTCAACTTATTCGCTTTGCCCGAGCCTGTTCTTTGCTAGTAGATTTGGATAGTCGTAATTTAGTTATAACTCATAAACTTCTTAAGCAAGGCTACAGATATCATACAATTCGGACAGCTTTTTTCAAAATTCTATTATCGAAATGTACCTCTGATTAGTAAATATAACTGCAATTTACGGACGTTACTGCAACAAGGTATTTCTTATCCAGGTTTCTATGTTGTCTACACACGTAGGAAAATTCATGGTCATATCCATTTTCACGATTTGTTTATTAAACGCATTAAAACTTTTAGGAAGAAAGGTTATGACCCTACTATATTGCAACACACTGCATGTTTGGTTTTCGACCCCTTTGCAGTCGGTCGTTACGCTTTCCTCTTTCCTTGCACGATGATAGGCCGAGAGCAGTATTCTATGATGGTATACTCTTAAACCCAGACATGGGATGAGCTTACCAGACTCATGTATTACCTTTTCTCTGTCGTGCCCTTAACGGCTTCCCTGCAGTTGCTCTGTCATTCAATACACATTTAACGGACTTTCACAGTTGTTATGCTATGTTTTACATTTTGTTCTGTGATTTCTGTCTTCTATGTTGTGGGGCAGTCCGGCGGGGATACCTTTATTTACAATGTTTGTTTAGCTAGGGTGACTTTGAGATAAGTGTGAGGTTAGGACGTCCGTAAACCGGTTTAAACCCCAAGTGGTGATTTTGCTACTGACCGTGCCAAGGCGGTTCTGTCTTTGTTACCCTTACTTTTGTTTGTCTAGTGTCTTTGTGCTTGTGTTTTGTTCATGTTTGTCTCTGGTGCTTGTGTATTTGTTGGTGTTTTCTGTGTTCTTCTCGTGTGTGTTTGGCTGTGTGTGTGCGTGTGTGTGTGTGACATGCTGTCTATCGATGTGTTGGTGGTGATTGTGTCTTGTATGTGACTTTCCACTGTATGTGTGGGTATAACTTGCTAAATATATTGCTTTCTATAGGTGTTTTGGTGATGGTGAAGTTTTGTATGTGACATTTCCTGCTTCACTTTACTACTTTTTCATTTATACTACGTGTTATGTCCCTCAAAACAAACAAAAAGAGTGCCAGTGGGCACAATATACGCCCGTGGAGGTAAAGTTTTAAGGCTCTATCTCAATGGGTTATGCAAATAATTGGCTTTAACAAAACGATTAACCAAAAATATTAAATTAAAAAGGGACGTAATTATGTTCAAATACTTGATAGAGTTATGTACTCTTGCCTACAAATGACGCTTGTAATGATGAACTAGTTCTCTAAGTTTCAAAGTTTTATCTCAAAGGGTTATTTGAATAGGTGGACTTTAATAAAAACCTTAACCAACAGCAGACTGACATTTAACATATTTGCTAAACGCAAATTCAAAACTCTAATTCAAAGTCTAATTATGCGACCTTGACCTTACATATACGTACCGGGACTAGACAGGCTACTGTAGCATGTCCAGATGAATAGTGTGGTTAAATTTGAGAATGATCCGCCAAACCCAATTTGAGTTAGAGATGTTACAGACAGACAGACAGACAGTGTCATTCCATAATACGTCCCGTTTTTCAAACGTGCGTATACAAATGAAAGTACAAAAATGATTCATGCAGGAAACACCACATACAGAACAAACAGCCACCCGAACAGCAACACAAGGAAACAGCAAATGTACGTGACTATAAAACATCAAGAGACGCACAAAGACAAAACAAACATACAATAGGGGGGAGATGGAAGTACCGCCTTGGAACGGTCAGTGACTAAATTGGACGGGGACCAAGTTAAGATCTGGACAGGATTTCCGTTTATTATATGGAAATAAATGGAGCTTGGTACACGGCTTATCATTAAGTACCAAACAGGTTGGTCATGTCAAGGTTCCATGCGGATAAACCTAATATTGGTTTCGTGTTTAACTCATCGCATCTTAATTGTAATTCTAGGCTAATTCTTACTTGTTTCATATCCTACTAGGTGGAATGTTACAGACTGGAGGAAAAGTGATAAAATATTCCCCATAAATGGAAAAATAGTAAAGTCAAGCAGGCAAAGCCATATACAAGACACAACCACCACCAAAACACCGATAGATAGCATTTATCATTGAACTATAAACATTAGATAACTTTATAATGATAAAAACAAAACTAAAAATATAAACATGTATTTCTATCAAAGAGAAGTAGTTAATTTACAAGGACTTCTGCTTATTGTCATATTAATGTCGCAATAGTTAATTCCCTTGTTTACGCCTAGGTACAATATGTGCAATTTTTAGAACAATTGGACCTTTGTTCTAACACTTTTAATATGTTTAAAAAGAGTATCTATATTGAGTAAATGTTTAAAATATAGATCTATGACAGACAATTATACGAGATGATACGTGTATAAGATTATAGATTTCAGGTACTGTTTAGATATGGTTGTTTGTAGGAATATAGTATGTCCGTTCAAAGACACGTAAGCCTATGATACAATCATGCGCGTAAATGCCTGAAATTAAAGTTAGTCGTTAAGATAAATTCGATATGCGGTGTTTAGTTTCCTAATATGGAATATACACTGCCATGATAAACTCATATGGGACGAGTCGAAGCCGAGTCCCATATGTATATTTGCTGGCGGTGTATATTCCATATTAGGGACACTAAGCACTGCATAACTAATAATATCAAGCGCTTATCCATGTCTAAGACGGTGATATACATTGTTGAATGAACTGAGATATTCTGTTGAATGATACTTCAGTATTTAAATGACATACGTAGGATATTAAGCACACACAGAAACTAAAGTCACGTCAGTTATCTACAAACCACTATTATTACACACATATTGTGGTAATGTGGACGTGACTGTTTCCGTGTGCCTGACTGTTCGTGTCTATATATGAGTGGTGTTTGTGGTCCCAGAGACAGTAATTTTGCACACTATCCTTATAATGACGGACTTATTCAATTGAACTGCAACTCCTAGTTTTAACATATTGATATATCGCAGTTTCATCTGGATCCAGAAGTCATCTATCAATTTAATGTGGTTGCTCTGGAATAAAACAATGGAATAAGACAGTGCATTGTCATCACTATTTGTCCTCAGCTGCATGCAATGGAGATCCCGGTTCAATTGTATACATACATAGATACACATGACGCAATTGAAATGTATATTCCTGCATTTGCAAACTATTTAAGACAACGTTCAAAGCAAACCTAGTCGTTTCATTCACTGAATCGACTTAATAGTTCAATACCGAGAGCACTTTCCATTTTGGATATGAAGCATCCAGATTAGAAAGTCATACCATTTATATCAATCGGTTGCAGACCCAACAAAGCAGTATCTCTTACAGTTATGACTGGTATAATTGGTTGCTGTCCCCGAGAGTCGCATGTATAAGACAAAAAGTACGCGTAAAGCATAAAGAACCAAGTAAATAAATAAAAGTAGTAATTGGAATTATTAATTCTCTATTCAAATCATACCAGTTTCAAATATAATATTTGAAAACAAGTCGTTATGTGAGTGGAAAAATTATTGACACTCACAACGTCATGTTTTATTGTTTTACAGTAGTATTTCAGTATCATTCGTTGCAGTCCTAAATTACAACAAGACCTTAGCGAAAATCCGAAGGGAAACTGACACACTAAATCAAATACGTGACTGCAACTTGCATACTTAATGACGTTTCAGTTAATCTAATATTAACCTCAAGTGTGCTGTAACCGATTATATAAGACGTGTACAATCAATGTAGACCAATGAGGGAGCCGTTTCTAATTGAATCTGCAATTTTGTCATACAAACCATTTTCCTCAGTGATAACTTAGTTACAACATTTTGTTTAATTAGTAATCAGCAAAAGAGAATTAATTCAGTTTAAACTATTCAACTGAATAAGGTTTAAGATATATCATCTCTTTTCTCAAATTCTTGTACAGAAAATCCCATCTAAACCGGACGTTCAATTTAGTATAAATATTTGTATTGGAGACAGTTGCCAGCTTAATACAGGGTGCAAGTCATGCTGAAAGCTCGTTTAGGAGCTTTCTGCATCACTTTCACCGTGCATGAAGCAGCCACCTGCCTATAAATATCTACATTCATCCCTACTAGAATACTGGTGAACAGGCGGTTTACTGTATTTTGCAAGTTGTGATTTATTTAGCGGAATTCCTTATTTTATTTATCGAGATTGGAGAGACACGCAATATATCATGTTGTTCTCTTTTTCGTGTTATTCTCACTGCCTTTCTATAATGCACACCAATGTTTTGGTTATTATATTTTATCGATTGTCGTTGTTGCACTTCATATATTTCAATCACCTTTCAAAAACAATGCAATAAAACACTAAGATCATTTCTACTTTGTCCAAGTTTAGAGAGGCATATTTATCATCCGGGGTGTTTTATTTTTGACAGCTCGAATCCATATTGGCAAAATTCTAAACGAATGTCGGGGAGAGTATGACATTTGGCATGAATCCATGCGTTGTGTTTGTAGGCTTTGGAAGTAGCCGAGATCAGCTTCATGATGTCTTCATCTCAATCAAAAGGTTGTTGTTTTTCTTATATCCGCAACCGCTTGCCGGATATAAACTCCTTTTAACACGTATTTGCAAACAGAATACACCGATCCCAGATTTGGTCTGAATGAAACATAATTATTATCAGGGTATGATATGTTTGTAAATTGTTTTAAATCGACATGATTTGTCAGTGTCTGCCAATGTCAAATAGTCTTGTTTTCAAGTACCATTAACACATTCAGCTGATAAATATACATGATAACATTGCTTCGTACATGAATATTCATCAAGCAAAGGGTGCGAGTCGCGAAAACGTAAAACCCAACGCATTCACTCTTTCACTTAGTCACGTACTGAATTCAATAAATCGTGTTAAGAATTCGAACAAATTCGAAAATATGACATTATAACGTATAGTTCGTTGCTTGAAAGGTGGATTTGGCTTCAGAATAAACGTGATACTTATAAAGCGTACGATAATGTGCTCATTTTATTTCAAATGTCGATTTGTAACTACATATTATAACAACATACTATGTATACACGTTACTTTCCTACGACTGAAATACTTATTAGTAACAGCCACCATAATCACATTGAAGTAAGCCTGCCTAACCTATATGTGTCAGTCAGGCAACCTTGTACAGTGTGTTTCCATGCAATAAAAATAAGTTTTAACGAAACATACGCTATAAGTTGTCTATTAACCCTTTCCCTGTTCTGTATTTAGGCCAAAGTTCAATACCTAATGAATATTCATGGACAAAATAGTTATAAAGAAATCTGGAAGGTGGAACATTGTAGTCTGTTTAGAAAGCAAAGAAACAGATCTATCAAATTCTATTAGCAGACAGAGCAGACCCTGATCAGACGGCTCCTCTAGGAGCCGTCTGATCTGGGTCTACTCTGTTTGCAGATCCGTGAAAACACATTTGTATGAGGGAAAGAGTTAAACAGAAACATTGTTGTTCGAAATTGGTCACACATATAATGTCTCATTAATACGACAGCTAAAATACAAAATAAAATATGTTCATCGATACTTATGTTTTTTAAGTTCTACCAAAAAACTGTTATCGGCCATTGTCGAACAGTTAAGGAAACAAAATAACAACCCGAATAAATTCTCATGCATTGCCGAACAACATCTGGTATTCAATATCAAACACATGAGAGTTTTGTCTTCATCGGCGTTTATTCGATTGGTTGTCTTGCGATATACGTCTTTTTAGCATATAAACGCAGTCATGATTTATGTATTTTTGGACATTTTTAAAACACGCTGCAGGTATCACTTTAATTATATACAAGAAAGGAAAAGTGTTGGAACAATCAAATACGGAATGAACTGTTATATGTAATTATCTAAATTTCTAAGATGAATTGTGAAATAGTGTTGCTTAACTTTATCAAGTAATCTTCTGTTGTGGGACTAAGAAATCATTCGTTGTAAATGATACCATTTGTTTCGAATGTACTAGTTTACGATTATATGCTGCTGTACCAACAATGGAATATTTAAGGGCCAGTATATTAAGCTTTCGCTTGCTGAAGAAAATGTCTACTTAATTCTGATTTGTTTATTTTGTTCTGATTTCCGATTCGTTCAAGCCTTCTTTCATTTTTACTGATAGAAACACGGAACTTTGTCGTATAATTTTGGAGTTTACCATTTCCTTCTCAGACATACACTTTAAACATTGCTATTATTTGGTCAAGTTGATCTACTGATTACATCATAAATAGAAATAATATAATTTTTTATTTCTGTGCCGTTCCAAAAACAGTAACACTCATTCAGATCAAAGTGCATTCAGTTATTTCTGGAAACAGATAAAATATTCAACTATTGCTTGAAATATATAATTAAGCTCGTCAGAGATTCGCTCAATATAGTAATGACGAGGAGAAGAACAAAATGACTGCACGTCGCCAGGGTTTCTTAGTTTGGTCCCCAA
Source organism: Azorinus chamasolen (assembly GCA_963576725.1). Classification (NCBI taxonomy): domain Eukaryota; kingdom Metazoa; phylum Mollusca; class Bivalvia; order Cardiida; family Solecurtidae; genus Azorinus; species Azorinus chamasolen. The sequence goes on along the minus strand of OY755236.1, from coordinate 99,948,049 downwards.
ACACGTACATTTTACCTAATTATATATCATATTGGCCCAGGCCCGATATATGTGTGCGGGCGTGTGTGCGGGTGTTTGTGTGTGCGTGTGTGTGCATGTGTTTGTGTGACAACGGTACTCCGGTACATAGTGGGTATAATATACAGACAGAAAATAAACATCATTTACTCATAACCGTAGCCTGCTATGTGAGACTATGTAACACTTTTACTAACATTTAAGATCCTGATGAGACACCGTATTATCAGGAAATAACCCGTGTCAAACTGTAAGGTAGTCTATTGGAATGACAAAATATTAAAACATGTATTGGCAGTTACATTCTTGAAATACATACTTTCTGAAAGACGGATATTCTTCCAAAACAAAAGCTGCAATGACAAAATAGAAACATACCGACTTTGTTTTATTGAATATGCCAATATAACTAAGTATTCAAATTTCATTGAAAAACAACTGAATAAGTCAGGGGCAAGACGCATCCCCTAGCTATGGCTTTAACACACGATGGTAAATTTTCCAATCGCCGTTCAAATGCGGTGCACCCATCGTCGTCCTATGTGTCTTTGTATCATGAAATCTACCTTAGATACAATTTAAACCATTATAATCCCAAGTAAAATGTAGAACTGTCAATTCAATTACTAAAATACTAACATAAACCCAAATAAACCGCACATAAATATACATTATAGCATGCCAGCTGTAGAGTATGGAGATAAGGCCACTGCGACACCGAAATAGTCACCAACGTCAATCAGATGTGATTAAATTTCAATTTTGCCCCGGAATTAAATACACGTGTCTCTGTAGTTAATAGCCCACCAAATTATAGAGTTGTTCAACGCAATGTCATTCTCTATAATTCATGAACATCGGTAGCAACATCACTTTCTACAATAATTAACCTAGATCTTTGATACCTCTTTTGATGAAATGCATTTCGGTGCGTAGATCTTTGTTTTCTCAAACAGTCGATGTGTTTGTGTGTTATCAAATGATCCACCCAAATAAAGTCAATTACGTTAACAAACGTGCAAAACAAACACTTAGTAGTCGTTGAAGCGTATGAACGTTAAAAGAACTACACGATGGTGATGTATTCAAAAGATTAGTTTCTTTGTGCAAGAGTTATTAATGATATAGATGCATACACACTATCAAAGTTTTGCAGTTGAATCGTACCATGGTGTTTTTGCTGAAGTTCTATTTGGCAGTGCTGATCAGTTTGAGAGACTAAACTATTACGCATACCATCGGTTAATCAATATTCCCTAAAATCAGTTTACTAGTGTACATAATTTGACGACTGGATTAAATACTGCGTTGAAAATGGGTACTTCATGTACGTCAATATTAAAACACGCAATGCTGAAGAGTTTCTGTGACAAAATAATCTTTAAACATAATTACTATTCGATCAAGCTTTGCAGGAACGATTTACTTAATGTTATTGGTCAAGGTCAAACAGTTTGGGTACTTGGGGCCACTCAGCGTCTCATAAAGATCCTAGCTGTTTGCAAATTGGACTAAATATGAAGTTAGCAGAACATGGGTTAACGCGTTCCTATCCTTCGAATCTATTCAGTACATAATCAATAGTGTATCTTTGGTTTATAAAACTAACATTCAGAATGGTATTGACCTTTTTCTCTTTTATTATTGAAATTTGATATAACAAACTTGATATTCAAAAAAGCGCATGCGAGATAAAACGCAATGCAAGAAACACTTCAGTTTATCATTTACTTGGAGAAGTCTCTTGTAATATAGTATGTTCATTACGTTACACGATTATGTCTGTTTAAACATGTATGTGATACAAACGTAATGTACGACGCAACGTAGCGTTCATCTAGAGCATTGTCTTGCGAAGAAACATTGAGATTACGTTATGCCACTACTGAACGGGAGAGAAACAACGTATTGCACGAACACTTTCGACTTTGTATTTACTTAGTGTAACAACTTTCAAAGAAAACAAGTTATATACGTTATACGACTACCACACTGGAAAGACGAAACGTATTGCATGAAATGTTCCGACGTTGTATTTACTTAATGCTACTTTTGGCAAAGAGACATAGTGAAAACGTTAAATGGTCATGTATATTTAAAAGTTGAATGGGAGAAATATCGTAATGCACGACGAATTTCAATGTATTATTTACTTGATACGCGACCATGTCTAGTGAAATATTGACACTGTCAGTTATGTTAAATATTGTATGAGAGCCACAACGTAATGCACAACATGTTTCAATTCAATATGTACTTAAAAGTATATGTTACACATAAGCATAGTAGTCTCTTAGACAAGACTGTGGCTAGTTAAATATTTTATGCGAGGCAAAACGTAATGTACGACATATTTTCAAATACTTATCATGCGACAATCCTTAGCCACTAAGAACGGTACATGTTTTCTGACAAAAGGTTAAGTTATAATGAGATTAAATCTAATTAATACATTTTTGTCACGGGATAGATTTTGTAATGTGTTAACATGTATGCTGTAATATACATCTAGCCAAAAATATTATACTTATTTTTCGGTGCTTTCGGAATACTTATATATTGAGTTTGAATAAATATAGAGGTGTAGGTTCAATACAAATTGTATACTGTTTAGATTGTACTGTCTCTCTGAGCTGTCCAATGTCACCGCAATTAAAACACTGCAATATTTCCTCTTCGTGTAATTTTGAAAAACAGTGCAATAGTTTGACCGGCGCCGCCAATATTTTGGGGGAAATGTAGGGAACGAACCTTACACTCGTTTGTGTCTTCAATTCGTCAGAAAAACAGGAATGTATAATACCGATCAAACCAATCAATAAATTCAGTTTATGTAGGGTTAAACCATAAATACTTGTATGTTTAAGCGATGCAATATTGTACGCATTAACCATGTGCCTGAATTAAAACAATACACTACAAGGACACAATGGTAATGAAATATAAAATGATGTCTCCCGAAAGGCAAATTATGCAAAGTACAAACCTATATATAACATATATGGTCGGATTTGGTTAAATGGGTCCGGCGAACACACTGCGGTTTAATCACAGTGAATGACATGCTTATGAGAACCATTTTTAACAACTACTGGGACACGCGGGGGTTGACATTACTGCTATATTTCAGATAAAATAGATGTTATTTATTTTACACGCACAATCGGTATCATAAGAGAAGAAGGAATTGTGTTGAATAATATACAACGGGTGGTAAGTAGTTCAGACCTTTCTTGATATCAACATCCACATACCTTCTACGACAACATTTAAATGACTGAAAACGTTTGAACATGTCTTATTAAATTATATTCTCTTAACCGTAAAAGCTGGAATATAAGAGTGTGCGGTCACCGTATATGTGACACCCGTATGTTCTAACTTGATAGTATCCGTATATAGTTGCCAACGTCGCGTGTTTGGTTATCTGTGCAGACAATTATGATGCAGATAAGAAGCCTAGTCACCCGGTGTCCAAATTGTTTGTTAATGTGACTCTGTATTTGAAACAAAAAACGATGAACAATACAAAATAAAATATTCGGCAGATGAAAAATGGAACAATATTAAAGTGAAGCAGGAAATGCCACACACAAGACGCAACAACTACCAAAACACCGATAGAAAGCAAGTCAAACACACACACACAAAACCGCATGTGCGAGCACACACACACACGAGAGAGAGAGAGAGAGAGAGAGAGCACTAGGAAGACGGCCCCTTCAACGTGAGGGTGATAAAGGGAGTACCGCCTTGGAAGGTCAGAATCGGTCAAAATTACGATTAGGGGTTTAAACCGGCAAGGACGTCCGTATTTCACACCTGTCTCAAAGTCACGCTAGGTAAACGAAAAGTGTAAATAAAGGTACCCCCGCCAGATAGAAGACTACAGGGAAGCTATTAAGGACACGACAGAGAAACGTTAGCAAATCAAAGTTTGTAGACGACACAATGTGGCAGAGAAAGAGTTAGGGCCAATTAAAACGCTTGATTTCGAAGAACGTCTGTTAACTTAATGACATTTTTATATATGATTTTAGAAATAAAAACAATATATATATAAATATTCATATAAATGATGCTAGCTTTATATGACCTTTGCTATTTGAACGTTTTAGGGAAACTATGTCGTGTCAGTGAAAAGAAAAACAAGACAGCGATGCATTAATTTTTAATCCGATTGCCTTCTTTTGGCGCCTTCGCAGCTGCATTTAAATCTGATTCTGTCAAACACAGATGCCCATTGTCACTCATCATTTTGAGACTTGAATGTGTAATACAAAATTGCTGGGGTTAGGCGTAAATGTTTAAATGCATGCTTCCGTATAAGAAAGGCTGTCAAAGCATTGTAAAATAATTCGAAATTAGTAGAGGTACAGATTTGCACAAATCCGAATCAAGCTGTCTTTAAATTCTGTCTATATTTCCAAAATTGAATTGCTCAATCATCTAATTGGAAAAAGATAATAGCTCATTGTACATAGTTTTTTTTTAATTTCGCTGTGAATATCGCATATTGGAGTGGTTCGGTGTTTCATCATGGTCTCTTTTGTTTGATGCTGTTGCAATGTTTGTTGACACAATGGAAAACGGATAACTAAAACTAAACATTTAGCAAAATACTATATTTACAGACGATATACTGTAAAGGGGTAACTGCGATGCCCTTGTTAAAAATTGTAGTTGCAGCAGATACACTCGAATTACTCTAATCTGCCAGAAACCAGAGCAAGTTTTATTAAGCTCACATGTCTAAATCATCAATTCAATTACCGATTAAACGCAAATTGCACCACATTATTTTCGCTTTGAAACATAACTATTGACACAGTAGTAGACACATATCATTTAAAAGTGGTAACTCCATTGTATTTAAATTCTGAAAGAAGGTGATCCCCCGAGAGCAAAAATTGCAACACAAAAAGAGAAAATTGCAGACTCGGTTTTATTGAGTCTGTTCATGAACAGTAATTGAAAGTGCAACACTGCTCACGCCCCCTAGCACCGGCTTAAGCGGTATTCAATTTTCAGAACAAGAAGTACTGAAATTCATGACCTCGAAGGATCAGAAGGTATAACAACACTAAGTTTCTTTAAACCGCAACACTAAAGGTAAATACCTCACTAACAGTTCTGCCCACTACTGTGGACATCCTCAGAGCTACTGTCCGTTTGGCACACGCTTGACTGGGCACAGGAGTTTACGTCACTCGCCGGTAGACTGACGAAACGGGATCATAAATGTTCGAGAGGTAACCCCTGGTCCCAGTTCATGACCGCTGGTTGCATACAGTACAGGCCCCGCGGATTTTTTGTTTTCCGTTTTACCAGCGCGGACAAAATTATTTGAGAGCGGGTTTCCAGCACGGACAATTTTTATGGATCACCGCGGACAAATTCTGTGTCCACCGCGGACCGAAATTTACCCTACGGGATATTACCGCCGCCGAGCCATCGCTGTCCGTGCTGATATCAGCGTGGATTGCGGGGCATCACCGCGGACACTACCTTTATGACTGGCAGTCGTTTAATCGATTTAGGTATAAATTATTTAGATAAGATATATACAAAAGCTTACATGTATATATAAATACACATGTGCATATTTTATTTTCAACTGAAGAAACGCATATTGAATATACTGTCAGATCTAGAATTCAAAATGAAATTAGATAGCATACGTAAATCGATAGCCATCACCCAAAAACCCGAGACTGAAGCGGTTTCTTTCTGTTAAAACTTTAATTTATATAAGATTTTAACGATTACCAGACTGTAAATGCTCGAGAAAAAGAAATAGATACAAAATATCAGCAACAATTGTTTTCATAATCTGATTTTCAGAAAAAGAGTAGCGCAGAGATTATAGATGTCAGGAGCACTCGGTCATATTTGTTTCGACCCCACGCGCGCATTAACCCTTTCCCTGTTCTATATTTGTTTCAAATTTCAATACAAATGTACCTACTGAATATTCATGGACAAAATAGTGATAATTAATTATGGAAGGTGGAGCATTGTAGACATTTTAGGAATGCAAATAAACATATATATCAAATTCTATTAGCAAAATGAGTAGACCCTGATCAGGCAGTTCCTCTAGGAGCGGTCTTATCTAGGTCTATTCTCTTAGCAAATGCGTGAAAACACGTTTATATGAAGAAAAGGGTAAAAGGGTGGAGAGTTGTATCTCGGGATAACCATTATTTGTTTACTTCTTGAAATACTTCTTTTTGAAACCTTAACAATTTACTCCATAGTTTCTGTTCAGTATTGATGACAGATGTTTGCTTCAAACAGGCTGAATTTTGTGTTTTTCTCAGCCTGCTTTAAGCTACCGTCTACTGTGATATAGAAATATTTCCTATGGCGCATATTCATGCAAGTGGAACTATTTTTGAGTGGAGGAATAGATTAACGCACTATAATGAGCACCTATGGAGTAAAGGGTTGAACTGGGGTATCATTCGAAGAAGAGAGGCAAACAGTTGATTAAATAATTATTAAGTTCGAAACGCATCTACACTAATACTACGCATCTACACTAATAATCTATACTGTTACAGCTATTCTTGTTTGACCGACCATGTAGTGCAGCTACAATATTTAAGTTGATATCAGAATTAAGATGAAAACTATGGTAGCTTATTGTATTTTACTTTATTTTGAAACGGCGCAAAGCAGTCGCCTGCATAAGTCAATACTCTGTATAAAACACCCACCTGAAATAACAGATAGCCAAATATTGGTATGTCGTTGTCTTTCAGATGAGTTCAAAACTGCGATCGTTATGTTATTCATTTAAGTCATATTAACCCTTTTCATACTAGTAGCATATATTGACACAATTTAAAAACAGTGCAGACCCAGATCAGACAGCTCTTAGAGTATGTATGATCAGGGTGTGCATTGGTTTCTTATAGGATCTGTCAAGCATAAATTGCCATTCGTCCTGGGGAAATTATTACTCCATTACCAATATAAAAGTTGATATGATAGATAGTCATACGTAATCCATTCATATCTGCGGGAAGAGAGAGAGGGAGAGAGAGAGAGAGAGAGAGACACACACACACACACACAGACAGAGACAGAAAGAGAGACAGAAAGAGACACACAGAGAGACAGACAGATAGACAGAGACAAAGAGACGGATAGGGACAGAGACAGACAGACAGAGAGGGAGAGAAAGAGGTGGAAGAGACGGACAGAAAGAGAGAGAGGGGGAGAGAAAGACGGGGAGAGAGAGAGAGTGAGAGAGAGAGAGAGAGAGAGAGAGAGAGAGAGAGAGGGAGAGACGGGGAGAGATAGATTTTGACGACCCTTCTGGCCTTGTGATTGCGTATCATTGTAAATCAGATAGCATGGATGGATATCTTGTATACTCAATTTCTTAAAATAATACTTATATGTAAAATAACATTGACTGGTTTTTAACCTACCGTCAAACCCTCACCGACATCAATTTCAAGCTTATAGAGATTGTTTTATTTAACCCTTTCCCTGTTCTATGTTTATTCAAAATTTCAATACCTACTGAATATTCATGGACAAAAATAGTTATAAATGAAATATGGAAGGGGGAACATTGCAGCTATTTAACAAAGCAAAGAAATATATCTATCAAATTATGTTAGCAAACAGACGAACCCTGATCAGACGGCTCCTCTAAGAGGTCAGAGAAGACCCTTCTCTGTTTGCAATTGCGTGAAAACACGTTCATATGAGGGAAAGGGTTAAAGTACAATATGAAAAATATTTGAATACAAAATACCCATTCATTCTATATTTAATATTGTGGGAAATATAGATAGCCGCTCATCAATTATGAAGAGCAATATCAATTATTGGTGATTGACACACCTATAGGTGACAGTTGATTGGCTTATGTCTTTTCAATGGGTGGGTCTTAAAGATACTGAACCAATGAGCTGTGACATCTTGATAGTAGCAAAAGAGCGGAAATACCCGATAAGACTTTCTTTAAAGTTGTCGGAACTTTAATGATGACCAAATAATTAACACAATGATGACCATAAATCAATGACCCCCTGCGCTGAAACACCAGGGCAGTTTCCGTACATTGTAGAGCACGCAAAGCGATCATTGTTTTAATGTATGACAAAAAACATTTGACCCTCATTATACTGAATTATCGTCCGCTTCAAAAATGTAGTCTGCAAAATAAATGAAATAAGCATTGCTTTAGTTCGTTGAAAACAAACAGAAAAATGAGAGTCAGACATATTTGACCCTAGTAACACTCTGAGTAACTCATCATCTGTTCAGTATACAAACTGTTTGTAAATATTAAGGAAGCCACGCTCAGCGGGCTAAGGGTTGATCTGCATGTTTTTTATCTTTCTCCTATAGAGAATGTCCAAGTTACCTACATTTATTATGCTGAAATAATTTGCTTTTAAATTTGTTTTTTTTCTTACCGGGTTTCCTTCTGTCTTCTTTTAAAATAAAAATAGATTAAATTTTGTTTCCGCGTAAAAACATCGAATTAGTGGTAGTGTATCATTTTCAAAGGCAAGTGACTGCTTAATGCGGTGTGCGGAAAAATGCCATTGGAAAAAAAATGCCACCGGAAAAAAATGCCACTGGAAAAATGCCACCCTGATTTGGAAAACATGCCACTGGAAAATATGCCACTGGACAAAATGCCACCCTTTTTTCAAAATTATTTGTTAACCTCCCAAATAGGGGACAAAGGTCCGGGGGGGGGGGGGGGGGGGGCAAGTGTCCGGGGGCAAATGTCCGTAAACCGAAATACCGATATCATGAATATTTATTAAATTTATTTTTAAAATAGCTTATTTACTGAGGCTGATTTGGTATTGGAACAAAACTATAGAGTTAGATCCAACATAAATTCATAAGCAAACAGAGAATACCCTGATCAGACGGTTTCTATTAGAGCCATCGTATCCGTGTCTACTCTGTTTGCAAGCACGTGAAAAGCGTCGATGCTCTCAGAATTTTTACTTCTGTTGCCGGGTCATGTCAGACGTGCGGATCTTCAGCTGAAGCGTAACCTAAAGTTTGGTTGTCGGTGGGTTTCAACCATTTCCCTGTTTAATATTTATGTCAGAAAAGATAACATCATAATATTTATAAGTTGATTTTTTATAATGGTGTAGGTACGCGGTCCATGACTTTTCTTGGTACTGGTAGAAAATGTAGAGTCAGATCTTATATAATTTCACAAGTAAACAGTGCTGGTCCCGATCATACGACTCCAATAGGCGCCTTCAGATATTGGTCTACTCTGTTTGCAAAGGCATGGAAATTGTTTATATATGGTAAAGGGATAAGCAAACAGAGAAGACTCCTGGTCAAACAGCTTTTATTTAAGAAATCTGATCTGAGTCTTAAATAAATAAACATATTTTTATGAATTGTATAACTATGAAAACATTCTTATTATTCTATTCCTTTTCTGATTAACCCTTTCCCTGTTCAGTATTCATGTAAGAAATAATGATATTATGAATATTTATAAGCTAATGTTTTAAATGACATTTGTAGACAAGATTGTTTTGATGTTGGTAGAAATTGTAGAGTCGGGCCTATTACAATTCCATAAATAAACTGAGCAGACCCAGATCATGCGTATGATCTGGGACTACGCTGTTTGCAAATGCTTGAGAACACGTTTATATTAGAGAAAGGTTTGTAGTTTAAGGTGGAATGGCCCGTCATTGTTTAACTGTAGATTCCATTCATTATATAAGACCTAAATTAGCTATATGATTTTGAATAATACACAGTGAAGACCCTGGTCAGATGGTTGCTTTTTGAGCCATCTTCTCTGGTTCTACAGTTTTCAAATGTCAGTAGTTTTATTTCCCGCATTTAACAATACAAACTATTTGTTTTAAATACTGAAAATGAATTGTGTTAGACAGTTGGAGACTATATCATTATATTACTTACTCAGCCTAAATACATGTATGCTGTAATTTACTAGCTAGACATAAGAAAATAGTAACGATCAAAGGTGCCAGATGATCAGTAAATCTGCTAATTTCTCAACAGGGGCAAAGATCAGTGATCACACAAGTACCATCTATCACACACTGTCAACAAAGTTATAAATTATTACGTAACAGGAATGCGTGTAATGAAACCGAACTACCTAACAATGTGCCAATTGTCTAAAGTTATGATTTCCCGAAAAATAGAAGATAACTATGCTTTGACTAATTAGATTTATGGCTAAGCATGATTAAACCCTACCGATTTAAAACAGTTAGATTATTGCGAATTCTAGTTCTAAAGACAGTTTAGATTGATATGATCTAGATCTTATTCTATACTAAAATACTTTTACTAGATCTGATACGGTACTTTACAGTAGCCAGAAAGAAGACATTTTACAATACATAAATGAACGCCGCGAGACTGTACATGTATATCTTAATATCTAGAACATATTAAAACAATACGAGATTTAAAATTCTAACTACTGTTGATCTAAATTATTCAACGCGTGTATCACAATAGTCCCTCACTACAAAAGCCCCTCTTGCAAAAGCCCCTCACCAAAATGGTCAAGGTTTACAAAAGCCCCTCACAAAAAACAATACTAACATTAATTGAACTTTAAGTGCTTTGTTAAGTTTACTTTTAAAAGGAGTGTGCTAATTACCTTACTTAACGAATCTTTATAAGCTTGTCATTGAGCAAACAGGGTAGATCCAGATCAGATTGCTCAGTATTTTGATTTTGGTCTACTCTGTTTGAAATTTAAGAAAGTTAAGGAATTAGAAAATGGAAAAAAATGTGTTTAAGTTAATTGGGGTAATATTATAATAATTTATAAACAATATGGTTAATATTGCATCATTCATATCTATTGAATCTATATTAACTGTCACAAAGCAAACATGATTGAGCCAGATCATATAGCTTTAGCTTTGATTTGGGTCTACCCTGTTTGAAATAAATATAAGGAATCTCCTCCTTGTGATCTACTATGTTTACTTTTATAAGTATAGAGTGTGCTAATTACCTTACTTAATGAATCTTGTCATTCATTAAACAGGGTAGATCCAGATCAGATAGCTGTAATTATGATTTTGGTCTACTTTGTCTAAATATTTGGTGTATAATGATTAATTAACAAAAATAGTGAAATGCTTTTGCAAGCCTTGGCCATTTTAGTGAGGGACTTTTGATCGATGGGTTTTTGTAGTGAGGGGCTTTTGTATGAGGAGCTTTTGTAGTGAAGGGCGTTTGAGTGTACCCTTATTCGACATATCAGGCATGTCCAACAAATAAATAAGACGCGGCGTCTGATCAGGATCCAAACTGTTTGCAAACATTAGAGTTTTCAAGTTTGACATGGAAGGGTTTAATAGTAAATACAACTTACAATCGGAAAATTGTGGCCTATTTCCAAATAAGGAATTGGTCATGGAATTTAAGCAGGCGACACTTTGGTTTAGACATATCCGTTTAACGAAAGCATGCGGGTGTACGAGGTCCGTGGTTTGAGGTTAAGATAAATCACGTACATGTACGCTTCTTTAATAACATTGATTAATTTAATTTGTTTGCCCCTTCACTCCTAGAATTCGGTTGCCATAACATTAACAACAGTTTAGATCCAGAACAGACATCCAATATCTCATTATCGAACCAGAACCAAAACTGATTTACACCTATATCTACGTTTTAAGAAAACATGGATTATCTTTATTCATCCATAGGATACAGGTACATCATGGCAATGAATCGATTGAGCAACATCTAAATATGCAGTACATGTGTATCAAGTAGAAAGACAAAACATGTACACATGCAGATTTTTACACAGTAAAATATAAGCACAAGCGTAATAAAACAACCATATTATTCGAATGACTATTGGAACTGGTTAAAACGTACATTTTAAGCTGCCGAACCAAGACTAAATAATGGAGAAAACGTCTAACTTTACAACTCACCTGGCTGAATTGATATTAGATGTATTTAGTAAATAAAATCCCTAAATTATTTCGTCTGCCAGCACACTATTTATGTAGATTTATACAGGAATCATAAGAAGACCAGTGAGGACTATTCTCATAACAGAATCAATAGGTTCTGTTGGTCGTTTCCAGTAGATTTCTGATAATTAAAATTTAGACTGATATGAAACTGAAAACAATCGATTAGGAATTAGAATCGGAACCTAAAACATAGAATCGAAATGAAGACGAATTCACTAACAATGTGCACAAACGTATGCAAACTTGATACAACTTATATAACCTAGTAACTCATTGCATGTGTGTTTTGTGTTTAACGGGTGTTCCGTGTTTCTATATATAAAAAAAATCTTACGTTTCGAACAACAAATGATTGAAATAGAAAGCATACTAGAATATCGCACCCATATTTTGCAGAAATGAATCAGACAATTCACGGCCAGGTCATATTCCAGTACAATCAAACGCGCCAAAAATAATGGATTTTAATGGATTAATTTGTGTTTGTCGAATGCAGAACAGTTTCGGTTTGGAATTAGTCTCAACGAACCATTTCTCGAGTGTTTTATTTCATACATTTCATATCAATTTTGCACAATATGGATGTATATATTTGTATGTACATGTAAAGTGAAAGCTAGGCTGTGAAAATTAATCAAGAATATAATATCAATCCAGGTAAGGTGCACCGTGGTCCACGATAACACCACCGCGAACTGCGGTGATAGCGATCACGCCCGGCGACGTGTGCCCCTGGTGAGACACGATCGCGGACCCATCACAAGCCGCGCTGGATTGCGGAAGACCGCATATCAGCGCGGACAAAAACCCCGTGTTCGCGTTGGATAAAATTGCGATGGGCCGCGGAAAACAAAAAGTCCGCGGGACTTGTACTGTACGTAATTGAAAGGAATAAAGCACAGCTATAGAAATAGAGATTGAGACAAAAAGTGAAGTACCTGATCAGATGCCACCGGCGTCTGATCCGGGACTGCACTATTTGTCATGGTGAATTTATGCGACATTGACGATGAAAGGGTTATCCGTTGGGGGCTTAGTTTGAACGTTTGCTCATTGCATCAACAATAACTGAATATTACTTGTGCATACGTTCATATAATCTGTACTAAATGTACAGTCGGCTGAGCGGCCATTCTGACTGAAAGTAGACAACTAGGTACTTTGTTTTACCTAATATTACCCCCCATGCACCGTTGGATTTTTACTACATATATCTGACACCAAAACTACTACTACATTCTAATATCATTACTGTAGAAACCGATCATTTACATATACATTGTACTTAAAAATTCATTCCTTCGGTCGAAGAACTAGAAAATTCTCAACGATTGCCTTTAGCGTTTTGTTTTGCAAATTAGATAATCCACAAAACGACATGGACGCCGAAACACAATATTTTCTAAAACCGAACGATATCAATAGGCCATAATTCAAGTCGTCAAGGAATGTTTACGTGTCTCATATTTGCGTACAGTTAATGTAGATATATGCCACGGTCCTATAACAACACACGTGATATCCGTTTCCATTTAACACATTTATTCCCATATTATTTAAGGAAATCACGTCCATTTGTATATTGTAAAGGGATATAGCAAACAACGTATTTGCCGGAATAAGCCATGGTTCTACAATGTTTGCCTATATTATTTTAAGGGGTTTTTGGAACAAATGGGTTAATCCTTTACCTTCCTATTAACACTTTCATAGGCTCCTACAGGAGCCGTCTGACCCAGATCTGTTCGATGTGCTTATTCGTCGGTTTCAACCAATGCCAAACAATTTTGCGAACAAACTACAACTAATAAATAGCAACGATGCCATTAGTTCTTATCTCTTAGTTATTTCCAAGAACAAATAATGATATAAGTATCAGAGGTCATATATGCGTATAGGTATACAATATTCAGCATTTATACCTCTTTCAGCGTCGAGATGTCAAATCCCAAACTTCAAACGGTCAAATCTTACCGTCAATAGTCCGTATAACAGCCACTAAATTACATCAAGTATTTTGTGTTAAAGGCAGGTGGCTGCTTAAAGCAATGTGAAAGTAAAACAAAACGTTCTGTTTTACTTTCACCTTGCTTTAAGCAACCACCTGCCCTAAATACCAACTAATTAACACAATTAAGTGGCCGTTATAGAGAGGTTTTACTGTATGACGAACAGTGCAAACCTTTTTGAGAACATTTACTACGAGCCCTGTCATCTTGGTTTAGACTGTTTGTGAATGATATTAATGAGTCTCTTCCCACAATTATAGGGTTATGGTACTGCTTAGACCTATCTAAAATGACACAGCAACACAATGAGCAACCATTTCAATAAGGTATTGGCTAGTATACTATAAAATCAGATATACTTTTTTATAATTATCATACATGTTCCGTTAACTTGAGAGTCGCGATATACCTGAAATACTGTTAAACCGACGTAAACACGTGATGCATAAAGAAAACAAATGTGAATTATAGTATTTCCATTAACCACAGAAGATGAAAGGTGTTTAAGTATAAACGAATGTCGATATCTAATCTAGAACATAATTATATACATCCATAAGGTGAACCTATGTATATTATATACTATGTACAGTAAACCCCGCTAATGCGACCACCTAAAAGATGTATAATTATGGGTGCTATATGCAGGTGGTAGCTTAATGTAGGACAGACGTATGCAGAAAGCTCTTAGAGGAGCTTTCAGCATTACTTTTGTCCTGCATTAAACAACCACCTGCTTATAAAGACATCCATGTTTATGCATTAAGTGGTCGCATTAGAGGGGTTATACTTTATTTGCAAATTACACAGTAGACTATGCGTTAGAAATCAGGTTGTTCTCAAACAAATATTAGGACCATTAATTAAAGACCACGGTATGGCACGCGTGATATTACAGTTCAAGAACGGTCGTCACCCTGGAAACTGGGTTGCTGAAATTGCGAGCATAAAACAGAAAAAACCACATGACTTCAATTGAGCTTATCGCGGATATGCAGCTTACAGTTGCTTTACTGATGCATAGTAGGTGTGCCTCACTATCATACATGTTATAGTAGTGTTGTTGTTGTTTTGCCGCATGTAAATAATGTTGGTTTCTGATTACTATGAGTGTAACACGTATAATGTATAAAGTGTCACGGCATCAGGTAAGTAAAACGTTTAATCGTTCTAGTACTTATTAGCCCGCTCTGAACAACTATTGCATGTTCAACGTTGGGTCTCGTGCTAATTTTACCACTTCTGACCGACATGTACGATTGACCGAGCGTAAATGACAGCTTTGTTCCTGAGATAATCGGCATCTCGTCTTGAACTAAGTTGTTTGAAACTGAGAGTCAAATTTACGAATATTTAGATAAGGGTTAAGTTATAGTCACGTATGTTCGACTGAGCATAGCTTGTGGCCACATATTGAACCAAGCAGCAATTAATCTAATTGACATTTAACAAACGGGGCAAGCTCCATAGAGAATTTCTTCAAGGTTTAGGTTCGATCGATAACCTTAAACCTCATCATGGTGAAAAAAGCAGTATCTGTCCAGTCCTTGATTTCCTGAATATTGTTTTTTGACTTCCAACTCGATCAATGTTTGAGAAACTATTGACCGGGTTCAAGCAGCCTTTATTCCGATGAGACACTGAGTTACACGGCGTTTCATCTTGATCTAAGCTGTTTGCAAATGCTAGTCCCGACGCGCGTATGACGAATTACAAATAACAAGTTATAAAGGAAAATTAAAAGTATGTAGAAGTCGCCATTATAGTGACAAACTGAAGGAGCAAGCCTATCAATAATCCCCTAAAATGCATCTATTCGATTAGTTCTTGTTCCCGATGGTCGTCATATGAATCATCAATCATCGATGGAAAGCGGTCGTATACATTCAGGTGTCGTATCAACTGCCAGATGAATATAGGATTGCTCCGAAAGAGGAGTTAAATGTCATGATATGAATAACCATAATGGCACCAGTGAGTAGATAAAGGTTAATATTTACGCCGTATTACTTCTAAAGGCCGTGATTTACCAGTGGTCTAACCGGTGAACAAATTGTGTTATACGTTATGAATGACAGGTATCGTGTTTCAGACATATAGAGCTGTCTGTGATAAAGTGATCTCGCGGAAAAGGACACCACACATATCCAGGTCAATCTTATTTGATGCACAAGTGATTTACAATAAACAACCAGAGTCAATCTGTATACAATATATTAAAGCGAAACCAAACACAATGCGTATACTATTATGAAATGTGATCATCAGAAATGGTGTTGATAAATAAAATATCATATATCTAGGGAATAGAGACTTGTTTCATACTAATAAATTGTAAATGTTTTATCCTCACATTAAACAAATTGTTACGACGTACGCTGAACCGAAGTTCACATTTCGGATTACATTTCACGCATCCTCGTTATTTTAATGTGAGAAATTTCGATTAACACTATTCAACATTAATGCAAAGAGAAACATCGAATGGGATAGTTAAACAAATAACGTAAACGGGCGTTAAATGCGATTCTGCTCCAGGATCCTTTACATTGCAGTTCTAATTAGTTTTTAATTGTCATAACCAACGTGTCCCTTATAGGACCATGAAAATATTCATAACAAATGAAATCAGGTTATTGCCATGTCACACAAGCTGACCTAAATTCGAAATTAAACATTTTGCCAAAAAATAATTTAAATAAATTAAATTATGTTTTATTAAATATAATTTTCTGACAGCGCGTATCAACTATTAAGTTACATATTTAGTATCATTTCAAATATGCATGTACGTCAATACTAAAAGAGTCATTGAGGAGTTTGGTATGCACTGGTTGTTGAAAACAATATAATTGAAATGATCAATGTTAAAGATAAATACAGCCTACGGACTCGAGGCAGAGCAGCAACTGCAAAGTTGCAGTTCATTTTGAAATATTGTCTAATTAACACGATATGTATCAGTTTATTGATTTATATTCGTGATATTTATTTTTGTGTCACAGCATCTTTCAAAATTCTCCAATATTTGTGTAGATTTATGGCTGACAAAATATGAATAGCATCACCACTGACAATTTAGCACATGCTCCTCTAGAAATGGAGAGCACACAGGCATGACTCAAATACGTGTCAACCTACCTGCATAACAATAAATGTAGTATTAATTATTGCTAAATGTAGATTGCTTAATGAAAGTAAAGTGTAGCTATCTCTGATATGCCAGGAAAATAAGTACATGTATGAGGCCATGCAGAACAGCACAAAACAGTACGACAAATGTACATGCCTATCGAACACAAGACGAGACGCACATAGACAAAATAAACAATAGTGGGATGATGGAAGTACCGCATTCGAATGTTTAGTGGCAATTGTCACGTGGGGCGTCCACTCCCATGCTTGTTCTATATCCGTCCTAAAAGACAATGAGTGTAAATAAACATATTCAATTTCCGGCCAATCAACACCAACCGCAATGGCAAATACAGTGGTAAATTGGATGTAAAAGAAAAAATAATTAAATGAAATAAACAGGATCCACCTAGCGCTAGAGTACATAATGACTGAACTGAAGACAGAGTGACTGTATAACTGTAATAAAGGGTTCGACAAAAACGAGATCCAAAGATCCGACTTCCACCTTTCGCTCCGGATGTTACTTTACAGAGTACTAGGCATTTCCTGTCGGCGTACATGAAAAGAGGGTAGCGTGATTACCAACTGTTTAGTTTAGCTAAATTCTTAATATTATTGTGAAATAAAACGTATATGATATGAGGCTGCATATAACATTTATTTTATGGGAACATTTTGGTGTATTACCATAGTGATCTATCACATTCATAGTTCGACAAACCAATGGGAGCACAGGATCCATCATTCCGTCTAGATGTCATACTTTTAAAATTGTATAGCGTTTCCTAGAGTTTGTTGTCTGACATTGATATATAACATACGTATTCGAATACTACTTGTTGCTGAGTTCAACTAAGTTTGAATTCCTTATAAACCAGTCTGTCGTGTTAGCCTTTGTACATTGTATCTGATTAGTTTACATAATGCATGGTGTGTGCGCATATATTTGCAATGTAATGGTATGTATCAGTTAGTTCCTATGCTTTCAAAATAGTACTTAAGAGCTTATGCAAATCCATAGTGCATTGTATCATGTATTCTTTATTTATATGTTTGTTACTGTATATCGTGCCATGGATGCGGGTAATATATGATAATATTCGTCAGTGCTCTTGATAACACTACTTTAGGTTCTAAGTAAACAACGTTCTATCGTTGGCTTATTTTGATCATATTCTTATTCAAGAATAACCTCTTTTGTGATAACATCTTAAAATCTAGTACACGTTGTAATACTATAATTAGAAACGATCCGTTTGATAAAATATCAAAATATATTAAGCATATTCAGATGTCCAGTCTTAGACTTAAACAGATAGCGATAAAACTGTTTTAGGAAGGCAATTCGTTTTACAACAGTCGGACTCGTATGTATAAGCTACACATGTTCACGAACATGAAGGAAGAAATCTATTTCAACTACATGTATTAATTTTAAAACTGTTATAAAGGGTTGCTTAGCTGATGAATAATGTGGTACAATTATGACTAGCATTTTTTCCCCCAATTTACCAAATGTTAATGTATACAGTTTGTCAAATACAGTTGAACTTCGATATCTCGAACCTCAAGGGACTACATAAATAAGTTCGAGATAACAGAAGTTCGAGTTATCCGATTTCTAATCTGGACACTTTCTCAATTTAAAACCTTAATGCAGGTCTACAGTAATGCTGAAAGCTCCTGTAGGAGCTTTCAGCATTTCTGTAGACCTGCATTAAGCTGTGAAATGTGTTTCTAGATATGCGTAGTGGTACATTTTAGAGCAATTCTGTATTGTAAGATGTTGGAAGGACTAAACGTTTAGTACGAGTTATCCCGTAATTCGAGTAATCCGAGTTCGAGATATCGAAGTTCAACTGTACGACCACCCAGTGCTAATAGGTTCGTTACATCTCGAACATCAAGGAAAACACCGTAGTAATCAACAAGTAACACAATATGTTGTATGCCTCTTTATCATTGGATGATAGATAGTTCAGACACAAACTACCTTGTTCAATATGCAACTGACAGTGATACGTGAATTTTATAAACTGTAAGGAAACTCGCAGCTGACATATATGACATGGACTAATTTCCTGCCAGAATTATCCGCAATAAATGTTTGTACGGGTCAATTTTTGATATGTACACACAACTATAATATAGCAGTTTATAATAGAATTCAAAGTAGTAATGCCTAGCCCTTTCAAAGCCAATGTCGCAAAATGCACCGCGACAAAAAGTGCAGTCCCAGATCAGACGCCGCCTTCTAAAGGCGGCGTTTGATCTGGGACTTCACTTTTTGTCTCAAACTCTGTTGCTATATCTTTGTTTTATTCCTTTGGAATTTGCATTTATTGATCTCATTTACTTATGTTATCAAATGATTTAACAAAAGTGGTTTGCCGACGACAAATAGAAATTTGGCGCCAAAAGGGTTAAGAGTGTCGTGTATTTGGTTCGGTGATTAATTTTGCGACAACAAACATGGATGATCCTCAATCAGCAAATATATCGAAGACAAAAGATAAAATTGAAGACTCGGTTTTATTGACTCTCTTCATGAGTAGTAATTAAAAGTACAATACTACTCGCGACCCCTGGCACCGACTTAAGCAGTATTAAATTTTCAAAACTTATACAATCGAAACTAATGATCCCGAAGGACCAGACAATATAACAACACTGCGAATGAAGTTCGAGGCGACATTTTACGGCCGCCACACAATCACTTAACACCTGTATATTCTAAAAGTGGGTGATCCTCCGAAAGTAAAGGTAGCGATGCCTAGTTTTGAAACGTTTCAGAATGACAAAAAGCAGTGCTCATTCCCTTACAACACATGTGAGACACATACTTGATGTACATTAACACTTTACTCCGTAGATACGACACATGCATATGCGAACCTTCATACCAGGGTTCTGTCTGTTAGCTTTTGAAATAATATAGATTTGTTTGTACAGTTTCTGTCATAATTACAAATATGATGTCATTACCTCTAGCATGTAGTAAAGGTTAACTAAAAACATAACCCCTGTTTTCGAAGCGCTTCAACTACATGTAGACGTTTTCGTTACGTTACACGACGTTTGTTGAAAGTCATTTCTAGTAACTAAATTGCAAATATAGTGAATTAGATGTATGTGACAAGTTGAAATAATTATGTATAGAGACAAACATCTGTAAAACGACTTCTCAATAAACAAACATTGGTCTAAATGCACTTGGTTGTTACCTGTATTATGGCTGTGCGAGAAAACCAAACCTCTAGATACCTGCATGTATACGAAACACCTGTGTCTATAAGCTAACGCATTTATTAAACATGAAAAACAACAATAATCAAAGAGGGAGATCCGTACATGACAGGACACGGCACCAAACGCAATCAAAGAAGAAACGGCACAGCCGCAAGACAAAACATAACGGAACGCATATCAAGACATTACACATTAAGCATATAATGTTGACTATAGGGTGAAAGTTGGAGTACCGCCTTGGAACGGTCAGTAGCCAAAATGGCTACTAGGGGCTTATACCAGGTATGTGGGTACCCGACCTCGCACTTGCCCCACCTTTACCCAAGTCTAAATGTAAATTTACACTCCCCCACCAGACAACTCCGCTGTTACGGAGACAGAGGTGTTGGCAGTAGAACGCGCAATACTGTATGCCACTTAGTCCTAAGTCAAAGACGGTGCCAACTACCACGCTCATCGTCGCCAACGTCAATGTATACATTTCAGTTAAAATGAATATGAGTAAATAAACAGTCAACGAATCGGTCGTAATCGTTATCTAAGTATTGTCTACCCAACATCCACAACATGAGTGACGATGTCAATACTAAATAATTTTCAAATAAACTGAATAAATCTTTTTAATGCCCAGTGTTTCTTAAATTGGACATACGTATGTAAACGGTTTAGATTTAGATCCGAGGATTCTGAGCAGGCTGATACCAGCAAGTATGTGTGTTGTGTCTCCAAAACATGAAAAGTGGACTCGCTCCACAATAAGATCTTGACAGATTCCTGAAATACTATGCGAATAAATGGGTTAGATAAATATCCGTTTTACTGTAATAATTGTGTGACAATGAGAATAGTTAGTGATTGTTTATATAAATGTAGAATCTGCCAGTGATTGGTCGATGAACAAGGGCTTGAAGGCAACGCGTGGTCAATCCATATTACAGTTTGAAGAGACGGGCGACACATGATCATGTCCATATGCGGAATTAATTTATTAGAATAGGTTTATGTTACATTGACATATTTCTTTTTTATCTAGAACTGCATCTCGTTAGGTGGTATCTGATCTTGATCTGTTCTGTTACCCGCCCACGTAAGCACAGGGAATATGTTACGAATCATCAAAGGTCGCGTATGCAGCAATTTCACAGTTGGGTGTAGATGTTTTCATGTTTAAATTGATGTTTGTAACATATATAGTACAGTAATATAGCACTAATAGTGATCATATAATGTATTAACCTAGGAGTAAAAAAGTCGGTTGTTTAATACAGGATAAATGTAATGCAGAATGCTACTATATGAGTCAGATTACAGTATAACCTGCTTAAGGTGCCACCTGTTTTGAAACTGCAGAAGTATACCTAGCCCACTCATTTGTGACAATCGTAGCAGGTTCTCGATATTTTAGATCACCTTCATAACATTGGATAAACGCTGCCCCTTTCCATTGGCATACAAGATGAAAATAACAAGCCCTAACTGAATTGGAAATAAGCCGATCTCTCGGTTTATCGTGATATGGTCACCACAAAAGACGTCATGTGCTTGACATAAAGTGTTGAAAGGTCGAGATAACAAGCAGTATGCAATAATTTATAGGTCGAACACTAGAGATAATAAGTCGCGTGTTCGTCATATTTCAGCAATGTTGAATCCAAACCGTACGTGTTATAAAGGTAGCACTACACCATTGATTCCCTTTTATCCATATGATTTAAATATATCATTTACGCGAACAAAATACTATTGATTTGGCTGATTTTACATTTACCTATTATGAAAAACCGATTGTGTTCACTCAACTTACTCCTGTGGTTGAATATGATATGTGCCAACATTCTAGACATATTTCAGACGCCTCTGATCGGCGTCTGCACTATTTGTTGAATTGATTATAATATCAATCGTATACACCAGCATATATTTTGTTTGAAGTGCCACTCTAGGTGGAGTGTGTATGCTCCAGACTTTTATGTTTTACGCGTTTACCGCAACAACTTTGGTGTAAATTGGGAGAAGTAAATCTAACAATGTAAACAGCCAATGCATTTGAGAAAAAATAATGACGATTACTTTTGTGAACATTTTTGTTTTTTGACCGTGATAGAACGCTAAACCTTATTTTGATACAAAATGCAAGGAATATGAATTTGAGGTGACATGTGTTTTTAAATTTTTGTCAATAAATACGCATTTTACGCCTTTGCATACAACGTAGATCCATATCAGACTACTCCTATAGGAGCCGTATGATCTGAATCTGCTTTGTTTGGTCATGGAATAATATAGATGCAGTATATTCGACAGCCAAACATCCATGTGTACATGGGCAATTATAACATTTAACCCATTTGCCCCCAGTGAATTATTTCATGGTTATATATTGGATTAGTTCATTTTTTATCTAAGAGGTACCTGGTCTAAATTTTCAATTTCGTTTTGTTTTATATTGAAATTCCTATCAGCAAACAGTGTAGAATCTGATCAGACGCCGCATTATGAGGCGTCTGATAAGAGTCTACACTGCTTACCTATGTCCCGTATATGGGATCGTGCGAGCAAGTGGGTTAATCTAGATGATATTCACGACGTCATTCTTTCTTTCATAAATATTCATGGAAGAAAGGGTAAGTAGGATATGGGAAAATATTCGTCACTTAGATGGTGACATTCATTCGGAACAGCATGAGATGTAGAAACATTACAGCCAAACGCGTTAACAAAGAAATATGTGATATCCTATATCGATATATTCCAGAAAGCAACTGGATATATGTCGCAGTCTTTTTCCAACATTACGATTATGAACACGGCTATCGATTAAATCTTTGACAGCCAAATATTGTAATCCTCAGAACTTTTCAGCTGTTCATTTTATTTTCATTTTCCTTTATTTCAAACATATAACCAAAGCACAAAACAGTTTGGATTCTGATGAGACGCCGAGTTACTTGGTGTCTCATCTAAATCCAGACTGTTTGCATACATACTCCCAAATTCGCCTACGGCAGTGAAATGTTAAGGATTTTCTCCCTGGAGTGATACTCAACGCCGTATTCCTGTGTCAAAGAACATAATTAGATTAGTCCGCGTTCCAACCATTGGCCTCCAGGTCAGTTCAAATGTAAGTTATTACTGGTAACTTGATGTACTATCGTTTGCTCGTATTACCCTTTAGTCAGCTATGGGCGAATGAGTGAATACATATGCAACCAGTTTGGATCCAGATGAGACGCCGAGTAACTCGGAGTCTCATCAGGATCTATACTGTTTGACACCCTGGTTGTCTTTTGGTAGACAAATTCAATATAGTTTGACTTTTGGAAATGTAGTAGTTAACAATTCTGTAAAAACACTTTGCTCAGCAGGCTACAGGTTAAGCGATCTGAGTATCGATGTTCCAACAGTATGACTGGTTCTCATATGACGCTGTTTACTACCATGTGGTATTTGTTATACTACACGTGTTTAATATAACACGCAGTCGAAATATAAATAGGACACTTTTGTGTCCATGCACTATTGATTTGGTGGACTTAAATGTATATGAACCGAGACATGCCCCGTATCATATCAATTAAGTCAATTCGTTTGGTGAATCGTATGTATTTACTATTGATTTTATAAAACCCGTTGACTAATATAAATATTACACTCGACAAGCTGCGTATCGTGATACATGTATTTAGTCACTTGGTTTAGCAAAACTCAATAGTAAATTAACTCTCATGTACTATCCTTTATTTTCATATGATTGTTATCTCTTCTTTAAGCAACGATACAATGAACAGTGCCTTCAAACATCGAATACTGTTGCTCTGACACATGCAAGACCGTTATGTAGACCGTTATCGGGTTTGAATTTAAGTCATATTGTCGACTACATTATATTACATGTTTAACATTTCTCTTGCTGAATTTTAAAATACATGTCTCCTTCTTTAACCATGCCCTGTTGTATAATTACATATATTTCCACTGTGTACAAGTATTTCGCTGTGCAATCACTGCTGTGGAGTGCACAGGTTGCACAATCAACTTGTAAATAGTCAGTCTCATCTGGGTCTTCACTATTTACAGGTTGGTTTATTGACGTGAATAGCAAGCGAAGGGTTAATACATTGTGGGTAAGTATAACGCAATACAGTAACAGTATATAAAACGTTGATGAATAATGACGATGATGCAGATGGTTACCTTTCGGCAAATATGTTATACTAGGCAACACATGGGTCAAAGTACTGTTTCGTTCTTGTCAGACATGATAACGGATTAAACAGCATTCACAATGACAACTAAACCAAGAAAGCAGCTGGAACAAAACTCATGCCAGTGTTGAGGAAAAAATGCTTTATTTCAGAAGTCATTTGATCGTCTTTGGTCAGAACTTTGTATGTCCTTGCATAATCATAATATCTAAATAATAATGTTGCTCTCTGTTTAATCTCCTACCATGCTTAAACATGTTTTACGCAGCCATTTTACGCTTGCGTAAAACCTCGCTTGTATTATTAGTCATACAGTTCTTACCCAGGGTACATGACGATTTATTCCCGGCTGAAACAAATTATATTGCTCGAGCCATTAGGTAAAGAAAAGTATAACGAATGTATTATACTGCAAAGTTGTACGGTAAGGATAATTTATGAAAATCTATTTTGGCATGTTGAATCACTAAACACGATAATTCCCCTAAAAGCGCCCCGATACATTATTTCTACCTGAAGGTATCTGAAGTGGTGTGTATTATGTTTCATCGGCGTTCTTGTTATAATAGATGGCTGAACGATATAATAACTAATCTAGGAAACTGTTTTATTGATCATTTCAAACAATAGTGTTTTTAATTCATTTCTGCATTTTTTGTTTACGTATTAATAGTTATCTATTATTGTTAAATCTTATGGTGCCAACATCAATGTTAGTATTCCGCGACGTCACGTCACGTCGTACACCCGTTACGCCGAGGTCACATCGGTTGTATATAAATTATGTTTATACTTTGAAAATTAGTCTTTATTAAAGTATTCAACTAGTTGTTCGCATTTATATTTGCTAGCATAACAGTTATGAAATTAGCTACTGTTTAGACAAGTCGAGAAGTCTTTCATTTTGTTTCTGACCATAGCTATGTGGGGCCTGTCATGAGGAATGTATATTCACCCTGTCAGCTCACAGGGTACATGCACTCATGTACGTGGCTAGTTAACCAATCAGAAGTGCGGATTTTACTTTGCAGTATAATACTAATCTATAGATGCAAGTAAGATAATAATTAAAGTAGTAAGAGTGGGTTTTTTTTGTTATTAGATCTACATACTGATCACAATAACTACACTTCTTTCTTTTCCATGTGTTTCTTCCAAATCATATTGATGGACCATTTAGTGCCAAGTATGGTTATTATTTGCACTGTATAGGAATAACTGTGTTCCCTTGTACTATTGACCTGACGAATATGCGTCAGCAATAACGGCATAAAAATATCAATCACTGGATTATTTCTTTAATAGCACATTAACACACTGGAGTTTTGGTCATGACAGAAACTGACCAATCAGCCTTATACAAGACCAGAAGCAAACAGAGATATTTTTTATCAGAATCCGAATGATCTGTGGCTACACAATATGCATGGGCATAACATTTGTCTCTCTATTGGTTAATCGGCTAACGATATAAGTAACTAATCCACGATGCGTTTTACCCAAATTAGCCTCATCCCTCAACACCGACGTTACTCTGATTTGAGCTAGTCGCAAATAGAACCCGAACACACAGTTTCAAAAGTAAACTCTAGTTGCACAGTAATAAACTACGCAAATTTCATATACTTGTATGCAAACTTTTAAGCAACATATACATGCTGGATATTTTTTATTTAAATTTATATTGCGTAATATATGAAAACAATTTGTTATTTTATAATATAATTGCAGTATATAAATAAAACATAATACTAATAAATCTAGTCTGTGTGTGCTTTTACGAATTTAAAAGTAGATGTACAAGCTTTGAAATTATAAGCTGCGAGAGAATCCTCGTCTTTGCGATCAAACGTAATTCGTTTTATTGTGTCGTAAACATTAATACACGACAAAATATGTTTCCCTGTATTGCAGCCATTTGAATTTACGGCAATATTTATGAAGGAAAATAGCGCTTTGTCACGACGCATTTCCACGCGCACAATTTCGTATTTGGCTTAGGATGTGGAGCAAGATCGCCACTTACCAAATTACATGGCCAGTGCATTGGCAAACATTGGCTGAATGGCGGACGTGTACTCATTGAACATTATAAACCTAATACGAAATAGTTTTGAAGTACTTAAATGAATATATCACAAGTTGGTAGCATGAGCTCAGTTTGAGGAAACACACCTCTCACGTTGAATATAGTCTTTTTGCATTGCCATGCTTCTTGCTTGTTTTATCAACGCAGACGGACTACATGATATTGTCATAAAACTAGTAGCAAACGCTTTCACTACTGAATTGTTCGTTAGAGTAATTGTAACAGCAACGTATTAACGCTTAACCCATTTGCTCTCAGTGGATTCTTCCATGCTTATATATGGGAATAGTCTATCTTTTATCAAAGGGATGCCCGGTCTAGATTTTCTTTTTTGTTTTGTTTTATATGGAATTTCCTATCAGCAAACAGTGTAGATTCTGATCATACGCAGCATTATGCGGCGTCTGATCAGACTCTACACTGTTTGCCCACTTCCCATATATGGGATCGTGGGAGCAAATCGGTTAACCTGCTGCATAATTATAAATTGCCAATCGCTTTCTGAATATCAATCCAACGAAATGTATCAAAATAAAGAACTGAAGACAATTATTGTATGGCAAATAGTATATCATCTCATCAAAGGGCTCCCTCGGGATATTAAGGATCGACCCCGCGCTTTAAGAATTTAATTGGTCTGGTTTTATGTTCTTATGGAAATGGGTGAGAGTAGACCCGAAGGCAGATAAATACAAGTACAGCATGAACACGGCCATAGTACACCCGAGGACGGACACATGTAGTTGCCTTGTCAATGCAGACATAAGTAAGTCTCCGCTGTCTTGAAACCACGTTATTTGGAATAAGTCGTTTTACTGTACTCAGTAACATTTATTTTGAAAACTAAATGTGTCTCCTAGACTAAAACTTAAAGCAAACGAAATTGTTTTAGATGGAATGTATTTGGCACCAACACATTACTAACGTATCGCCAAATTATAGTATTCCATTCTTTAAAGTTACTCATAGATAATAATGTCTAAAACGTGACTTGGTAATTGCTGTCCTCCATTAGAAATTGACATTGATCTGACCCATTTCTTCCCAAGATGTATATATATATTCATCTCGATTATGCCTTATGTATAATGCATAACTGTTAACTACAAACCTCTTGCGATGTATTGCTTGCATATATTTCAATTAAGGCTCATACTAAATACCATCAGAGAGACATTTATTGATTTCTTGAAAACGTTGGCTTTTCATTCCCGATTGCTAATTACTTGAAAGTGTTTCTTTGGAAACGACTTTTAATGAGGCATTTGCCAATAGTTGATGGCACTGCTCTTAACCCTTTCCTTCATATTAACGCATTTTAACGCGTTTGCAAACCAAGTAGACCATATCAGACGGTTTTTCTTGGATTCGTCTGATCAGGGTCTGCTCTACATGCTTATGAAACAATACAATCTACTAATACCAAATATGCATGTGTACACATGCCAATATAACAATTCAGCTAATACTTATCCATGGTGTCCTTATTTCTTTACCTATTCTGAACAGAGAAAGGGTTAACCATACGCCTGCTAAGCGTAACAAAACTAGCATTTGCAATAGATTGAACTCATATGACATGCTGTGTAATTCGGGGTCTCAGCAGGACCCGAGTAGTTTGACACCCGGGCAGTAGTTTGTCAATTATATTCCTGATATTCATGATATTATTATGTCTTACTTGAAAATGCATTGGATAAAGGGTTTAGTAAAATGTTTCCTGTTTATGTTGAATGTGGTTTATGAAATAGTTTTGCTGTTTAATGGGAAGTTAGCTTGGTATATCCTGTAAAGGTTTTCGCATAACTATAGGCAACTGCTTATGTCTCAGTAACAGAAGATGGAGATTGCATATCTACATTTGTATCACCGATTGACTAAAGTCACATATGTCTTCCGTGACATTTATACAGTAAACCTTTCTATAGCGACCACGATGTAGATATGAGAGTATTTAAAGACAATTGATTGCTCAGTGCGGAACTAAAATTTCCGTTATGAATTGGGTGTATTCTGTATACCCCAGGCATGCATTAAAGCTCGAATATTAGGCAATTGGATAAAAAACTACTGACAGTAGGAGACCCTTCCAAAAATGCCAAAGGAGTGGTTGCCTCAAAAGGATGTGTGTGGGGAGGTGCGTGCGTGTGTGAATATGCGTGTGCGTTTGTGTGTTTGTAGGGAAGTGTAGGGTCGTGTGTATGTGGGGGGGGGGGGTGTGTATGTGTGTGTGTATGTGTGTGTGGAAGGATACAAAGTGAGATATTTACGTTATTTCTGTATTTTGTTTACTATTTTGTAATTATTCTCATTAATATTCATGTGTATGCAAATAAGGTATTTACCAAATATAGCCTTTAAAGAAAAGCACAAGGTCTTAGCTTTACTTTGGTACCAGTTTTATACAGTTAGTACACACACTTTCTGTGTTATGGAAGATTTTTGCAGGTAGGGATCGACTAACAAAATATGTGTGAACAGAGTGAAATGAATGATTACTATGGAAACATATAACATGTTATTTAGAGTTAATTGTTTGGTCCTCAAATTTGATATTTCGTTTTCTGAGGATTTGTTTATCATGTTAAACTGCATTTGAGGTTGTTTTCTGATAATTGTAGGATAAAAAGTGAATAGTTTACATTTATTACGTTATTGCTATATTGTTTTTACTATTTTTAATGTTCTCATTTATATGCATGAGTATGCAAATAAGGTAATTTAAAACAACAAGCTGGAAATAAAAGCACAATGTCTTATCTCCAATTTGGTACCAGTTTTATAGGTTTAAGACAAAACCTGGCTGTGGTATGGAAGATTTTGCAGGTACGGTCCATAATTACGAAAACTGGGGTGTTGCCATGGAAACGGTGAAAATGGTACTTAAAATTAATGCTTTTGTCTTCAAATTAGATATTTGTTTTCTGGGGGTTGTGTCATCATGTTAAACTGCTTTTGAAGTTCTTTTGATATTTGTAAGATAAAAAAATTAAAGTTTTACATTATTTCTTACTTGTTTCTACTATTTTTAAGGTTCTCGTTAATATTCATGAGTATGCAAATAAGGTAATTTAAAAAAAAAAATGAAAATATAAGCCCAATGTCTTATCGTTCATTTGGTACCAGTTTTAGAGGTTTAGGACAAAAACTGACTGTGATATGGGCGAATTGGAAGGCATGGGTCACCATTAAGAAAATGGGGGGGGGGTGGTTGCCATGGAAATGGTTAAAATACACATAGCCTAAAATAATTTAAACTTGACTACATTCGCGATTCTGATTCAGAAGAATTTTTTGAAAGTTTTGATACCCATGAAAAAAGTCTAGGGGGATGCATGGTAGACACTATTGGCTCCCTGAGTAATACAGCCGATGTAGTTTACTCCCTAGTTCGTTCTACATTTGTACGGGTAATAGGCTTTCTTGTCATTTGGTCTATTCTTCTTAATTGTATGCATTCCATCTGACAGTAAATGAGAATATTTCAATCCAATGCATTGCTTCCTAGATAGCAGGAATCGTCACGTGGCTTATTCTTGCTAATTGAATGCATTCCGTCTGACAAAATATGAGGATATTTTGATCCCATGTATTGCTTCTTGTCAGGAATCGTCTAATTGAAAGATTCACCATCATCATCATCATTATCATCATCATTTATTACCATTATATTATTATTATCATTATCATTATCACCATCTTCATTATTATTATCACCATTAGCATCATTCATCGGCGCTATTTAAATTACATTTTTGATGTTACAGTGCCATGAATCATATTATCTATATTCATAATATTATAGAACACTGTAGACTAGACATGTGTAGTTTTAAATCATGCATAAAAATATTGGCTATCGTTTCCACACATCATATCAGAACTAAAATATATTCAAACAGGGTATGAATGTTTTCTGCGCACATAACATATAAACGCATTTCACGCCTTTGCAAACAGAGTAGACACGATTAAGTGACTCCTGTAATTATGACATGCCTTATTGAATGTCCTGACCATATGTCATGGTTTGTGCTTTATTGTTTCCAATTGCGACGTGACTAATGTTGGAATCACATTGTGGTAAGCATTTCACTACCTGTACATTTTAGACAAGTGATATCCTATTAACATTTTCCAATTAGATACCTTGTCAATACCCTCAAACAAATAATCTGAGTTCAATCTGTGCATTCCTTTATTTAATGCGACCTCGCAGTTTGACAAATATAAAAAGGAAAAACCTCTTTAATCAACACAAGCAATATTGACAGATGAAATTAGCTTTTGTGAAATCATTTTGTTTGTGTTGAATTCCTCAGGATTAGTTGATTTTATGATGATTTTTTGTTGAACAAAATAGCGTTTTGAAAAAATCCTGACATTTTGTGAAAAGGAAGTTTGTATACATGTATTTCAACACAGAAATGGAACGGCTTTAGCTTAGGAGGTTGTTCTTCTTGAATGTATTGACAATGCATATAGAAGGAAAGTGATTCATTGTGACTTCTTTTTCAGATCTGCAGACTACTAGAGATTTTGCATCCAACCCTGTATAAAATGAGTCATTGTATGTTTGAGATTAGTGTAGTCAATTACCTTTTGTATTTGTCGAATGAATAAAGCCTCAAATACGGAATACTACCGAAACATAATTTGTGTTGACAGAAAGTGTTATGTATAACCAATTGTACTCAGGCTTCAGTGTTTGATTAATATTATTATTATTATTATACCACATTTATATAGCTCTCTTTTCACAAAGGATATGGGCGCTAAAAAGCGCTCCACATAGATAAACCTTATGTACAAAACAGGGTATATCCAATGCATATATAATATTTGAAATAAAATATATGTAATACTTATATATATAGATAAGAATAATAATAATAAAAAATATATTTAGAGCATAGGTAAACCAACTTCATCCATTCCGTAAGTTTATCTGTCTGTCATATTATGTTCTATTATTCAATGCACAGTGTCAGTACGTCCCACAGTTATGACTCAGAACCATCATACTTGGTTACTTGTTTTTTGGCATACAGCACTAAACATAAAATATTGCAAAATATTACATATATTTGAAAACTGGGTAACATGAAAGATCAATTTGAAGTTCATGCATATATACTAAGCAATACAAATAAACAACTGTTATATACGCGCATTATGCAACCCCACCAGTCAAACACTATTCGACTTGCTATGGCAATGATAATCCATATTTTAACGGAGTTGTAATTGGGTATATCCAAATATTAATTACAGAGTAAATGTCCTATTATGGGAACCCGAAAAGCCCAGCCAAAGTAGAGCTAAAGAGAGTATCCCTTATACTGTTCCTACAACATATCCCGCCGGCTGCAATGGCAAAGGAATCATATCGGACAAATCGAGACTGATTGTGACACGCGATGCTGCATCGGACCGTACAGGCTTATCCTGCCCGCTAATATAATAAATGACCCAGTTCACTGGTAAATGGAAAAGTAGTAAAGTCAAGCAGGCAAAGCCACATACAAGACGCAACCACCACCCAAACACCGATAGACAGCATGACACACATACACACACACAACCACACACCCAAACGCACACTCACACACGATATGAACACAGAAAACACCAAACGACACACAAGAACCACAGACAAACGTTCCACACATGAACAAAATCACCAGCACAAAGACGCAAGGCAAACAAAAGGAAGGGTGACAAAGAGAGTACCGCCTTGGCACGGTCAGTAGCAAAAACACCACTGGGGGTTTAAACCGGTTTACGGACGTCCTAACCTCACACCTCTCTCAAAGTCACCCTAGCTTTACAAATAGTGTAAATAAAGGTATCCCCGCTGGACTTACCCACAACATAGACGACGGTGAACACAGGACAACATGTAAAACATAGCGTAATAACTGTGACAATCCGTCAAATATGGACTCAACGGCTTTGCTGAAGTCAGAGCACCTGCAGGTAAGCCGTTAAGGGCACGACAGGGAAAAAGTAATACATGAGTCTGGTAAGCTCATCCTGAAATAGGGAACCTGAGTTCGCTTAACAGGAATCCCTGGCACTAGTCGAGGGCAGGACAAGTCATGCCAGCAAAACACCCAATGTGCCAGCGCAGTAATGGGATGTCCTGTTTTACTACGGTGCTCCCTCCGGCATTGGATCTGGGGTCACCAGAGGTACCAAACATACAGGGTAGCCCCGTTTGACAACAGCACTCCCTCGGAATCTAACACCTGGACAGCGGAATCCCGCTGACACAACACCCGCACGTACAGCAGCAAGTGGATTCCCTAGAAAATCCATACGCATTACGGATGTTTTTTTGTTGTTCGTTTATTTATGTTTTATTTATATTTTTGATTTCATACAATTATACCTTATTTTTATATATCGATAATTGTCCAATCATTAGGGCCAACTATGTGAGCGACTAAGTTATCTTCAAACGGTAGTTGATTCGATCAAGATTGTCTTTCCAAATTTCCTAATCGAATTCGTATTGTCCAGTACTAGATCAGCTTTTGATTGACATCATGTGTGGACGCGTGTTGATCTATCATCTGCTACACCGCTGAACTTATTCAGTAGTGTTCATCTTACATTTCTCCTCTCAATATATTGGATATGCTACCACTTGCCACTTACCCCTACACATTCGACGGAGAAACATACAATGAGAATATGAACAAGATGTGTTTGTGAAACACTATGCCCCCTCATATATTTGACCTCTGACATTGAAGGATAACCTTGACCTTGACATGTCACCCCTCAAAATGTGCAGCCTCATGAGATACACAAGCATGCCAAATATCAAGTCTCTATCTCTACTGGTCCAAAAGTTATGGCCAATGTTAAAGTTGGCGATTTGACCCATATATTTGACCTCTGACCTTGAAGGATGACATTGACCTTGACACGGCCCCCTCAAAATGTGCGGCTTTATGAGATACATATGTAAGCCAAATATCAAGTCTCTATCGATACTGGCTCAAAAGTTATGACCAATGTTAAAGTTGCTGACAAACAAACAGACAAACAGACAAACGGACAAACAGACAAACAGACAGACAGGGCAAAAACAATATGCCCCCCGACTATCGTCTATGGGGGCATAAAAATACTATAGTTCCTCCTACTAAGACCTTAACTATATAGGTATCAAGTATTCATGAATAGGTCATGTCTCTTATACTGAAGTACAACGTTATTTAAGCAACTGCATGCTTTGCTCTAGACGCAGATAAAGCAGTTCGTGGACGGCATGAAACCATATACAAGAATCAGCAAATTGAGCCATTTCAGCAGCATCAGCAAACCTTAACCTATACCAATCTGCTGAATAATTAAACTGGTTTCTGAGTATGAATTAAACAAACAGTTGTATCAAAATGATCCACAGAAGAAAATGATTGCATGACAAAATGGCTGGTCATGAACGAAGTACTACTTCAAGTGCCTTTTAACCATGGTCTACACTGTTTGCAACGGTCTTATATACTCGTTTCCTGGACATTGAATGTTTAACTGCTTGTAATTTGGAAGAGGAGCATACACATGTAGCAAAGCTAAGGCATGCTCTATTTAACATTTTAAAGCCCGTGATCCCAAAAATGGAAAAAGGCAAACAGTTTTGACTAAGATCAGTTGGCTCTTCCAGGTACCCTCTCATCAGGGTTAAAACTGTTTGCTGATTTAATGGATGTCAGGCAGATGTTCGAAAGGACGGATGTTGGCGAGTTGACGGTAGATAATACAATGTGTACAGTGTTAGTTATCCCAAGCTAAAACACACGGTTATAAATACAACCGGTCGTATTTGCCGTGCTTGACATTGTTAAAAAAACAGTTTCGGGTGCAAAGGATCTTTCGTGTGTAAATGCGGACAATTATAGTCTAGCTTTTATTTCAATACCAAAAATGCCCTCTGAGACCAGGCTTAAGCGGTATTCATTTTTCAAAACATTTAAGAATTCAAATATCTAAGAACGGACATAGACTACCAATTTCAATCTCACATCTTACACACAAAAATGAACCATTTAAACAAGCCACTCCTTTCAAGATCATCACATATTTTGGCAATCACGCTGGCCTCTTTGAATGTACGCCGACAAGAAAGGTTTAATAGTACTCTAGGAAGGCGACCTAGAAATCTAGAAACGGAAGGAAAACGTCGGATATCTGTACTATTTCGTTTTTGTCTTACCCTTTATTACTTTTCTACAGTTACTCTGTTTGCAGCTCAATCATTGAGTACACTAGCGATAGGTGGAGACAGTTTGTTCACTTAAATGTTTTCGTTATACAAGCACTTTACCACTGTATTTGCCATCGCGGTGGTTGTAGATTAGTCGGAGAGGGGATACACTGTTTGTCGTTTAGGATGGGGAGGGAATAAATGTGATATTGAGCGCCCTAAAACCGGTTTAACCCCCAGTGACTTTTGTCACTGACCGTTCCAAGGCGGTACTTCCATCTTCCCCCTATTGTATGTTTGTTTTGTCTTTGTGCGTCTCCTGATGTCTTTATAGTTATGTACATTTGCTGTTTCCTTGTGTTGCTGTTCTGGCGGCTGTTTGTTCTGTATGTGGTGTTTCCTGCATGACTCATTTTTGTACCGTTTTTAACCTAAATACGCCACTGCTTATTTGTCGTAATTGCATTTCGTCAGGTTCATTCGCCAGCGACAGTACTGACACAGTTTGTATGTTTAAATTTTTAATGAATCATCCGAGAAAGGAGTAAACATGTGTAACAGAGTACTACAACAAACATTTACAACCAATTGCCTTGTCTATATCCTTGCAACACGGGTTTTTATTTCAGTAACCCTTACCCCTCTTCCATTTCGGCCTTTGTCGTATGCCCAAACAGTTTGGTCAAGATGAGAAGCCGAGTTAACTGGCTCGTAAGGATCTAAGCAGTTCGGTACTTTATCAATCAACTCAGAGACTTGATCGAATTGAACGTAGTATAAATATAACATATCCAAATGTAGACATATGTTAAAGGTTAAATCTGTACAGTAGGCAACCAAAAACATTGAATTTAAGTACAAATGCGGCAGATGTGTCATCTGTCTAGTTTGATTAGCTTGTTGCTATATTGATTTTGTACAACCAAAGTAAACAAATCAAATACATGTCTATTTGTTCTGCGAATGTTTGAAGATTATGACAATTGGAAAATGTCACTTTTGACAGAACATTATAGATATGGTTTGATATATAAGTCTTGTGAAATCGATTATCCAAAACCTGACACTGTACGTAACGTTTATGGTAGGAAGTCAATGTGATAAATATTCTTAAAATTGTAAGCAACCGCAATCAGTGATTCGAGTATATCTACTTCAAGGATTTGTTAAGCAATTTGTGTATGTGCTATATTGTCTCTCTGACTTTGTCTCTGTTTTTCGCTATCTCTATCAATGTCTATGTTTCAGTCTGTCCTTGTCCCTGTCCCTGTTATTCTCCTCTCTCTCTCTCTCTCGGTGTATCTTTCTATTTTTGTCTCTGTTTGTCTCTGTTTGTTTCTCTGTCTCTCCGTTCCACTGGCTGTCTCTCTCTCTCTCTGGCTATCTTCCTCTCGCCCTTTGGAATACTATAGATAAACGGTAATTTGTTTTGAGATCCCCATAATCTAGATGGTAATAGATCATTTGCATATGTGTTGATCAAGCCCATGTGTTAAATCGGAAGGCTTGAAACTTAAAAAAAACCGGTTCTCGGACAATCGAATGCAAGCCAACCCTGCGAAGCTCATGTATCTGGGAGAGAAACAGACGCGATTTAGATCTAACTTTCAGGTTGTATGAACACAGCGTCAATGCGAAGTTTACCAGGGGTCACCGAACTTGTCAAATTGTAAGCGACCTGTTGACAAGATACGCAAAAGGGCATCGAATCAGCTTAAAGTCATGGCAATAATTGGTTGTAACTTGAAAAACTTGACTTCCTATCTAAACATTTGACGTCTTGTCTTAATATTTTCAAAGAACATATAAAAGATAACTTTGATAACATAAAGGAAACTTTAATTAAACTTTAAAATTAACAGTACAACTTTTCTTCATTGAGCTCTTATAATTTCTCTGCACTTTATACTAGTCTACCTTACTATCTTACAAAGGATAAACTGATTGAACTGATAGAAAAGACTTTGCCAGAGAAAATAAAATGTTCCTTGTTTGTAATGTTCAATGTTCATGCTTTTAGAATTCAGAAGTTGAACATTATACAATGTGGACTTGTCTTGGTGTTTGTAGATCTCTAACATTTCTTTTAGATATTATGTTTGTGCTCTATGGAAATACCATATATCGTTAAGCTGTTGGTATAAATTGCCCCCCCGTTGTTGCAAATATGTTTTTGTTTTGCTATGAGAGGGATTTTATGCTAATCTTAGAACCGGATACACAAGCTGATGCTGATAATGCTTTTAATAAAACGTCTTAATAAAAGATATTTATACGAAATTTTCATTTTGGATAATCCTTATCTTGAAACTATGATTTCTTCAACTTACCCAAAATAACTGCCTTTAAACAAAGCCAATCGATCTGACATCTGACATATGGCTTCGTTATTGAATTTGAATATTTCCATCACAGATGATAAGGTTTCGTCAAATATATACGGGTGTTTTTTTTTAAATTGTTAATTATCCTTTTCTAGATAGAGATGTGTCCCATTCTACATCTTATGGGTTTTATATTACTCACCATATTCGGTTGGCCCGAGCCTGTTCTTCGCCAGAGGTTTTTAATACCCATAATTTAACTATAACTGATAAACTACTTAAACAAGATTACAGATAGCACAAAATTCGGAAAGCTTTTTCTACAATTTATTATCCAAAATTACCCCATATTAGTAAACATAATTGCAATCTACGGGCGGTAAAGCAATAAGGTATTTCTCACCCAGAATTATATGGTGATGTTACAAGCTACACATGTCTACAAACCTAGGACAATTCGGGGTCATATCCATATTCATTTTTTTAAATGCACTAAAACGTTTAGAACGAAATTGTATGACACCATTTTATTGCCACGAACTGCATGTTTGGTAATAAATTTCTTTAACATCATTCGGTAGCTACGCTTCCCTTTTTGCCTTCACGAGTTCGGGCTGAGCGTAGCACTATATGGTGGTTTACTCTTAAACCCGGAAACGGGATCAGATTACCAGACTCGTGTATTGCCTTCTGTTTGTCGTGCCCTTTAATGAGGCACTGCAGTTGCTCTGACTTCAGCAAAGTCAATGGGTACATATTTGACGGAATCTTACCGTTGTTGTTATGCTACGTTTTGCATATTGTCATGTGTAGACCGTCTTCTACGTTGAGGGGATGTCCGGCGGGGATACCTTAACTTACACTGTTCGTTTTACTAGGGTGGGTTGATATAAGTGTCAGGTTAAGGCGTCCGTAAACCGGTTTAAAACCTAGAGTGGCTTTGGAAATAAGTGTGAGGTTAGGGCGTCAGTAAATCGGTTTAATCCGCCAGTCTTGTTTTACCACTAATCGGTCCAAGGCGATTCTCACTTTGTCACCCTTTCTTTTTTCTATCAATGTTTCGGTGGCCATTGCATCTTGTGTGTGGCTTTTCCTGCTTGACCTTTTTAATTAAACCCCCGGTGTTGGTTTTGCCACTGACCTTCCAAGGCGTTACTTCCTTTGTCACAGTTTCTTGTTTTGTGTCTTTTTACTTGTGCGTGTGTTGATGCTCAAATTGTCATCTGCTTGACTTTACTACTTTTTCATTACTATGTATTATTCGTTTGTCCGTTGACTTATCAGTGGCAGAGCAAATGCATTTAAAATTGCAAAAAAATACAATACATAGCCTTAAGTTTATACACTCACATGAATACCTTATTTTCGTTATGTTTTCTGTCGAGTAATAGGAAACGTATGAAAACTACTATTATTCAAGTTTATAACAATTTACACAAAGATAATCTTACCCGATAACCGAGTCTACACTTTTCTCTTTTCGCATTGCTACTTTTGCTTTCGAAGAATCTCCCACTTTCATTATATATTTATTTCACAAAAGCAGGTGTTAAGTGTTTGTATGGCGGCCGTAAAAAGTCGCCACGTACTTCATTCTCAGTGTTATTATATTTTCTGGTCCTTCATGACCATTAGTTTTGATATTTTGAAACTTGAATACTGCTTAAGCCGGTCCCAGGGGCACGAATAGTGTTGCACTTTTGATTACTACTCATGAACAGACTCAATAAAAAAGAATCTGCAATTTTCTCTTTTTGCATTGCTACGTTGCTTTCGAATGATCTTCCACTTTCAGAATATATTAAACAGCTTCATGAACGTGTTGATTAAAAGGAATCTAATAACAGTTTCAGATGTACAGATACAATTGAGCTCCCAAAGGTTAGAACAACCAGTTATGGTTCGAGATGTATTAGGTATTCGGCAGCTACGCTATGAAACTCTTTTCCAAATCACTTAAGAGAAACATCTTCAACCAGCCAATTCAAATCCACGATGATGACAAGATAGTATCTGTTTAATCTATGATGTGTTGTGCGTTTAACTGAATTCAAACGAATGTGTTATTATTGGCCGACTGTCGAACCTGATAAGATGCATGCTGTCTGCAAATACCAGTCAAAACGCAGTTAGTTAGAGAAGGGTAAGTGGATGACCATGATAAGTGCAATGGTAAAGTATAAGCTTGTTTTAATGGCTATATCTCCTTAACATGTCCGTACTATAAACGTAACTCCGCTAACCTAAACCGGAGTCGTATTTGAAATACGTTAGATCCAGATGAGACGCTGAGTAACTCGGCGTCTCACCAGAATCCAGGTTGTTTGACACTAAGTCAATGGTTGGTCAATGTTTGCGCGTTTTGACACTTGATCAATAGTTTCATAAAGGCTTAATTGAAACAGAAGTAGTCAATATTTCACCAGATCCAAATTTGAGCAAACGTTCTATGCTTATCCGGAGCAAGGGACAACGTTTTTGCATGTATAAATATTCATATACATGCAACAGCAATATGTTTTATTGTCATCACAGCATAAATTATACAACAAAAACAGTACAAGCATGAGTGTTTAAACAAGAACAATTAAATCCATACACCTAAAAGCAACATGTAAAGCTATATGATATATTCGGTTTATTTATGTATGTACATAGCCTTATTGACAGCAATGCGGAAATGAAATGATATAAAATTTATAATGCATATATTTAATCGGATCAGTTAGGTAAAATGCAAAACCTATGTGGAAAATGTGGCATGCAGTTTAATTACAGAAGAAGTATGTTGTTTATTATTGTCTAATTTTATTTACTCCAACATTCACATGTAAAGAGCATATTTATTGTTAGCTCGTACCCTGTACTTTGGAATGTTCGATTAAATGAGATCATGCAATAATAAATATATATATATATATATATATATATATACATATATATCCAGATCAGATGATACATTACGGACAAGTCTCTGATCCAGATATATACCGTTTGTTATACAAATTAATGAAATAGGTTTTCCACCAGATTTATATACACAACACCACCAAGTATGAACAATAAGAAGGTTCAACATTGTTAACCGTGCACGTTACGGGCGTAATATGTTTATTGTTATTCTGATATAGTCAAATATTAAGATGGAGATATTCTGATCGTTTATTTAGATGTAAGTAAAATGAATATAATTATTTTCAGAATGAGTAATGCGTAATATTGCATATCCTTCGAAAATACAAATTTCGTCAATATTTAAAAAAAACGTGTATTTTCTAAAATGTTTACTTCGAATTTAGATTTAAATCTAAATGTACTGGCTTTAAAATAATGAACTGCAGCGCCGTCTTCGGTGTCTGTGTGATCACAAACTAAAGTACGATTTATTTTATTGTGCCGTAAAATTGATACATTGCATACTATGTTCTCTTTATTACAGCAATTGGGATTTACGACATAGTTTATCCAGGAAGATTACGTTCTGTCACGA
Organism: Azorinus chamasolen; assembly: GCA_963576725.1. Classification (NCBI taxonomy): domain Eukaryota; kingdom Metazoa; phylum Mollusca; class Bivalvia; order Cardiida; family Solecurtidae; genus Azorinus; species Azorinus chamasolen. The sequence continues at coordinate 99,907,307 of OY755236.1, read as the reverse complement.
ACATCTTTTACGCGTACACATTTGATGTTTACTCCAAGGTTTAAGTAGTGTTTCGTCGAAATTTATTACTGGTTCCTTAATAACAAAATAAAGAAAGACACCGGCTAAATTAAAATAAATTCTATAAATGTGCACTCGTCGAGTTTAGGAGTCGTCAAATGTTATCCATGTTCTAACGACATTACCGGTTATTGCATAGGTGTGTGTGAGTACTGAGAGACAGTCCAACTTGGAACAATGTTTATTGTGAAAACAAATAGGAACACTAGTTTTATTTACTGTACATCATCATATAGTTTCGCATTACCTTTATATAATCTTACTTTCGTTTGGCACTGAAATTGTGGCATTATATGAATGTGAATCAAATCTGTTATTTCTGCTAAATCAACCAGACTGGCTTAATTGCCAATATGCTCATTTGTCGTACTTAACTTTCACTCATACACCGGAGTAATGTATGTAAACCAATGAACTACGCCTGCGCACAGCCTTAAAACGTGAAACACTTTGGTTACGTTTGCATCAAACTCTTACTTAAACAAATATGCACAAACGTTAATGTACATAATTACTGAAAACTTCAAGTTATTGCAAACTGGACATTATGCCTAGAATAGTAAGAACGGATTTTTTTTGCCGTTCATATATGTCTGGTAAACTACTGTGTGGAAGATTACAGACGAATGTTTAGATTCAGGTGACAGTATGAGCTCCATAAGTGTTTAAATGTACACAGCCATTCGCAATCGGTCGTGAATAGTCAATCTATTGATGTCCATACGTTTAGATGTATATAGTGCATACCTGTACAAACCGGGCCTTGCAACTTCATGAAATTATGGTTGTCAGCTAAGGTTCATACTTCCATCTACTTATTGTCTGTCTTCAGGGTCCATGCTTATGAAGCATTTTAGTTGAGTCTGAGTTCGTTCTCAAGCTTTTAATTGGTCAGATTTGAGTTCTCAAGCTTTTGATTGGTCAGATTTGAGCCAAAAGCTAAAATCTGACCAATCAAAAAATTGAGAACGAACTCAGACTCAGCTAAAAGTTTTATAAGCATGGACCCAGGATAGTATGCTAGTTTATAACCAATCCTTTGAATGCGGAACACGAATTGATAATATCGTTTGCAAGCATTGTTGTGTCAGATGAATACACTCATCTGAATTGCTGAATATTCAATAAATGTACTGTAGTTCATTTTACAATTCAACATTGACATGTTTAATGGAGAGAAATGCTACAACATATGGTAGTAATTTGCAAAGTGATGTTTAGTCAAGTATTCGAACAGCTTAACTTAAAGTTTTCATAAAGTCGAACTGAAAACTATCAATGTAAGGTTGATGCTTAATACAGGATGAAAGTCTTGCAGATATTTCCCAAAGGAACTTTCTGCATTACGTTTACCCTGCATTAAGATGTCTCCTGTTTTTACTTTTAAGCGTTCTCTTGAAAAGCTATATTCATTAGATATTCACATGCGAGGTGTAACATGCTGTTTATTTGCACACATACTCGATCAAGACGAGACCCTCGATCAATAGTTATCAAACGTATGGGAAACACAACATAAATCAGGGTGCTTGTTGGGCGAACTTTATTCCGTCGGCAAGTTACCGGGTAACGGGGGATTCTGTATCTGTATCTATACATCGTAGAATCATATACACAATATGCTTTTTACACGACGGGTAACGAGGGATACCTATTTCAGCGTGCATTGACAACATACTTTCAAGTCCCGTATATGAAAAGTACAAAAATGAGTCATGCAGGAAACACCACATACAGAACAAACACTCGCCCTTATTTGCTAATATTGAAGATCAGTCGCAATTGTCATTATACGCTACTACAGAGTTATGCTTACATATAAGCTCCCTGCCCGTCCCCTTTTGAAATGTGACTTTCAGACAGCCATGAAACGTTTTAGATGTCTTCTGTTAACCCTTCACTTGCTGTTCACGTCAATATACCTACATGTAAATAGGGAAGACCCAGATGAGAGAGCTCCTGCAGGAGCTGTCTCATCAGGGTCTGTACTATTTACAAGTTGATTGTGCAACCAGTGCACTCCACAGCAGTGATTGCACAGCGAAATACTTGTACACAGTGAAGATATATGTAATTATACAACAAGGCATGGGTAAAGAAGGAGACATGCATTTTTAAATTCAGCAAGCGAAGGGTTAATATGTCATTGTAATATTCACAATGCCATTATTCTAATACGAGCATTGAACAGGTAAAGGGTTTATAGGAAACTAGTAATATAAACTTGGTTCTTCATTCGTATCTATGACAACCATTATAAACATTTGATATCCAATAAGACCCATTATAAAAACGGATATTCTATATCCGTTCGGGTTTACCTTGACTTCAGCCTAAATACAGGCGTCAATTTAAACACACCATTTTCGGTTCGATTATCTCGTAAAGTATAGTTAACACGACAAGTACGCCAAGAAAGTCTAGCGGAAGCTTAATGCTGTCACTTTCAGCTCATCCAGACATATAAATGCAATTTAACACAAGAACAATCCGATTATCGACACATTTAAAATTTAGATGCTGACTAATTGGCGAGACATAATCCGTCTGAGCTTATTAAGTTTGAGTTTATTATGTACTTATGCTGACAACCGACTTTGATGTGAGAATAGACTTTAACAGTAACACTGATCTGCCCATTATTAACCAGTCTTTTCGTAACTTTATTTCAATACACAAAATGCAGTGTATGATATATTCAATCCTGAAGTGTCAACGTAGAATAGCCCAAGAGGGTTTGACTATAAAGAACACTCAGTATGAAATGCTGAAACCTGCAAGATTATTTTCAATGAAAAAACAGTGCAGCCCATGATCTTAGGGCTCGTAAGTATTATTAGCGCGTTACAGCATATACGTACATGTTCGCACGATAGGATACAGGTTTAGCCTACTGTGAATATTTGCTGAAACCAAAATAAAATCGATGGTATCACTGAAGTGTTCGTCTAAAACCAGATAACCATTTACTCCCGAATTATTCACAGTAAAAGCGTCTAACCTGAATGTACGAACCAATTCAGTCTTCATGTTGAGGAGACACTACGAACAAGCATAATACGTTGGTATACATAGTTGATACTGATTGGTTCATAAATCAACTGATGATCCCTTTAGCATAACCCTACATTTATAGGATCGCCGGTGTACAATGGTCAGCATTAGTAAAACATCGCATAAACGAACACTGAAAAACGTATCGGTGTAGGTCTATAGGAGAAGTGGCAGTTTATTGCAGGGTGAACGTCATGTTGTAAGATCATATGGGAGCTGATTGTATATGACTTTTTTTCCATGTAATAAAAGGCCATCTGACTGAATGCGTTCAATATTTTACAAAAAGTTTCGAGTATTGTGGTTTTACATAATTATACATTTATAGTAGCGTCATAAGTGTAATAACTAAATGCAACCTTAAGTTGTCGAAAACTGCATTATATATATGGCGTTTTGATGACACAGCAACAATCCATTTACTTGAAGTATATCTAAGTGTGTTAGGACATGTATGTCGTATTCATACTGATGTCACATTATCTATAGAATAATTGCATTTCAGTGATTTATTCGGCGCTGTGAGGCTGGTAATACTCTCCTATCTCAACCATGTGATAAATTACTGAATCAATTAGTGCAATAAATCAGTAGATTTTAAATAAGGGCACACATTACCTCTCCAGCCTGTTTATTTATTATCTCAACTGCGTATTTGCATTACGAACCCTACATTAAAGTAGTACAGTAAACCGAATATCATTTATAAGCATTCAAGCTAATTTGAATTTTTGAACAATACCTTCACATTTTATTGGCATACGTGCATCAAGCTTAAATGTCCGTATAAATAATCTGATGGCGACTTAGTAGTGTTTTTGCCAATCTTCTGTGACATGTTAATACATCAGTAGCACAATATCAATGATACCAGAATTTTACATGAATATTGATCACATGGTAACGGGCTAACTTATTCACCTATTTTTCGTTTACTTATATCAATTATCATTCGTTTGCGAACACATGGTTATTAGACAGTAGGCGGCTTACAGGTAACAGTCTTTATTACATGGCCTGTCCACAATTTATGGCCTAATACGAACAACATGATGGATTTATAGTATAATCGCATGGTGCTTTTAAAACCTATTACGACTCATGAATTAAACTTTCATATATCACGTGGGACCCACTTCCGTTCATGCCTCAGCGAAAACACACTGTCTGCTCAAAGTACAAAAATGAGTCATGTAGGAAACACAACATACAGAACAAACAGTCGCCCGAACAGCAACACAAGGAAACAGCAAATGTACATAACTATAAAAAACATCAGGAGACGCACAAAGACAAAACAAACATACAATAGGGGGAAGATGTACCGCCTTGGAACGGTCAGTGTTTAAACCTGGCGAAATGTTTACTTCGTTCGATCCAATCAAGCCTTTCGGAATACATTGATTGAATGTCAAACAGTTTGGCTCCTGGTGAGATGCGGGGCTATTTGCAAATGCGAGTGTGGAAGCGGACATCAGGAAATGGTTACCTAAGCAACAATGAAAACCAATAGGATTATAGCATCTAGATACTTTTCAAATAAGTTGTTGTGTGCAAAAAAACTTCACAGTGTTCTTATCGTACGTTCATCGACCTTCAGCATACAGTTGGCGACTTCATAATGTCCTTTGCAAACCTGTCCTATCGGTCTAAGATAAGACGGGGAGTAGCTCGGTGTTATATCAGTATACTTGTATTTCGGGTTTAAAATAAATCTACCGAACAGGAGCACTAACTAGAGTATGGAATGTTTTAGATTTGTGTAGTTTGAAACCATTGTGATAAATAGAGCATTTGCTCATATATGTGCAAATGCTCTATTTATCACAATGGTTTCACAAAGTGACTTCTACAGAGTCATCAAAAGTCGTCAATATTAGGGAATGGGTTAATCCTTGTTAAGAGAACATGAAACATACCATGCTTTCTGAAATCAACTTGACGAACCTACGTGAAAACCAAATTCTGAAAGGGCGTGATCCCCGAGAGCAAAACTTGCAACACAAAAAGAGAAAATTGCAGACTCGGTTTTATTGAGTCTGTTCATGAACAGTAATTGAAAGTGCAACACTGCTCACGCCCCCTAGCACCGGCTTAAGCGGTATTCAATTTTCAGAACAAGAAGTACTGAAATTCATGATCTCGAAGGATCAGAAGGTATAACAACACTGAGAACACCTTGCCCATAAAATAATTTTAGAAAATACGATTTAGGAATCAAAACCCCAAGTGCTCTTACATTTTAAACGCCAGACCTCTTTAAAATCTATAGTATTCAATATCCACACAGCATAAGCTCCGTACAAGATTTATATTCAGTCAATTTAACAGAAATTCAGTCTGGGTTAGGGTTAGTAATGGGTAGCAATGCTAAGAGAAATAAAAAGCAAACTCGGTTTTATTGAGTCTGTTCATGTGTAGCAATCAAAAGTGCAACACTACTCACACCCCCTAGCACCGGCTTAAGCAGTATTCAATTTTCAAAACTAATAACATCAAAACTAATGATCCCGAAGGACCATATAATAGCAAACTTTTAATGCAACTTTTTTCAAATAAAACAGTTGCACATATTTAGTATCCACTTATATTTATATCTTCCTGCGATTTATTTTTTAAAACATATCGGTGTAGAAATGTTTCATATATGTCCGGTACTTTTAAATTATGACGTCATTTAAATGATGTCGTCGCTTGTGGGTACCCGTAAACCAGGTTTACCCCCCCCCCCCTCAGTAGCCGTTTTTGGCTACTGACCGTTCCAAGGCGGTACTCCTGCTTTCAGCCTATGGTCAACTTTGTTGTTTGAAATGCTTAATATTTAATGTTTTCCGTCTTAATATGCGTCCTTTATGTTTTGTCTTGTGGCTATACCGTTTCTTGTTTGATGGTGTTTGGTGCGGTGTCATTTCGTATGTGGCTCTCCCTGTTTGACTATTTTTTCCATATTAACCCTCGCTCAACTGTGAAGAATAATGTCTGCTCAAATTTGGAGCTAAATGCAATGTTAAATATTACCGTTTATATCAAGCCTGTTAGAAACTTTTGTCCAAATTTCAAACATCTAACCTCCTTGCTAGCCGTATAGGTTCGGATTCTCTTCCGGAGGCAATCTGTTGCAAATGTCGGTCAAGTGTCTAATAGCGGGATAAGGATTGATACTGCTCGAACGATCTTGGGAAATGCATTACAGTTTGTGCGTGCTGCATGCTGAAAGATGTGCCTATTTTAATAATCTCTAAAATGAGTTCAGAATGCGATATAAGTGGACCAAGTTGTGGAACAATACGTCATGTGTTGTATTCGAAGTATGACCCTTTTGTTGTTTCCTTCTGTGGAATACACTATCACCTCGATCCGTGTAATAGAAGTGATATAACATTTATAAAACTAATCTTTTTTTTCTTTTTTCTGAGAAACAATAAGTGTAATTACAGTAAACGATCAATGTAATCACCACATGCGTGTTTTCTCTACACAATATGCAACAATATAAACTATTACATAACGCTCTATATAACGTGTAATTCGTTTTTTATTATATTGTTTCTCCCAACCCTAAGTGATCAATATGAATACAGTTAATGGAGGGTTGGAACAAGTTTAAACTAGACTAAAGCCCTCCCTTTGACGAACGGTCTCGTGCGCAAACCAATTGCGTATATATTGTTATGCTAAAAACGGATACGCAGAAATATGATTGACATTCAGAGGTTTTTCAGGTACCGGTTGCTATTTCAAATGCTTTTTATGAAGTTAATGATTGGGTGGAAACTCGTAATATGACCATTTGCGTTCTTGATTAGATTAGTTCTTATATATTGGAAACAATTTTGAAACATTATTGATCAAAATTGAGCTTTTCTTTATACCGAATAACCGAGGTCAGGCCCGAATTTCAAAAACAAATGCAGAATGTAAACATGCACTCGTTCCGCTAGATTGTACATGGTCGAGATTTGGTAACAGAATTGCTCGAAAATAGAGACTAGCTTAATTCGAAAAATGTGATTTCCTATCAAATACACATTGTATTGTGCATTATGTAATAAATAGAGCTTATTACACGGGTGACTAGGGCCGCAGAGTGAAATTGGCCTGCAACGTTGATATTGGCCCGAGGACTTTAGCCCGAGGGTCTATATCAATGTAAGGGCCAGTATCACTCTGCGGCCCTAGTCACCCGTGTAAAAACCAATGTTTTACATTTGTAAACCATTGGCGAACATTTCAGCAGATCAGAGACAGAGCAGACACTATTGTTCAGCATGAAAACTGTTTTAAAACTCAATTGATGGAATGGCGCTATCCTGACGTCATTTTTATTACGTCAAAATGACGGGTTTACACTATTCCAATAATGGGCGATGGAACTAGCGGCCAGACTTCACTTTACCGGTACGAGTACCCTACTGTGCATGTGCATTAATCTGAGTCGAATCGGGCGAGGATTGTGATTTTGAAATTGGGGCTATTCGGTACGTGTGACCGTGTACGAACACTTCGACAACATTTGCAGATTCGGAGCAGAATAAGACCTTCGTCACGTATCCGGGTTCTGTTGCTATCGGTTTCGAACAATTATCTTGGCAGCGGGCATATATCGGTGATCGGCCCGTGGCTAGGTCCGTATATGCCAGCTCGGACAATACGGCTCAATTTTTCGACTGATATAGATCTAGGACCATTTTCAGTGTAAAAATGTTACTATTTATAGTGACAAATATAATAACATATGAAATAATTGTATACTTTGAAACATTGATCCTAGAGATGGAAGACGTAATCCATTGTCTAGAGAATTTGGGAAATGTACTATTTCATTCGTAAGCATTCGGGTACCATATAATTGTATACGAGAAAAAGATGAGATGAGAACGTTACAGGATTAACATTTTCATTCAATATCCTTTCCCGAGTGGTTTTATGATATATTTCAAATTTTTAACGGTTGTGAATAAATGAAAATCGCGATGGCGTCGTTAACGACGTCGAAACGATGATATGACGTCACAATAAATGACGTTAACAATACATCATAGGACAACGTTGTATACACGTGAAAGGATGTCAGTATAGTCGGTGCAACTCGATTGTCACCTAAAACAACAAGAACAAAGACAGCATACACATTGAACGAATGGTCGCTAGAATGTTCTGTAGTATATATAATAAACACATTGAAAGGTGGCATTATTGCAAAATACATTATACAGATAGCAACACATATCTAACACTGGAATGTTTTGTCTTTGCAAAAATTGTAGAGTAAGATCTATTATAATTTTATTACCAAAATAGCAGACCCTGTTCAGACGACTCCTACAGGAGTGGTCTGATATGGATCTACTTGGTCTCCAAATGAGTTTAAAGGCGTTTTATTGAAGTAAAGTAAACGTCTAATCTGTGTCTACCCTGTCTGCAAAGGTATATGAATGCATATTTATTGACTAGAGTATCAGTCTGATCTGTGTCGACTCTGTCTTCATTTTTGTTGGAAGATGTATTTATAGAATAAAGATACAGGTATTACCTACCCGTAGAGAGAATATTAACAGGATGACTGCTTTAATTATTTTACATAATTCATCATTTACTCCGTGTATATATATTTAAGGAAGGTTGACATCAGTAGTAATTAGATTAGTTATGAACACATGCAACCTTTTGACATTGCAGAAAAAGTGGAATCAAACATATAATTTCAAAATAAAACAGATCAGACCCCCTTATTTGAGTCTACGCCGTTTGCAAAGGCGTTTAAAAGCGTATGTATGGAGTATCGGATTATTAGAAGAATGAGAAAATGCAGATATAGATATTTATATAGAATACTTCAGTATCCCGGCGCTAGTATCATACAACATTGACGCAGGTGGTTTGTTAAAATAACGATGTAACTTTATCAAACGGCGCGTAGCATGACAGCCTCTATATTCCACACACTGTGTAGCATTTTCACAATCCTATGCGTATTAGAAAGAACAAGCGCACAAAAGTAATACATTGCAATTATTACTTTGCAAACATCGACTATAATATTAGAGAACGCAGCATCTTGGACAATTGTACTATTTATTGTCTAAACTAAAATGAAATCATACAACAGCATATAGTTACGGCAAACTTAAATGGATCGTATATATCAAACAGCAAAATATAGACAAATGTTCTTTGTAAGCCCCTGCATATGCTCTGTACATGACGACATCCATGTGCTCTATCCGCTTCGTAATGTGTAGGTCACCTTTACATTTGTCAAAATGCAGCTATAATAGCTACAGCAGTATTTAGTGCTTAAATTATCTTATATAATGATCGAGATTCTCCGACAGGATAACATTAATATTTAAGTATATTGAAACAAATCCATAATCATAGTACTACATTAAACTAGGTTTTATTCACAGCTCCAGATTTGACTGTTCGGCGCATCATCTGAATTCATACATTGCAAATATTATCACGCATTTGCCTATGGAGATGAGAGAGTTACGCATACCAGGAGAGACTACAACTTGAACATAAACGGGGCTTAAACAAGATATGCAATTTGGTTAATTTAAATCTTTGACATGAAATGTAAAAATTGTACGGAGCGTACCTCAACATGGTTTTGATAACAGACAGATAGAGGCTGCAGCGTGACAACAAGGGATATATCCGATGAGACACAGCGTTACATAATGTTGCACAAAGAATATGGCACAACAGGGGATATAAGATGCGAGACACACCATGACATAGCGGTGCAATAAAGAAGGTTGATAACCCGATTTTGATTGCTGTATGACGGACAAAAACTCCGCAGAAAGCTTCTTTTTAATACTCGTCCTACATTACACTAACAGCTGACTTCCAGACTCTTTACTGTATATGGCACTATTCATTAATTATATATCATGTACGTCTATGAGATACAGGGATGTAGGGAAACATTACCAAGGTGACGTATCTTCAATTTATTTTATTCGCTATCACCTTTAGCATGCATCGGACGCATACATTTGCTTCGGTCACACAGAAAGGATACAGTGAAGTCTGCGTCTCATGGTATCTCAAATGGTTCAGGCTATGGAAATGTTTTCCCTATGATAAATGACAGAACATGCGATAAAGAAAAAGAACGTAATAATTAAGAGTTGTTCAGCATAGTAAAAGTTTAACAAGTCCATGTAGCAGCTCTCCTTTCTTAGATTGATACCAAACTGCACGCAATATAAAAAAACTAGGTCGATCTAAACATTTTCATTATTGGAAATGATTCTTCTTCTCGATTGCAATGTATTTGCTTCACAAGATTTCAGTATAGGCCATTACCTTTTACAGTGTAAAGTTGTATACGTTGTTTCTAAAGTAAATGAAAGTAAACCAATAATATAGAAAGAGTAGTGTAAGCCGTGGTATGATGATGTTGTCTGTGTAGTTGGCAAAATAAATCGATGTTATTCAAACTATTGCCCAAACCATTTGGGGTTTTAGATCGGCGAAGTAAACCACTAGGCAAGATACATTGTCATAAGTAAACGATTTCAAGAAATGTTAAAATGTACAGACAAATACTCTATCACGACCATTAAAAGAAATGTAACAGAAAACATTCGCCTTATTCAGACAGGTGATATCAGAATGAAAAACGAAAGGTGTAAGAAAAGCTCATGCATGAGCTTTAGGTATCACTACATTAGCCCTTCGCTCCGTGAGTATTCATGTAAGAAATAATGACACCATGGATATTAACCCTTCGCTTGCTCTTCACGTCAATATACCTACCTGTAAATAGTGAAAACCCAGATGAGACAGCTCCTTCTGTCTATAAGCAAGGAGGGCAGGCTCTGATAAGATGGATCCTATAAGAGCCATCTGATCTAAGTCTACCCCGTTTACAAAGCCGTAGAAAGGCGTATTCGTGGAGTCAAGCTGAAACAGCCACACCATTTTAACGACACATGTACTCATTTATTTGCCCATTATGCAAATATTCTCCTGCATGTGTTACACATTTGACCTGAATGGTATATTTCAGACTGGTTTTTATGACTGATTGTCTGTGACCAGTACTAAACGACAATATGTAACACTCTTAGGATGATAAAGTTGTTTCTGTAAACAAAATGCACCAATATGAGACACCGGATGACAAGGAGTCCCATCATATCCAGGCCGTTTAACGCATTGTAACTAATTTCATAAGTTATTTGGTATGACAATTCGTCAATAAATAGGAAAAATAGGAACACACTTTCTTAACACCCTTTAGGTTCTAAAAAGCTTAATCGAATTTCAAGAAGTCAAAATGGAACTGATGCACATTTAAGCAGATATTTAGTACGGGGATGTAAGGGTTAAACGGTTATCATTATCTTATGACTTAAGTTCAAACAAAAAACCTGTTTTGTCACGTGGACATGGACTGGTTTCAAATATATTTGCTTATTTGATGTAGCAAACTTACGTATATCAAACCTTCCTACATGAACAATCAAAGAAGAAACAATGGCATTATGGATATATATTTTGATAATGAATCATGAATGCTGGCTATTTTTGCCATGGCAGAAAGTGTAGACTTAGATCTATATTATTCTAAGAGCAAACAGAGCGGACCTCAAGTGGTCATACCTTTCCTATAAGAGCCGCCTGGTCTAGGTCCACTCTGCTTGCAAAGGCCTAGAAAAACGTATTTATGGAGTAAAGGTTAATCTAAATGAAAGCTTACTGTACTCATCGACATACATGAGAAGTGAGTGAATGTTATGTTTTAGGGTATATGAACCTTTAATGGTGATGATAAAATTGGATCAGACAAAGTTATCAGGATTTTCTTCAAAAAGGAATTAATAGTTCTGTGCAGACCAGAAAACAAATCTATATAACATTACACTATATTACCTGTTCACACAATTTCCAAGTTGTTATGTATTTTCTAATCTTACATTTAATTCTACATGTAGTTTGAGTATTTGCTACTACATATATCATGCATACCTTTTCAACATGTTGACTACTTATAAAGTGCACACAATATCCTGGATTAATCTCAGAAAATCGTCTGTGGAAATGAGAGTATACAGACTATATAATGATACACATTTACGGTGGAATGGAGCAGAAATGGTTTCCTGAAATATCAGTGCCTCTTAACTCTTAAAGAAGAAGATCCTTCGAACGCAAAAGCAGCAAGTCAAAAAGGGAAAATTGCTAACTCATTTATTGAAGCTTTTCATGAGAAGTTATTAAACGTGCAACACCACTCACACCCCACTTACATCGGCTTAAGCGAAATTCACTTTTCATAACTCTGAACAATCATATTATATGTATGCCCGCGCAACATGTTATACAGGATATCAAAATACTCGAGTAAAGTGACGCAGTCCTACATCAATTTTAGGCGACTGCATACAATAAATTATATAGGTAATGGTGATTGTATGTAGATACAAAAAAAATGTTTAAAAAGTTACATAACCCATTTATAACCAGGTATGCTTTGGATACTGTTAAAGTTCCCTGTAGTGTATGTCTTAACGGATACTCCAGCTTGTCCGGCCAGAACCAGGTTACACTAATCACTGGATTATTGCCATGTCAATGTAGAGCAGTCAGCGGCCAATAGATAGTGGATGTAGCATGTTAAATTTTGCAAATCAAAGTTGAAGCATTTTTAATGCAAATCACACCTAAAACTATAGGGTCATCGTGCTGTTTTGAAGTTATATGCTTAAGAACATAACCATTGTTCGACGAATTTGACAAAATGCATATCGATCTATAAAGTTGTGTAGAACCAAGAATAATGGAACTTCAATGTGCAAGTATACAAATTTTTAATTGAAGTATATCAAGAACTTTTCAAAATACCAAAATCCTGTAATATGTGTAGGGAAACAATGTATTTTTTACAAAACAACAATAAGAAAAAACATTTTCTGACATATTTTTTAAAAACTTTATGTAAACAATGTTTGTGATTATTCTATGTAAATAATATCTTTAAAATATAAGGTCACTATGCTTTCGTGTGAGCTGTGCTTTCTTAAATCATGATCATCTTCAAGAAAAGGAAAAAAAGCTATCGTTTAAAAACATATATATGCGCGACAACGATGCGCACATACTATTATGATATACGCGTTAAACTTCTATTAAACAATGCCATTGAATGAATTATTAAACATGGATATTGACTAGCATGATTACAGTTTTCTGTACGAATTAGATATCGGCCGTGATGAAAAAGAGATGGGGGAAAATACTTTTAAGATATATAGAGAATAACAGGAGAAAACCTATTTTTAGACTTGTTTATAACAGCAAATCGGATTCGACACTCGTACCAATGTCACGTCCGATTCAACAATTGTTTGTATTAATGCACCGTAGGCGGATCCATATGTCTAATCGCATATTTTCAATACAGCAAAATACCATTTAACTACTATTTGAACTAGAAATGTCGACCCCCTCTGCACTGCGATGCACTGCGATGCGCCTGCGATTCTAAGTCAAATGCTGATGAGGAGTTAAGCGATTAGAATATAGTGTTCCTTGAAATCTCACTCTTATCATAATGAGAGTGATCCGAAGCATTCCGGTATATGTTGGAAAGGAAAGGCAAACTAAAATATTTAAACACAATACCCAAAACGGGAAGAGAAAATGAGCAAATTATAGCATCGAAGCAGTCAAGCGAATGACATGATCAAAACGTTTCACACGCGCTTAGTTTGACAAACCTTTCATCCAAAACGAAGTGTGTATTTTATCATATTGGTACGATTCGTTAAATGTCTTAAAGTGTCTTAGATATTTTTACAGGTTGAAAATTCTGCCATCAATAGAATTGTTGTGTTTCTAGAGGGTGATTCTTTACAATTATGTGTGAGCTACGGCACAAGGATGACCCAGTTCTCAGTATTGCTATGTTGCATTTACAGTCGTGTGTTATCTGTGTAACACTGAAATCTGAAATCAGTTTTCATGTAAAGCAACACTGTTTTTAAAATCTTTCTCTCGGTTACAAATATTTCCAGACAAATATAAGTACAGTAGAACCAGTCTTAAGCGAGCCTAAAAAAGAGGAGTATCTATGAACCTATAAGGTAGGAGCTTTCGGCATTACATTTGCTATGCATTAAGCAACCACCTGCTTTTTAAAACTCCTATGTTCCAATAATTAATGGTCGCTTAAGACAGGTTCTACTGTAAGGGCTAGAAACTTTTACGATACATTGCATACTTCTTTTCCGGTGCATTCGTAATGCAAATTGTGATATGAAATGCGTTGCAATTGTTATGCTGATGTTGTAATTTATAGTTGAATAAAAAAAACAAAGGGGGTCAGTCAGTCCGTCTGTCTGTCTACCCATTCGTCGACAATTACTTTAGACGACATCTCCTCTGAAACCGCATGGTAGAATGTAACCAAACCTCAGATAAATGGTCTTGATATGGATCTCTATAAGAACTTCTAAACAAATACGGATCCATGAAGAACTCTGGTTGCCATGGCAACGACACATCTTAAGAAGTATTCTACAAACCCAGGGTCAGATCTAAAAAATACTTGACAGAAGTAGTCCTCTGATAAACCTGTGCCAAATTTCTAAAATGATGTTGATATTTCAAATAATATGACTGCCAGGGGCAGGGTTACTTTTCCGCCAGTCGTTCAACGATTTCAGCGCTGTGATCTAATGTATAGCCAATGACAGATTATGGCGACTCTCCTGGGTGATAAATCATAGCCGTGCTAGACTGGTCGGATGCAATATATTTTGGTTTCAATCAACATAATTAATATACTCAAATCTAAACTTGTTTGAAAATATGTAATGCTTAACACCAATTACAAAATTATCATATCAAATACGCATATTGGATTGCAGATATATACCTACTGGTTGTCACGGAGCGACCAATTAAACACGTGCGAATACAATTAGTACAAAGCAATATGTACATGTTTATGGCTTCCACTGATGGTTCAGTCTTTTTTTGCACATAATTCAACCCTTTCCATGTTCGACTAATCTTAGTTATAGTCGTTTCTAATGACGGTACATGATTGCTTTGCTCAAAGTAAATACTGTTTATTGATGCAGGGAATGTGGTACAGCTTAAAACATATATTCGCCCACGAAATGGAAATTGTAATATTTGAATTAGAAATGCCTTCGTACATGTAAGTTAAGCATAGATTTTTATTCATTTGCAAACATTTAAAACTTGTGAAAGCTACTATCGAATATATGATTGCTTTAAACAGAGTGTGGGTTTATGTAAGACTAAACATTTCATTAGGATTCACACCGTTGTCTCTCGAAATGTACGTGTATAAATATTATAAAGATCAGGGTCCATGCTTATAAAGCTTTTAGTTGAGTCTGAGTTTCGTTCTCAGGCTTTTGATTGGTCAGATTTGAGTTCTCAAGCTTCTGATTGGTCAGATTTGAGCCAAAGGCTCAAATCTGACCAATCAAAAGCTTGAGAACGATCTCAGACTCAACTAAAAGCTTTATAAGCATGGACCCAGAACTCGATTAAATGGTTTGAGAGCAATGATTACAATACACACCTAACACAGGATAAGACACACATAAAGCTAAGTAGGGGTATTTTTGCATAGAATAGCATACTTGAGCAATGTTAAAAAGTTCAGTTCCAGCATTATTCACTGCTGGACACATATTCTGCTGCTTCGGATGTTACGTTGGGTGCTTGTTCAATTTCTATCTTGATCACAATACGACGTAATTCATAAACTTAGTCAAAACTAATTACTCCCCCCCCCCCCCAGTTCAATACATCTACCCGTTCGGTTACTCATACGTACAAACAACACACACACAATAGTGCACACTGTATCACGGATGCGGTCAATACTCTAGGGAATGACTAGTGTTGCTAATTAACTAGATACCATTTTTAACTTGTCTTTGGATCTAAACTATTTCTTGTATGTATTCTCAGTATATATGTTTTATATCCAGTTCCATAAATATTGTACTGATATGTGTTACATTTTAAAAATGTCTTACCTTTGACAGAATACATAAAGGATTGCATTTATATTTCTGCTCTGATAAACGAGCATTGTGTAGAAATTAGGAAAATATATGATTGCTCCTATATCCCATTACAGTTGATTATAACAGTACAGGTTGATGTATTGGCTTGATAATAGATACATTTGAAACGGAAGACGAAAGTTAAAACTACCAATATATCAGGCAACGTTTCACTGATGATTCAATTATATTACAACACAACATGCAAACAAATATGTATTGGATTGTTATTTTCTCTCCCGAAAACATGAACAAGGCCGTAAAATAATTGAAATAAAAACCATCCTAATTTATTTACCAAAATTAATCTTATATAATATTTTACTCCATGAATACGCATTTTACGTCTAGCAAACAATATAAACCCAGATTAGATGGTTCCGAAAGGAAACGTCTGAACGTTTTCTGCTGAGATTGCTTATGCAATTATACATATATATTTTTTCAGTTTTGTGTTTATGAGCCACCATATAAACATTACTCTAATCAATATTCATGATTTTGTATTTCTAACACAAATATTCATGGAGTTAAGGCCTTATCATTACTAAGAGGTTAGGATATGGCCTATGTGTGCCTAAAATGGTCAAAATATGGCTTGTGTGTGCCTTCTGGTCATAATGGCACGCCTGGTGCCATAATAGCCCGAGTACTCTAGTCCGAGGGCTATTATGACTCCAGGTGTGCCATTATGACTAGAAGGCACACACAATCCATACTTTGACCATTTTATTGAATATCTTACAAATTGTACTATCTGCCACCTATCATTTCAACACAGTCTACCATCTCAACAAAACAAAGAAGTAGATCTAGATCTATACTTTTAAAAAAATGAAGAAGGAATAGTTTTGCCTCCATGGCGATTCGAACGCCCGCCGAAAACTGTGTAATCCGACGAAATAACCACTACTCTAACGAGGACTTAACATTTGACAACATTACTTTAACTTATAAAATTTGTTTGAGAATTCCGACGATTGATGACGTGAAATTATGACGTCACAACCGTCAGGCAGTACTCCTATAGGAGCGTTCTGTTTTACGTTCACATTGGTTTTAGCAGCCTACTTTCCTAAAAAACAACTAATTAACACAATTTAGTGGCCGTTATAGAGAAGTTTTACTGTAAAACATAATTCCATCATGTATATTGATTAGCTGAATGTTTAAACATGGCATATTTACATAAGATGCTTTGGTACAAAACTGTATATAGTCAGATCTGTGGTTGTACCATATGAAAACACAGTACATAATACAGTATGTTATATGGATGCCCCGGTAAAAAAACTTCAAATGCAAACATGAATCATGCCATTGATGTTTTAACATGAATCATAATCAAGCAATGTAAATTTTAAGTTCTATATTTAGCCAACGAGATACGGGCCAAGTTTCTCGTGATTCCCACTAACTTCAATTAATTCTTTTTAGCATGATATTCGGCCTGCATTAAGCAACCAACTGTTTTAAAACATCCATAATTAGACTGATGCCTACATAAGTTCACGCAAATCACTCATATACAGTATTCACACTGATGAAATGAAAGTTAAAGTTAAGTAGTTGCTTAATGCAGCAAACAAATAATTCAGAAATCTCCTATCAGAGCTTTCGGCATTCCTTTGTACCCGTATTAATCTACCACTAGCCTTAAACACCCCAGGATTAGATCTCGTTCTGTGGTCGCTTAAGACGGGTTCTGCTGTATATAGACATAACTACAGACGAAACAAAGTTCCGAACGAGTATTATTAATAAGACAAATTCTCATAGTAACTTACCTTAATTAACTGTTGTTCGAATAGGGTTGCCTTGATGTTGGGTTTGGTCCTTAAGTGTCAATTCCAACAGCTCACCAGAACTGAATATAAATCTGAAATGTTACAAAACCTACTGAAGTTAGAATGGAATACATGTTGAATTTGCTACTCAGTCTGATAAAACCTAATTTTCATTAAACCTTATAAGTTTACCCTAAACATATTATTAACCCTTGCTCTATACATACACCTTTCAACACCTTTGCAAACAGAGTAGACTCAGTTCAGGCGGTTCCTATAGGAGCCGTCGGATCAGGGTCTGCTCTGTTTGCTTATGACATAATAAATAATATGATTCTACATTTTCTGCCTCGGCCAAATTGTATGTGTCCATGCGCTATTATAACACGTTAATCTAACTAATAATTATGACGTCATCATTTTCTACATGGATATTCATGGAAGAAATGGTTAAGACTATAATTTAACTGTTAACGAATTAATTACAGACGACACATTTAGATCGTTTTTACTCTCAGAAGTCAATTATTGGTTTCTGAAAAAAATCGAAATACAGCCGAGACTCGATTTCTCGAGCATTATTGGAGCATACATATTGTGTTGGGATAACACGGGGTTCGAGTAGTCCGCTTCCGGACATCGAAACTTTCTCGGGGTTGCCCCTTAATGCAGGTCGCATATATTGCTGAAAGCTCCTGAAGGAGCTATTGGCATATCTTGCGTCATACATGGAGGTATCGCGTGTCTCTATAGATGTGTGCAATGATGAAGTTTAGAACATAACGTTTTTATTATTACAGCTTTCGGAATGGGCCGAAATTCATACGAACTTGAGATCGAAGTGTAAATATCCCAATGTATATTTGCATGTTCTGTTTCTCGATAAATATAAAGTATACATCTTACCCAATGGTACTAAAATTAAACAGTTTATAGTTGTATAGCATATTGATAAATTGATGAGTACCAATTAAAGAATTAAGAATCTGAATAATCAGTTGTAGAAACGTTTAATTTCAAATCACTAAATGTGTTTTAATTTCACTTTGACAAGCTTATTTAGACGTTATACAACTCATTTTGGTTTCCGCTCACTTTATATTACCACCCCTCTATCGGGTGTTACATGCAGGAAAATGTGCATGTCTGAAGTTGTAGTGTCTGGATTAGAGGAACGAATACCCGGAAACATATATGTTAGGCAGAAATGTGATTCTTTAAACAAACAAACTTTACAAACTAATATCAGAACGTGTCTAAAATGGCTTTACTGCTGTCAGAGTAATTACAACTGCATATTAACCATTAGGGATGTGTATAAATAAACAACATATAAATATCCGACGTCCACCTCCTGTTTCCAGATTTAGGGGTTCATCATAATAGGGTAAGTCATTCTCGTCATCACACAAGTAAAGAGAGAAGCTTGATCATCGAGTGTAAAGAGGTCATTCACCCACCATGCAGTGCCAATATCTGAAGGGCCGTCTAATCACAGACATGAGATCCCCAAATATGAGCATCATGTGTTAATGTAGTGTGAGTATAAGACGACGTTAATAATTACACCATTCCACGTTAAAGTGTAAACCGATTATATAACGCAAGATTAAACGCAAGATGGCAGTAAAGATATGCTTAAAGTGATATTTTCAATCTTTATTGAATAAGGCTGTAATTATTTGTTAGAGTTCGTTTGTTTCATTATATGAAAATGACATTTAAGATGACGTATATATGTATGTATCATTCGTAAATGTGCAGATCACAACACATCACAACACATCAGTCTGTATATTTAAATAAACCCTGACTAATATTGCCACCGTCATCCTTTGACATTGTTGCCATTCCAATACAATACTGGTTTAAACCTTTAATGGACAATCGTTGTATTTTGTTAAAGTCATCCAAGTTATTTGATCTGAAACTGTATGCCAAGAAATAATGACACACACACAAAACGCATCGTCTCTAATGACAAATGGCAAACAAGGTAAAGAGAGTTTGATGTGTCACCGATATTTAATATCAGATGATTCTTTAAAGATCTCTCATGGGTCCACTTAGATTCTCATACGCTCATTCACAAAATAGCATAATGTATAATGCTGAACAGGCCGTTTGTCAGTAAAAATATTAACTCGATTCGTGTTTTACACTAAACGATGCACAGCAAGCACATACAATGTATCGACAGCTCTTAGCATTTCTACACCCCAGACAACTCTCTTGACACAGTTGTAATCAACATGAGGTCAGTGTCAGAGTCTAGGTCGCTAAAGTCACCAAAGTAGTATGTGACGTTCGGCCTTACCAAGATGTATCCACGCAAGACATTTTAAAGCCTAAGTCAATAACATGTTCCAAACACCAAAGTCGTATGTAAACACCCCAAAATGCACTCACATAATACATTTAGAAATCAGAAACCAATGCATTAAGGATATATCATCCGGACAAATTTCCGTACAGACTTTAACTAAAAATGGTGTACCTACGCTAGAAATTTGGAAACTCTAACCCAAGTGGTTAAGGAGATATTATCAACACAAAATCTGGACGGAAAGAAGGATGGGGAAATGACGGGCATACGGATGGAATGCAAACAACGTTGCCTAAGATATGAAGGCTCCCATAGTAACCGTCTGATCAGGGTTAACATTGTTTGTCTATGGCATAATAAAGTTTATGGCATGAAAAATGCTCCACACCGTTCACAGGTCATCATTAAAATTCAAATATTCACGGAGTCAACGGTTAACTACAGTTAATAAGAAGCAATAATAAGAAATTAATCATTCAATCATCTAGATTAACATTCAGGAATAGTGGATTAACACAAACAACCTACCATTTGGAGTATATTATGTCAACATGAGGAAACACCTTTATAAAGCACATACTGATTGAAGTGAATGCTTAGAGTTGGTTACGTTACTGGGACTGAAAAACTAAACGCAAGTGCACGTTTTCGATGATGTTTTAATAAATAGACATTCGCATATTTCTCCTCAGTTTATTTCTAACAATATCACCATCCAAAGTACAATCGATCTTATCTATATTCGTCTGTGACCCTTTCACCGTCGATGTCGCATAAATGCACCACGATAAATAGTGCAGTCCCAGATAAGACGCCGTCTTTTCTCATTTACTTTCCTTATTGTATCGAATTCTTTAGAAATTTGACGCCGAAAGGGTTTAATCTCCAACCACTACCGGTACCATGACACAGTCAGTCATGGGGCTGCTGCAAAATGAATCTATATAAAACATCACAAGCAAGGTTTTACGCAAGCGTAAAATGGCTGCGTGACATGTCTTTAAGTAGAAAAAGGAGGAGCAATATTGTCTAGTACTTTTAATTAATAGATACATTGGGACAACATGCCTGTAATGCATAACTTATTAGCAGAAACGTGGCAATGTTTTAATGAGCCATGATGCATAATACCTGTGTATGACACCAATAATACAAATTACGTCACATATCAATGTTATTCATTTGCTGAAACACACTGATGTAGAAACCATTATTACATTAAGTTATGTTCACAAGGCATACAAACTCGTATACTTACAGTCTATATGAACTTATTCGAATATTACGACTCATTGCCCATTAACTTTTCACTTATATTGTCCCCAAATTAAGAAAAGGTTAGTATAAGATATACATTTAAATGGAAGCACATCAATGCACAGTGGTGAAATATGCAAGCGGTCAACAAAACAACGAGTAAAAGTTCTCAGCTAATTAATTTTACCACAGCCAAAATGCAGAGGACTTTTATTTTTGTATGGCACAGAATGGTTTTAAACCAAAAGCACGTAAACTAAGTGTGCTAAGAAAAATGAGAGACAAAAACCAAGTTTCCAGTGAGGATCGAACCCACGACCTCACATTTCCTAAGCAATCGTTGTAATCCTTAGACCACGTTGACCGCTATGATTGAGAATGTGAATTTAATCAGTTATACCTAATTCACTAACATTTTCACTGAAACTGGATCAAGGCAGAAATAACCCCGAAAACAATATGTGTCCCCACTCAGAAAAATATATGAATCAAAATAAATAAAATTAATGAATATATATAAATAAAAACGTGTCTCATAGTAAACCATAGTTATTAAAAAGATTGGCTTTTATAGAAACATGGGAAAGCAGAAACGCATGGTCAAAATTTAAAGCCGTATGAGAGTTTTAGAATAACGAGTTTTGTGCCGTACCTTACGGATGGAGGGACATGATTGGACATTTGTTTCTACAATGTATTTTAGCTGAAGTAAGCAAGTCAAAACAATGTTTTAATTCATGATGTATAATGTTTTGAAGACGTATATTATGCACGTTGTTTTATCAGATCAGATCAGATGGCTCTTGGTCAAGGTCTCTGATCAGGGTCTACAAAATGCCAAATATTCTAAAGTAGAATAGGATTGTTTCCTTACTGGAATCAATGGATTTAATCGACTATTTGGTCAGGGTGTAACTAATGTGGCAATGCCAAATCGAGTAGCGAATTCCAAAGGATTGAAGTCCTTAATGTCTTAAATCGCTCTCCACAGGTTAACTACTACAGCAAGTACACACTACACACGTGTGATACGCTCAATTCTCTAGCTGCGTTAAAAAGGAATGTATGCTGTCAAATACATGTATATAAATAATTATGTGAAGTAGCGAATATTTGAATGAGGCTCACCCCACATCCGCTTACTCATCAAATCTACTTCCTTAAGTCTTGACGTTACGTTAATCACTAGAAATGTGGAGGACATTTTTTATAGGCTGTGCCTTAATAATCCATTAGTCTTTAATCTACGCCTTTGAAAATATTAAGGATCCAGATCCTGTTGTATCCGTCTTGTCTGGCCAGGGTTTACTTCTGTGTCCATTTGTCATTTTATATATATATAATATTTACGTTGTTATTATGTTTTACATAAATACTTGAACTGCTCTGATCTAATATTTCGACCACTAAGGGCCTTTTTCAAAGATTATCATGTCAAAATACACGTCACATTTTTGTTACATGCATTCAGCCTTACAATTAAAAGAGAATAATGTTGACCCAGCGTCATGGTGACATTGGGTTGTCATTTTAAACGCCATGACGTCATCAAAATGACGTCATCAAATGACGTCATAGGTGCAACGACGTCATGCATGCATTAGCACATTATCCTCTTTGATGTTACAGCCAAATGGTCTGTACGTTCTCAGCCTCCGTATCCATGGCTGAATGCATGTAACAAAAATGTGACGTGTATTTTGACATTATAATCTTTGAAAAAGGCCCTTAGTGGTCGAAATATTAGATCAGAGCAGTTCAAGTATTTCTGTTTTATATTAATTCCCTATTTTGGAATATTTTCTTTATTATTTTTTAAAAAAATATTAATTAGGTTAAGGCTTAATAACATAACAAACAAATGGCAGTGTATTCAAACTGTGAGAGTTATAATTATAGAGAAAAGGGAAAACTTTAGAATTGTGTAATTATGAAACCATTGTGATAAATGAAGCATTGGTTCCATATGGGCAAATGCTCTTTCATAATGGCTCTATCTTTATCATAATTGTTTCAGAAATAACAGCTACAGAGGCGTCAAAAGGCCTCAGTAGTTGATAATTAGTTTAAGGGTTATTTCGTCAGTAAATGTTTTTATTCGATTCCATTTATAGCTTACACTTATTGATTACCCCTTCAGAGGTAGCAGATGCCAGAATTACGCGCATCATGTCATATGGTACTGCACTATTTAAAGAGTTCGTATAAAGCGCTGTCGGAACATGACCTATTTCCTCACACTAACGAATTCGAATGTTGTTTTGTTTATGCATGGTGTCAATGCAACAATTGGCTATCAGTGTAGAAATCAATGTTGTAAAACATACCGTTGAACTTCGATATTTCGAACTCGGATAACTTAAACCTCGGGACAACTCGTCTTAAATGTTCAGCCTTCTCAAATTTACAATACAGAAGTGTCCTAAGATTTCTCAATACGCATGTCTAGACACACCTGTTTCAGCGTGATGCAGTTTGAAAGTAATGCTGAAAGCTTCTATAGGAGCTTTCAGCATACGTTCAACCCTGCATTATGCTATGAACTTTAGCAAATTACTAGATTATCATGTATGTCTCGGTCTTTGTATTATTTTTATATCCAGAAATAAAACTCAGAATACTGCAGTTCAACTAAACATGAAATACAGTCCTTAAGATCTTAGTAGATTTCAAAATAATATCACTACATCGTGCTTTAGAATGCATAAACACATGCTACTCCTTTATCCAAATGTCTCATTTATTACCTATTATCGTTTATTTTTTTGATGGTTTATTTTGTAAAGACATGTGAAATATTTGACCGATTAGGCATCGGTTTTCTATTAATGGGCAAGAAAACAGGAACAATTTAAGGCAAGATGTGCTGTGTAATATTTTGCTCCATCCGATGGCGCCAACCAGAATTG
The DNA here is from genome assembly GCA_963576725.1 of Azorinus chamasolen. Lineage (NCBI taxonomy): Eukaryota > Metazoa > Mollusca > Bivalvia > Cardiida > Solecurtidae > Azorinus > Azorinus chamasolen. The sequence continues at coordinate 99,882,841 of OY755236.1, read as the reverse complement.
AACATGTTACAAAACTTGAATTTGTTGATCATTTTTTGCTGAGATTGGAGCCATGCAATGTGATTTCTGAACGTAAGATTAACTATATCTGTTGCGAGGGCAATTCGTTTTAAAGTAGTCTGACGGGCAAATATGAGAAATGAATACATTTCTATGTAAAATATTGTAAACAGCTCTTGAGGCAAGAATTCAGTGATGTTATCATAACATAAATATATAACATTCTTGCATAAAACGTGCTGTTGTTGTCCCGCTAGACTATGTATTAACAAGGCGATTCTCGTGCTCACGCGCTGTTGTTGACCGGTTTTAATTATACCTATTCGGGGCCTAATGTAAACAATGGACGCCAACGCTATAGCGTTTGGCCTAAGCTAGATGAACGGTGTGAGTTTTTCAGGGGCACCGACAATGAACTGCTTTTAGTGATAGACATATTGAATGAAATCCCATGTAAACGGTATTTGATACAATCGTGGAATGACGTCAGAAAGAAAACAAAAGAGTGGCCCGGAAACTGCATAAATCGAACGAACGGAAGAGTCAAAGAAGTGTATAGTTTTGCTTGTATTTGGAAGAAATAAATTGATGCAGGAAAGCAGAAAATGGGTTTATGCAAGAATAGCGTTAATACAAGTTTGTTTTCGGGCAATAACATCTGCAGTGTCCCTTGGGAATGTTGTTGCCCTCGCCCTTCGGGCTCGGGCCAACAACAGTCCCTCGGCACACTGCAGATGTTATTGCCCGAAAAAACGTGTATTAACCCTCTATTGATGCAACATTCTGGACTGGTATTCAACATATAAGGAATTCAAGTTTAGGCATTCGACTTAATACAGACAATGTTGTTAATTGATACTGCATGTGTTGTTTTTAAGCCCTTTTCGTCATATGAACGTTTGTCCATGTCTTTTCAAACAGATTAGACCCAGTCGGCGCAGGAGCCATCTGATAGGAGTATGCTCTGGTTCCTTATACAATTGCAATAAAAGTCACTGTCTATGTTCTACTAATACAAGAACAATCCTTAGTGCATAATCCATTTTATACAAACAGCAAATATATATTCACGATATCTTTATCACTTACATCAATAATCATTGGCGAAATGGTTACACGTGTACTACTACTTGTACTTAAACGTAGTTTTTAGCATACGGTGTTGATTATAAGATGCAAAACTATGACTTTTTCCGGACGTGCCACTTCCTCCAGACATTCGAAACCGAAGAAATGCGGGTTTATCCTGTTTTTAACCTTCGAGTAAGCGTAAGGAATCAGGAAGGAGACATTTAGATGCAAATATAACTGCATATTTAACATAATTGTACCTTTCACTACTATCAAACTGTTCTGAGTGTTAAAGCAGTGAAAGTCCGACTAGGTAATAATGTCTGCACAATATTCCCCCCCCCCCCGTATTACCTGGCGTTAAAATATGTAGAATAAAGGAAGAAGAAATTAAGTGACCGGTATTCGTGTGCGTGCTTGGGTTCAAAGATACCAATAATGTACTCATGTATGGGACTTGTAACAACCCGTATAAGATTATTACGTTCGCTGGTAATGCGTTTGTACTTGTTCTTTATAATATGATTAATTTGGTTTGGATGTTTAAAATATGTATCATATATCAAATATCATAAAGATAATACGACATCTCTGTTCATATATTTAAACAAGGAAAACATTTAAGGTTGACTACATTCACAATAAATAACCACACTCTCATGTTCTATTTCATTATATCGCATATGCTATCAATCCATCATATCGTCACTAGTAGGCAGAAATGCGTACAATATGAAGGTATTAGGTCGTTAATCATAACCTATTTATCAAAGTGTGTGCATGTGTAATTCATTTTTGTACCAGCCAAGTGTGACGTATAGATGACATTAATAACATATTTAATGTTTTGTTATATATATATAACAATCCTGCTGACATACGTTTTGTAGAATGGTGGCATTTGCTGATGAAATATTAGCCTCGTGATCGGTAATGCATACCATCCTGATTCCTTTGCTATGTGCTAATAACTAATAACATACTTGTTTCCACAATAAAAAGTGCGTATATTAAAACAGATACATTTATCTCAGTAATGGCAACTTGTGGTAATTTACACTACACATTTAGACACGTCTCAATTACAGCTAGGCTATAACAGGGCTGGAAAAATCGTAAGACACCATATTAATGTAACAGTTTACAACTCCCTTTGCAAAATGGACCTTATTATATTGTAGACAGTATAGACCCACACTAAACGCCACATCTCCATCTAAATATCTGCACTGTTTGTCACTAATTAAAATCTGCAATGCTTAATTATCCATATTGTCACTTAAACATGGTCCGGGTACCTCATCATATGCGTGATACCAGTTCTTTTTCTATAATGTTTGCAATACAATAAGTTTCGTCGTTTTCTAGGGCGTCCCAAATCTGTTTAGGATGAAATATGTTTTGAACACAACATGTGTCCCAATATGTAACACAACATGGGTCCAAATAAGTATTCATGAACTGGGAATACGGATGTCTCAACGTTACAAATGTAAGATCTATTGACGTTGGACTTGACACTATTTCAATAATTGAAAGTGAGACACAGCGTGCATGTCATAACTTACCTCAGTTGGGACTGGTATTAATTGCAAGCTGTGTGCCTACTTGTAATAAATCAAATTATACGTTACCAATTGAATTAATTGCCCATCTTAACCTTGTTACCGTGTTATAGCGTATTTATATTCAGAAAGTGTCAGGTGTATGTAGTCCAGAAGATAATTGAATGTTCTCCTGAAGATATTCCGTGTTACATCTCTTATGCGATCATCTTGAAGAGGCATAGTTGGTCGTATGTCTTAAACTCAGGTAGTATCTTAATGCAAGACGAAAATTATACAGAAATATCCAATATAATCTTCTGGCAGCATTACTTTTTAAAGTAGGTGATCCTTCGAAATCAAAAGCAATACGAAAAGAAAATTATGCAGACTCGGTCTTATTGAATCTGTTCATGAACAGTAGAACACTACTCACGTCCCCTAGCACAATCTTAAGTGATATTCAATTTTCATAATTAAACGCATTGAAGTTGATGGTCCGAAAGGATGATGGCCGCCACACGAACACTTGACATCTGCATTAAGCAACCACCTGCCTTTAAAAACACCTTTGTATATTCATTAAGTGGTCATTTTCGAACGAGTTTATTGTTTAATGATAAACATCCACATTAATATATGTTGTATGTTTTAAACACGTGTATAGTTATTAGTGCAATGTACATATATACGGCATACATGTATCTAAATGACCATGCGTTTGACAGGCAAAACTTCGATCTAACGTTGTGACGAATGTTACACGAACGGGTATGTACAGCAAACCCTCTAATGTGACGACCAGAAAGGGAAACCCTAATAGTGGATCATTTAATCAGGTATTAGCTTCAGGCAGAACGAAACAAAGCAGGTGGTTGTTTAATGAATGACAAAAGAAATGCAGACAACTCATGTAGGAGCCTTTTGAAATTGTTTCGTCTTGCGTTAAAATACACCTGCTGTAAAAACACATTCACTGAGTAGTGGATTAGGGGTATTATGCAGTATAAGATCACTTAAACATCGTGTATTAAGGTATAACATCATTTGCCATTCACCCAGTTGCAAACTGTAAGTAATCACTCGTGCATATATAGACTATTGGCATTTCTTGACATTCACAATTTGATTGCCTTCATTATCTTGCCTTCACTATCTTCTCGTTCACAAAACAATTTGCAAACCCATACGCATAATGTTGCAAAATGACACATGTCAACTGACACGGAAATGATATGTGACAGAAACCTTTGAAGTACAAAGTGTGTTAAATATACAATAGACAATGAATAAATAAGAAAAAATAAAAAAGATCTTAGGTGTCTCCCTAATCGATTAGTTGTTATGAAGTGATATTAGCATAGTTCTTATTAAGTGCGTCATTATGCTTTACTCAAATATAAAGTGTAGTTTCAATAGCGGTTCTTTGGATTACATATCATTTTAATGGGAACCTTGCGTGATGTTCGCTATTTGAAATACCAATAAATTTGGAAGGTCTAGAGTGCTTTGTAAGATCTATTTATGTAACACTAATATAATATAAACTGTTTCAATGAAATGCTTTAGAAACTGGCATGTTTCTTTTAGCAAATAATTCGCTGAAATTGCATAGTAGGTCTACAAATTAAGGCATAGAAACATTTATGCATTTCCACCAAATAAGTTTAATGCAATTCAATCCTAATTCCAGAATAATATAGGTTTAATATGCAAGATTTAAATTGGCTTTTATGTTCATCTGTGATTTGTAATATTGTGAATAAAGTGATATTTCAAAGCGAAAACTATTACCAAATCGACATTGAGATACATGCTACAAATCACAACAGTGCTAATGAATTATAAGGTATTATAGCAACCCTATTATGGTGCCACTGATCGCGTGATGGTATTGTTTTATTTTATATAATTTCCGTACACATGGCGACAATAATGACAGCATATGTTGCCTAAAACAACTGTATCGACTACAAACATAACATTGACCTGTACATGAACATATGCTCTGTTTGATTATAAAATAATATACGTTAATAAAATATAAGTTACATGCGTTATGCCATCATATTTTACATATATATAATACAAAAAGAAGGTTATCACAATTACATGAAATCTGCATTTTACATACGGTGCAGCCTCTGAATACCGAACCTAATTAGGTGCAACTAGAAACAGGAAATAATTCACTGTCTTCCTTGATAAGAAATTATTTAAAAAGCTATTCCTTCTCAGTTTGGTAGTGTAACATAATTTCTAGTACAAATGCATACGCTGCTATTGACTTTAACATCTACAAACTGATCTCCCACGGGGACGTGTACAACAATTCTGTTTAGATATGTTTAGCATCAAACATACCTGTAGATTATGTTAGAATTATTAAAAAGGGTTAGTAAGTCCAATATAAAAAAACGCTTGGTATTCTGTCGCCAAAGTTTGAATATAAAAATTGATATTAGTCTAATCGTGTTCATTGTTTTTATTAGAAATAAAAAATACGATTAATATGCTAAAGATAAAACACTGTCTCCTCCCATACTGAATATCAGACTGTATTACCGAAGAAAATTACAAGCTGTGCAGACGTTGATAAAAGCAATACACATCGGACCTTTTGACCCCTTGCAACCCCAAACAGTCGATAACATTTCACAGCAATGTTTTATTTATGTTCCGTTCCCGCACATAAAGGGTTAAGACAGATTCGTGAGGAAAATGACGTCTTAGGGTCTACACCGTGTGGTATGTAATTGTTTTGTGCAAGTGTTCCAGAACGTAACAGGAACATTTGAACAGTCGGCACGCAGTAGGTTGAATCTCACTGGATCCACGAATAAACAGTTGATATAATACCCATATCACTTAGATATATCAGTATCTAAGCGTCTTCATTAATTAATGTTCGTATCTTTCATTGTACATTTAATTAAACATGGACAATATTCTGCAATATTTGTGTACATTTGAAATTTAATCCAGATTTCGCATTTCCACTAATATTATTTGCAGAACAATTCTTGTCTTCTGGGAAATTTTCTTTTATCGGATCGTATGCTACTTTTCGGGAATCGATATCTTTGCCGTTGTCTATACCAAGAAAATTCAATTGAGGACACTAGAATGCTTTAGTTTCAGAAAGATGGTAACAATATGTTGTTCTTTACTTGTTGTGCGTGTAATTGTTACATTTGACAACGTCGAGAACTGAAATTAACCGCGTTTATTGACCTTATAAACTATTTGAATGCTAGCGGCAAAATCATGATAACTTATGTAAAAAGTTTGGATCCAGATCAGACGCTACATAATGCGGCGTCTCATCAGGATCCAAACTGTTTGTCACTTTGAACCTATTTTTTACAACGAAATAGATTGTCGCAGACGAAATATAACCTAGCATGCAAAGAGTTGATATATGACACCCTATGACACCATCGCATACTAAATGAAATTTTGTTTTTATTGACCAACGATTCGGCCTTACAAAGGCCTTCATCAGAGTGACACGAAATGGAAACACAATTTAGTATAAAAATCTTGTCCCTGAAGTACAACATTTTAGGTAGATTTTGTCATGTGACTTTTCTGAATATAGAAACTGAATATCATATACTACCAGTTTAGACCGGTTTTACTGTAAATGGAATACAGTAAAACCGCTCTAAACTGGTAGTTTAATGTAGCGTCAATATCAGTCTATGAGACAGGCGGCAGATAAATACAGGATGGGAGGCGACAGTGTTTACTGTTCAGCACATTAAGGGTGAATGTCTTATCATTCAATGCACACGACCAGACCTACATCAACGTTATGCATTTAAATATTTCCTAAAATAGCAAAATGTTATGGATATTGGACTTGCCGAACCTTAAATGATACTGACATAGTCTAAGTGTATTGTTTCGAAGAAGGAGATCAGTGCTTAACAGTGTTAAAAGACAATTTATTAACTATACATTAACAATATCAAAGTCAATGTAAACCTGCTCAAGAAATGTTCTCAATTTGGAATCCATGGGGAGCGATATATTACCCACCGATATCGTTACAATGTTAATCCGTAGACACATATATTGCTTAAAATCCACACCTGATTGTATTGATAATAACCCCGGTTCCTAGGTTACATAGGGAGGTCAAACATCCTGCAATCTCCGTCGATATGCAATGGTTTACACAATCACTGACTTTGCATACTTTACAATATCACAAGCGTACACTGCAGTTTTCGCCAAAGCAAGCACAAATGATTTTGAGATCATATCTACATATCTATATTGAATTGTAAACTTCCATGTGGAAAATCGGTGTGTAGATGTCTAGACATTAGCAGCGCATGTATTTGTACTAGACAATCTGTTTATTTCCCGAATTCATCAGGTTTCGAATTTATAATAATTTCCTATCAGGATGCTTCCTAGAGATGCTTTCTGCATGACTTTCACCGTGACTTGGGAAACCACCTGCTTAAAAGGATCTTAAATCTTCTCTTCTAGATTTCATGTCTAGAGGGTTTTACAGAAGTCCATTTATACATCAGGGAATGATTCCTTAGGGTCTTTACTATCCTTGGGATCATGCTAAAATGGTTTGATTATATGTCTGACATGACTCGTTAATAGCATCGGTGCTTTTTCTCATTGCATGCATTTCATTTAAAGCACAAAAATCAATTAACTCAAAACTGTATACAACAATCGAGTATACGTCTTTCGTACTCAGTGGTACCTTTGGCTAAACACTGATGACTTTATCCACTCTGAAACCTCAGTATTGAAAAGTCTAATAAGGTTACATCAAGACTTGAACAATGTTTGTGTTCTACCTACCAGTCAGTTCATCGGGGTCTTATAATGATCCAAATCGCGCGATATTTTGATTATAGTTTTGAAACAAGGGGGGGGGGGGGGGGGCATATCTAAATAAGCAACCCAACACAGTCGATAATATTTTACAGACAACCATACGTTGCAAAAAAACACATCCTAATGATACCCCAAACTGTCTAATACTCCATTAGAAAATTCCTAAAGGCTGTAGTAAGTAATTCTTAATAATCAGAGTTCAAGCAGGTGGTTGCTCAATGCAGGGCAGACGTAATGGAGAAGGCTTCTTTGATAACAGCTTTGTACTAAGCTACGACCTGTTTGAAGATAGACATACACCTTTTGGGCTAACTGTATGTTATGCATTATATACATACATATATCACAGTCAATTGAATCACTTTAACCGCTCAGTTTTGAATATATATAAACATATGTTTAACCCCGATATGGCAATATCAGGCGTACATATGTTGGACACGTCACTACTAGATAAGCATTATTTCTGTAATAACATTAAAACATATTCACCACAATATCTATGTAAGGCTAAGTGTGTATCAAATAGGCATCAAATAATGTGATTATTATTTGACGATTACATTATATCGATGTCTTGAAACAGGAAATTATTAATACCAAGTCATACATTTCAGTTACCACTGACGAAAAGACCATCATTTCAGACCATGTCAAAAAGTGTGAACAATTTGGAACCGATATTAAAATTACACAACATAAACTTCCTACTATGTATTGGTTACCAAAACTACATAAAAAACCATATAAAGCGCGTTTCATTGCAAATTCTAGTTCATGTACAACTACTAAATTGTCTATACTTTTGACTTCTTGTTTAACGAAGGTAAAGGAACATGTAAAATTTTACTGTGATAAGACTTATGAAAATTCTGGAATAAATCTCTTCTGGTCTATTAAGAACTCTTCAGAAGTCTTAAACAAACTTAAGAACAAAAGGTATCTTGCATCCACTGTAAGCACGTACGATTTTTCTACTCTGTACACAACTCTTCCTCATATTTTAATTAAGGATAAGCTTACTAACTTGATCCAGAAAGTATTTGCCCGAGAAAGAACATCATTCTTGGCATGTAATGCTGAAAAAGCTTTCTTTACTGACGAGCAAATGAAATATTACACCAATTGGACTTGCTCAGAAGTTTGCGAAGCACTAACCTTTCTTTTGGATAACATATTTGTACGTTATGGGAATGCTATATACCGTCAGGTAATTGGTATTCCCATGGGTACGAATTGTGCACCACTTGTCGCAGATTTGTTTTTGTACTGCTATGAGAGAGATTTCATGTTGAGTTTGAATCCTCAAACACAAGAAGATGTTATAAAAGCCTTCAATGAAACTTGTCGATATTTGGATGATATTTTTAACTTAGATAACCCTTTCTTTGATGCTCTGATTCCTACAATTTATCCTAAAGAACTCAAATTGAATAAAGCTAACCCGTCCGACAATTATGCAGCGTTTCTTGACCTAGACCTTAAAATTAATAATGGAATGATTTCTTCTAAAATATATGACAAAAGAGATGATTTTGATTTTAATATTGTAAATTTTCCTCATCTTGACGGGGATGTTCCCCGTGCTCCATCTTACGGGGTTTATATATCTCAACTTATGCGTTTTGCTAGAGCTTGTTCATCTATTGACGATTTTAACAGTCGAAATCTCATTTTAACTGATAAACTGCTTAAACAAGGATATAGATACCATAAACTAAGAAAAACTTTCTCTAAATTTTACTATCGAAATCTCTCGCTTATTGGCAAGTACAAATGTAATCTCAAGGTACTTTTGCGACACGGTATTTCACATCCGGAATTTTATGGTGATGTGATTTACAAACTTCGTAAAATTATTGGACATACCCATTTTCTCACTTTGTTCATCAAATATATAAAACAATTCATTAAAAAGGGATATGATCCTGTATTACTACAACATACTGCATGTTTGGTTGTGAACCCTTTTACAGTTGGCAATCACGCTGGCCTCTTTGCATGTACGCCGACAAGAAAGGTTTAGTACTCTATGAAGGCGACCTCTTAAATCCAGAAATGGAAGGAGAACGTCGGATATCTGTACTATTTCATTTTTGTCGTACCCTTTATTACTTTTCTACAGTTACTCTGTTTGCAGCTCAATCATTGAGTACAATAGCGATAGGTGGATACAGTATTTTCAATAAAATGTTTTTTTGTTATACATGCACTTTACCACTGTATTTGCTGTCGCGGTTGTTGTAGATTAGTCGGAGAGGGGATACGTTTATTTACACTGTTTGTCTTTTAGGATGGGGATGGAATAAGGGTGAGGTTGGGCGCCCATAAACCGGTTTAAACCCCCGGTGACTTTTGTCACTGACCGTTCCAAGGCGGTACTTCCATCTTCCTCCTATTGTATGTTTGTTTTGTCTTTGTGCGTCTCTTGTTGTTTTTTCTACCTATGTACATTTGCTGTTTCCTTGTGTTGCTGTTCGGGCGAGTGTTTGTTCTGTATGTGGTGTTTCCTGCATGACTCATTTTTGTACTTTGATGTCTGAGGTGGTCAAATCTACAAACCAATATTTTTTATTTTGGTGTTGTTCTTGGTCGTCTGTCGATTCAGAGGAATACGATTAGTTGTGCGTTCATTTGTAGGTGCGCATATATATATAAAAAGAGGAGACACCTTGGAAATGTTTATAATAAATACGGTTTTTATGAAATTGTTCCCGAGTTTAGCACCGAAATTACGTCACAATTATTAGTGGAAATGCCCCGTTCGCGTATTGCTCAATAATGGTTTTTCAACCATCTAGAGTAAAGCAATTTAATATTCTTATTCTACTTCATTTCTAGGATTGTGTTTTATATGTACCATGCGATTTGCACAATCAATACGATGATTAAATTTCAATACTGTCTAACTTCTGGTGGTATATGTCTGACATGGTTCGTTAATAGCATCGGTGTTTTTCTCATTGCATGCATTTCATTTAAAGCACAACATCAATTAACTCAAAACTGTATCCAACTATCAAGAATACGTCTTTCGTACTCAGTGGTACTTTTGGTTAAACACTGACGACTTTATCAAATCTGAAACGTCAGTGTTGAAAAGTCTAATAAGGTTACATCAAGACTTGAACAATGTTTGTGTTTGACCTACGAGTCAGTTCATCGGGGTCTTATAATGATCCAAATCGCGCGATATGTATTATTATAGATTTGAAACAAGGGGGCCATATCTAAATAAACAACCCAACACAGTCGATACCATTTCACAGGCAACCATACGTTGCAACAAAAGATCATAATGATAACCCAAACTGTCTAATACTCCATTAGAAAATTCTAAAAGGCTGAAGTAAGTAATTCTCAATAATCAGAGTTTAAGCACGTGGTTGCTCAATGCAGGGTAGACGTAATGCAGACGGCTTCTTTTATAATAGCTTTGTATTAAGCTACGACCTGTTTGAAGATAGACATACATATATATATTATTTTATTCCCTCATCCTACGTATGGAGAGCATCACAAACAATTTGTATAATACAATAAAGCTATGAATGAAAACAATGATAACATTATCTACAAACTATTTACATACCCCTTTTTGACTAACTGTATATTATGCATTATATACATATATATATCACAGTCAATTGAATCAATTAAACAGTTCAGTTTTGAATATATATAAACATATTATATTTAACCCCGATATGACAGTAGCAGGCGTACATATGTTAGACACGTCACTATTAAATAAGCATTATTTCAGTAGTAACATTAAAATATATTCACCACACTATCTATGTAAGGCTACGTGTATATTTGATGCACGAGGTGGTCAAATTTACAAACCAATAATTTTATTTTGGTGTTGTTCTTATATATAAAAAAAAGAGGAGACACCTAGGAAAAGTTTATAATAATTGCTGTTATATGAAATTGTTCCCGAGTTTAGCCTCGATATTACGTTACAATTATTAGTGGAAGTTCCCCGTTCGTGTTTTGCTCAATAATGTTCTTGCGAGACGGTCTTTCAAACATATAGAATAAAGCAATTTAAGATCCTTATTCTACCTCATTTCTAGGATTGTGTTGTGTATGTACCATGCGATTTGCACAATCAATACGATGATTAAATTTCAATACTATCTACATTCTGGGGGTATAGATACACGTTTATACGTCGTATAGGAAGACTTAATTAAAGGTGTACTGCAGATTTAAAATAACAGATTGGTTTTGTATTAGTATCAAACCTATCTTGAAACACCTGACCCAATCAACATCACTAGTCAGTACACTTCTTTAGAGACTTAGTTTGTCTTATCGTATTAGCAAAACAACATTGTATCGATTTATTAATACTTTGTTTAGGATATATTGTGTACCAATTTTGAGACTTATAGCAATCAGCTGTTGAAATATTCCCCCAATGCTCCACTTAGCACACGCTCATATAAAAATTTCCTGGAATGACTAGCGGACGCGTTATCAACTTTACCAGTATCAGTCACAATTAGCGTCAGATGACAGACGTAATTAATCAATGCTTTGGATTGCTCCAAAGAGGAAGTTCAGGGCTTCTCTGTAATTTAAATTGTCTCCTCATCACACTCTTGAAATCAATCAAACATAAATGATTAACATTCTCTATGTTCGACATAACAGACTGATTCCCCGTTCATTTCGATTCAATAATTACCTGGCATGTCTTTGCAAACAGAGTTGATCCAGATCAGTGATTCCAGAAGCAGCCGTCTGAGCAGTGTCTCTACTCTTTGATTATGGCTTTTGCCGAAATATCCCATGTCTGTATATCATTTATAATTTATAAATGTCGGGAAAAATGTATACTTTTATTATTTGTTGGCAATGCATGAATAGTCATCTGGTAAATGGGTTTTTTTGCCGCTAACCTCGACCTGATAATGTGTTTGAATTCGTTGGTCAATAGTTTTAAAATGCATAATCGATTCAGAGGCATATGCTTTATAAGTGTATTATCCCACTGAGGGTGACAGCACGAATTGTCAACCCGAGGTTAGTAATTGCCACCGAAGCATGAGCAAAGATGGACATTACCATACCGAGTGTTGCAATACGTGTTGTCGCCCTCCAAGGGTTGTGATAACTAGTTTATTATACCGAATAGCACAATCAATTTCATCTGCAAAATTATGTTTCCAATAACAACAATAAACAGTTTGACACAAACGTTATTTTCGTTTCTCAAAACTCAGAGAACAGGTTCACTCTTTTAGTCATTATACGTTTGGTACCGGCGGAGTCCTTTTAACTATCCTATCTTGACAGGCCCACCTCTAAAGAAGTCGCAAACGCGACATTTCTCAAATAATTAGACAAAAACTATCAACATGTCGTTTGGATGATCAAATTACAAACGTCGGATGACGTCAGGCACATCATTAAATAGGCGCTCAATGATCTATACGTAACGTTGCTTTCACGAGAATATGTTGCATAGAACAGTACACTTTGGAAAATGTGTAGGAAAGTCACGTGTGGTATAATAAATATAGATTGTCAAATAGTTATAATTATAATCGTTCTCCAGCTAAAACGGAACATGTGCGCTCAAACTATGATCTACCAATTTGTACAGGCTATTGAGAAACTATTGCCAAGCATCTTGGAACTTGATATGACTCAAAACAGGACCAAATATCGTTTTGCACATGCAACTGTGGTCGAGTTTGGCAACATAAGGATTGCAAAAGTTAATACAAGCCATATCAGTACCAGAATAGAGCGCAAATTTTATGAAATTTTCATCGATATTGAGAATAACTTTAAACCGGCGGATGAAATCGTTTGTATCCAAATTAGACGTCGAGTAACCCGACATCTCGTCATCAACAACTACTGTGGATACCTTGATCGCGTTGCTGATAAATCGACTGTAACAACTGAAGTCGGTGGTAGTTTCTATCAACAGAAATTTTCTCACCATGCCAAATGTTATATCCATGTAAATATTTGGAAGAATACTTTAAGAATATAAATCGGCATATGCAGTTAGGAAAAACACATACACCGATTTACACATTTGTTTCCTTGCTATCGATATGGCACATATGCAAATATACACGTAATGTCTATGTATACAATGAAACCTCGATATCTCGAAGTCGGATTACTCGAATAACTCTAGTGGGGTCACTACCGAAATTTGTAATAAAGTAATATTCTACAATTCACCACCACACGTATCTGTTAAAAAATGCGACCGCTTGATGCAGGTCACAAATAGTGTTAATGTTTCCAATTTAGAAATAGGCTGCCTCTAACTACTGTAATCTTGAAGTAAGTTGTATGGTCCCTAAAAGATTGGGTTATAGAAGTTAAACTTAACTAGAATTACAGCTTTTGTTTCGCCTCGGACGATCAGTGTTAAGCTAGTACAATAAAAACCCTCTAAAACGACCACTTAAGATGTTAATGGTTTTTGTTAAAGCAGGTGTTTGCTGAATCCTGTAGGAGCTTTCTGCATTACTTTCGTCCTGCCTTAAGCTACAACATGCCTATGAGACCCAACATTATACCTCGTGTTGGTGGTCGCATTAGAGGAGTTTTGTTGTTTATCTAAATTTCCTACGGAACATGTTTTATCTCTATTATTCTAGACCATACTACAGGATAGGTAATGAATGGTTTTCTTCAGATAAATAACTATTACACACATACGGAAAACTGCAAAACTTGCTTATTGCTAAAATTCTATACGACAATGGATGTTTCAAATCCTGTTTAATTCCAGAGAAATGACATTATCGATTCAGCATTTTGTCAGGAAATATTATAATATATCATTTCCGGATTTCTAGATAAAATGTGTACTAATCATTAAGGAAATGTATAGGCTGCATAGATACAATTCAATTGAGCGTGACAATGTCACTGGGAATGACAAAATATTTCACTTGAGACGTGAAAACGAAACCCAATGCTTTGAGGGTATAGATACTTCGGTATGAAAGTTCAGAACCATTTACTCCATGAATATTCATGTAAGAAATATTGTGTGTATGGATGAATTGGAATGTTTATAATGGCATATGATCAGGATATATACGCCGTTCTATATCGTTTGATAAACAAGTAGAGATGAATCAATCAGGCGGAATTGCATGGACGTGTTATATGCGTCTACATAGTTTTCAAAGGTGCAAATATTGCGTATCTGTGTAATACATGATTACACAGCTGAAAGCGAATACACAGTGTGCATATAATGCGCATATATGTTATCCCTGTGCCAGTTAGGGTGCACGTCATCTTCTACATTATATGAAGCGTGTGTTGCATTACATATATTTCGGATCATAATACCCGTGTTTTCAAAAGTGCTTGTTAATTGTATTGGCAATTAAATGAACACGTGTAGTCCCAATATATCTTTTATCACATGTGGATCATAAACATGGCTTCAACAACATGTATTAGGTGTTTGAATGGCGGTCGTAAAAAGTCACCACATACATCCGTTTCAATGTTGTTTTATTTTCTCGTCCTTCGGTATCATACTTCTCGATGCTTTTATTTACGGAAATTGAAGAAGACTTAAGCTCGTGCTAGGGGCATGAGTAATGTTGTACTTTAAATAAATGTTCATGAGCAGACTCATAAAATCCAGTCTGCAATATTCTCTTTTTGTGTTGATTCTTTTGCTTTCGAAGGATCTCATACTTTCAGAATTGATATACTTCAAAACAACGATCAATCGACTGACATGCACATCAAACAAAGGTTGTGTAATAACACACTGACCGAATGACTGATACACTGCCTTACAGATACGGATATTGACTGACCGATATTTACACTCAACGACAGATATTTATGATGACAACTGTTACATTGGTTTGTATATACATAAATACCAATTAAACGACTAACTTTATGCAATGATTGATATATACAGTAAAACCCCTCTAAATCGGAATTATAGTACAGAAGAAGTTACATACTTGTAGGCAGGTGGCTGCTTAATACAGGGTGAACGTCATCCAGAAAGAAATACCCTATACAGTCCTCCCTCCCTACAACGACCCTCTCAATAACGACTCCCTCCTTACAACAATACATGTCACTGTTTCCGAAACATCAAGGCTCCAGAAACAACTTTTTTCCATCGTATTTTATTTATGCATCCATTAAGCCCTATGTTGTGACCACTCTTTAGAATCGTCACTTTGTGACGATTCTAAAGAGTGGTCACAACATAGGGTTTGATTCAGGCACAACGGTTTTAATTCTCGAAATACACTTTATCTGGGGATCTGCAAACAAGCTAATTATGCTTGATTGTCCCTCCCTATAACAACTCCTTCTGAACAACACATACAATCGTCGTATCCCAAAGGGTGTCGTTGTAGGGAGGGAGCACTGTAGGAGTTTTCTGCATAACTTTCACCATGTACTCAGCTGCCAACTATCTCCAAGACCGGTAGTTGTACTGCATTGAATGTCCGGTTTAGTTGTACTGCATTGAATGTCCGGTTTAGATTGATTTACTGTAAATCACACTGGCAAAACAGCTGATATACTTACTGGACGGATACGACGATCCGATCAATTGATAGGCATACGCAATCGGTATCATTTCGGCGTTGCACTAAAGCTGCATAACGCTGATACTCCAACAGTGCATTAACCCTTCTCTTGCTGAATTTTAAAATACATTTATCCTTCTTTACCCATGCCCTGTTGTATAATTACATATATCTTCACTGTCTACAAGTATTTTGCTGTGCAATCACTGATGTGGGGTGCACTGATTGCACAATCAACTTGTAAATAGTGCAGACCCTGATGAGACAGCTCCTGCATCAGTTACACGTGTAGACAGTTTGGATCCCGTTGAAACTAGGACACTGTTGTTACTGAGACTTTTTTAAAAGAAATATGAAGATATTAAAAAGAAAATTGAAGCAGATGACAACGATTGCAGACGACAAAATTCGGCAGCAAAAACTTAACAGACCTAAACCTTGCCAAGTAACTAACATTCAATACGATGAATGGGACATATATGAACACTATACGGCATACTCAATACAAACATGTCATGCGTAATCATGATTGTCTTTAAAAGCGGGTGTCTGCTTGACCTTAATGTGATAACATTCCATAAGGTGTATGCCATGCATTAAACTTCGACACGTATCTCTTACCAATAATTACGGGAATAAAAAGTAGATGTTGTGTATGGCGAAAGTAAACCTAAAACTCCCACCTGGATATTACTGCACAACCTTCATCTCGCATTGAGCACCCACCTGCCTAAAATATCTAACTTTCTAGTTTCTAACTTTCTAGTTATAGGACTGGTCGGCCCGGTGTCAGGATAATGTGACTGGGTGGGGTGCCCTTGCCATGTACCTGCGGCAGGAGTATTCCAGTGAGGCAGCACTATAACTTGTCTTATGCGGGTGCCGTCTGCAAATAACTGAAATACTGTTGGTCGGACGTAAAATCAAACTCACTCACTCACTCGTTTTTACTATACATTATTCCTGTTTGGAGGGGGTTTACTGTAAACGGACACCAGTCCGCTCCGTCACAACGTAATTTAACTATCAAACAAGCGGGGATTTCCCGGGTGCAGTGCGTTTAACAATATATTGCTGACTAAGTACCTTCTGCATCATAACTTTTAATCATAGGTATAAAACATGCAACACCGGCCTAGCATTAATCGCATATACGAGTGTGCATGTTTTATAAATGTTCCTGTATTAATTCAGCAAACCGTGATTGTAATAAGACCATTTCTAGACATAATAAGGCTCTGCAATCAGAACACATTACGACCCTATCAATTGTAGGATTGCAATATATCATATGTAGGCGCCACATGCCTCGAATTCCTAATTCAGTTTTGGAAAATTAGATCTAGGGTTTATTTAAAATTGTGTTTTTGATCTGATTTTTCTAAAATATCTAGACAAGTTGGCCCGACAGAATCAATTTAATTTGCAAGTGAACCACATTAATGTGGTTTGTAAAAGTATCGCACAGCTATCCGTCAGATTAAAGAATTGTGTGTATATTTTCATCATATCTTTTAAATGGACTGCGGTA
The DNA here is from genome assembly GCA_963576725.1 of Azorinus chamasolen. Classification (NCBI taxonomy): domain Eukaryota; kingdom Metazoa; phylum Mollusca; class Bivalvia; order Cardiida; family Solecurtidae; genus Azorinus; species Azorinus chamasolen. The sequence continues at coordinate 99,865,253 of OY755236.1, read as the reverse complement.
ATACTATTCAACCTCCTGGCATTTGAACATCATTATATGCAACCAGCTCATTTTTACAGTCAGTTTTAAGTCAGTCCCGTGTCCAAATCAAACGGTAAACACTTGAAGTTGGAAATAGCAAGATATTGTCGTATATTCAAAGAATATTTATATTTGTAAATACCTAGTATGTCCATGACCAAAGTGAAATCACCATATTCTAAATTGAAACATACATTTATACCCATGTCCGATTAATGAATTATACAGAGGTATAAGCCGCATGGTGTCCGGTTTGGTTTTTATCGGGTTTACGTCGTTTTAACACTGTATTACAGTCGTATCACGACGTCCAGTTAGTTACAAGTGTTACGCGTTACCATTACTGCAACGTGTAATGCTGCATTTAAAATATGAGTGTTTTGACCAAAGATATATTTCATTAAAGGCGCGTAAATAGTACACACACAAGACATCACACTAGTTTGAAAAATAAGAATATCAAACGTTTTGATAACAAAACTCGTGATAAAATGTGTTTCTTATGTTTGTAGGAGTGTAAGGAATATATATATAACTTACTGTTTTTGTCGTGATGCTGTTCGGGCGGCTGTGTGTTTTGTATGTATGCCTCATACATTATCTTTCACAATATTGCTGAATGTTTGCAGCGTAATATTTCCAAGTTCAAGTTTAAAAGTTTATAACCATTTTTTAGATGCTAAATTATTTTGAAATGTTCACACAATAAAACTGATACTAATTTACACAGGACATGTTTTCGGGGTTCATCAAACCGTTAAATGTAAATTCAGATGGCCTTTCAAAATAGCACCTTTGTAAATATATCGTTCTCTTATTTTTTTTATATAGAAGACAGATACACAAAACAAATGATACGTGTATTCAATATTAGTAGTACAACACGAAGCAATATATTTTGTTTCGTGGTATTTTTACCCTACAGTATTTACCTGTATGATTTCTTAAAGAATGTGCAGACAATCTGATTCGTGATATAAATACACGTAAACCATGCGGACTTTATAGGTAGTATCTGCACTTAATTTTATCCAATTAATTCCCATATCATTTTAAGAAATCCTGTCCAGAAATCACCTTAATACCAATCAAGTTTTCATGGGGAAATTTGCTGAAACCATTCATAGGCATCAAACAAATTACCATTCAGTATTTTACTTAGACTGTTGCTTTATGCAGAAAATTCAGCATCATGGTGTCAAATGATTCTGTTTGCCAGCAAATGATATCCCAGGAGACACTCACAACCTTAATTGCGTTAAACTAAATTTCCATTATTGTATCGCAATTGTTTCTTTTGCGATCGATTATGCAAATTCCTACATTCTTCGAGACAGGCACAACATGTGGCTGTTTTATAACTTAAAATACACAACTATCGATACAAACAGAATGTGTAGTCTGTATAGTAACCACTGCAGGCACCAACATAAGAAGTAAACAACTGTTCCTAAATTTGAAAGTGCTTTCAAGTTCCACTAGCGTCTACTATGTTTATTTTGAAATAATATAAGGACCTAATTTCACACGCTAACTTTACCGATCAAATGACCCATGCAGTCTTATACAAATACTGGTTTTACAATTTCAAAAATATATCAACATGTTTTAATGTTTGCCTACAATGACGGTAGATAAGAACAAGGAATACTTTGTTCATTCAGCAGTATGTATACACGCGTTTTCACCGTTTACGTGACTTTTATTGTAGTTTATGAACATGTAAAACAACTCAAGGATAGTGTTACTGGCGATTCATAACATCGAGACATATCTATACATGTTTGTCAAATTAATTGTGACATCCTTCCAATGTACAACGCCTAATGAAGACACAAATTTAACATATCTATTTTAGGTCTTATTATACCATGGGCACTCTGCTCAAACTCTAATACAAGCTGCAATCCTCATTCAATCCTGGTTTGCTCAGTCTCTCGTGGAGGACTGGTCGGTTGGCAGACAATTTGAATTATGATTTGCAGACAATTTGAATTATGATTTGCAAAAGCCGACAGGTCGCGGATTGCATCATAAGCATCAAATGTATGTATACATGGTTGGTAATGAGCCTAACTCTAAACATTAATCAAGCTTCCGATTTAATATTGACATACCTGACAGCATACTGTTTATAACAATTGCAAACCAACATTTCAGAATGTTAATTTTCAATATATCGTAAAATGATATAACACAATTCATAGAAGTGTGTGTGAGTGTGTACCGAGACATCTTAACCAAATTGTATAATCGATAAGTAATATTTAATTACTGCTAGTTAATATGCACCCAGAAGGTTACTTCCTTCACTTGAGCATATACCTTTAGCCAGATGCTAATCCTCATATCGACACACTATGAATGTAACTATGTTACACCTCCCATTGGTTCAGACGTTTGTGAAACACCTGACCAAGTGCAAACAACGTCGGTTATTTTATTTATTTATCTCGTTTTATCGTACCCTTTATTACTGTTCTACTGTTGCTCTGTTTGCAGCTCAATCATTGAGTGCACTAGCAATAGGTGGTTACAGTTGTTTCACGGAAATATGTTTTCGTTTTACATGCACTTTACCACTGTAATTGCCATCGCGGTTGTTGTAGATTATTCGGAGAGGAGATACGTTTATTTACAATGTTTGTCTTTTAGGATTGGGATGGATTAAGTGTGAGGCGGGGCGCCATTACAAAGGTTACCCCCCCCCCCAAAAAAAAGTGACATTTGTCTCTGACCGTCCCAAGGCGGTACTTTCATCTCCCCTATTGTTTGTTTGTTATGTATGTGCGTCTCTTTGTGTCTTTTATATACATGTTATTTTACTGTTTGTCGTCATGGTGCGGTTTGGGCGGTTGTGTGGTTTATACATGTACCTGGACACTAATGAGGCGCCATGTAACAGGGCGTCTCATATGAACCAAAGCTAGGTCACCCTTAGCAAGGTTAAGAATATTATACACTTTACCGAGATGTTCGGCTGATTACCTTGTCAATAAATGTTAAACGCCCCAGAAGCAACATTATTTGCTCATGTTAAATTAAGGTATTGAATGAATTCCAGAATACAGAATATATTTTTAAACCAATCGATGTCTTTGTGCAAACTTAGCGTAAATAATTAAGAATAACCGTTTTAAGAGTTTTGTAGACGACCAGTATTAGGTAATCGTATCATATGTTGCTAAGACTTAATCGATGTTTTTTTTTAAATCTGGAAATATATGCCCTTGAAATATCATTTACCGGTGCCGCCTTCACGTATACTTTCGCCGTGTTGTGCTCTGCAGGTATTATGGTACGGTGCACTCTGCCGATACGCTTACTTTGCCATAGTTATCTATCGGGCAATCTAAAACAAAGGAATCGAATGAAGCTCATTTTAGATCGGACACTACATCTATTGATGCCTTCTAACTACTGCTGTTACTAAGTACACTGTTTCTCTGGCAGTAAACAATAAGTTAACAGATATGTCAATTAAAAATGCTTGATTACGGCAAATGGTAATGGTCGTACGCATCACTATTGGTTTCGTTTAAGTTCGAATGATGTTCATCCCTGATAGTCTGCAAATAAAAACAAGCATATATGTAGGAGGATACTGACACATAAGAATTTGCTACCACTGAATTTGCCATCGCGGTTGTTGTATATTAGTCGGAGAGGGGATAACATTATTTACACTGTTTGGTTGGGTGGAATAACTGTGAGGTTGGGGGCCCTTAAACCTGTTTAAAGTCCAGTGACATTTGTCACTGACTGTTCCAAGGCGGTACATCCACCCCCTATTGTTTGTGCGTCTCTTTATGATTTTGGTAGGTATGTACATTTGCTATGTGTTCTTGTGTTGCTATTCGGGCGACTGTTTGTTCTGTATGTGGGTTTCCTGCGTGGCTCATATTCGTACTTAGCACACTTCTATTATCAACACACAACAAACCATGACATAAAGTATTTCTTTTGAATCCTGCATTGATGTTTCTATGCTATTAACAATGTATTTTAACACGTACGTATCAGGTTTCAACGTGTCCAGTCTGGATCACTGCTGGTCCTCTGCCTCTGCTGGGGAATATTATTCCGCAAAGCAATGATACCACGTTCAAGCTTAAGTTAATTCATATGATGTCCTCGTTGACGTTCGCGGTGTCCGGCGATTTTGTCCCAAATATGTTTCATTCGGTTGACATAGTGACCATTCAATGATTCAGTTCCGTCATTATACAGAAGCATCTTTGGGCGCGTGTTATGTTGCATGAACTCCGTACACCCATTTGCTTGTATATACGGTATGACAACTGACCATACAACTTCAACCAGTCGCCTAGGGTCTATGCCGTTTATTTTCATAACATATATTTTATTGTGTAGTGAAAGTCCTCCCCATACCATATCAGATATTCCAGTAATCTTTCTAAGTTATCCAAATCCCTAGGCCACGGAAGAGTTGAGCAGACATCAGGGAGGTTAAAACAGACTTTGTTCGTAATCAACACATTTGACCAGTCAGCAGGGGTTCCCAAATGCTGAGGTGCCAATTCCATACATAGCCAGCAGTATCTTTGGCGTTCGATCTGAGCCGACACATGGCAGCAGAGCGTGTCAAACCACAACACTTAGGCGATTAATCACTGTCTGAACAGACATATGACGGGCAAATGTGTCCATCGTCGTGTTGCTGTGAAAGTCACCGATTTATTGCAAAGGTGAGTGTACCTGTCTTGACGAGCCTTGGTAACGTTTTCTTGCTAAGGCCAATATGGACAGTCCGTCACACACCCAATCGTTTTTTCAGCAATAGTGTTGGATTGTTTTATGATGATAATTCTACATAATTGCAAGTTTGCATTTGCGGGGTTAGATATACAATGTGACAGAAAGGAAAATAGATGAGTGTATAATACCTATACTATACCAACCCGCCAGTCGATGCTATAAGACCAACGGTATGCCTATCCACTCTAAATCAAGGAAAATAAGGGCATCTACCCACATCATTCTCTGGATGTAAGTATATACACGCGGACGAACGGACACTATTTACATACTGCGAGGCTGGCAAACTAAAGTCATGTCATAAATTTGTAAAACGTTATTAAAACTGATTTACTCTTTAAAGAACAACTACGACTGACTAGATACCTGTTTACAACATAATTACTAGCAGACTTGCTAACTCTCTTAAATTGGTGGGTTAACCTAATTCTGTAAATTATAATTAGCAGTTGACTGGTTAACTCTCTAAAACATATTTACTAGCTGGCTGGTTAACTGTCTAAAACATATTTACTGGCTGGCTGGTTAACGCTCTATAACAATTACTAGCTAAATGGTTATTGTCCTGGTTTGTTAACCTGTCAAAATTTAAATAATTATACGCTTGATAAACTAGCCATATATACCGGTTGATATCGATTGTTTCTGCTAATAAAATGTTTTCCTACTTGGCTTATTGGAGTACATGTATATGTATTGTTAAGCTCGTGCAAAACGTTTGAAACACATGTTTACCGAATCTAAATATATCATTTCAGTGACGTATGAATATTCATATTGTGCCAGGTAAAAAACCATGACAATTAAGCCTATCGGCCTCGTGATTTAATTACTACGCATCTCAACGACTACCAGTGTTCGATTACACGATAAAACACTGGTAGAAATTTATTATTTCGATTCTAACACTTAAATTTTACTATAATTTGCACCGCCACAACGGCACTACGTTTCTTGTCGTACGAATTTTCGTCACGTTATGTCGTTACAGCGTGTGTGGTGTTTCATGGATAATTCAAACATAGATACGTCCCTTCTTTGTTCATGTAGATGTGTGCGCGAGGTTTGTTAGGATCGCCAATATGTCTTGTTATTGTATTTCTTGTTTCATTTTCCTGATGTAATTATCATCAACAACATTACTCAATGGAACTGTATGATTAAAACAGTAGATCACAGTAAACCTAACACATTCGTTCTCTCACTCTCTATCCTTATAGTATTTAATCTCTAATATAAATACAATAGAGTGGTTTGATGGGTAAGCTTAGTACGTCTTATTTGTTTGCTACCAGACACAGACTAATCCGATACCGTTGTAAGCAGTACCATCCCAAGAGACATTGCAATTTATTGACCACAATACGTATGCCTCTGTTATACAAAGTCTGAAATCAGCGACATTATGTGTTATTTGTCGGAATTAATCAGCTGATTTATTTCTCCCTAGGCGGGGTCCATTTTGCATTGCTAGAATAAACAATGTTATAGGCACATGTGTGCTTTTTAACAGCAATGATGAAACGAAAAGTTTTACAGGACTTACACTTCGTAAATCGATTTCCATATGTGTAACAGTTCCATAGAACGGTAATCTAACCGCATACACCATGAATAGTTGTGTTAGGGAAAATGACACAATAAATATTATATTTTAAAATGGAATTTGAACACACGAAAGTGTGCAAATGAAATATACTGTACGATCAGAATTATGTAATGTCATAAGCAAACAGAGCATACCCTATTAGATTATTCCTAGTGGAGCTACCGTTCAAATGCGTATTTATGGAGTTGAGGGTTAAAAATACATAATTATTAATCATATAACACTTGAGCCCAGCGTCCCTGTATACTACTAAAATTATAGCAATTATATATAAATATTTAATATATCATTTATACTGAATGCAGTAAGAATTATATCGAACAAGAACTAGAAAAAACATATACCTGAGACCATTTTTGTGGTTGAATGTCTGGTTAGTATGAACGTCAGATATAAAGTTATGTGTCAAGTAAGGTGTGGTATAATTCACCAGTGGCGACCTACTGGTTAAGATAGCTGGAACCTACTTAATACACATAACTCTGAAAGTCTAAGGGCTCTTTTGCTATATATAGTAAAGTATATCTTTATACATGTTCTTCTGACATTCCGTTGTCTGACAGGAATTCCCCACACGGTTATGCCATAACTATGGTGTGTCAACATAATCTTGTAATAATGTGAAACTGACAGTTACGATATATACCAGAATAACAAGACCTTCAGCAGTGTCCATTGGGTATCGGTTAATTCTTAACTGTCACGTACTAGTTTTCAGTGTATGCAATGGGTATTTACGTGTCTGTGCGATTCATGTCACACGGGCGCACGACGAGTAATGATAATAACAGCAGTCACCTTGATCCTGCCTCATTCATTGCGTATATTTTTGCCAATTTCTTGCGATATAAACATTATATTTTTGAACTGTTCAAATTGAAAAGTCATACACATTGCCATGCTTGATTAATCTTATCTCAGATTATTTTATAACAGAAGAAATTGAAGTGACCAAACAACAACTTAATTTCTCAGTTAAACACAACACACCTTAAAACAAACCTGTTCGTCAGATTATTTAGGGAACATAATATAAACAAATATAAACTTCACTTACAATTATACAGACGTCAGCCTCAGCTCTTTTCAAATTAACGGTTATGTACATGTGTCAAATATATACTTAGCAACAAATGGACATGTTATGAAGTATCTTTTCATTGCCACTCTTGAAGAATTCGAACAAAGATTATAGAAACGTGGTTTATATAAACCACAACATTTGGGTTTTATTATGAGGAATAGTGTTACAAGGCATACGACAGAAAAATTACAGTCAGTATAGGTGTCTTCCAAAACGTAAAAGGGGATAAGCATCATTTCGAAACTGGTTAAGAAATAGGTCGATTTCATCTTTTAGTTATGTCAAAAAATGGTTACATCATGAATATTAATTATATTCGTGTTTGAAGTGATATAAAAACATAGGAAGTTGTTTCCAAAGTAGAAAGCGTAGAATCAGATCTGTATCATTCCATAAGCAAACAGAGCAGACCATGATCAGACGGCTCCCACAGGAAACGTCTGATCTGAGTCTACTCTGTTGGTAAAGACGCAGAAGGTGTATCTATGGACTAAAGGGCTAAATGAACTTCAGCACTTACAACAACCGTATAAAAATAACATGAACATGTATCGTCCATTGTCATAACTGTACTAACTCTTGGAATATGGGAAACGAACGTACTGGTATTTGGAAACATGTAGACCTAGATTACGAGGATCTTAGTGGAGCCCTCGGATCAGGGATTGCACGGTATGCCACTCGTAATCCAGTAGCAGTTAGTCTAACTAAATAAGCTTTCATCGTGGTGCTGTTTGGGCAGCTCATGACTTGTATGTGGTATTCTCTGCATGGCTCATACATGATTTTACTTTCTATTTAAACACTGACTGCTCAGCGTTGAACGGGCTAATTCCTATCGGTATAAAGTATCGCATGTATAGTGCTGTTGCGAAAAATCAAGCTCACGAGTCAACACATTCAATATGTTTACAGACGAAAGCACCTCTATGGCGCCAACAATTATCTCAAAGTTTTATATTCTGCGGGAAAATATACATACATGACATATTTTACTATTGCAAGAAGCTAAATTAGACATCTGATTGATAGGTTTTTATAATATGATAATTTCCCTGCTTTGGCTTCCTACATTGTAATTTGTATACATCTATATAATTTCTAAAGCTAAATTGTCTAAAATAAATACAATTAAATTTAATACGCGTATGACATTTGATTACGTCATGTCTGTTCTCATTATTTTAAGTCATGGCGTCGCGTCATATTTTGCCTTGGGCTATCGATGAATAGCAGACAAGGAAGAGTTTAGTTAACAGTGGATGTGAGCACTTTATGTTTGCTTCTGGTTGATTTAAATAAACAAACTCCAAAGAGAGCGGGTTTGCGCTCCTCAGACACTGCAGAATTGTTATTTGTCGTTCCATTTAACAAACGGAAAACATTTTGTGACAGAAGTTTCAGTACCGTAGGACCAAATCTATGGAATAAGCTTCCGCTGACCATCAAACAATCGGCTTCCTTGGAATTGTTTAAAAAACAACTGAAAACCCACTATTTTAGAGAGTTTTACACACTGTTTTAATTTAGTGTGGTACATGTACTATACATAATTTATATTGCTTTTACATTTTAGGTCAGGTTTTAATATTTAAGTTGTATAATATATATCTAAATTGATCGATGTATATTTCAAAATATTGCATGTAATCTTAGAAATTATGTAGATATTTAAGTTTCTGTGTATTATGAGGTGTACCATATACATGTTTAACAGAAATCTGGGTCATTTAGGACATTTTAGTTATCATAAATATTTCAATTTGTGTTTATATGTTATATATTATATGTACAACGCCATTGAATATGTATATATCATAGAAATAGGCGTTTAATCAAATAAAACAGTTTACAGTTTATTTAGGCTTTCATATGGCATCTTCTGTCGGACTGCCATTTTATATATTCCACTTATCCATGTGTTGTGTATGCATATCTAAGCCTTGAGAAATTATTATGATATAATGCGGAAATTTCAAGGGGTGCAAAACACAGCAGGCCACATCCTAACCAGAACTCCTCGATAAAATCATATCACGCCGGTTTTGAAGGAACGTCACTGGCTTCGGATTGAATTCAAAAGTCTGACACTTACGTATAAATGAAAATGTAGTTTTTTTGTTTTTTTTTTGAACTGACTAAAGCCAGGCCGTTTATTTATTTTTCAACATTGCATATACAAACAATATCACAGATGAAAAAAAGAATAAAAACATATCTAGCGAATAGTACTGTTTAAAAAGTACTTCGTAATTTATGCTTTAAATAATTTCTCTTAAGGCCTTACTGAAGTCACTAATAATTGTCGTAGATGCGTTTTTGTATTCAAGATATTTAGTTAGCGTAACTAATGGAAAAGTAGTCTAAGTAAGATTACTTTGGTTCGCCTCCTGTCACTTTTCATGTAACTTCGATATATCGTATAGACTATTTGACCTAGAATCAATCATATTTATGTCTTGATATTCTTTAAACTGGACTTTATAACCGACTATCAGTTCAAACATGCTAAAACGTATACAGAAACCCTGATTTCTAAAGAGGTTTTGTATTTCATTCAAACATCTATCTAGGTATGAGCAATGAATAAAGAAATGTTCCAGTGTTTCAATTTAATTGCAATGTTTATAAAAAGGGGATTGATTAGTTTCCATTTGAAAAGGTATTCGTTTGTTTGAACTATTCTGTGAATAAGTTGAATTTCAACTGTTTTATTTTATAGTCAACCAAAACTTTGTTTATCAAAATTATAGCGAACACCAATTAATATCCTGATCGAAAGTTGTTTCCCAGAATGTATGTATGTAAGGAGGTTGGACTTTGTCTTTAATTAGTTTTTGTTTTATGTCTGTATTGTTTAATTTACCAATACTTAAGTTTTTACCAAACATGTTTTGATTATCTATCTTTACTAGCGAATTGATTGAGGCGTCCACTTTCAATATATGTTTCCAACTGTTTGGAATGCTTAATTTTAATTTAGTTATTTCCGATATCCAGTTGTTTTTTTAATTTAGTTTATCAATGTTTCATTTATATCACCAGTTTTGCTGATTATGTCATTTATAAAGATTAATCCTGTCCATGATTTAAAAACAAAACTTTTCCCTTTATATTTTATAAATCGGTTACATCAAATGACTTGAGTTCTGACATCATAGAACGAATCTGGTTTTGAGATTTCATTGATGTTGTTTTATACGACGCAATATCTTAAAATATCTTTATAAAATGTCGGCATGTTATATTTTATGGAGGGAAGGGATTTTATAGAATCGATGTTCATTTTAAATATCAGGAGTTTATCCCCATATTGACTAAGGAAGAACTTCGGGATAGTTTTCCAATTGGCATCTTCATTGGAGCAAAGCGATATAACCCATTTTAGCTTTAAAGTTCTAACATATGTTTCGATATCAGGTACTTCAAGTCTTCCGTCAAATTTGTTTCCAATCAACGTGTTTCGTTTAATATTTTCACTTTTGCTTCCCCATAAGAATGCAAATAGCATTGAGTTAATTTGTGTTATTACTTTATTTTGAGTTGGTATAGTTTGAATTGGAGATTTGATTAACGTTATTTTGCCGAATAGTGTAAGAGTTATTTGTTTCCAGCTATTAATAAGCTTTTGGCAGGATTCTAATTTCTCTGACCAATTTAATGTTTCACATTCAAGCCTGCCATTTCCAAAATATGATCCAAGCGCTTTTACTTTTATGCCGAATCTGATGTCATAAATATTTATTTCATTATGTTGTTTAAGTTTACCAATAAGTAGGCCTTCTGTTTTTTGTTTAATATGAGTCCCGAGACGTTTCCAAACTCTTCTATAATATCCATAGCTACCGGGATATATGTAGTATCTTTTAAAAATAGTGTTGTGTCGTCGGCTAACTGTGTTATCTTTAGGCAGTGTAGCGATGTATTAAGTTGCACTGTAATACCAAGAATGTCATTGCAATATCTAATATTGTTGGCTAATACTTCTGCTATAGTAATGAAAAGTAAAGCGGATAAAGGACACCATTGTCTGACACCACATGATATCTTAAAAATCTTCGATTTCCAGACATTGGTCATTACGGAGGAACAAAATTAATATTCTTATACAATTTTTTTACCCAACTGATAAAGTCATTTTTAAAATTAAATTTGTTTAAGACTTCAAACATGAAATCCCATTCGACTGTATCAAAGGCCTTTTTAAAATCAAGAAATAAAATAACACCGTCATGTTTAGAGTTTCTGAGTAATCAATTATATCCTGTATTTGTCTTATATTATAGCCTATATATCTATTTTTATATAACCGTGCTTGTCTAGATTGATAAATTTGGGTAGTACTTTCTGGAGGCGTTGAGCGAGAACTCTCGCTAGAATTCTCGCTAGAATTTTATAATCAATATTTAAAAGTGAGATTGGTCTCCAATTTTCTAGGTTTTCAGGAGCACCCTTTTTATATAACAGTGAGAATACACATTGTTTTTGCGAATGTGACAATTCTTGATTCCTTAAATTGTCTGAGAACGATCCAAGCATTAGCGGAGATATTTTAGGCCAAACTTTGAGATACAATTCTACTGTTATACCATCGAGACCTGGACTTTTGTTTATTTTCATTCCCTGTAAGGCTTCAACACATTATTTTAAAGTAATAAGACCTTCACTAACATTTGCATCATCGTTACTCTTAATATTTGAAGTGTCTAAGTATTGTTCAATATTATCTTTATTGCCAATAGATGAAAATAATATTTCATAAAGTTCTCTTCCGTATCTAAAATATCTTCAAGTTTTGTATTATGGTTTCCATTAATAATTAGAGATGGTTTTTTCCTGTTTGTTTCGATTGTTCAAGACTTAAAAAGTATGTTGTGTTTTTCTCACCTTCTTCTAAAATAATTCTAGCTCTTATTTGTGCACCAATTGTTTTTTTGTGATATATTTCATTTATGTCATTTTCTGTTTCTATGATATTTGCCTCTACTGCATTTGGATCTATAAGAAGAGATTTTAATTGTTTTTCCAACAGTTGTAGCTGGTTGTTCGTTTTTAGGCTTTTTGTTTTGAGTAATGTATCGACTGTTGTTTAATTTCGTATTTGCAAATTTCCCAATTGAGTGTATTATTGGCATTTAAATATTATATTTTTCTAATATATCTGTTATTATATTACAATAGTCATCGTTTCCGATATGTTGGTTATTCATTTTCCAAATTCCTGGACCTCTTTTAAAGTTTTTTTTTTTAAAAATTAAATGGGATAGCTAAGTGATCAGCTGCATTTATTACTACTGGTCGTATGTCTGTGGATGCTAATAATGGAACTACATTAGTGTCAGTAAGCCAAAAACCTATGCGACTTTTTTCGACTCCATCTTTTCTTCTCCATGTGTATTGATATTTCTCAGGGTGTAAGTATTTCCATATATCTGTCAAGTTTGTGTTCGTTTTAAGTTTGGTCAGACATTCATTTAATTTTGGAATTTTTGTTGAAGAGCTTATTCTATCTTTTAAGTTATTGATTTCATTAAAGTCACCTCCAATAAACCCAATGCATTGTCTATGAGTAAAGTACCCATGTTGTTTAAAAATATATTTCTTGCGTTCTTATCATTTGGCGCATAAATGTTTAAAATTGAAAAGCTGCTGTTATATGGTTCTATATTCATAAAATAATACCTGCCATCATCATCTTCTTTTGTATCGATGATACTGATTTCTAATTTCCTGCTTATTAAAATCGTCACACCTTTACAGTTCAATGTTCCGAAGGAGTGATACATATTCCAATTTTCAAAGTCATCCATTAGATTTCTAACTATGTCTTTAGAGCAGTGTGTCTCTTGCCGAAAAACAATATCAGCATGTTGATGTATAAGCCATTGATTAAGTCTCAATCGTTTACCATAATCTCTTAGCCCTTGGGCATTGAGTGATATAATGTGTATGTTTTCTGACATTAACTTACTTGAATATAAGTTTTACATGTGTATTACTACAACATAACATAACATAACATAACATAACATATTGTTTATTTCGGTTTAAGCATAACAGCTCATCACCATACAAACATACATGTATTCTGCATGCAACGAAAAAAACAACAACAAAAAAAACAACAAAAAGTACATGATGGATGTGAGAGTGTAAATCATTAACGTTACATATATAACTTAATTGTGAACAGTGCAAACAGTGCTTACTATAAGATTTCCGAAAGTTTATAACATTTCTGAACCAGTGCGGAGATCCGGAGCAGACGTCATTTTACAAAAGTCGAACAGGTTTGGTAAACATATGCAATTACCCAACATTTCAATAACATTTACTATATAACGCTGCAACACAAATTTTATCTCGGCTTATTACAAACTTTTAAAAATCTCGGTCTACAGAGTTTTAGAGGGGACATATACTCACTACACATTTCAATTAATATTTATCAAATGACACATTGTAAATTACCAACTATGTTATAGCAATTATTGACCTGTTACAAGAAAGCGGAGTTCCGGAGCAGACGACTCTTACCAAAGTTGAACGATCTTGGTCTACAAAGTTTTGAAAAGCATGTGCTTAACATTTACTTATTACTTAATGTAAAATAGAAAACTAACATTTGTCTAATCCTTTTACAAATATTGCGAAGATCCAGCGCAGACGACCTTTGCCAAAGTCGAATGATCTGGGTATACGTAGTGTCGAAGAACATTTGAATGTGCTAGACATTTAAGATAAACATTTATTTACTAAATAGTTCGATGTAAACTAGCATTTGTCTAAGTCTGTTACAAAACCGCGAAGATCCAGTGTCAAAGTCAAATGATCTGGATCCTCACAGTTTTGAAAGAAACACATGTATTCTCTAGAAAATGCAATAAAACAACATTTTTGCCATAATATTCATGATCCTGTAGTAACGTCAAGCAGGCAAATTCACATACACGACGCAACCACCACCAACACATCGATATATAGCATGACCCAAACACACGCACATACTCAAGATGAACACAGAAAACACCAACAAACACACAGAGACTAGAGATAACCAATCCACACATGAACACAAGCAAAAGTACAAAGACACATGACAAACAAAAGGAAGGGTGACAAAGAGTACCGCCTTGGCACGGTCAGTAACAAAATCACCGCTGGTTGTTTAAACCGGTTTACTGAAGTCCTAACAAAGCCATGCACAGTGAATTCCCCAATTATATTGTCGACATGCTTGACGTGTACATGCCGCGCAGAGTGTTAAAGTTAGCAAGTAGATCATTGTCGTTGGTTGTGCCAAAAAGTCGTAAGGTAAAATAGGTAAGAGAAGTTTCACGCATGCAGCTCCAAAATGCTCCATCGTAATGCATTAGAAATGCAAGGTCACTGGCATGTTTAAAAAAAGGTGTCTGCAAACACATTGTTCTACATGTCTTACTAGAACAGTTTAGGACATGATATGCTGCATAACTTTCATTGACCAGATAGACAACCATGTGGTTTCTCCCGTTTAGTGATGTCCGAGGTCTTGAAAGTCCGAGGTTCCCAGGGAAATGTTGCGGGTTCACGAACCTGGTCAGGACTTTCAGTTTGGACGAAGGCTTATTTCTGCTTGAGTCGGCTGCCCTACAGTTCAGAATAGGAATGGCTTTCAGCCAACCTATTAAGCTAACAGTTGATCCAATAGTTATGTACAGTGGCCACTACGTTCAGGATAGAAATGGCTTTCAGCCAACCTATTGAGCTTACAGTTGACTCAATAGTTATGTGCAGTGGTAACTAAGTTCAGGATAGGAATGGCTTTCAGCTAACCTATCAAGCTAACAGTTGACCCAATAGTCATATAAATGGAATGACAATTCATAATATTGATGAGCATGGCTTTCAGTCAGCGTGTCGATATCAAGTTTGTTAATACAGATTATTCTAATTTATGATAATAATTAGCATCGCTTTCAGTCAACTTGTCTGTATCAAATTTATTAATACAATTTATACTGTTCATCCCGGTTAGTGATTTCATATCTATTGTACATATTTGTGCATATCATTCATTAGCCGGATAGACAGTCATTTGGTTCCTTCCGACTAGTGAACCATGTATATTGTGTATCTATTGTATATATTTCATTGCCAGGATTGATAATCAGGCGATTCGTTCCGGTTAGTGAAGCGCGTTTGAACGCACATATCCGGTGGGAAAAGAACGCTATACAAATGTATTATAATAATGATAATAATAATAAAATCAGGCTTTATAAATCATAATCAAACCGTATGGGTTGGGTACGATTGACAAGTCAAAGTATTTGCGTCCTTTCTTATCTGAGCAGGTAATGTTGTGCTTTTCTTATAATATCCTTTGCCGGTGTATCACAGTCTGAAATTGGCTATAGCACATTTGCTCAAATACAGCGACCTTGCGATTACATGTGCAAACAGTTTGGATCCGGATGAGACGCCAAATAAATCGGCGTCTGATCCGGATCAAAATTGTTTGATTCCGTGTTTCTTGACAAACAGTGAACAAATGAAATTTGTTGCAGACGACACGTTTTGCAGACAATAATGCGTAGCAGTGAAATGGTTTATTTATCAGAGCAACAGATACGAATGATTACTCAAATACTTAAATCACCATTTTGCAACCAGAAGAGACGATCCTAAAACTAGTTACAACATTGGAATTGGAAGGGAAATAAAGGAATTATTTTTGAAAATGTTTTAATTTACACATCCTACTTGGACCTGTGTATTATTTATACATTAGCATTGCGTGTATAGGACGGTGTCCTTGGGACGCTTTGTCTGATGTGAGTCTATGAATCTAGAAGCAAAAACATACGTTTAGTGTGGATGGCACATTGACAGTCTATTTGAAAACCGTCAGTTGCAATTTGTTTGAAATATGTTTCGTTGCTATGCGATGCGATAGTAGTATAACTGGCTGTTACATCCGTAGGGAGGGAATAAAATATTAAAAAACCACATACGTCTACGTATTTTACTTAGACTGGAATTAACAATAAGCGGTAACAGTTGTCAACCTAATCAAATAATGTTGTTACTCTGGGCAATATGGCTGTACTACGTCGAAAAAGGACACATTCGTTCAGTAAAACGATGCATAAATATCAATAAGCTATGTTTCAATCCTACAAAACAAGGAGTGTACTTGCTGCCTGAAGACGCTATGATAATATTGATTTACCTTTGATTTGACATGGCGATGTCCATACAATGCTGCTGGTTTGTTTCTCTGTACATGCTTAATTCACTTATAATCGAATCAAAGATATGTATTACCGGTAATTGACATACTGACTTTTGTTTGACGTAGTTGCCTGATAGTTTGTCTTTACAAAGAAGATACAATGCCAATACATTTGCATATTGTATGTCGTAACAATAGACAAAGAAACGATGTGCATGTTGTTATATAATAGTTTGAAATGGTTGATATTTTAATTTGCTCTTGTCATAATAGAAGCAACACAGCCATATTGGAGTTGTTTTTCTCAACACACACACACGTTTAAATGTCTTATTATATTAGCTTTATTAAACGGAATTAAACACTCATTATTTGTTGAAGTTAAGCTTAGATGAAATTGTATTATATTGGTCCTTAATTTACTTAATGTATATATACATTAGGGTTTCTTTAATCAAGACTTCGCATCTACATTATCCCAATAATGCCAATGACTGTTTTTGCGATATATTGCATATTAATTCCACTGTTTTCTATTCCAGGCATATGGTACGGTCAATCCATTTTCGGAAACACTGTATAGATAATTATATATTGTATAGTTTCATGTATATATATATATATTATAATTAACACATAGCTGTCGGGATGATAGAGGATATTGTCAGCCCGAGAATTGGTATATTTACCCCGAGGCGGAGCTATGTGTTAATTATTGTATTATACCGAAAAACTTTAGAAGTACAAACTTAGTAAATTTTAAAATTAAAAGATATAATCAATGAAGATAATATTCCAAAAAGGGAATTAAGATATAGAAATATTGAAGTAGCTCTTATCTAATATTTCGACCACTACGAGCCTTTATCAAAGGTAATCATGTCAAAATACACGTCACATTTTTGGTACATGTGTGCATTCAGCCATAAAATCAAAGAGAATAATGTTGATCCATCATCACGCAGCATTGAGTTATTTCAAAAGTGATGACGTCATCAAATGACGTCATGATCACAACGCCGTCATGTATGCATTAGCATGCATGCATTCTCCCGACTGCAGTATATGCCATGTAATGCAATACATGCAATAGAACCATGTATGTTGGTAAGACGAGAGAGAAACTCGGGAGAGAATGAAAGAATATTTGAGTGATGTAAGACATGAGAGAGAGAATCCAATAAACAGGCATTTTGGAGTCGATGGTCATAGCAGTGATGATGTTAGATAATTTCAAACGGATATATTCACATGGAAGCTCATTCCGAGGGTGATATATGCTGATATATTCACCTGGAAGCTCATTCTGAGGGTGATATATCATAAGATCACACTTTAGGTCTATGGGAGTTTTGCATTGAAGGATATATTGAGGTATAATAAATTAGTATATAGGGATTTTTGTCTACAAAGATTAAATATTATAAATTATACTTGTATACATCTTACTGTCCAGCCACTTTGAGGTGGTAAGCGAAATCAGTGGAATAACCGAGATCAAATATCTATATATCAATTCAGGTGTAGCATATGTACATTGAGCAATGTGTGACGAACACAAAGTTGTTCTATATTCTCGGAGATCAAATATCTGTATAACTTAAGATTGTGCAATATTCGAAATATAATTATATATTCAATTCAACAAATCATCATGAACTGTTTCGTTGTCAACTACTGTCATCTGCAATATTAGACTTTGTTAGAAATGTTTTAACCCTTTTGCTGCAAATGCCGGATCTGTGATAACCTATGCAAACAGTTTGGATCCAGATGAGACGCAGAGTAACTCGGCTTCTCATCATGATCCAAACTGTTTGTTGCTGTTACTATGCTTTTGAAACAAAAATGAAGAAAATAAAAAAAAATGTAGCAGACGACAAAGTTAGCAGACGACATAATTTGGCAGTGAAAGGGCTAATTGTCTTCTATTTTCTTTCAATAAACACAATACCAGAATAACAAGCAGTTAAGATACTGATGCCCTGCGTCACATCTTAACTAAACCTATTTGCATGGGTAATTACTTATGCGACTTTGGCAATGCAACAATTAACCCTTCTCTTGCTGAATTTTAAAATACATTTCTCCTTCTTTACCCATGCCATGTTGTGTAATTATATATATCTTCGATGTGTACAAGTATTATGTCTCCCCCATTTATGGGGAGATATATTGTTTTTGCCAGAGTTGTCTGTCTGTCCGTCCGTCCGTCCGTCTGTCCGTCTGTCCGTCCGTCTGTCCGTCACAAACTTGTGTCGCGCGTATCTCTGAAACCAGTTGGGCTAGAGTCACCAAACTTCACAGGAATGTTCACCAGCATGAGTTGTTGTGCACCTGGGGTTTTTGAATTGTCTCCCTTTGATAATTTTGGAGTTATTGCCCCTGATGACTTAAAATTAGAAAAACTTTGTGTCGCGCGTTTCTCCCAAACCGCTGGTACTAGAGTCACCAAACTTCACAGGAATGTTCACCAGCATGAGTTGTTGTGCACCTATGATTTTTGAATTGTCTCCCCCTGATAATTCTTGAGTTATTGCCCCTGATATGAATACTTAAATTTATACAAACTTTGTGTCGCGCGTATCTCTGAAACCAGTAGGGCTAGAGTCACCAAACTTCACAGGATTGTTCACAAGCATGAGTTGTTTTGCTCTTGGGTTTTTGGAATTGTCTCCTCCTGTTAACTTTGGAGTTACTGCCCCTGATGACTTAAAATTAGACAAACTTTACTTAGTGTCGTGCATATCTCTGAAACCACTAGGGCTAGAGTCACCAAACTTCACAGGAATGTTCACCAGCATGTGTTGTTGTACAACTGGGATTTTTGAATTGTCTTCCCTTGATAACTGTGGAGTTATTGCCCCTGATATGATTACTTAAAATTAGAGAAACTTTGTGTCATGCATATCTTTAAAACCACTAGGGCTAGAGTCACCGAACTTCACAGGAATGTTCACCAGCATGAGTTGTTGTGTACCTGGTTTTAATTGTCTCCCCTTGATAATTCTTGAGTTACAACCCCTGATATGTTAACTTAAAATTAGAGAAACTTTGTGCTGCCTGTATCTCTGAAACCAGTAGGGCTAGAGTAACCAAACTTCACAGGAATGTTCACCAGCATGAGTTGTTGTGCATCTGGGATTTTAATTGTCTCCCCTGATAACTTTGGAGTTACTGCCCCTTATGACTTAAATAAGAGAAACTTTACTTTGTGTCACATGTATCTCTGAAACCACTAGTACTAGAGTCACCAAACTTCACAAGAATGTTGATTAGCATGTGCTTTTGTGTACCTGGGGCTTTTGAATTGTCTCCCCCTGACAATGTTGGAGTTATTGGCCCTGATGACTTAAACATTAGACCCTGATAAGTTTGGAGTTACAGACATTACACTTGTGTATTGGAAAGAGAATGGGAGGGGGAGACATCTGTTTTTGTGACAAAAACATACCTCTAGTTTCGATTGGCATTCACTGCTGTGGAGTGCACTGGTTGCGCAATCGACTTGTAAATAGTGCAGACCCTGATGAGACAGCTCCTGCAGGAGCTGTCTCGTCCAGGTCTTCACTATTTACAGGTAGGTATATTGACGTGAATAGCAAGCGAAGGGTTAAAAGAAAAACACAGAATGTCAAACTGTGTATGTGTCCAGAGTAACAGCATGTATGGCTGTTCAAAGGTCGTTTAAATTCCTAGTGCCAGTTATCGATACTTTTCTTTGTAATAAGATCACATGTTTTTTATTCTTGTGTCTTTCTGGATTTCCCATTCCAGACATCCATTTTAACATATTACAATCATTTGCAGACAGTGGCTATTATTCTGCCTGACCTAGATAATCCATTTTAGATAGTTGGTTGAATTATAGGATAATAATGTGGAGTTTATAAACCATGCATTATAAATGACAATTCATACCCAGTGCCACACATCGTGTCCACGTTGGTTTTCTTACTAATTGCGTTAAATTGGCTAAGGCGTCACATAAAAATGTTCTGTAGTACACGAATCACCTATTCACAATCCTTTTTAGGCAAGGCACCAATCCCAAAACTTTTATCCTTCAGACGCCTCATATGTGTCAATATGATATTGTTGTTAACTCTTTTGGTGCTAAATTTAACAGTGTCGTCTGCAATTTTAATTTCATATTAAATATATTTTTCTAAACTAAATAATAAAGGTATATTAGTAAAACATTTGGTTTTAAAAACCTGTATGCTTGGACTAAAACACTACAGAAAACAGTGAAGTCCCAGGTCAGATGCCACCTTGAAAAGGCGGCATCTGACCTCGGACTGCACTGTTTTCAATGGTGCCAACAGGCGACAATGGCACCGAAAGTGTACAGACTCAATAAAACCGAGTCTGCAATATTCTCATTTTGCATTTCTGCTTTTGCTTTCGAGGTATCACACAATTTCAGATTATATGTACTTCACAACAACAGGTGTTAAGTGTTTGTGTGGCGGCTGTAAAAAGTCGCCCGTACTTCATTCTCAGTGTTGTTATATTTTCTGGTCCTTCGGGATCATTAGTTACGATGTTAATCGTTTTGAAAATTGAATACCGCTTAAGCCGGTGCTAGGGGGCGTGAGTAGTGTTGCACTTTTAATAACTTCTCATGAACAGACTCAATAAAACCGAGTCTGCAATTCTACTTTTGCTTTCGAGGGATCACCCATTTTCAGATTATATTAATAATTGAACCAATACATCGTTATTCTACGTTGTTTAAAACCATTCATGAATAATGAGTGTGTTTATCTAACAAACATATGTAATATTCATCGCAATGCCTGACGTGGGTAGGCCTATCTGTCTTCTCAATATCGAGATGGAGTTCGTTTACCTTATACACGGGAAATCGCGATGAGTCCCACTGTGCTATGTGTTGCTATTAATACCTATTATGAAAACACTACAAAAAACCTGTAGCATACGTGCTTTTGTTCACGAGAAAGAACTTTACCACGATTACTCATATGCTTTTTATACACACTTCAAAACGATTTGTGTGCTAATTGAATTCGTCGTTTACTAAGAACTCCAGAAAAAGATAAAGAAACATATGTTACCTAGATGGTCGGAAACATCATTCTGAATACGTGTTTTGCGCTTACTGACAAAGGCACGGTATATACCCTGATATCTCAAACTACAGTTTTGTCATACACATGTAAATGTTAAAGTACAAAACAGTCTTAGCAAATGTCGAACATGTATAACCTAATAAAGAAATATAAATATAGACATTGCATTTATTTCCAAAACCCGAGACAGGTCTGACACGCTTAAATATGAAAACTATGTGAGTAGTCTTGCTTCAGCGTTAATATAATATAATCACAAATGATTTGGCAAAATATTTACAGAGCCATCTAACATGTTAAGGTACGCGTTAAAATATAAATTCACAGATATCGTATGTACGTATGCAGCCCGAATTATTAAATGGTGCTCTTCTCTATACAAGTGACCCTGGCCTTCAGTAAATATATCGTATGCAAATGATTAGTATGATGACACACTGCATTCCAGATGTCTCAAAGTGGGTAACCTTAAATCAAACATATATTTTACTTGGTGATGCTGATTGTATTATTCACATTATTTAAAAATACATCTGCGCATCTAATACACAAATCCCAATTTGCATTTTAATTCTAATAATAAATACACAGTTTCCAGTAAAAATAGGACACGTGATGCAGGTATTAAAATAGCTTATTACAGGGGTGACTAGGGTCGAAGAGTGATATTGGCCCAACACCTTGATATTGGCCCGACTGCTTTAGCCCGATGGGGCTACATCAAGGTAAGGGCCTATACCAATATACGGCCCTAGTCAACCTGTGTGTTACATTTGTGGATAGAAAGGGATCTTTCAGGTGCAATAGTTACTCAAAGGAATGAAATAATCAGACGTTAGTAAAACTTCAGGAGTTTGAGGGAAGGGCGCCATTCTGGCGTCATTGGAATGACGTCAGAAGGGCGGTTTTACTTTATTCATAAATTAGCGTTGGAACAAACGGCTTAAATGCATTCTTTATTTACCGGTACGTGTACAGTGCATGTGCATAATTTGAATCGAATCTGGCGAGGAGTGTCTTTGTAAAAGCTGGGGGTGGGGTAATCGATACGTGCACGAGCACTTTGACATCATTTGCAGCATCGGAACAGAATAAGACCTTCGTCTCGTATCGGGGTTCTGTTGCCATAGATTTAGAACAATTATCTTGACAGCGGGCACAATATCGGTTGTTGGCCGTCGCTAGGTCCGTATTGGCCCTGCTAGGACAATTCGACTCCATTTTGCAATTGATATTGGACCATTTTGTGTGTAAAACCGTTACTATGTATAGTAACAAATGTAATAATAACGAAGGTGGTGGAACTTGATTACCCTTTACTTCATATATACACCTTGTAACACTCTGCAAACAGATCCTACCAATTATGACCCTCCCATAATCCGTTTGCTTCTAACCCAATATAGTTTAGCAATGACCAACCATTCCCTTGTTCATGATTATGCAAAACATCTAATACATATTCATGAGGTCAGTATTTTCTTACACGAATATTGATGGATCAAACGGTTAAATATGTGTCTCATAATGATCCAAGCTGTTTGCCACTTAGACAATTGTTTCACAAACAATTTTACTTTTGATATTACTTTTGATAGTGTGAGAAGTGTCAGTTGTAAAAACGATGATTTTGTGATGTCGATGCACTGCTTACTATCATTCATAAACGCATGTTGTTTCAATGTGCTATATAGTGCTCGTCCAGTATGTGAATACACCAACTTGTTGGATAAACAGCATGTGTTGCGATGGTACTGATGTCGTTAAATTTCATTTTAGGTCTAATTGGAATTGTGGAATTGAAGGGGTCAGTGCAAGATGGTACCCAAGTCCATTATTTGAAAAGTGGAGAAAATCGCATTTTTGCGAAATTTTGAGTTAAGTGTGAGACAATTTTAAAAACTTCAACGATTTACGATTTACCATATATATGTGAAACTACTGAAATTGTGGGAATGTTGAAATATTAATAAACGATTAATTGTAAAAATACTCTTTTTTATCAATTATGTTTAGGCAAAATAGGACATAAGTCCAATTATATTTCTTTTCATACATTTGTCGAGGTTAATTCTTCAATTTTGCAACATAATATTAATTTCTGTAACTGAAATTCATAAATTTAGTAATAAATACTAACTGGAATATTCTAAACCACTCAAAATTCAGGCAGTTAGTTTTTGTATGTCCAAACTACTATGTGCTTCATGTATTTACGTGCATATGCAACAAAGGTCCTAAATCCATCTTGGAGATAGCACTTTTGTAATATTCTTGTGAACAACATTTTTCCTGTTTAAACGTAAATATTACACATTTTTGGAACGTTAACATGAGGAGAAAGTTGAATCCATGCTACAGTGGTCCTAACTCCATTTTGTTTTAAAAATTGGAGTTAGGTACCATCTTGCACTGACCCCTTCAATTATATACCTCTTTTGAAAAAGGAAATAGTGGCATACAGTGTAGCATTCTTACAATGTATGTCCTGGCATGTATCGCATAGACGTGACGACCTTAATACTGACATATTCGCAGATTAACTGCAACAGTTCTGGTGAAATTGGAAACAACGTCGACAGTTGACAGCGTAGATGTTGTCAATGGAGATTGAGATATTGTGGCAAAAAAGTTCCATCCTAGCAATTCCTTTTGAAGGAAGCAAACGAAATATGTTTATATAATTTAATGGGTCTAGATATCCAGCAGACGCCATCATTCTGGAATCAATTATTACACAAGTGCTTGTTTCGGATGGACCGACGCACGATGCTAAAACTTCCAAGATACTGTAACATTTTGACTCATGCTTTTGCATTTTTTGCGCCTTTGCAAACAAAGCAGAGTCAGATCAGACGTCTCCTGTATGAGATCTGATGTAACGTCCCCGTGTTTATATGCCATTATAATGGTATTAATATTCATGAAGTCAGTCTTTATTCCACATATTGTTATGAAGAAAATGGTCAAGATAAGTTGGGCACAAAAAATCAGCCAGATTGTTGAAAACTACATAATATATTAAAAAAGCGCATTTCCTCTTCAGTCATCGAATATCAAACGTAACATGTCCAGTTCACCCCGGCTTAAAAATATATACCTAACAACACATGTCGCAAACCTTTTCTATTATTCAATGTGTACATATAATTGGCAATGTCACTTGTATCCAAACTTAACAACATTATGATCGTTTCGAAGATGAAATAGGTGAATCAATATTTAATGATAATTATAGACAATAAATAGTGTACGTAGAGGGCTTAACCCTTCGCTTGCTATTCACGTCAATATACGTACCTGTAAATTGTGAAGACCCAGATGAGACAGCTCCTGCAGGAGCTGTCTCATCAGGGTATGCACTATTTACAAATTGTTTGTGCAACCAGTGCGCTCCACAGCAGTGATTGCACAGTGAAATACTTGTACACGGTGAATAAGTATGTAATTATACAACAGGGCATGGTTAAAGAAGGTTAAATGTATTTTAAAATTCAGCAAGAGAAGGGTTAAATGTAATCAACATGTATATCAACAATGCTCGCAATTTTCTCGCATCAGTGGAAATATTTCTTGCCGATTAGCCATCACACAATAAGGCTTTCATAATTACATTCAGAGACTAGTTCAAATACTGTGTGTCCCAGCTAATCCTATATAAATTGGATTTCCGATGGAGTTGGATCAATGCTTCCGGCAAAAGCAATTCCATTGCTCAAATACCGAGATATATGTACAGAGTGCATGCCTGTTTATTGTTTTCTGGAAATCTTTCAATATCGAAACGGAATATGTTTCACTGGACAGAGCTTAACTGGTCCACTCATTCCTTGCTGATTGTGGGTTTTCGTAAAGATGGGTATTGCTAAGAGCCACCGAACTATGTTGCCAGGACAGGTTGTTTTTTCTCCTTGCGATGGAATAAATAACTCAAGATGATATTTTATCTATGATTTTGTTGTGTTGACACTCATTACTATTTTCTCTCTGGGTCGATTCTAAAGCCTATACACAGTATTGGATTAGCAAATACATAAGATAGAAAATGGCTGATATCAAAGCACATATATAAAATTGGAATACCGAGAGAGCAACATTAAGGCATATATACAGAGGAACAATGACTTATTTTAATATATCGCATCTTATGTGTATAATGAGTACAACAAAAATGTATGATTATATATCGACCTTTTGGAAACTTTTTAAAATAATGATACTTTAACTTGAAAAATGTTTACAGATGTGTAGTGTACATGAACTGAACTCATTTGGGCACAAAAGCGTCTTAATCCTTATTCAACTACCTGCTACCTCACATAAGCAGACAACTTGGGTACACATGAAACACATAAAACGCACAGCAGTATTTTGTCAAAGGGTTAAGGGTGTATATGTTTGCTACTAGAAGCATTGTAGCAACGCTAAGAAAATGAAGTGTAGATATTACTGACAAATATGTTGTTTAAGACCGACAACTTATTATACCGTGCGGACTGTTATGCAAAGTTATTCAATATAATTGTTGATTATAATGACATACATGTTAACGGTTGTGTATAAATTATGACACAATCCATGCCTTTTCAAACAAAATATTCTGAAAGCAAAATTAACAATGCGAAAAGGGAAAACTCTAGACTCGGTTTCCCTCAGTGTCCTTTCGTATGTGGATCTCCCTGTTTTGCCGTTTTATTCCCATATTTGTTGAGTCTCTTCATGAATAGTATTTTAAATTGCAACACGACTTACGCCCCTGGCACGTACTATCCGTTAACCGATACTAATTATTAAACGGTAACGACCACTCACAAGATGTATAGTTGTGGATGTTTTAAACATATGAGAGCTTAATATAGGCCACACTATACACAGGGAGCTTTTATATGAGGTTTTTGTTTTCTCGTGTGTTTAGCAATCATGTTTTCGTTTACAGTAACTAATGTTAGGAGTGTAGTCGCATTAGCAAAACACTACTATATATGCATTACTGGAATTTCAAACATCGTTTCGACGTATTCTAAAAAGTCCCTTACTATGATTCTACCTGATATCTACACGTATCATAAGAACAGCATTCTCCTGTGGTGTATTCATACTACAAATGGCTGTTTTGTAGCTTTAATGGCTTTTAGATATACAGAATATTGGGTTTTATGAGGGTTTTACCGTAGTCATGAGATTCATTAAAAAGAAATATTGATCCGGCTTAAGTCTATCGAGACATTTCTGGTAATTTTAATGCTGACTAGTTTGAAATAATGTCTCGCATTCAGTGTAAGTCTGTATGTATGGAACGTGTACACATAATCGCGACATGCCACGCACTTGCAAACAGCTTGGATACAAATGAGTACAATACTCATCAACTCAGACTATCAGTAAACAGTGATGTAATGATTTGAATTTCACGTATTGAGATATTCTAAAATGCGTTCATACCATTTGTAAACAATATCACTTCATACCATCATTTTAATATGCTGCAATTAATTAACCCTTAAGACACTTATTTCGCAAATGTTTGGTTGATTAAATAACCAGTGAAACGTTAAGCAAACTAGAAAATGTGCAGACATTATTTTTCCAGCATGAAAAGTGTTAAACGAGTAAATATTAGACAAGATCTAAGCTATGTCCTATTAAACCATGATTCACTTGTTAAGCTGAGGCACTTCCTGTGATAAGATATTTTATCACCTAACTGTTTGGTCAGGTGGGGATACTCGCTTCGATTTCCAACACAAATCATGATTTTGGCGTTTAATCTTCAAAATGATTAAAACTGGCTTCTTACTTTCTCAATATAAAGGTTGTTTTATTCTACAATTATGCATAAACCATGAACTAGGTTTTCCATCAACTTTGATAGTATTTGTTTTGTCTTGCTTAATTTGTGCTGACATTGGAAGTAATGAAATAAGTAATTTGTAAGAAAATGTATGGTTACTTTCAATGGGTTGATGTAGAATTTGGTGTGTAATATCTGTTTGTTTTGTTGTTTACTGTTAAGTATACTATATATCTCAGAATCGTGTCTGTCTTTTATTCGTATAGTTGGTATTACGGATGAGCAAGTGGCTCTTATTCTCGTGTGTAAGGCGTGTACTATATGTTATGGTTATCATTTATATTAAATGTATTCTAGGACTTATAATGATCTAGTTCTTTGACCAGATTGAAACCGCTATACATACCGGATCTGTTACTGTTCTCGACTTGACTCATTTAGTGCACATTTAAAAATGAATCATCCCCGTTTGGTTAATATATATTGAAGGGAATTGTAGATGTACTGTGTATTGATAGGCAACAACAATATAATAACTGTGTATATCTGGTAAGTGTTTCTACGCTTGAATGCTCTTCCGTTTTGAAAAATAGGATTGCTGTACCGATAGACCTTTAAATTTAACACGGCTCAATTTAATTTGGTGTTCCAGTAATGTACATGTATGTAAACATAGAGAGATCATACGCTACTGTTTCGTTTTGTGCCTTCTGATAATCAACTTATATCTCATCGGGTATGCTTACATGGATCAAAGGCCTTACCAATTCACAGATAATTATAATCTCAATGGTGTTTCTCTCAGGTAATTCTCTCAGACTTCACTCGAACGTTCGCCGTCCACTCTAAATGTTTGTTTCTCTTTCACCTTCGGATAAACTATAATGTCTCGTTCTATCTTCTTTGTCCTGCTCCTAGTTCATCTACAAAGCCAATGTAAACTGACGAGGATAGTTTCTTTGTTATCGCGACCTCACTCTTACCATTTCTATATAGCAAGTCGCAAGAACGGGCGTGTATTTGCTATTCATTAGGCTCCGAAAAAGCGGCCCTACTCATACGCCTTTGAAAATGTTGCATGATTAACTGCAGTCCTGTGTTTCTATAACTGCCGACTGCTTAATATTGTTTGTTTGTAATCTCGTCTAATTTAGAATTCACGAAACGTAAGTTGTTGTTTTTTAATGTTTATATCGTACCCACTTATTACATGTACTGTTTGAACACGTTCTTCGAAAGCGGTTTTTCCATTAATCAAAATGAGATGATTACAAAAACAAATGTCATGAATGAAAAGGAATGCAAAATGTTTATATTAATTAAAATGAATTACTGTACTATATAATTGCAATTATATTTCATGAAAGGTTGATTTTGAATTCAGTAAGTATTTCAACGGGTATTACGGACACGAACATATGCGCCCTTTCATTGTTGCCCGTCGTATGAGGGGATTTCCCTATAAAGCATCCGTGGCCTAGGGATAATGCGTTAGCCTAGGAAATTCGAGTACACGAGTTCGATCCTATGTAAAACCATAATGTTTTCTCTGTTCGTATTTTTTTCCTTTTATTTCTTATTTCGAAATTAACTTGCTTTTGTTGTAACTCAGTTTTATATTAGCATCCATACATATTAAATCCACACATCGTCCCGTGTGTAGAACCTACTCCACACTTACACAAATGGCACCTTACACTCTGATTTGCTGATGAAATTACGTCAACAAGCTAACACGTGAATAACTGATTAACCGTCAGCTGAATTTGGTAACTAGTTGAATACAAACATTTTATTTCAAAGTAACTTTGCATAATAAAAATGCAAAAACACCTCTCAAACACGACAGGTTAATAAAAGTGTTATACATGTATGCTATTTTTCTGATTTCTATTCATTTACAAGTTTTTCCTACATTGTGTTTTTTCTGCAAGTATACTAAATAACCCGCTTTTTAATTATTTATTGATTTACTGACATTTAAGGTCTAAGTTTACACTGCTGATCTGATGCATGTAAGAAAGCTATTTTACGCTTGCGTAAAACCTCACTTGTTTTTTCTGGCCCGTCTGAAAAGCCATGGATTGCAATTCGATTCATACAAATCACACTACCTTGTCATCTGACTATGAATGGACTAATATACAGTAGAACCCCTCTAATGTGACCATCTAATAAATCAACATGGGTGTCGTTATAAGCAGGTGGTTGCTTGATGCAGGACAAAACTAATGCAAAAAAGGAGCTTTTTTGTATTACTTTTGTCCTGCATTGAGCTACCACCTGCATCTAGCACCCAGAATTATACCTCTTTTATGTGGTCGCATTAGCGGGGTTTTACTGTATTAACATTAAAAGTTGATCTAAAATATCATATGCGTAAATCGGCGTGTCTTTGCAGTCATAATGGTTATATCTAAGTTCTACACATCCATGCAGAGATTAATGTTGATAATTCCATCACCATAAATATTGTTCTTAAATTTTATAATGGAGATCAGTTGAAAATCGCATAGCTGTCTGTATTTAAACATCGTGTTGCATATTGAATCAAACGTTCATTTTTCTGAATTGCTTTTGATAAACAGTGATATGTTTGCAAACGATATTGAGCCGTATGGCTCGATGCTATTAATATATATTGTTAAGCTACATAGTATGACTTGGTCATACCTCACTTGAAGATCATTAAGCCAGATGGTTAACGTTAACAAATATATATGCAGTGTTCATTTTGTTTAATTGTCAGAGGAGATATGGTCTCTTACGTCATTTTAATAAATTAATCTATTTAAAACTTCAATAAAACCGAGTCTGCAATTTTCTCCTTTTGTGTTGCAATTTTTGCTTTCGGGGGATCATCTCTCTTCAGAATTTTTAATCATTATGCATTCATCCACAAAAGCGTTTTACCACATCATTTAACTTATTTAAATAATGATTCATTTGATCAGTTCCCATACTAACTAAACAGTTCAGGCTAGATAGATATATACTCATTAAGTATTGGCAATGGCTCTTTCACCGTGATCATTTTACTATTTCAGCAGGAACGTCCATTGATAGTTTAATATGCCATACAATGCAATATCCAATTATTTATGTCCGAGGAATGCTAATACAACAAAGGTTAGGTCAATATGAATAATAGTTATTGGCAAGTATTGGCCACAGCTTGAACGTCAGTAGTACCTATTTGATGCAAATTTCAATCTACAAAAATAAATATGATGGTAGACCCTGATCTAGTATGTGTAATCGGCATAACGACATTGTTTGAGTGGGCAGTCGACCGTAAGTTAACAAGTTTTTATTTCATACCTGTACTTAATCATCGAGTCCTTACATTTCTTAATATTTTCGACGGCAACTGATTGGGTGTATCATATAGACTAGTATGGGTTTACTTTCTAGGATTTCGTGGAGACAGTAAGAGCTTTTCTAAAATAAATTGTACTCTCGATGAATATCTAAAATTTCTCCTAAAAGCCAATCAATGTGAATTCGTTTCTCTTAATTTAGTAAAATTAGATTATCGGTTTGATTAGATATTGGATGCATGTTTCCCGGAGTGTTTTTGTGTATTTCTCACCTAACTACCGTGTTGTAAAACGCTACACAAAAGTTCAACATTGATGATCCAACTTCGATATGTTATCCAGTGAGCGTTGGTTTAAAAGACGGTGCACTTTCATCTACTTAAGTCCCTTATATAAGAATAAGCATGGTTTCAATTAGCCGGTTTAAGCCCCGAGTGACACTTGTCACTTGTCGTTCAAATACGGTACTTCCATTTTCGCCGTAAGTTTTGTTGTGTATGTCTTTGGTTGTCTCTTTTTGTCTTATGATAGACAGTGTGTATATTTGCTTGTTGCTCTTTTTTGTGATGTGCTGTCTGTTGGACTGTGTGTTCTGTATGTGTTGTTTCTTTCATGACTCATATATATATATACAGTGAAACCCCGCTAATGCGACCACTTAACAAACAGCCACTGATGTTGTCTAAAGCAGGTGGTTGCTTAATGCAAGACGAAAGTTATGCAGAAAGCTTCTATAGGAGCTTTCTGCATAACTTTCGTCCTGCATTAAGCTACCACCTGCCTCAGCCACCCAGAATTGTGCTCCTTTTTGGTGGTCGCATTAGCGGGGTTTTACTGTACTTCTGTGTCTTATCGGGGCTAAGTGCAATGATGCAGGCGTCCAGTAAAGTGTAAACGGCTCGCTTAACCCTTCGTAAATATACAACAGGGTATGGGTAAAGAAGGAGAAATGTATTTTAAACCTCAGCAAGAGAAGGGTTAAGTTAGAATCGACGCATGCATACATGAAGAGAATTAAAGTGAACAGTAATAAAGGGTATTTGTGTTTCAAGTTAAATAATGAAACAACATAGTCTGACAGAATATAGTTGTATCCAAAACAAATTGCAATGTACAGATGCATTGCTTGCTATACGTACAGTGAAAGCAATTTCCGAAAACAATTAGAAACAGGTTTATTATTATTTTTTGATACCGCATTTATATAGCGCTCTTTTCTCACATGATATGTGCGTATCACAAGAGCTGCATATTGACGACATCACTAACCGGAACGATCCGCATGTTTATCTGTCCAGGACATGGAATATATACAATAGATATAAAAGAGATATAATATTAATTTAACACTAGCCGGAAGGAACCGCATGATTGTCCATCCGGTTAATGAACGATATACAAAATATATATAATAGATACGAAATCATTAACCGGAAGGAATCGCATGATTGTCCGTCCAGTCAATGCAATATATGCAATAGATATACAATATATATTAAATCACTAACCGAAAGGAACCAAATTATTGTCTATCCAGTCAATGAAAGATATGCAATAGATATACAATAAATATAAAATCACTAACCGGTAGAAACCACATGATTATCTACCCGGTCAATGAAAAATATACAATAGATATACAATAAATATAAAATCACTAACCGGTAGGAACCACAATATTATCTACCGAGTCAATGAAATATTTGTAATAAATATACAATAAATACGATATACAATGAATATGAAATATGAAATCACTAACCGGAAGGAACCGCATGATTGTTTATCCGGTCAATGAGAGATATGCATTAGATATACAATAGATATAAAATCAGTAACCGGTTGGAACCACATGGCTATCTACCCGGTCAATGAGAGATTGATTCCTTTAGCATATCCCACCGGCTGCAATTGCAAAGGAATCATATCAGACAAAACGACATTGCATGTCTATTTTTGCGAGATCTGTAAAGCATGATGCAATGTTACTTCAAACCATTATGTTTATTAATGACTTTGTGGAATACTTTTGCTTCGTTTCCAGAAGAATGTAATATTTATAAAGAATTCCTTCGTTTAAGGAAATCTGTATCTATATTCTTTGTTATAAGTTTTGGGTTTTATGATACAAAAGTTTTATGTTTTTCAGCCATTGTCACCATTGTCTAAAATAACAACGTGTCTGGGTCCTTATAAGACACGTTAGTACCGTTTCGTAACATAGTGTTTCATGTTATGAAACTAACAGGAATTTCGGAGAACAATTTATCGTCAAAACAACTTATTGCTTTATACTTGTTCATGTAATTTCTGGCACATTTGATTTCTTTTCCTGCTACAAATAGTGATTGATCGTGAGAAAAAGCGATACTTAAACTGACTCATTCTGCTGATCGTTTAGTTCATATATACCGTCTTAATCACACGGTAATCTAAGCAGCATTGTATCTTTCTATTTTACAGATAAAATAATTATTTTCGACAAACTATGAGAAGTGGGTAGTGTTGCTCTTTTAATAACTACTCATGTGCAGATTCAATAAAACCAAGCCTGCCAATTCCTCTTTTCGTGGTGCTGATTTTGCTTTCGAATGATCTCCTATTTTCAGAACTTATGTACTTCACAACAGCAGGATTTAAGATCTTGTGTAGCGGACGTAAAAAGGTCATTAGTTTCCATGTTATTAGTTTTGAAAATTGAATACCACTTACGCCGGTGCTAGGGAGCGTGAATAGTGTACGTTTAACCCTTCTCTTGCTGAATTTTAAAATACGTTTCGCCTTCTGTACCCATGCCCTGTTGTATAATTACATATATCTTCACTGTGTACAAGTATTTCGCTGTGCAATCACCGCTGTGGAGTGCACTGGTTGCATAATCAACTTGTAAATAGTGCAGACCCTGATACAGCTCCTGCAGGAGCTGTCTCATCTGGGTCTTCACTATTTACAGGTAGGCATATTAACGTGAATAGCAAGCGAAGGATTAATAACTGCTTATGAACAGACTGAATAAAAACGGGTCTGCATGTTCTCTTTTCGCATTGCTGCATGTGCTTTTGAAGGGTCTCCTACTTTCAGAACATTTGTTCTGAGAGATCGTTATAAGCATATATATGTTTGGACGGGGTGATGTTTTACGTAAAACTGAACTGCGTTATAAGGGAAACTGTCACTACAGCAATCACATAAGGAAAACGTATAACGGCCTTTTAAACTGTCCACCTGCTCTATTTCCAAACCACAACATTCATTTGAGTGGCCTTTATAAACAGCTGCTATTTGTATAGAACCGGATAGGTGGTGCCAAACATAAAATATTACCGCCTCTAACACAGCGATCCGGACAATAAAAACCACGGATTCCCTATGTCGTTTGCTTATCCGATCGGTTATTTCACCGGTTTAGTAAATATCTCTGATACAGTTATTTGTTTTTTTAACAAAACGCTATGGAGCTAGACAAAGTATTTAGAATCGTGGGTGAAAGTTTGCAGCTGCACCAGAGGACATGTCTGGGAAACCTCGTGGTAAGTCTAACACCGGTGCTATTAACTTCGGTCATTCGGTCATGTATCTTTATCAGTGCCAGACACCGTTCGGTTGTTTCACAGAATTGTTCCTTGAGAAAAAGGTATACCATTTCCATTTATCAATGTGTGTAATAACGCTAAATGTTGGTGCCATACAGGAGCACATGTATTGATAGAGTATGGAATTAGCGATGTTTCGTCAACAAATTGGCAGTAGTTGGTCCTATTTGATAGTTTTAGTAAACAGTAACACAGAAACACAAGGGCCCATGCTTATAAAAAACATGTAGTTGAGTCTGAGTTCGTTCTCAAGTTTTTGATTGGTAGATTGGTCAGATTTGGCTCAAATCTGACCAATCAAACGTTTGAGAACTCAAATCTGACCAATCAAAAGCTTGTTTGTCAGGACGTGTACGTGTACGGAACCTAGTAATGGTTTATCCGACAATGGATTGGATGATGACTGTATATATATGTTTTCTCCCCTGTCATCAGTGTGTCCAAAACAAGTATTTCGTAGTTTATGCAACATTTGCTGCAAACGAAGTGACACATATAAAATTACTTGTACAGATACATTTGACAAAGCCTTGGAGAACAAACTAACCCGTTCAATCGGAAAGGATTTCATACATCGAATTCTAAACAGTTGTACATTAAATGTCTGGAGTGTACTAATCCCGTTATTTACTGTTTTAGTAACTCGTTTTGACAGTAGCTAGTAGATAAAATTCCTGAACGCGTTTGAACCACGCAGCTTTGTTTCAATTTTCTTGTTTGACATGTATTTGCTACATGGAGATATTTCTTTTATAAACATGCATTGTTTCGTTTAGTTGCGACCTTAAATTCAGTCTGTCATCTGCCTGTCACACGTGATTATCATTGTCTTTAGCATTGATTGACCGTCTAGCACTCACGAAAGTGTTGTACTGGCCAATTTTGTCATTGCAATGTTTAGTAAGACCTGGAGCT
This sequence comes from Azorinus chamasolen, assembly GCA_963576725.1. Classification (NCBI taxonomy): domain Eukaryota; kingdom Metazoa; phylum Mollusca; class Bivalvia; order Cardiida; family Solecurtidae; genus Azorinus; species Azorinus chamasolen. The sequence continues at coordinate 99,829,828 of OY755236.1, read as the reverse complement.
TGAAACAAGATTATTAACGCAGACAACAAGTAACAGTTTTGAATTTGATACAATGGAATGCTATATACAATTTTCTGTACCATCTTAAAAGTAATGGCGTATAACTTGATCTTCCCGTGTTTTAAATGCTATTTGAAAGGTAGTACAATATATAGTATGACATTACAGTGAAACCCCGCTAATGCGACCACTTAATAAACAGCCACTGATGTCGTTTAAAGCAGGTGGTTGCTTAATGCAGGACGAAAGTTATGCAGAAAGCTCCTATAGGAGCTTTCTGCATAACTTTCATCCTGCATTAAGCTACCACCTGCCTCTGCCACCCAGAATTATGCCCCTTATTGGTGGTCGTATTAGCGAGGTTTTACTGTATATTGCAGAGTTACGATACGAGCCCTGTTTATCTGTAACAAAACTGTCTATGGTTTGACGTATGTAATTGACCCGATATTAGACGAATTCCCATAAACTTATATTACCTTATCTTACTACATTTTTACAGATCTAACGGGATAACCTGTCTGGCCGGGCATGTCATCTACTTATTAGGTAAAAGTACTATAGTATGTAGGAATTCAGGGGCATCCTTCGAAAGCAAATACATGTAATAGCAAACTGCAGACTAGGGCTTATGGAATTCGTTCATGAGTAGTTATTAAAGGGCAACATTACGTACGCCTCTTGCAACGGTTAAACGGTTTACTATTTACGGCCAACACACACACACCTTGCCATTTACTCCATGAATTGACCTGAATAGTAATTAATTGTTTATAATGGCATACACACGAAGCATAACTTGGCTCAAATAGAAATTGTAGCATTAGATCTATACTATACTATACTATAAGCCAGCAGAACAGAACTTTATCAAACCGCTCCAACTTTCATCTTCAAATTTACGGCCTAACGTCTATTCATTTTTATCCCATGCAAATGTACTCACTACATGTCTTTTTAGTTGCATAGATGACGTCAGTTATTGAACTTATCTGGGTATGGGTCCCTATGTTGGCCAATTAGTAACAACTTCTACTACAGTCGCATTGTCTGATGCTCTATATATTAAGTGGATATGTCACTATTTCAGCGATCTTACATTATTAATATTAAATTTTTGTAGAGGTGGGGATGAAGTGTTATATCGGATATATTTGTTATAAATGATAACTCTCTTCAGGTTAAGTATGATTTTTCGACTGCCCGATTGTCGTCTGTAATTTTGATAAACTATGAATGTTCTTTCGGATTTGTGTCTACAAATTGCGCCTGAATGACACACAGATTGGTTCACAAGATATATACTATAACAAACAATGTTGATCGATTTAGTGCATGTTAACACTTAGATCAACTTTAAAACGTTTATATTATGCACATTATATTGCACATTATAGTGTCATACCTACAGATCATTAATTGAGTCTGGGTAAAAGTGCTGAACATTCAAATATATTTTTATGGTCTAAATCGAAACACCTGAACGTACTAAGGATGATTTGCTCAATATCGATTTAATTCAGACAAAGTATCCTGTAACACAGCAGTTTCCAACATGGTAACCACTGATCATGAGTGTAAAGTTTAAATTTATCTTGAATATTGGCCAACGACAAAGACAATATATCAATTTATGGTGCGTTATATTTTTGTCTAGCTACTTACAGCGATATATTGTCGTCTGAAGACGATCTTAAAGATTACCGTTCCATTTGTCTGTAACTCGTTACTTGATAACTATCTTTGAAATATCCAACCTATTACGCGTGTTAATGAATTACGCTACTGCATATGGTCTGTCCGAAGTGAGTCTACTGTGTTCATCACATTGTTATAGGGCAGGTTTATGCAGCAATTAAGTAAACACCATATAAACATCGCTACATATACACGGATATCTACGTATAAGCGTTGGAAATATTTGTCATTCATACTAAGAACGTACAAGACTGCTGTATTGATTGGCTAGAATGCGGTGAGATGTTTTCCGGAAAATCTAATGAAGACCTGTAATTTGTCTTGTCAAAGAACAATTATACTTTTGCAATTTGTCTCTGTATTAGTGTGAGTTTTATGAACTCAAGCACGAACTGTTTTACTACAAGATGATTACAATGATGCATGTCGCTTTTAGTAACTTACCTTGATTTATTTCATTATGTTAGGCTCTTTACAAACTTTAATTGTCTCAGCGCCGAAATCTACACATCCATATTTCGATGGTATATAGTGACGGCATGCAAATACATGTTTGTTGCAACAAAGGAGTCATTTAGCTCACGTTCGCATATGTTCCGTCATGAGACCGTTTAACCGCTGGTACCTGGTCACTGTTATCCTTCTGTTCGTTCTATATATGTATGTCCACGTGTGCATTTATATGTCTTCCTGTACATGTATTTTGACTTTCATAATGTTCTATGTATGTTTTCTATGTAGCTCTCTATGATTGGAGGTTAATAAAGATATACGACTGCTTAATGTTTAATGTGTTTCGTCTTGATATGCGTCCTGTTATGTTTTGTCTTGTGGCTTTACCGTTTCTTGTTAGATGGTGTTCGGTGCGGTGTCATTTCGTGTGTGGCTCTCCCTGTTTGACTATTTTTCCATATGCAATAGTCTCGTTGCTTCTTTTTGTGTTAAGTGTTCTATAAATCTTTGCCGTCATTTCCGACCAAATGTATTTAATACAACTGTGGATCATTTGAAAGCGGTACTATACATTTTTCGCAGGTATAACATGCAGTAAAAATTCGCGCAATCCATGTTTGAGATGATATATTTAATATTCCATAGTATTGTAATGCCCGTTAGACCCCATATTGCCTATCAGCAGGTTAGATATTTATGTAAGAAAGAATGACATCATGCATATTCATCAACTTTTTATAAGAAAATTCTAACATGTTTGGACAAAACTTTAGTATCAGATGTATATAGTTTCATAAGTAAACAAAGCAGACAATGATCATAACCTGCAGGAACCATCTGGTCTCGGTCTACGGTTTTCTGAAAATGCATTTGTATGAAGGAAAGAGTGAGCCTAATTCCGAAATATTCAAAAGCTTAACGAAACGGAATAAAGCGTTATTGCTAATTTGTTACAGGATTTTAATATGTGTTTCAATTTTAATTTACAAAATATGTCTTTTATAAAGAAACGTTCGAATCAATATCAACTGCATTAAGCGATTCGGGGTGTTCTAATCTATCGCAAATTTAACAGTGTCAAAGAGTTGAAATTATCCAAATAAAATATTTGAAAGAAACGGTGTAGTACTTGAACCAACCAATCAAACATAACCATGCTGTCCAGTAACGTGCTTCGCAATCCGCCTTATACACTATGTTACGTTAACATGAGGCATTGGAGTATGTTTTGTTATTAACCTTTCTCCAGGTATGTCTGCTCAAAATGCCATATGCATCAGTATTGAAACAGATACAGAGTAAGTTGGTGTTTCGTCATGGTACGAAATGTTTGCTAAGAGAAGGAATTGAAAAAAATAAAGAACGCAGCAAAGCTGAGTTTTGCAGATTCCTGGAGATGGAGTTATTATATGAAAATACTGTAACATACAAGTAGTAAGCATGTCACATCGCATAAACTAGATTTTAGTCAGGTGTGAGATGTATAAAACGTTCTAAAGTCAGACAATATACATTGTATGAAACACATAGGACTCGGAAATGTTCTACATTCTAACTAGCGTTCTTAATACACCGATGATGACAAATAAGCTGATTATTCTTTCGCGTTACATGAAACGATTACGATTAACAACCATGATACGAATGTTTCACAAGCGGATGTGGTCGTGTGATTACCACACTCGACTACAATACCACAAGACCCGGGTTTGATTCTCAGCCGGACCAAGTCCTTTGGACCAGGTGTATCAATGTTTTACACTTGACATCTAAATGAACCAGCGCAACTATTGCGATAATAAGAGGACATATCACACGAGTTGATCGGTATCCTCTCTTCTATCTCTAGGGCGTCCAATTAGCCCATTGGGAGCGGAAACGGACGTAAATCAACACAAAATAACAAACAAACAAACGAATGTTTGTATGATAGATGCCCCTGATTGGGACGAGACCATCCAATTATCATTGATATGAAGGACATCGTATCCAGTTAGATATTTATGAAATTCCAAGTTTATTTTTGATATGCATTTCCTTTGCATTCGTATTTAAGAGGTTTGCATATTGTATGTTGTGTAAATCATTTGTGCCACTACTCGCAATCTATCTAAATATAAAGGTAAGAAGATAAAATAAAATCTCACCAACGTGACGCATCAAAAACACATCTGGGTCATAGAGTGGTAGTTTAACGCAGGACGAAAGTAATGAAGAAAATTACAACAACAGGTTTCTGAATCACTTATGTCCTGCCTTAATCAATCACTTCATGTTAAAGACATGTATGTTTATTCATAAAGTGGTGGTTTTATAGTAGTAATCGTTTTTGAAGCATTAATAAACATTTATTAATCATATAGATTTATATCAACAGACACAATAACCCCGAGTCTGCTATTTGCGCTTTTCAAATGGCTACTTTTTCTTTCGAAGGATCCCTTACTTTCAGAATTTATAGCAATACGGTATATCTCGAATCAGGTCAAACAAACGCACAATGATTCCAACGTTTAGTACTGGAGAATAGATGCCGTTTAGGCTGGTGGCTGCTTAATGATGGGTGAGAGTCATGCAGAAAGCTACTAGATGGGTTTCTTGTATGAGGTTTACCCTGCTTTAAGCTGACGCCTATTTTAAAAACCGATAATGTGATTATTTTAGTGCTCGAGCAATTGAGTTCTTACTGTATGTTGAGTATTGCATGTGGTATTTGCTGCTTGACCTTACTACGTTTTAATTTAAACTACTATCGGCACTGTCATAGTTGCTTAATATTTAGAGTTGTAAAAAGCAATTCAATACGTGACACACACAATTAAATTACCTGATCATTGTATATGCCAATATATTTTAGGAACCAGTTTTGTCAGGAAAACGCTAAACAAGAATCTACACTGTGAATATAATGCTTTTCGAAACTGCTCAACATACGTATACATATCGTGTAAACAAGTAAAATGCCTACTAAAGGGTTGACCTTTTTACTGAAAAGTTTCGTTGTTTGTTATTCATAAATGCAATTAAAGTGCCAAACATGTCAGAGTCCTGGCATTACTCTAAATGTAGTAATGTAGTTTGAGCATAGCACTTCTAAAACAAGACAATTAGAACATATCATTGGTGATAGGGTACTATTTGGACTGGAGAACAGTCACGTGATAGAGGTAAATGAAGTGATTTGACTTTTGGTTACATTGTATTACAAAAAACTTTAAAAACAAGATATAGAATAGTAACATCGATGACATAAAATTGTAAATAACTGTAACTGTAATTTGTTTACATATAACAGTATATTGCATGGATACATACATTGTTTTATGTTTATTTGAGACAAGGACATTACATTAATATATAGCATTTTATTTCCGAATTGTATATCATTGTAAATGTCAAGTCAAGGAATTGGGTTTAACGGCTCTGCGTCAGACCATTTAATTACACTGATGGGTATCATCACTGATAGACTATCAGTTTTACCACAATATCCACATCTATGTATGGAATGAATTGCGTATCAAATGTAGCATAATCACCAATAATCATATGCTGTCTTATAGATTTCTGCAGAAATCCTCACAACATATTTAAAGAAAATGTTACACTGGCAACAATTAATGTCCATACCTTAAACGAAACAGGTATAATTTCGGCCTGTAAGAGGTGTTGTGATTTACTATCAACACTTTTTGTAGACAGCAACTCAGACGTATAAATCAAACGTTCGATTCGAGTTTATTGATTTACAAACACTGCTAAATATGTTTGATATTGTTATCCGTGCGCTTTATTCTTGGACATTATCATGTAACGACACACTTTGACCATGATTGATATCGCAGTATATCAAAATGAGTGAATAACTAGTGAGCCTTTTCCCTTATTATATCGTAATTGCGGAACACGTTGGGTTGCATAGCTGTGGCATATACTGCCGCCTTCAACTGTTTATGTTACGGTCGAAGCATTTCATTTTCATTTTCGACAAATATGTACTTTTTGACTGACATACCACCACTGGAAAGTAAATTCAACAGTATGATATCAATTAGCCCGTAAATGCCCATCGGGTAGGTTCAAATGTCGTCATGTAAATACACATATCTGAAGAATAGAACCTTTATTTTTCTAGCAAAACTAGAAGAGAATTCAGGCAGGAAATTTGAAAATGTCACTCAACAGTGTATAGCAACACCAGAAGCACAACTGAAACGCACGCACTCGTACGCGACCTTCATATGCTTTTTCTCTCCTGTTCCACAGCAACATCGTTTATGTCACTGCGACACTGAAATGGATCAACTAGTGCCAAAGGATGCAGAACGTAATATAACCCTACAACATACCGACTCAAAACAAACGAAAAGCGCTCATAACACATGGTACATTTATACCATACACATAAAACGTGTATGCAAAACACCGGTAACATAGTCATTAAATAAAAACTAATAAAACACAAAAGGCCATATGTGAGTCATAACTCATGCAGGAGTATGCCAAGACAAATAAGGTAAATAATCTCACCTTTCAAGTACAAATGTTTCAATTGGCATATTCGCTATATGTTAGTATGGACGATTCATAGACAACCCCGTTTTGGGTCATTTGGATTGGTTTGGTTTTTATCGGGTTTTACGTCGTTTTAACAGTATTTCAGTCATATCGCGAGGTCTAGCTAATTGCATGTGCAAAAAGACCCAATATGTTCTTTAGGTCATACAGTTGTTTTCCACCAGACTCAAATGCTAAATATATTATCAAACAGGCATGTCTGGTTCACCAGTTTTAATATGTTTGAAAATGATAACAGTTCAACATACATGTAGCCCCTATCTAACCGATTATAACCTGTCATTGTTATCTGTTTGGCTCCTGATGATACACATAATAAATCGAAAGTTCATCTGAAACAAATTTGGAAGCTAATATTGTCTTAAATACATGTAAGTCAATAGTGCACCCGATTAGGATTTAAGCAAGATAGTGTTAAGAGAATACCCCTATCTATTGGGTCTGATAGTGTCATAGCATGTCACGTTTTAGCGACGAACAACCGTGTTAGTCAAACCCATTTGAACTTATGTTCAAACGTATCCAAGAACCAACCCGTATATTACCAACAACAACGACCAGTACACGCTGTGTTCCCAAATGAATCGGGGGTTTTCTAGCAATATACTAATATACATACTTTGTGGTATGAATCGTCCATACTAACATATAGCGAATATGCCAATTGAAACATTTGTACTTGAAAGGTGAGATTATTTATTTTATTTGTCTTGGCATACTTCTGCATGAGTTATGAAGGGAGTTGATCTCGGGGAATCAACTCCCTTCAGAATTTATAATCTTCACAACAGCAGGTGTTAAGTGCTTGTGTGGCGGCCGTAAAACGTCGCCCCGTACTTCATTATCAGTGTTGTTATACCTTCTGATCCTTCAAGATCATGAATTTCAGTACTTCTTGTTCTGAAAATTGAATACCGCTTAAGCCGGTGCTAGGGGGCATGAGCAGTGTTGCACTTTCAATTACTGTTCATGAACAGAATCAATAAAACCGAGTCTGCAATTTTCTCTGTTTGTGTTGCAATTTTTGCTCTCGGGGGATCAACTCCCTTCAGAATTTATTGTTTACCCATTTAAACTAGGTATACTTGTGAAGACGAGGGCATGCAATAATTGCGAACTTTAATCGCTTTAGCATGAACGATATGAACATAAAAAATTAGTTAATAGTTGACGACGGAAAGTCATTTATTCCAAATGGAAAAGTAGTAAAGTCAAGCAGGCAAAGCCACATGCAAGACGCAACCACCACCAAAACACCGATAGACAGCATGACACACACACCAAAGTAATAGTCAACGAGATTTATAGTAAAGAGCAATAGCAATAGTAAACCAGAGAAATAGTAATAGTAAACGAGACCAATGGTAAACGAGAACATTATAAATAACAAAAACTATAACAAACAACTAACGTTTAGCTCAGCTAAATATTTCCCCCTTTTTAGAGCACAAAGCATAATTAGTACACTGTTTTAATCCCGTTGCTCCATTCATACGCCTTTATATACCTAAATGTTGCTTGTGGAATTACTTAGATTCTGCCTTGTGTGCACGTACAATTATAAAAATAATCGATACTCATTATTCCACTGTGTTGTGCATACATGTTCATTGAGTAAAGTGTCGAAAGAAGTTATTACATACTTTTGATCTCCCTATCGTACCGAGTAACATTGTGTCTCACCTGGATCCAAACTATTTGCATTGTCAGTCATGATTGAACCCGTAGGGGCTTAAATCAGTTAATATGAAGGTTTCGACGGGGATTTAAAATAAATTAGTCTATCGTTACAATATGATTAACTGACATATCAAATGTATTGTGACACTTATAACAGTTTTCACATTTCAGATATATGTTGCCATTTGTTCCATATTGGTAGTCCAGAATATATCGTTTAACCCTTTACTCAAGGAATACTCGTGTAAGATATCGTTAAAGATTAAGCTCTATACCACAAAGTATGTATATTAGTTACTATTTGCTAGAAAAAACCCGATTCATTTGGGAACACATCCAGACACCAATCCAGGATATTTCTCCATTATGATAGTAGAAGTTCATCCGCTGATAAACACTAATGTCTATATAAATATTCTCGATCAAACAACGTATCGATCGAAACAAGACATATCAACGCCAGAATTCTTAATGGAGCACAGGGCAATTTATCTCTAGTAATTTTGTAATTCACTTACAATTAGACTTCATGACTTGTGAGTGTTTGACCTTTTGAGTAAATTGTCGTCAGTATAACAACATGTTTCCTATAGAAATCTTAAGTAAGTTGTTTGTCAACTTTCCTGTAAAACAAGATTATTATCAAATAGTGTGGATTCTGATTCTACGCTGTTCACACAGTTTGCAAAAGTTAAACCTGATTCACAAAAAACACGACTGACGTCAGATTTTAGGCAGAATGATTAATTCGGCTACATTAATATTTAAATAAGGGTTGTTGTTGTCCAATATTCAAATGAGATAAAAGTCTAGAACTCTTCAATGTTGTGTTTAAAAACATACATGAATGAAACTATTTGCTGGTAATAGCGCTTAATTGACATTTAATGGCTTTTTTTGCACACATTTTCGGGTTATAATCCTTATCTCGAGTTAGAAAGGCATTGGTAACAGCAGTTATTTTAAATATATTGCATATGTAAATGCCCGTTTTGCAATTTAGTGTAACTACAATTCTTTCAGGAATCTATGAACTGCTCCCATACAATTAGGCAATGCCGATTTGACATTTTAATTGCCACATTTTAAGTCAGCGAGGACATTATTGTAGCATGCTCTTTGCTAGGACAATCGACATTTTACTATCATAAAAAGCTGCATAAGAATTACACGCTATAAAGAGGCGAAGAATCACGTTTGCAAAATGCATTACAGAAAGTTGTTTCAAAGCTAAAAATAAGGTTTAGTACCCTAAAAGATGCGTGATGCAGTCTTCGTCAGATTTGATTTTTTTTTATGAAAACAAATTGGGTCAATCACACTAGTGTATCAAATAGTCGATTGTTTAGAATGTTAAGCAACCTTTCGCTCGTATATTTAATATATGTATGACTAAAACAAACCTATTCATTCTATGTGGCTTCAGTCGACCTAACAAAAAACTCCACCTGTTATATTGAGTAGGCATGAGCATATTTATTTATTTGAGTGAACGGGTTCAATCCAAATTCCTCGCCATAGTGAGTATATTTTCAGATGACTATTATACACATTGGGACAGTTTTGAGTGGAGAGTGGTGTGTAGCTGTTATGTATACTTGCAATTACAATACCCGACATCTGATTTGGATTTTGGCTGCACCATGCCATCATGGTGTCTACATATAATGTATTTCTCCACTAAAATATGACAGTTAACGCCGTATCACTCCGATGTACAGAGCTGACACTCTTGTGATAATGCAAAAATATATCTCAGAGACAAGACGGCCTCCAGAGACTGGTGGATAGGTTATTTAGGTACATACGATTTTTGCAGTCTGAACATGACTTGTCATGAGAATATCCATTTCCTGTTCTCCAACTTTGTACATTAATGAAATGCTAAGAGTTAAAAGTTGTCTACCAGTTCCAAACCCTCAACCCAACTAGAGATTAACGCAAATGTGCAGGAAATATATCCACAACTTGCTCCAAAGCCAACAACAGGGAATGGAAAACTGATTACCGGTTTCAAATGTTTCATTGCTGGTGTCTGCGGGGCATTATTTGTAATGCTTAACTGGCCAGGGGTACAAGCACTGATTTCTGGCAAGGGTTAATATTCACACATTGTTTTAAAAGTCGCTAGCACTGTCTATACCATAAAACCTCTCTATAACGGCCACTAAATTAAATCAAGTAGTGTGTGTTAAAGACAGGTGGCTGCTCAAAGCAAGGTGAAAGTAAAACAGGAGCGTTCTGTTTTACTTTCACCTTGCTTTAAGCTGCCACCTGCCCTAAATACCAACTAATTAACACAATTTAGTGGTCATTATATGGCGGACGCTTTCCAATACACCTATGTGTGCTTGCACAATTGACAAGAATAAATCACCAAATTATGCTTAACATAGATATTTATAAACGAGTAGTATTTATACAATATTAGAAACCATAACGGACAACATGTTTTGGTGGAAACATCATTTAATCCATGGCTTGTATCCAACAATTTAGAGAACATTAATGTGCCTAATGATAGGGCAGCATCTTTTCAATGATATGCTTGTACTACAAATCAAAACGCCAGTCAGTTCAAAACGTTACTGCATAGTCACCCCGACTTCCGAATGCAATCATTACTATATTCTGAACTGCTATAATGTAGGCAATTTAGACTTGCACTATTCTTTGCTTATGAATATGTTTCGCAAAATATAAACAAAAACAAATCAAATGCATAGAACCTTACAGAGTACTGAAGAATGAATATCCCTATAAGCTGCCATAGTTACACAGTCAAATGATCAGCATCGTACACGTTTTCGAACCAGTGTAAGGTTATAGTCATGAGGTACGTGTCTCTAAAAGGAATATGACAAGTGCTAACTTAAAAAGGTCTTCTGAACGTCTCACTGTTAATCACGCCCGTCGTTTGGTATTTGTCAAAGAAAACTACGAAGGTTTAACTACCGGAAGTTTTCTGAAATGGAGGCTGTTTGGTGTGCGATGGTCTAGTTGTAACGCGCTTGACTATAAGTCCGGAAGTGCTGGGTTCAAATCCCGGTCCCTCCCGGGAAATTTCAGAGACTTTTTCCGTGTCTCCCACCCGAACTACCTCTCCATCCAGGGATTAAAATGGGTACCTGTAAGGGTCAATCGCCGGTACTGCGTCTACATGCCTGCGCCTTATGTCAGCATTGATCAATATTGTAGGCCAATGAATCAATGACCAGGGGAGTAAATGTACAGTCGGCTGAGCGGTCATTCGGACTGTAAGTAGACTATAACTGGGTATAGTTATCGCTAATCCTACAAACACATTGTCACAATACAGCTGCTGGTCTCGTAGTATTGTTTCCTTGGTTGACAGTATGAATGCCTCCCATACATAACCGTAACTGCACATCCTGTCTCACACTAAGATCGTCATTTTATATAATGCCATTAGGAGTATTAGTATTTCGCGAATATATTTACCAATATTTAGAAGGACGCACCGACAGTCAGTACAGGTGTATAAATATACTGCGTGTATTCTTCGCTGTCTTATTTACCAACTGAAACTATCGGGTTGACATTTTGAAGGACTAATTAACCCTTCGCTTGCTGAATTTTAAATACATGTCTCCTTCTTTACCCATGCCCTGTTGTATAATTACATATATATTCACTGTGTACAAGTATTTCGCTGTGCAATCACTGCTGTGGAGTGCACTGGTTGCACAATCAACTTGTAAATAGTGCAGACCCCTCCTGCAGGAGCTGTCTCATCTGGGTCTTCACTATTTACAGGTAGGTATATTGACGTGAATAGCAAGCGAAGGGTTAATACATATATATGTTCACAAGGGATTGATAGTATTAAATCTGCGAAACAGCAGACCATCAGCAATCATATTTATTAATGCACGGTGTAGTGAAGCCAGCTTCATAGCAAGTGTTATGCAAGAAGGGATATGACTGGACGACAAACAACAGGATATACACGCGGCCCAAATAGACTTTCCGACTACTTGAGAAATGCATAAGGCGTTTTGTATATGATAAAACTGTAGTAAGAGATGATCTACATTAATTCAAACTTTGTCTACTTTGTTTGCTCATACGTCTGTATCATTGACATTTTTAAAGTCATATAGTCATATATGGACCCGGTTTTAGAGTTTATAATCATATGCTACGTAGGCGATTAAAGTGTTAGCAGCACATCTGAATTAAGGAAACGTCCAGTTTGTATTGACATTAGATCATTTATAAATAGACATAGGTCACACGAATGTATATTCCCCTTCTTACAACCTTATCGACAGAGCATGTCACTCCACTCTAGAATGGTTTTCAACTTAAACACATATTGGCATGTAATAATGCGTAATAAATTATCGCCCTAAATACATGAAAATGTCGATTATGGCATGGATGTTATACCTAAAAACAAGTTTTAATGCAATGCGAACAAATACAATAGTGTGTAATTATCGGTGTTATCGGTGAATACATGTGGTAATGTAATGCAGGGCAAACGTTATTCCTAAAGCTCATCTAAGAGCTTTCTGTATTACGTGTGCCGTGCTTAATGTCCGCTGTTACCATCTCAGTATTTATTAATCTTACGGACGCTACAGGCTTTTACTGCCGTATATGTTATTTCGCCATATAAACAATGATCATGTTTGTATTACACAGTGGTAAAAACTAACTAATTTGGTTCGAAACAAAACACAACATACACTGATACATACGAACAAATGTCCTCAACTATTTTAACTATATATAAAATAAATGAAATAATGCACCTAACAATGTAATCATTATTGCATATCAACTCACTTACTTTCTTTCGATGGCTAATTCCGACTCTGTGTCTAATTTATCAATGCTTCTCACAGCGCGGTGGTCTCTCTCAATAGTATTGTTAATCAGCATCTAAGAAGTCTTGCCCTATAGTAACTGTGGTAACAGAGGCACGATCACACTCGCAATGCCACTTAATCCTACTTTCAGATGAAAGGACTGCCAACCAATCATATTGGAGAAAAAAGGTCTAGCTCTAGCTAACCAATATTCAAGAAAATCTCTGATATGACATTGTCACTTTACCTGCGTCTGGCAGAGACTTTATAAATTATTCAAGGGATGCTGCAGGGTGGGGGCAATGAAGAAATGCTTTCTGTGCTAACATTTACCGTTTAAAATTATTTTCAAAGATAACCTGTTATTTGCGCTACTAACAATTTAATATGAATGACATTCATGTAGGTGTTTGGGCAACTGATGACACCCCAAGAGCGCATTACTGTGATATCAAATATAGCACTGATATCAAATGAGTGTATTGATTTTGAATCCGTATTCCTTAGTTTAGCAATTATAACAAGAAAGGTATACACGCCAATTAAGCCTACATAATATTATTAATTCGATACACCGAAATGTGTATGTGTTGGTTAAACGGTCGTAAGCACTCATAAACATCGATATTTAATTATATATACACATGTAAATGATATGTGTATGACGGTGAATGTTTGTGAAAAAGAATGCTGCATTGTTTGTGAGTATACATCCCGAGTATACATCCCGTTCTCCGCGATAAAAAATGACTCACACTTGCAAACAACCTGTATGGAGATGAGTCGCCGAACTACTCAGGACCAAACAATGCGACGATTTGCCAATAGTTTAAGATGAAACGAAAGTAGTTAAAATGCACCAGAGTCTTAAGTTAAGCAGACACTCTACTGCGGTGTTGGTGTTAAGGATGAATACAATACCATGTTGAACTGCTGAAGTGTAGTTGAATATTGATATAAATGACATGTTTATCCTTATTATATCATGTGCGAGATGATTTGTGTTTGTAAGGCGGGGTCTGATCAGACATCCAAACCCACCGACACTCGCCCAATACTGTATTGAATGAAAAAGTAGTAAAGTCAAGCAGGAAAAGCCACATATTCTGAAGAGCTACATTGGACATTATTTTGCATCTAGAAATGGTTGTTATGCTATGTTTTACATTTTGTACTGTGCTTACTGTATCCTATGTTGTGGGGAAGTCCGGATGGGATACCTTTATATACAATGTTTGTTTAGCTAGGGTGACTTTGAGATAAGTGTGAGGTTAGGACGTCCGTATACATGTTTAAACCCCGGTGGTAGTTTTGCCACTGGTCGTTCAAAGGCGGCACCCTCTTTTTCACCCTTGCTTTTGTTTGTTGGTGTCTTTGTACTTATGTGTTTGTTAGGGTTTGAGGTTTTCGTCTCGTGTGTGTGCGTTTTTGTATGTACTTGCCCTTGTGTTTATGTTGGTCTAGTGTCTTTGTACTTTTGCGTTTGTTCGTTTTTATATTTCCATCTCTTTTGTGTGTGGGTGTGGGGGTATGTGGGTTTTGGGTGGATGAGTGTGCGGGCATGCGTGTATGTGTGCGTGCGGGCGTGTGTGTATGTGTATGTGAGTGAGTGCTTTCTATCGATGTTTGGTGATGCTTTTCCTGCTTGAATTTACTACTTTTTCATTTTAAGCCGTGTCAGTTTGATCAAGTATGTGTATGTTACCAATAGTTTTATATAGATTATAGGTTTGTACAGAAACTATGAACAATAACATCATACACTGCATACATAAATCGTACAAACACTAACTCTCGCTTGAGTATTAATAAAGCACATAACCGTTTGTGCAATATTTGAGTAGAAACATGTATGTTGAATAAATCACATATCATTAAAATAAAGCAAACATTAGTACACTATTCTTAATTATAATGTACAGATTGACCGTAAGTGTATATGACGCTGATAATCAACATGTGTCCCAGACAAGACAAAAGGACAGACATTGCTTTACACATGGGGTTTAATCGAACAAGCACTCATATGTATATTGATTTGCATCATTGTCGATTCGATAGTATGTTCACGGAGACGCTTATATAAAACGTTAAAATCCAATTGTATTTAGAAACCAACTATGACAAAGTCGTTTGGGAAATCATGGAAACATATACATCCATTTCTAAATTGCCTTTCGTATTGATAATGTTTTGCAACATGTAAGCACGCAATCTTTTGTTTTTGTTTTCCTGTTTAAACTGTCATTTAGCTTAGTTTTTAACCTAGTGAGCTAATAGTTAGTGAATAGACACTTCGCAGCAGATTTCTTTGACTCTGTGTCAAAGACGAAAGCTGGGTGTCAATCAGTTTGGACCTTGATGACACCATAATTCGGCTTCCCATCTGGAGTCAAACTGTTTTACAATACGAATAGAGTTCCGCCTTAGTAGACTAGGGTTAAGATGTCAGTCATTCTTGCATACTTCTGCTTAATTTTAGTTTTATTGATTTTCTAATTCGCAGGCAATGTAACCTTTCCTGTTTTGGTAAGAACGAATAACGTTTCATGAACTTATGAGATATGACAATACTAAAACCGTCCGGTGACAATACTAATTAATTGTAAACATCAAAACATTTGACATATCCTACATGTATATATTCTTTTAAATGCATGTCGTAGATTAATGCAGGACGAACAGTTAACCCTACATAGTTTCACTTTACATGATACAACCAAATATCTCTAAGGACTTGTTCAGGCTTCAAACAAACGATGTCTAACAAACAATAACAACGCTCCGTCCAACAAAGAACATAGTGAAAATACGCGAGAGAAACGTAGAAGGCTTTGGCAAACTGCTATACCGTCTAATAAGCATCTTAGCCCTCGTATTAAAACGTTGCCCTGCAAGACAATACTCCAGTTTATTATTGAAATAACTCGAAATATATAAAATAAACAAGGCAGAACATTTCAGGTAATTTAGCACACATGTTGTATTTCGCAAAGAGTACCTCTTAGTTTAAAGCATAGATTGTATGGACTATAGCATTTGTGAACAATGTGAAATTAATAATATATTAACCAGGCGGAAAGTTAAAGTAAACCTAGTAATAAGGTTAATTTACAAAATAGCTATGCATATTAAAGTATTACTGTCACCACAATAATTACGATTATAGAATGTATATACACATCAGTCAATAGTTGACTCGTTATTGTTCCTCTCAGCACAGTGTTGAAACGGATCATGAAAGTATTTTATGACTAGTAACAACTTATAATGATGATTAACTTATTATTCGTACATCGTTCGTTCTAGAACTATATCTACCAGTATGTTATTGAACAAACATTTGTGTAATTTCCATTTAAATGTTGCGTTATTTGTGAATTGGTGGCCGATACCAAATCTAAGCCTTGAATTATATTATCGACAGTATTGCGGTAAAAGTAAGTGCTCCGAATGATCCCCTTCATTTAAAACGTATACATACGTCACAACAGCCGCCGTTACAAGTCGCCCAGGACTTCATTCTCAGTGTTGCTATATTGTCGGATATTACGGGATTATTAGTTTCGATGTTATTAGTTTTGAAAATGGAATACCGCTTAAGCCAATGGTAGGGGACATGAGTAGTGTTGCAATTTTAATAACTGCTCATGAACAGACTCAATGAAATCGAGCCAGTTATTGTCTCCTTTTTGCAATGCTGCTTTAAGTTTCGAAGTATCTCATACATTAAGAATTTATTTAGGATTGTACGAATGTAATTTATTTAACCCTTACACTATTCCGGGTGGATGTGTGATTACCGCCGTTGTCTAATCATGACACATTGATTGCATGTTCGTAACTGATTATGACTTGAGTGTTAAAATGTAGTGGGGAAATATATAAAATAATTGGTTGAGTAGACGTAATGTTCAAAGGCATCTCCTGATAAACTGAATTGATTTGACCATGATTTACAGCAATAATAATTGTATTCGATGATTGCACTCAGGGAAACTGTTTATTGCTCTCATGGAAATCATATAAATGACCCAGTTCACTACATAAGTAAGTTAAAAAGTGACTACATTGTTTGAAACATCACATATTGAAACGTCACATTTCCATATACAAATAAAGGAAGGCCTATTCCTAGGCAGGCACATGTAAATATGTTTTATACATAGAAATATTGAAAAAGAATACTCCAAATGAAATTTCAAAATTATTTTTTTTGTGCTATATGAGCATATGTTATTATCCCTAAACTGATCAGCCATGTCGCCGCTGTGAAATGACAATCGTACTGCCAGGCGCATCATAGCTAAACGTTGTCTTACCCAAACTCGTCGTTTAAAATGAATAATGTTATAACCCAATTATTGTCAACATCAGAACAATTGTACTCATTGTGTACTTTAATAATGATATTGTTTGTTATTCTATGCCGCTGACACTTTATCACACAATTGATTTTGAGACACCGAGTTGTCATTTTTTAACAATAATCTTCTTCTAGCAAGTGATATCAGGAATGGCTGTCGCCTCTTGTGGATAAATGGATCACCGGCAGTTACTTGCAATAAAGCTGAAACTGGGATGTGTCGTAACGGTTCATCATAGTGATTGTGCCACTTTTCGTCGATCACATTAAAGCTACTTTGATTCAATGTTTTGCATAAGTGTAGTCCAATAAATTGCTTTCGTTATAACCATCTTTATATCTTGCATTGAAGGTCTGCTAACTCGTGGAAGGTGTATAAAGGTATTCATTTTAAACGGAAGTGTACAGAGAAATACTATTCACTTTGAAAACACCTACACCCGTTCGAATATCAGGGCACGTCATTAATTCTGTTTATACTTTGTTACGCTATTCAATAAATCAAACAGTTTGAATGAAAACCGTTCTTGTGATTTAATTGATATGAGGGCAGTATTTCTATATTGTTTACATACGAACAATAATATATATGCGAAACATTGAAATGATAGTCTCTACTTGCAATGCTTTTTTATGATATATAAAATTACATAAATACGGCTATTGTTGTTTACATTTTGTTTTTTTGTGTCGCTTCAACGGTACACGAGTCGTTCCACGACGTCTAGCTACTTGCAGGTGGAGTAAAGCTCTATAGTAAGTTTGTATGCGAATGACTATGTGTCTCGTCTGGATCCAAACTGTTTGTAAATGCAAACACAAGTCAGATCCTGACTTGTAACAGATGTGTTTGTTTTTTACAATTATATTAGACAAATAAACATATATTACACAATATGTCATGCAAACAAAATGTTATGGTTATAATGTCAAAGCTACATCTTAAGCTTAAATTGACTCTTGATATGTAGACATAACATACATGTATACATTAAGCACATTAATGTCTAGTGTGCAACTGCTAAATTCACAGGATTCTTGATATATAGTCCCGATTATTATTCATTATCTAAACGTGTCGTTTTCAATCTGCTTCATCGGTAATAAATGTGATTATTGCATTTCGGTGTCATTTGACTAAGCAGTAAATAATATACACGATGTTGTTCTCAGAAACCGTTAATAACTCCTAATCTGCTGAATGATTAAAACTGTCCCTTTCTGATTATTGATTAAACAAAAACATACATAAAAAATGATGTTTATGACTTACGGCACATCCTAACCGAAGGCCTTCCCAGAATATGTTTGTCCTATATACTCGGTTCCCGTATATTAGGGTTACATAGGATACTAATTGCGAATATTTTGTTTCTGTCTCCACTGCTACGAGTGATAACGATGATGAAAATGTTTAGGACAATGTGACATTCAAAGCAATTCAGGCGACTGTTATCCTGGCAAATGTTTCAAAGTATGACAGAAAGGAGGCATTATATAGGGGAAGGATAACAGGTGTAGAAATTGTATCCTCAATTTAGAGTATCTGTCCTACAAATAGTACCATTGGTCTATCAGCAATAATATAATTATATTCAAGAATAGTATGGTGTTAACATAAGAACTGGACTGTTAAATATAAATTAGTGCAATCGCATACATTGAACGTAATTTAACTACACAGCAGCCCCCATCATAACCAGGACTCCTCGAAATAACCATATTACACCGTTACTTCATCGGTTTCCGGTTCAACATCGAATTGAATTTTAAATTCTGACACTTTCATACAAATCCATGCACAATATATCCCTCAAGTACATTGTTGACATGCTTGACATGTAAAGGCATCACAGAGAGTTAAAGTCAGCAGTAAGTTCGGTGTCGTTGGTTGTACCAGTTAGCACCAGTAAGTCATACGGTAAAATACGGGGATTGGTAGAAGGTTGATGCATACAGCTCCGAAACTTTTGAGTGCTCTTCCGTCAGAAATCAGAGACGCAAGCTCACTGTCATCTTTCAAAGGATGTCTGAAAGCGCATTTCTTTAACATAGTTTACTAGAACGATTTAGAAAACGTTACAAATAGTTACCAGTTATGACGACTGCTGCACTAGGCACGAAGTTCCGAATTTGCTACTCTCTTGATACTGCTGAGACACGTTCGACCCCCACCTCCGAAATATAACTATATACAGTAAAACGTCGATTATTCGAATTTTCGTAATGGAATAATTTAGACCCTTTTAGGCAGGTGGCTGCTTAATGCATGGTGAAAGTCATGCAGAAAGCTCCTAGAGGAGCTTTCTGCATGACTTTCACCATGCATTAAGCTGCCATCTGTCTTAAAGAGCGATAATAATATGTATTTTAGTGTTCGAATAATCGAAGTTTTACTGTATAATGTTCTACATATGAAGTAAAACAAAAAACAACATAATCATCCATAAGATTCTATAGAATCATAAGACATCCCCATGCGGTGTTGTGAAAGCATGGTTTTCTAGTCCAGTTACCAATGTCATCTCTCTACATATTGGTTCCTCGGGTATCGTGCTTGCGTTGCTACCCATGAAGCTCAACTAGCGCCAAGGATTCCTGTTAAACTAAACTAAGTTCCTTAGTTTTGCTATGTGCATGTACAACCGGCAGGTAAAACCTGAACCGGTTCGAGACAACATTGTGTGTCTCAACAGGGAGTTAATATACGTTTCCCAAGTACACGTTTGCAGTGTCCCAATGGGCCGTAGTTGTCCCAAACCCGGAGGGCTAGAGCAACAACAGTCCCAAACAACACTGCTGCTGTATTTTCTGAAACAACATGTAATATCACTATTCCTGCATAAAACCTTGTTTTGTGTTCATTTAATTTTTCAAAATACAACAATAACTATACGCTAATTCTTTGACGGTTTTGTCGATAACGCTGTTACCAGGCCACTGTTAAAACGCTGTAATACTCGCGTCTACTGTTGACGTTAGGTCTCGCAAAGGTGATCGACAACAGCGTGTGAGCATGAGAATCGCATTGTTAATGCATGGGAATCGGGACTGCAACAGCACTGCAACATCACGTTTTATGCAAAAATCAGTGTCATGTGGTCTGATTTTATGCCTTTGTTTTTTGTGCATATTGAGTGTATATAATGGTTATTTATTTGAATAGCATTGTGTGATTTATATGCATTAGCTACACAATTTACATATTGTGTTGTCCTACATATGTAAGGCAACATTTTATGTGTAGTCATTTACACAATACATACACCCTGACCGGGTGGGTCTGGGTCGTGACTGTGTGACGTACTGACACTGTACATGGAATATTATAGTTGATGTTTGGTGAACTAAGTGAGCTGACACAATGTAGTCATTTCCCTTGATTTACTGACATAGAGTTAATGTCATTTGTATTTTTATGATTGATGTGTATGTCTAATTGTAACTGAATCCGTTAAAGAATGTCCCACAAACGAAACAAGCAACTTCTATTGATGAGCAAAATATCTTAAAGGTCAAGTAAACAGGCAGAACACTTTTTCGTAAATATTTGACAAATTGGTACATTATACGACGTAGTTTCGAAAACACAAAAAATAAAGTCATATCGCACATAGCAGCTGTCATATATCACCGATTAATAAGCACCGGCTGCTTTTGGTTGCTCGCTTACCTCCCTTGTGATGACGTCACGTGTGATGTGCGCGACAAATGTCGAACTCGATATCGTATATAAAATAATCGCACGAAATGTACTTCTGAATCGTTTTAAGTGCTAAAACGGTAGTCTGTGTTGGCTATGTATGTAGCTCCAAATCCGACAGGGACACAATAGGAGTATTTACATTACCAAAGGACGAGAAGTGTAAGAAAACGTAATGTGAACGACTTGGGAGGGCATTGTTTGTTCAAATTTATTCTTCCACAGTTTTTTATATTGGACCAGCACACAAGGCTTTTTTCTATGAAATTTATACTAGAGAAAATAGTGCAGTCATTGACTTGGGCCTATAATTATAAATGAGGCTATGCTGTATTAAATGTGACTCAGGTCTAGCACTGTACGTGAATGGGCTTTTCCTTCATGGAAATACTTTTCAGACGTTTGTTAAGAGCGTTAATCCAAATCACACAGGGATTATCAAATCAGGGTCTGCTCTGATTGCTTAGTCCATAGACTTGTATTTTGTAGATTCGATTAAGAAAAGACCTATGATAACATGTGATATCATAGATCTTTGGATCATGGTTATCTAGCGTCTCTGTAATTCCTGTAAATGGATTTAATAAATATTCGTTATAGAAAAAAAATACAAATAAACACCATATAGCACTGTTGACAGCAGACACCAAATTTGCCTTAAAATTCCTAATCCTTCTCTTATTTTTATAAACGGCTTCACACACGTTTGCAAATAGAGTATATACTTAAGGAACTGTCTGATCAGGTTCCTACCCTATTTGATTATGGAAGTAAGTTGATCTAATCCTAAAATGGAAAAGCCTTTACTCTATGAATATTCAATTGTATAACAAGACCTGCCGGTATATTATTTCATAAGCAAACAGAGAACACCCAGGTGAGAGCTACAACAGAAGCTGTCCGATCTGGATATACTCTGTAAATGTGTCTGAATTTGTTTGATCTGGATCTACTCTATCTGCATTGACATAAACAGGCACGTCGAGTGAAGGGTTCATATAAATGAAGTGATTTACTTACACATATTTTTTCATTAGGGAGATAGTTTATCATAAACTTGTATTTTAATTAAATATATTTTCTGCCATTTTGGAACAGGGACAATATTGACCATAAATTAATAGGAAAAATCGTACTGGACGCGTTTTATAGAGTTTTACTGATTATTACCTAGAGATTGTCCCAAATTAACTTTGAGGCACCATGATCTTACTGACCTTGAATTTTCTAGTTGATTCCTTTGAAGTTTATGTTTCCACAGATACAATTATACACTGCTGTGATGCAACAGTAATAAACGATACGTAATGTACAGGATGCGGGTTTTATGGCCATGTAATAATCATTGTCCCCTGTTGGGTATTTGACCACTGCGATAACTGACATCTGGAAGCTAGTGACACAGTAGGAGCCACACACTTCATGTGTAATGTGGCTTGGTACAATATGGCCTAAGGCTCAGAGAGCATATTAAATAGAAATGGTCGAGTATTAAACACATTTATTCATACAATTGGAATGACCATATATTTTCTTAGGACTGTATGTTTGTTGCTTCCCTACAGACATTAATTAAATTGAATATCTACTGTATAACTATGATGACAAAAAATATTGTAACATGTTTAATGTGTTTACCATATATACATTTCATTTGTAAAAGTAAATTTGTATTCGTTCAGTCATTCAAACATAATTCACAAGCTTTAGAAACATTAATATATTAATAAAACATTAAAATAGGATGCGGTTAGGACTCAGATCATTAGGAAATAGTGTAGGTTTAGATCAGAGAGGCTATTTGAGTCCCGTCCATGAGTTTGGTCCGATTTGATCTAAACAACTTTTAGACAATAGTTCCACCGTTACTCTAATTTGTCTGTTTTGTTGGTGGAATGTCCTTTATCTACAGTGTATACAGTTATACATCGTAACAAGAGTGTCACATTTCATCTGAACCCACTTTGCCTACAAATAAAAATTGCCATTTCATCTAGAGTTTTCCCGATTTTGTCTAAACATTGTTTGGATCCAACTCACGGGCGGGACTCCATTCGTTGGTCCCCCTGATTTGGACCTACACTATTTGCTTATGATCTGGGTCCTGCCCTCAGTCATCCTATATCTACTTTTTGAATAGTGTAAATTCAGGCAGATCTAAAGTAAGTTTCAAGATATACGGCTTTTATAAAAGTAATAAGTAAATATGAAATAACAAGTATCAATAATCATATTGTATTTCACACCTAAAATAAAACATCACACCACATAAATACTTTCCCCTACTCGATAAGTTTCACTTTCTATGGCTAATCCATGGAGGTTATGTCTAGAAACGTGTGAAAATAGTTTTGGTATTTGTAGAAACTGCGGAATCGGATTTGTAATGAGTTTATAAGCAAACAGAACAGACCCTAATCAGACGGTTTCTATTTGCTCTGATCTGGATCTACTCTGTTTGTAGAGGCGTTAATATAAGGGAAACAGTTAAGCTTCTGTGTAAATTCCTCCCTATCAATGCTGACTAGCATCACAAGTGACGTCACGAACAAAGGAAGATTATCGAGTACCCGAATGTCGAAAGGCACGGTACGCAATACGATAAAAATCCTATTAAATCAAATTTAGATAAAAACGGTAATAATTGTTTATATATTTGTGTTTAATTAACTGTATAATATCAGAATTTGACGAAAACCCAATCTGTTTACTTGACCTTTAATTTTCACCTTAATATCGACCAATCAAAGTAACCTATTTTTGAGTTTGGGGTATCAAAATATCTCCATCAAACCAATTTTCAGCAATATCGAACAATATCTAAATTTCGAGCAATGAGAGGCTACCAGTTGGTTACGTTGGTAATCTTGTAAAACAAAAAACGAATGAACATCTGAACACAACCAATTCATGTGAAATTTCATTAGGATCGGACTATTATTAACTGAGAAACGTGTAACAGCGTAAGAAGAATAAGAGGAAGATAAAGAGCGTAAGAATCGGAATATGCCCAACTTCGTTGTGGAAGGGTGGATATCCTTTGTTTTAAATATTCTGTAAGCAATAAATATACTTAGTTACCGACTGGGAATTAACGGTTGTTTCTAACCCTTCTCTTGCTGAATTTTTAAATACATATCTCCTTCTTTACCCATACCCCGTTGTATAATTACATATATCGTCACTGTGTACACACATTTCGCTGTGCAATCACTGCTATGGAGTGCACTGGTTGCACAATCAACTTGCAGGCACTGTCTCATCTGGGTCTTCACTATTTACAGGTAGGCATATTGACGTGAATAGCAAGCGAAGGGGAATGCTTCTGGTGTTTCGTAATATCACAAACATTATTTCTGTTAACAAAAATGCAAATGCAGCCTGACGTACGAACTTATTTATTTAGGTAGCACAGTTTAGCAAGAACATTTAGATGATAACTGAAGAAGTATATCCATTGTGTTATACATATCTAAATAGCAAAAATAATTCGAAAATGCCTTTGGCTGTATATCTGCTGAGCATGTCCTTTTGTAGTTAATTTGTTATTCCAAGCATATGGAACATTCGTTATTCGACAGCTCTTATCGCAGAGTCGCAGCTGTGTAATGATAAATCGCATTCATTGTATTTGACATTAAGTTGGCCACTATTGCTTCCCTATGGCGCATTTGACAATGTGGAGGCCACTGGAGAGAATCAGGCCTGTATTAATAACACTGACGTCCTGACAGCTTGAGAAAAGAAGATCAAGAGACTGAATCGTGAGCTTTACGCCATATCCAACAGGCTATATATTGCACAAATGTCACTATTTACATCTGCTACAAATCACCGGGACTCTATTAGCCTAAGGGCTAAACAATATTTCATTAAAATACACTTGTAGGACAACATATACTTTCACCCTTTGAAACTATGTGTTTCGTGCATACGGCTGCATATTTATGTACTGCTGCAGAGAACTTGATTTATACAGTAAAACCTCTCTATAACGACCACGAAATTGTGTTAATGAGTCAGTATAAATACATATACGCAATCAAATTGACTTTATTTCATAATAGTTGCCTCGTATATACACTCTTACATGGGTGAACAATTTCTGCAAGATAGAATGTGTGAGGGAAGAGTAGTACTGTTGTGCTATACAGATTTATACTGCTGGCGTTATTGACAGGATACAATTGACCACTTGGTGACTGGTTAAATCAAATATATTTGCACGGTACTTGGTATGACTTTTCACATACATAAATATCGACTAGACATTTACGTTGAACCAACATGTAAAATAGTGACAAAGATATACGTGCAATTGTCAGATATAATGCGTATAGTTTGTTAGCTGAAATCCAGCCATCTATACATACCAATTTAATTTTGTTTTCGAAAATCTATGATTTTAGTCCTTCAGGGTTGATACATTTTCAAAATGCTGTATCAGGTATATGTCAATACCGGAATGTATTTCTAGATAAATGGAGAATCATGGAACTAATACAATTATTCTAAAGTTTGTGTGTCCGTACCTACGTGATCAAATAGTTTTGCACATCTCCTGTTCTACATATATGCTGTATAATTAGATGTTGGTGGGACATAATACCTAGTTTGTGGTATAAAATGCATTGTTAGATACTTATGTTTTTCATTCTCACAGAAGTATGTATGCACTATTTTAAAATAGTCAAAACACCTAACAACTTTCTGAAGTGTCTGCTAAGTATTGATTGTATCTATAAAAACAACATATTAGCAGCACCATGATAAAACCACATGATGAGAATCCTGATCCGGATATACACTGTTTGACACACGTCCGGATCTACAGTATTTTATTTGCAGCATATCGAATAGTATCACTATTAGTCGGATGTTGGGTAGATAACAATGTGTTTACTATGGGTATTCATTAAGATAAGATTAGGTATAATAAATTAGTATGATATTTGTTTAGAGTTCACCGTCAACGTTCGATTAACACTAGCTTAGAATCTCTGATCTTGTAAAATATGATTATCCAGTGTCTATACAAACAATGGCATGACACGGCTCATAACATAACCGATGGATGCCACCACAGTCTTTATTATCAGCTTCACGAAGTATGTATACAGTCAAATCTCTCTATAACGGCCACTATATTGTGTTAATTAGTTGGTATTTAGGGCAGGTGGTTGCTTAAAGCAAGGTGAAAGTAAAACAGAACGCTCCCATAGGAGCGTTCTGTTTTACTTTCACCTTGCTTTAAGCGGCTACCTGCCTTTGACACAAAATACTTGATGTGATTTAGGAGAGGTTTTACTGTATACTTATTTAATAAATGGGTAGTTTTGTTTGTCGTATTAAAATACACATTATCACGCCTGTGTTAGAGAAATGTAAAATGACCGTTGTCGAACAAATCATTGGATTCTCGTCCAGCTGATGAAGCTATATATTTGGGTAGATTACAATAACACATCTACCATACAGTACTGATCAACACAGTATTACAATGGAAAAGGTCAATAAGTAATCGTCCCCCTGCTGGAAGTGGTGAATACCAAACAACATCTATTTATATTTTATGTCTGTATAATTACCTGAATACATATATTTAATCCGCACTTGTGGAATCGCATGGAGTGAAGGGTGAATATTTGTTCGTAGCTGCTACACGTTGTAGTTCATATATTGCCGATAACTAACGAGGTTGTGATGACAAATTTAGCAATGTCCTCGGCGCAATAGAACAAGAAATCAGATAGAATCCACCAACACGCTCTTCACAACAACCACATATCAGCATTGGCTAAATTAGGCTTTTTGCAAATAATACATTTTCAATGACAAATGAACCAAACAATTCCGGTAAGGTAGATAGGTAAATTGGTCAATAACAGCAAAAAGTAATCTTGGAAATAAAACATGCGTTTGCCTAGCAACTAGTTTCAATATATCTCGGTAATTTCAATTTTAATCTTTTAATTTCGAGAGTCATTCCATTTAAACGAGTTTTGTTCAGAATAATGTTGCCATTAATGGTTAGAGTAGTGGCAGGTGGTCATAAATTCTGAAAGTAGGAGATCCTTCGAAAGCAAAAACAGTGATGCAAAAAAAGAAAATTGCAGATTCGATTTTATTGAGTATGTTCATGGGCAGTAATTCAAAGTGCAACACTACTCGTGTCCCTAGCACCGGCTTAACGCATTACCTCATAGGCTATTGTTAGATACAAAGTCTTTGAATAAATCTACAGAAAAGGAGCATTAACTAGAGAAAAGGAAAAGTTTAGAATTTTGTAGTTTGAAACCATTGTGATAAATAGAGCGTTTGCTCCTATAGGAGCAAATTCTCTATTTATCACAATGGTTTCACAACGTGACTTTTACAGAGTCGTCAAAAGCCGACAATATGAGGGAATGGGTTAAGCGGTTATTAAAAAACAGATATATGCTTGTGTATTTTTCAAATAATTAAAGAAATATAATATCAGAAAAGCTGATTAGAAAATATAAATGATTACACTATATATAATAACAGTTGTTGTTAGCAGTAAGCTCGGTCTTGCATAAAGCGTGTGTGTCAACTATCAGTTTACCAAGTCCTACCGTGAAACTTGCTGACTCAACAGAATCCAGTATTGCTGAAACTCATTGAATGGTTTCTAGAGTGAGCAATAAACTGTACCTCTGGTTGTTATATGTGTGTGAGTATTTTGGCCTTACGTCGCTTCAACAGCAGTTCAGTTATATCGTGACGTCTACCTAATACCAGGTGGAAAAAAATCACTTATCTATTGCTTTTCTGGGTCCGACACAAATGCCATTAATCCGTGCTAAGAAAATAATCCGGGTAGAACCACCGACCTACTTCCAACTGGCTTCAAGACTTTGCACTATGACAAATTCAAATGCCAAGGCCGGGATTCGAACCACAGAGCTAAGTTGTCATATCACTCAGCCACGGAGGCCCGGAAGGAGGATCCCCGGATTAACGGGACGAGGTAATAGTTACCATTTACACTTTACATTTATATTGTGATCTAATATCTGTTTTAACATAATATTCGTACATTGCATAGTCCATACCTATATCATGTTTGGGTGCTTTCATTTAAATGCTGATATCTTAAAACCCAATGAATATGTTCAGACAAAATTTAGACAATATATGGCAAATGTTGTCTCTACTAAGGTACATGTATATACTAATAAGTTAGCAATATTGATAGAAATTGGATAACTTGCAGGTCACAATCCCGGGTTCCATTTGTAAAACAATTGATAAAGCATGTCTATTTTAAGAACCTGGTTGTTTAAATTTCAAAACAAGGTTTACTACATTTGTCTAAATGCTAGCTTAACGGTATTTGCATGTAAGCTGGATTTTGATTTTGTTGTCCATGAATGGTTCGTCTTTTTCTGAATGATTTGCATATTTGACCTATATAACATTTACCACATCCACTGCATGTAATTGCATACCCATTTGACATATTGGCATTAACTTTAAATACCTTTTCATGACCATTGCATGCGTGTTTTGTCATATGGATGCAGAGGGAATACGATTGTCTACCTCATTGTGTCACATTAAAGTTATCATTTATTGTTTAAAATATGAAGGTGAAGAGCGGTTTTGAAATGAATATAGTTGTTTTGACTAATGTACATCAGAACTGGACTACACTTGTACTATCCGGAATATACTGGTTTCCTTCTAGGTATGATTCCACGCTGCGCGCAGAAGACGTGTAATATAGTCAAGACGGGCGATGACTATTGACGTTGGGTCTGAACCCCCCCCCCCCCCCCCCTAAACACACACACACACCACTTCCTTTGGCAGTTTGTGTTTTAAAACCCACGTTTAGTCTTGTGACTTTGTGTCGTTGTAATTAAACGTCTCATGTATGTGCGTGCGTACGTGTGCGGTTGAGTGTGTATCACTTATGTTCTATCGATATTTAGGTAATGGTTGCGTTTGTTGTGTCTCCTTTCCTGTTGGAATTGACTACTTTTTCATCTAGTAAAAACACGCGCAGCTATATTGTCTGGAGACAAAACGTAGGCGTTTAATTCCCATCATAGCCTGTCCTTCCAACATATTGATTGTGTGTAAGGGAAGCCTTATTAAGCATTGTCGATGTCAATTTCTCACTTTCTACCAATTCTATATATCGCCCATCTTAATGGTCGATGATAAGTACCATCAAAACGAGAATAACCTAATAAACATTTTAAGACGATATCAAGGACAAAGGGAAAGGAAAATGAAGCAGGTTAAACAAAATAGCTGATTCAATAAAACCGATGTTTATAGAATAGCACTTCATTTTATTTTCGTTTTAACTTTATATGTTTATAGGTATTTAATACACCATTTCGTAACACATATATAAGCCACTCCGAATTGAGTATCTCCTTAGTTAAATAATGTTACCATTGCTTTATAACGTCGGACATTTGCTTTGCAAAGCAAGATTGAATCCAAATAAGTATTTCACTGGTTTAGTACTTTTTTGTCTGCAAGGAATGTCTCAAACACAGCTGTCGTCTGTTTTTGTCATGGAAACAGCAGACGTACAAATTTAATAAAAGCTGTGTTTAATTAATATCAAATCAGTATTTTTCCTGAAGATAATGACTGTTTTCAGTCATAAAAGTACAAATATGAGTTATGCAGGAAACGCGTCCCACAGAACAAACAGCCGCCCGAACAGCAACACAAGAAAACACAACAAATGTACATAACTATCAAAAACATACAGAGACGCAAAAAAAGCATACAATAGGGAGAAGATGGAAGTACCGCATTGGAACTGTCAGTGTCTAAAGTCACTGGAGGTTTAAACCGGTTTTTGGGGCGCCCAACATTATTCCATCCCCTCCATTAAATACAAACAGGGTAAATAAACGTATATCCTCTCCTACTAATCTACAACCGCGATGGAAAATACAGTGGTAAAGTGAATGTTTAAGTGAAACAAACTGTATCCACCTGTTGCTAGTGTACTTAATCATTGAGCTGCAAACAGAGTAACTGTAGAAAAGTAATAAAGGGTATAATACAGATGTCTGACGTCCTCCAGATACCGGATTTAATAGTACGCTTTCATAAGGTACTAAACCTTTCTTGTCGG
The DNA here is from genome assembly GCA_963576725.1 of Azorinus chamasolen. Taxonomy (NCBI): domain Eukaryota; kingdom Metazoa; phylum Mollusca; class Bivalvia; order Cardiida; family Solecurtidae; genus Azorinus; species Azorinus chamasolen. Next base: position 99,799,382 of record OY755236.1, on the reverse strand, counting down.
CGTACATGCAGAGAGGGAAGCGGGATAGCCAACTGTAAAGGGGTTGACAACCAGACATGCAGTACCTTGTGGTACTATAGGATCATATCCCTTTTTGATGAATTATTTAACATATTTTATAAACATATTTTATAAACAAAGTGAGAAAATGGGTATGCAAATCACCTCACCATAAACTTCAGGATGTGAAATACCGTGTCGCAGGAGTTCCTTTAGATTACATTTTAACTTGCCAATAAATTAGATATTTCGATAATAATATATAGAGAACTTCTTTCTTAGTTTATGGTATATTTATCCTTGCTTAAGCAGCTTTTAAGTTAAAATGAAATTTCGATTGTTAAAATCGTCAACAGATGAACAAACTCTTTGTTGATATATATAAGCCCGGGAAGATAGGGCACGGGGAACAACACCGTCAATATGAGGGACATTTATAATATTTTAAAATCAAAATCATCTCTTTTGTCACATAGTGTAGAAGAAATCATTCCCTTGTCAATTTTCAAGGTCTATATCAAGAAAAGCTGCATAAACTTTATTCAATTTGAGTTCTTTAGGGTGAAGTGTAGGAAACAGAGCATAAACGAAAGGGTTAAAAATATCCAAATATCGAGAAGTTTAATTCGAAAGTCCGTTTTTGATATGTTTGAAAATATAGAAGTGGCATGATGGGAGAACAATATATTGACAATTCTAACAAATTAACAAACTTATAATTAGTATTTAACCCTTTGCACCATGAATAGTCATGTAAAAATGGGGCCGTCATGAATATCAACTACAATGTACATTAATTATAATAACAGGTGGACGCAGGCATGTTTTAAATCGCAGAAACTGTAGAATCATATCTATATTATATCCCTTCCTGGTCAGACGGCTCCCACAGGAACCGTCCGATCTGAGTTCACTGTGTTATCAAAGGCGTAGAAAGGTATATATATCGAGTGAAGGGCACATACGTCTAATAAGCATTCTCAAGCTTTGGTCTGTAAATGCACGATCGAATTATGAACAGAATCGAAATTAGCACAGTAACAGCTCGCTAAGGCAACCACATGATTTATTAACATGTAAATACAGACTGCTGCTTAGTGCAAGTTAAAGGTAATGCAGAACAATCATAAAGGGTCTTTCTTCAACCTTTGTCCTGCAGTAAGCTATTGCTTGGTATCCAAGATTCAGGATTAAACTTCTTTAGTGTGGTCGAATAACGAGACCTTACGTTATTCTAATATATTTGTAAAAGTGGCTCGCCTTTAAATCAGTTCCATATAACGCTTTCTATAGGTTCACCTCGTGGCACAATTGCATTACAAAACAGAACCATTAATCACAACGAAACTTTACACAAAGTTGCTTTATAGTACAGCGTGATATATAGAGAGGATTATACGGTAGAGTGTAAAATGGAAGAAGCAATTTTGCTATAACATCGGCCAATGTGTACTAATGCACGGAATATACTTGATTTGTTTTATATTAAATATTGTCATAGTTTAATATACCTTAGATTAGTTCATGTGAGGAGGCAATTGAGAATCAAATTAAAAAAGCAATAACATTATGTTTAATAGAATGGTAAGCAGTCCCTGTTATGAAAGGTTCTTTAGCAGTTTTCTCGATAATCAACCGTAATATTTACATCTAACGGGAAATATAATTGTAACAAGTGAATGGGAACAATATTTTATGATCCCTCCTTCATGTAATGAAATGTCGACTCTATTATTTCCCCTCGTTCTTAGCAGAAAATCTGATGCGTAACTAAATCTGTTTCTACTGATAGGGAGTTGAAAGAATATCTTTACAAACAATTCTAACACACCTCGCGCACACATCTACATAAACAAAGAAGGGACGTATATATGTTTGAATTCTCCATAAAACACCGCACGCGCTGTAACGGTTTAACGTGACGTAATATGGCTTCGAAAATTCGTACGACAGGAAACGTAGTGCCGTTGTGGCGGTGCAAATTATAGTTACATTGAAGTATTACAATCGAAATAATAAAAGTCGTTGAGATGCTAAATAATTAAATTATTAATTACTACGCATCGCAGCTCCTACCAGTGTTCGATTGCACAAAACACTGGTATGAATTTATTATTTCTTAAATAATATTCACCAGACATTTTGAATTCCGATACAACAAAATATTGTTCATGGCTGGGTGCAATTTTGATGGTTACGCTTTTTAAATCAGTGTAATCATAAGATGTATTTGCAGCATAATTCCCGTAATAGTACATTATCAGCGAAGCGTGCTAGCACGCTGTATAAATGTGGTTTTACTGAATATTGAATGACATGCTTCCTCGTTGAAAACGGTATATGGTGTCATACTAAATATGTAGATATCATGCTCGTAATGTTCCAGATAGTGGCAAACAATATCCATGTATTGATTCCGCGTAGTATCTTTCGTTTAAGAAACTAATGTGTTCAGTTTGGACGAATATTTATGAGACTCGTTAGATTGTTGTTTTTATTTAAATTTCAATGAGAGGCAAATGACAATAATGAGTCTGCTACAACAATCGTGTGTCTGGAATTGTTATGAGCTTATATCATGCACATTTGTTTTGTTTCGCATTGCGAGTCAACATATATCAATTTATGAGAGCGAATTGCATCATATGAAACATTTTTCATCAAGTAAATTCTGCACAATATATATTGTTTATACTTATGCCATGACCGCTTCATTTGAACAACATGCATTTGGTGAAATCCATCATTTTATACTACTTGAATGAATACAACGGCCCTCTCAATAACGATTCCCTCCTTACAACAACGCATGTCACTGTTTCCGAAACAACATGGCTCCAGAAACAACTTTTTCCATCGTATTTTCTTTATTCCTCCGTCAAACCTATGTTGTGACCACTTTTTAGAATCGTCACTTTGTGACGATTCTAAAGAGTGGTCACAACATAGGGTTCGATTGAGGCATAACAGTTTTAGTTCTCGAAATACACCTTATCTGGGGATCTACAAACAAGCTACATGTAATTATGTTTGATTTTCCCTCCCTATAACAACTCCCTCTGACCAACACATACAATCTTCGTATCCCAAACGGTGTCGTTGTAGAGGTGGAGCACTGCATACTTTACGACGTCAAACTTACAATCTGAGAAAATACTATGGAAATCCTTCTTTATATAAATTCTTTAATGGTATCTCAAAACGAATCAATTATAAAAGGACTTGCCATATTTATATACCATGGTATGCGGTTGAGGAAATCTTACATCTAGGTAATGTGTCATGTTAGTCATGCTCTTTTGTGTGTTATGTAGACATGATTATGTATTTGTGTGTGTTGATATCTTGTGTATGGGCTGGTGGCCTAAATCGCAATAAAAGTTCGAGTTTGAGTTTGAATGGTGGATCAATTTAAATCAGAGACGGTTTATGAGTGTATATACGAAAGCTGATACTGTATAACCTGTCTTAACCTCTGACAGTAAAATATTTTGCTGAACATTGGCTTCAATTTTGTTTTGTTTCAAAAGCTCTATATTTGTGACCCTTATTTTGTTTCGCATGTTACCTACTCACTGTGCCTTCTTCAGTCGTGTTTATATTTCTATATATGTTCTATTTTCATACATTAAGAATACTGGGTACAGGGAGGTCACCAATTAAAATAACGTGTCTCTTTCTCTTTCTGTGGCCGAAATCGTGAAAAACAAAAATACATTTTATTTGATTAGTCCTTGTTTAAGACTCACTAACGCAAATTCTAATTCCAAAGGATCTGCTGATGATTATGAAACAGTAAATCCTCTTCGTATTTTGAAAACCATGTTAATTGGCCTACATCTACATTATTCAATAATAATTGTTTTTTGTCGGATGAAGAACATATATCTGCAACATGTATTTTGAGCTTTTACACGGGAAATCCTCTATGCTTTAGGTATTACATATTACCCCATTTTCCCATACTACCGCCTTTTGACGCCTCTATACGAAAGGTCATATTTATTGCACTAATTGTGTTAAATACAGCATTTGATCCTATGGAGCAAATGGTGTTTGATCACAACGGTTTCAAACATTGTTTACTGAATTGTTTCCATTTCCTAGTAAATGCACTTTTGCAGTATATGTATTCAAATAGGTTGGGTCTAAAATAGCCTAAGAGGAAATGGTGAAGGTATGAATGAACGAACATTAACCGCGGACTGAGCGCAAGACGGTCGTAATATCATCATTTCCATATTGAAAATTAATTTTATTCCAAATCGCCCTCGTGTTATGCATGCATATACAGATGAAATATGTTGAATAACTATTCTCCGATATTGATGTTTACGAGGAGTTTCTAAAGTCTTGTTAAAAAAATGGAAATGCATAGTGTTTATTTTCCAGACAAACTGTCATAACCTGACTTGAGACCAATGGTGCACGCATTTTGTTAGATTGCATGATTACAGTTTAATACATGTATGTTGCATCATTACTAATATAAGAAAAAATGTATTAACTGCACCAATAGGAGCCGTCTGATCATGTTAAGTTTTCTTTGCTTATGGGATGGTATAAATCTGACCCTACAGATTCCACCATGTTCATTATCTTTTGGCAAAACAAAACAAGATATTCATGATTTAAATTATTAAACAACACTTACACGGCGTTTAGTATTAATACCTTATTGATAGTTGCTTTATTATGTTATCATTAGAAATAGTGTTTTTGCGATCGCATTGTAGCATCATGGAGTTTGAATTCACCTGTCAATTGAGTATTCGTAATACGTGATAAACGGATTTATAACAAACCGGCCTGTGAAGTACAAAATAAATATGTGAAGGAGATAGGTAGCATGGCAACGTCTGTCATATAAGAAGCTTATTGCCGTAATAACTATCGAAACAAGCATTTAAATGTATTCATTGATATATCGGCTTAGTCTAGAGCCGATCTACAGCACTGAATGACCCAAGGAACACACGCCGTGTATAACACGTGGCAAATTGTACAAATAAAATTAACCATTAACTCAATAGAAACGCGATTGTACACAGAGCAGACCTAGACCAGACGGTCAGTGTTTCCTCTCTTTGCTTAATGAAGTAAATACAAATCCAATTTAACTGTTCTGTATGGTTAGTGAAACAAAATAAACCATACAACTTGCAGAGACCCAGATAAGACGCGTACATTAATTATTTGCAAAATCTGAACCTTTATTTCTCTATCAAACTCCCATATTACGACGACTCTAAATAGTGGTCACAACACAGGGGTTGATGGAGAAATGACGAGTTTGGTACATCTCTTTCAATCAGATCTTAACAAGTGCATGCTGCTACTGTATCTTGCAATCTGCAATTAAATCGAAGGTCAATACTCTACTAGTTTTCGACGTTCCTTATTTCTTTTTTTAATGTTCTACAGTTACTCTGATTGCAGCTCATTCAATTGGTGTACTCGATCTAGTTTGTTTTACTTAAATATGTTTTCTCTACTTCCGTCTTCCCCCTAAAATTTGTTTGTTATATATTTGTTATTTTTTTGTCTTTTGATTGGCTGATACATTTACTGTTTTTTTCTGGTTTGTCAGTGCGTGTTGGGTGTGGTTTTCCTGCATTACTCAAACATATACACATTTACCGTAATCAGGGATACACGCGAACAGGCGAGAGTTGGCGTCCGCATGTGGTGTTCTTGTTCATTATTTTTCAAACAGGACGTGTATTTAATGTATTAAATACATCAAATACACGTCCTGTTTAAAAATAAAATAAAACATGAGCGAGAAACTCTGATCGGATGCTGCAAATCACCTTTAAATCGGTGCTATATCAATTATGTTTTTGCCATCCAATAAGATTAGTTTTCGAAGACATTCCCACAGTGTTGTGGTCGATTAGACCACCATCATATACATGTATACGCATGTTTGGCGTCACTGTAAATTAAATGATGATAAATGTCGTGTGTATGGTTCAATTTGACTTGAAAAACACCTGAAAAAGATATAGTCTCGGAACATGTAAAAATGTGCAATGATTTTAAGTCTGGTCCTAACATAAAACAACATAAACTTTCTACTTTGTACTGGATTCCGAAACTACATAAAAACCCTTATAAGTCGCGTTTTATTGCCAACTCTAGCTGTTGTACCACTACAAAATTATCTATACTTTTGACGTCCTGTCTTACTACGATCAAAGAACATGTTAAACGCTACTGTGATAAAATATATGAAAATTCTGGTATTAATGTTTTTTGGTCCATAAAAAATTCAAATGATGTTTTAACAAAACTTGAAAATGAACAGTATAACATTTCTTTACTGAGCTCTTATGATTTCTCTACACTCTATACTACTCTACCTCATCATCTTATAAAGGATAGACTTATTAAATTAATAGAAAAAAACCTTTGCCAGAGAAAACAAAATGTTCATTGCTTGTAATGTTCAACGTTCATTCTTTTCGAATTCAGAAGTTGAACATTACACAATGTGGACTTGCCTTGATGTTTGTAGATCTCTTACCTTTCTTTTAGATAATATATTTGTGCGTTATGGAGATACCATATATCGTCAAAAGTACAAAAATGAGTCATGCAGGAAACACCACATACAGAACAAACACTCGCCCGAACAGCAACACAAGGAAACAGCAAATGTACATAGGTAGAAAAAACAACAAGAGACGCACAAAGACAAAACAAACATACAATAGGAGGAAGATGGAAGTACCGCCTTGGAACGGTCAGTGACAAAAGTCACCGGGGGGTTTAAACCGGTTTATCGGCGCCCAACCTCACCCTTATTCCATCCCCATCCTAAAAGACAAACAGTGTAAATAAACGTATCCCCTCTCCGACTAATCTACAACAACCGCGACAGCAAATACAGTGGTAAAGTGCATGTATAACAAAGAAAACATTTAATTGAACATACTGTATCCACATATCGCTAGTGTACTCAATGATTGAGCTGCAAACAGAGTAACTGTAGAAAAGTAATAAAGGGTACGACAAAAATGAAAGAGTACAGATATCCGACGTTCTCCTTCCATTTCTGGATTTAAGAGGTCGCCTTCATAGAGTACTAAACCTTTCTTGTCGGCTGTTGGTATACCCATGGGTACAAATTGTGCCCCTCTTGTTGCAGATTTGTTTTTGTATTGCTACGAGAGGGATTTTATGCTTAGCTTAAAACCTGATACACAGACCGATATTGTTAATGCTTTTAATAAAACTTCAAGGTATTTAGACGATATTTTGAATTTAGATAATCCTTATTTTGATACTATGGTTTCTTCAATCTACCAAAAAGAACTGTCTTTAAACAAAGCTAATCAATCTGACATTAATGCTTCATTTCTAGATTTGAATCTTTCAATTACAAATGATAAAGTTTCGTCCAAAGTATACAATAAAAGAGAAGATTTTAATTTTAAAATTGTTAATTATCCTTTTCTAGATGGGGATGTGCCACGTTCTACATCTTATGGTGTTTATATTTCTCAACTTATTAGGTTTGCCCGAGCCTGTTCTTTGCTTGAAGATTTTAACAGACGTAATTTAGTTATAACTGATAAACTTCTTAAGCAAGGTTACAGATATCACAAACTTCGGAAAACCTTTTCTAAATTTTATTATCGAAATTTACCTCTCATTAGTAAATATAATTGCAATCTACGGACGTTACTGCGACAAGGCATTTCTCAACCAGAATTTTATGGGGATGTTATCTACAAACTTAGGAAAATTCGGGGTCATATCCATTTTCATGATTTGTTTATAAAACGCATTAAAAAATTAAAAAGAAAGGTTATGATCCTATTATATTGCAACACACTGCATGTTTGGTTATCGACCCTTTTACAGTCGGTAGCTACGCTTCCCTCTTTGCTTGCGCGATGACAGGCCGAGGGTAGTACTCTATGATGGTATACTCTTAAACTTGGATACAGGAGGAGCTTACCAGACTCATGTATTATTTTTTCCCTGTCGTGCCCTTAACGGCTTACCTGCAGGTGCTCTGACTTCAGCAAAGTCATTGAGTACATATTTGACGGATTGTCACAGTTATTATGCTATGTTTTACATGTTGTCCTGTGTTCACCGTCGTCTATGTTGTGGGTAAGTCCAGCGGGGATACCTTTATTTACAATATTTGTAAAGCTAGGGTGACTTTGAGAGAAGTGTGAGGTTAGGACGTCCGTAAACCGGTTTAAACCCCCAGTGGTGTTTTTGCTGCTGACCGTGCCAAGGCGGTACTCTCTTTGTCACCCTTCCTTTTGTTTGCATTGCGTCTTTGTGCTTGTGGTTTGTTCATGTTGTGGAACGTTTGTCCCTGGTTCTTGTGTGTCTTTTGGTGTTTTCTGTGTTCATTTCGTGTGTGTGTGTGTGCGTGTGCGTTTGGGTGTGTGGTTGTGTGTGTGTGTGCCATGCTGTCTATCGGTGTTTTGGTGGTGGTTGCGTCTTGCATGTGGCTTTGCCTGCTTGACTTTACTACTTTTCCATTTTGACATCACAATATATCAACACAAAGAACAGTTTCAAAAACAATTTTGGAAGAAAACGCTATTTTCAGTGTCTATCAATCATGTATAATACTTTAGTTATTTAAACTTCGATGTACATCCGCAGGTTTAACTGTGGGTTGGTCTTTGTTGCTCGTAGCCTGAGTAAGAGGCACTGTTGCTGCTGGAGACGAAGGGCAGCTATATAAGGCTCTTTCAAAGAGTGCAACAGTTTATAATTCCTTACAATCTCACCATACGTTTTCCATGACAAAAATGCCATGATTATTCAGCATCGTCAACACATCTGGTGTATGCTTTTATGAACTTGCTCAAAATGTAAGACTCCTCACCATCTTATAAAGGATAAACTGATTAAATTAATAGAAAAAAACCTTTGCCAGAGAAAACAAAATGTTCATTGCTTGTAATGTTCAACGTTCATTCTTTTCGAATTCAGAAGTTGAACATTACACAATGTGGACTTGCCTTGATGTTGTAGATATCTTACCTTTCTTTTAGATAATATATGTATGCGTTATGGGGGTACCATATATCGTCAAGTTGTTGGTATACCCATGTGTACAAATTGTGCCCCTCTTGTTGCAGATTTGTTTTTGTATTGCTATGAGAGGGCTTTTATGCTTAGCTTAAAACCTGATACACAGACCGATATTGTTAATGCTTTTAATAAAACGTCAAGGTATTTAGACGATATTTTGAATTTAGATCATCCTTATTTTGAAACTATGATTTCTTCAATTTACCCAAAAGATTTGTTTTTAAACAAAGCGAATCAATCTGACATTATAGCTTCATTTTTAGATTTGAATCTTTCAATTACATAATAACATAACATATCTTTTATTAGTCAAGTCTTATTACAAGACACATGACAGAATGTACGGTCACGGTATAACTATGCAGAGAGTTAACATTTATATCAATAGCATACAAATATATCTCTGATCAATATATCAACATATTATTATAGAAATGAGTACATATAAGTGTGCATAGTATCATGAATATAGTATCATAATAGAGAGCTTATATAGGCTGTTGAAGAGGAGATCATATTTTGTAGTTGTTGTGTGTGGTTACTGTTGTCACTGTTGTTGTCTACATGGTTTGTTCAGAGGAATTGTTTTTTTTTCTTGCTAAGTCTGGATCAAGATATGTCGTTTCTCCATATAATCAGGACTGTTTAACCCTTTCCTTCAAGAATATGCCACATATTAGGCCATGCTACTATGAATATTAATTGGTATTCTTCTAATGGCATATGAGCATCAGGAAGGTGGATCTTGACAGAATCTGTTGAAGCATATCCGTATTATATTATCAGCGAACAAAGCATATCCTGATCGGATGACTCCTATATGAGTCGTCTGATCCGGGTCTACTCTGTGTGCAGAGTATAGAAAAGCATAAGTGTGAAGTAAAGGGTTAGTAGTGTGGATATGGTTTAAACAAAGGCAAAGGGAGTTCTGCATAAATGAAACTGGGGGCATAATTTGCAAACGACCAACCAATGCATACTAGTAAATTTGTGTAGGTATAAAGGGACTATCGCACCGTTTCGGTGGAATTTATCCAACACCGTTTGGGACAATGTACAAATGATAAAGTTTCGTCCAAACTATGCGAGAAAAGAGAAGATTTTAATTTTAAAATTGTTAATTATCCTTTTCTAGATGGAGATGTGCCCCGTTCTACATCTTATGGTGTTTATATTTCTCAACTTATTCGGTTTGCCCGAGCCTGTTCTTTGCTTGAATATTTTAATAGTCGTATTTTAGTTATAACTGATAAACTTCTTAAGCAAGGTTACAGATATCACCAACTTCGGAAAACGTTTTCTAAATTTTATTATCGAAATTTACCACTCATTAGTAAATATAATTGTAATCTACGGACGTTACTGCAACAAGGCATTTCTCAACCAGACTTTTATGGGGATGTTATCTACAAACTTAGGAAAATTCGGGGCCATATCCATTTTAATGATTTGTTTATAAAACGCATTAAACATTTAAGAAGAAAGGTTATGATCCCATTATATTGCAACGTACTGCATGTTTGGTTATCGACCCTTTTACAGTCGGTAGCTACGCTTCCCTCTTTACTTGCGCGATGACAGGCCGAGGGTAGTACTCCATGATGGTATACTCTTAAACTCGGATAGGGGATGAGCTTACCAGACTCATGTATTACTTTTTTCCCTGTCGTGCCCTTAACGGCTTACCTGCAGGTGCTCTGACTTCAGTAAAGTCATTGAGTACATATTTGACGGATTGTCACGGTTATTATGCTATGTTTTACATGTTATCCTGTGTTCACCGTCGTCTATGTTGTGGGTAAGTCCGGCGGGGATACCTTTATTTACACTATGTGTAAAGCTAGGGTGACTTTGAGAGAAGTGTGAGGTTAGGACGTCCGTAAACCGATTTAAACCCCCAGTGGTGTTTTGCTACTGACCGTGCCAAGGCGGTACTCTCTTTGTCACCCTTCCTGTTGTTTGCCTTACGTCTTTGTGTTTGTGATTTTGTTTATGTGTGGAGTGTTTGTCTCTAGTTCTTGTGTGTCAGTTGATGTTTTCTGTGTTTATCTCGTGTGTGAGTGTGCGTTTTGGTGTGTGTGTGTGTGTGTGTGTGTGTGTGTGTGTGTGTGTGTGTGTATCATGCTGTCTATCGGTGTTTTGGTGGTGGTTGCGTCTTGTATGTGGCTTTGCCTGCTTGACTTTACTACTTTTCCATTTGTCCATTTTGAAAATTTGTTTTAAAACAATAGGCATCACTGCACCATTATAAAACAAGTTTTACGTTTTATCTATGTTTTCGTTTCATATATTCAGCGATGTATAAAATTAGTTAAAAAAATTAGTTAAAAAATAAAACGATACTTATAAATAATGATTTTAACTTTATAGTACAGTGATAATGATTTTACTTTAATTTGAATTCATTATAACTATTATATAAACGTTCATTTCACAAAGGATATTTGCGTTCAAAAGCGCTTCACATGAATAAACTGCATGTACAAAACTGGGTATAATGCGTGTAGAATTGTTAAAAACATATAATATTTGAGACAGAGATATCGATAAGCATATTAAAAATTGGAATTAATTTAACAATCATAGTTAAATGGGGTTACTTCCCTTGATAATGATGTAGGCTGAAGTTTTTCACGCGCCCGTCGATAGTTTTAGTATATTAGTTAAATAAACTCCATATGCCAAACGGACGATATGAATCGGTGATGAATTGATCGTTATTTGTAATCGCCAAGTGATAAAGCTGACGCTGATCTGGATATTAAGAAAAAGGAGGATTTTGCAAATAGCAATGTGTTTTCGTGTTTATTCCAGAAGTGATGTGTGACATTGACAACATCGTGTATAGGACAAAATTGTGTTTTTATTCTTATTTAGGAGTTTCTATTTCTCCATGAATATATAAACTCTTATGAAATCTGTATTTAAAAGATAAGTTCACGTATGATTGATTATTTGTAAAATATTTGAACGGTGAAATGACGTCATCAATTTATGACGAAAGTTTCGTCACGCATAAATGGATGCAGCATTAGGTCGGAAGCTGTGGATGACAAATATGGCCACCTCGGGGGAAAAGTTCGAATACTTGGTCCAAAATGATCGTTACGACGGGATATTTTTCAAAATAAGTAATGTGATGATAAGACATCCATACAATTTTTATCTCATGTTTTCGTCCAATGTTGTATAAATAAAATACAATCAGATTTGCAACTATATCTACCAGAAAAGGTGCATGTATACAGACTTCATGTTAGAAAGCAAGTTTTAAGATGTCATCTGGCTTTAAATTTTAAACAGGTAGTGTAAATTATTGTGTTCAGGTACCGAGTGAAACAGATGATACAGATGTGGCAATTTTAAGTGTTCTGAAAGATCTGAGAGCATCACATGAAGAAGTTAAAAATGAATTGTCCTCAACTAAGCCATATCTCAATAAATCTGTAGATAATCACAACGCACGTGAAACCGTGAACCACAGGACTTCACTAAATCCAACAAAACAAGCTGTTTCATCAATTTTGTTGGACAAAAAACACCAAATTAACCTAAATTATTCACTAGACACCAACCCGTGGGAAGAAAAAATGTTCAAAAACAACATCCCTGGCTGGTAGTTCCATCATTAATAAAGTGAATCCTAAAGGCTTGAAACAAACTGTGTCAAAGCATAGTGTACCCGGTGCAACAATAAAGACCCTAGCACAAGAAATACAACTTTTCAACCTTAATAAATTGTATTATATGTCGGAGGAAATGACATGTCGACTAATTACTACATCCAGCTACTAGAAGTACAAAAATGAGTCATGCAGGAAACACCACATACAGAACAAGCACTCGCCCGAACAGCAACACAAGGAAACAGCAAATGTACATAAGTAGAAAAAACAACAAGAGACGCACAAAGACAAAACAAACATACAAAAGGAGGAAGATGGAAGTTCCGCCTTGGAACGGTCAGTGACAAAAGTCACTGGGGGTTAAATTGGTTTATGGGCGCCCAACCTCACACTTATTCCATCCCCATCCTAAAAGACAAACAGTGTAAATAAAAGAAGACAATACCGAGCAATTTGTGGCTATAGTGAAATCAATCAATCCAAATATCCTAATTATTCTGCACCCAGAGGAGATGTAGACGTGACACCACTTAACACCGTCGTAGACAGGTTATGTGCCCATCATTGGATAGTAAGTATTGACGTTCACAAAGTTTTTCATGACAAAGGGATGCTTTGCCCTAGATACTTTAGTCAACATGACACACTACATCCATCACTGTCGGGTCTCAAGCGATTATTTGGCACAGTAAATCAAATTACTGCAGTTGTACATAGTTTTGAAAACCTAGTATTTGCTAACGCAAGAGCAAGAGCAATCCAAATAATTCGAAACAAAAACAGCATTAGTGTATCTAGACAAAATGCCTAAAATGTGGTGAATCAAATCACGAAACATCGCTAGACAGACACCATGTATCTCTGAGATAGGAATCCGGCAATGATGCAGTATTTGACATTAAAAAATGAGTACATGTTCCGTTTGCAGAGTTTACACATGCGTATGTAACAGTGATAACTTAAGATTTATACCTGATAGTATTAATCACATATCAACACACACTGTAGGTTTAAGCGAGAAAGGTGTAATCATAGGTCATTTAAACATCCAAGGCGTTAGGTCAAAACTAGATGAACTTCAAATTATGCTCTCGTGTAATAAAGTTGATATTCTGGGTCACAGTGAAACGAAACTGTGTGACATTACGAGGGGTGTTCCAAAAATAATGTCACTTGCATCGGTGCTCATATAGCGGAAGTGCTTTTGTTCATTTTAATTTGCTCTGCCCTTCAAAATACTCTCCGCCAGCCAGAATACACCTTTTTAGCCGGTCAATCCATTTTTGGAAGCATTTTTCATACTCTTCAATGGGGACACCCATCAGACACTGATAAACAGCAGATCCAAGGGCATTTCTCGAATTGTATCTCCTTCCAGATAAATGATATTTAAGTTTTGGAAAGAGAAAATAGTCGCAGGGGGCCAAGTCTGGCGAATACGGAGGGTGCGGAAGGACGGTAACCTTCTCTGACTCCAAAAACTCAGTCACAATACGTGCCTTGTGAGCGGGTGCATTATCATGCAAAAGTCGGACATACTTAAGTCCTGTTTTGGGGCGGCTACTTTTGTAGTAGTTCTTCAATTTTCTCAGAACAACGTTTTTATAGAACTTGCCTGTGACCGTTCTGCCTTTTGGCACCGGGATTTGAATAGCTGGACCCTTATTAGTGAAACAAATAGCATACAAAACCTTCTTTACCGTTCGTATTCGATTGGCAATACTTGGGCGTCTGCCATTTTTAGTGGCCCATATTCGGTTGGAAACCTTCCGCTTTGGTTCAAAATAATACACCCAGGTCTCATCACCAGTGACTATATTATCAAAAGCCTTTTTACTATATTTTGGGTACATTTTGAGAAGTTTTTTTGCCATTGTTACACGCGTCTTCTTTTGCTCATCCGTTAACAAATGGGGTATCCATCTTGCATTTATCTTTCTAACTTTTAGGTGTTTCTTCAAATTTGCATGAACTCTTGCTAACGACAAGTTTGTCATTCGAGCCAATTGTCTTACGGTGAATCGAGCATCAGTTTTGAGGATATTTCGGATTTTTTCTATGTTACCTTTGGTCATAGTTGTTACAGGACGACCTGGGCGAGCAGCATCTTTCAGTTGCTGCTGCCCAGCACTAAATTTAGCTACCCACCTACAAACAGTCCTGTGGGACATTTGGCCCTCCCCATAAATGTCACACACCTCGCGGTGAATATCTACAGCCTTTATGCCGAGTAATGACCTACCTTTTATATAGGCCCTAATTTCAAGAACATTTTCAGCTCGTTTTCCTGTCATTTTGTGTATAGTCTAACGAATAGGCTATGAAACGATGTACACTGTACCGAGGCAAGTGAACGTGTGGACGAGATATTTACTTGTGTCACGAGCCAGTGATCACTCAATCGACACGAGGTGGTTTTGTGCATGAATTGCACGATTTCCGCGAAATAAAGCACAGATGACATTATTTATGGAACACCCCTCGTAATTCTACTGAATATGTTTCTATTAAAGTTTATCACCTCCTTTTTCGAAAAGATAGAGTGCAAAATAGAGGTTGGGGATAATGATCTATGTGAAAGAGAATTTGACTTGTTTAAGAAGAGAAGATCTAGAAAAAAATGAACTAGAAAGTATTTGGCTGGAAATTAGACAGCCTAATTCGAAATCGTTTTTACTCTGTATTATTTGTCGGTACCCAGTAGCACATGCACCTTGGAAAGACCATTTCGAGTCAACTATTGAGAAGGCTCAGTTTCAGGACAAAGAAATGTTAGTACTAGGTGATTTTAATAAAGAATATAAAAGAAGAATGGTTAGGGTACACATCTTCCCTTGGCCTCTCACAATTAGTAATTGATCCAACTCGTCGAAAGAATAATTCAAGTACATTACTATATCACATTTATTCAGATAACGCACAAAACAAAAACATAACATGGACATCTGCTCCAAATCTTAGTTTGAGTGATCATTATCCAATATGTTGTTCAAGAAAATTTAACAATTAAAATGTGAAAAGAAAACATTATATCAAATATCGGTATTTTAAAAAAATTAATGAAGTAGATTTTCTTAGAGATCCTGTTAATGTAAATTGGAATGATACTATGAAAAACTCCAATGTTAACTCAATCCTACATGACTTTATATGCCCTTTATGGCAAAAATAGATTAATAGAATCAAGCATGGGTTTTGTTAAAGACGGGGGTTTCTATACCCGAGGTTGGTATGTTCCAGTCGGAAACAAATGCTTGATTATTTTTCTCGCTGAAATAAGTCCTAAAACCAAGTAAATTAACGAATTTTGTGAAGTACTACTTTAAATTACGTAATACGAATTCCATATCTAATGGCAACAGACTGCAGCATAACTTTAGGCGTGACACCAAATTGACGTCATTTGTTATGACAACCACAGACGTTACGTTTTGGCGTAAAATATACATGACTGAGTGACTACAAAACAACGTCTTTGGTTAATTTAATAGGCCTTTAAAGTGCTTATATGATTAATAGAATTTCATATTCGTGCTAATTACTTATATTAATTTCAATTCATAAGGCTGTTGCCTATAGAAATGTTGGTATAATTCTGTAAGAAGTCCTCCCTTGTATTGATTTTACTCAATTGCGCGTATGAATACACTAGTCACGGGGTGTTCCAGATAAGGATTTCTAGTACGGTTATTTTTAGTAACTCAGCTTATCTAGCACGGCTGAGAAGCGAGAAAATCATATCCCAATAAGGCAGAGCAGAGTAAAACAGATATATCAATCTAACAGGATAAATTCTGATATTATTGATACCATGGAAGATAGGGATAAATTCAAAGCCAGAAACGATGCTGTAAATTATAATATCTCCAGAAATAAAGTCAATAAACTTATAAACGATTCTAAGAAGGTGATCTACGAGAAGAAAATAAATGGTGGTCAGAATAATCCATAATCTATTTGGAAAATATTTAATGAATTTAAATCCAGTAAAGATGTAAAAAAAAGTATAATTAGTTCAAATAAAACAATAAATTGGTTTAATTCGTATTTAAATAGGAAAGGAAGCAAAAGGTAAGTTTGAATGGAGTTATGTCTGATGAACAAAATATTTCATGTGGTGCTCACCCAGGCTCAATTTTAGGACCTCTTCTATTTCTCTTGTTCTTTCAGGTGTTAGTAGTAGTACTGATATGTATTCTAATGACACTACCATATGCTCTATACATCAATCCAAAAATATTGTCGAAGGAAATATACAGTCCTCTCTAGATATTCTTGAACTATGGTGTCAAAATAATGGCACTAAATTACTAATGATTATAACTCCACTTAAGAGGGCTAAAGTTCCTGGAAATGCTTTTAATCTCATGTTTAAAAATATCGAATTTAAAGTATCGAAAGGTGAAAAATTACATGGTTTCGTTATACATGCACTTTACCACTGTATTCGCGGTTGTTGTAGATTAGTCGGAGAGGGGATACGTTTATTTACACTGTTTGTCTTTTAGGGTGGGGATGGAATAAGTGTGTAAGGTTAAGCGCCCATAAACCGGTTTAACCCCCAGTGACTTTTGTCACTGGCCGTTCCAAGGCGGTACGTCCCCCTATGTTATGTTTGTATTGTCTTTGTGCGTCTCTTGATGTTTTTAAAGTTGTGTACATTTGCTGTTTCCTTGTGATGCTGTTCGGTCGACTGTTTGTCCTGTATGTGGTGTTTCCTGCATGACTCATTTTTGTACTTTTTGTGTCAACATTAATGAATCTCCTAAATGGGATGACCATGTTAACAAATTGAAAAAGAAAATCTCAATGAACCGTTTGTTGTTATCTCTCATCAGAACGTTCATTACACTTAGTGCGAAAATATTGTTCTACAAAACATATATTCAGCCACATGTAGAATTCTGCAATATTGTATGGGGTGGCACTACGTCAACAAACTTTCATAAGTTACATATCTTACAGAAAAGAGTTTCTAAAATAATATTTGGAACTGAATATACAACTGTTTCTAACGCACTGGAACAAATGAACTGTCTCAGTATTCAGGAACGATTTTTACTCCACAAAGCCAAATTCATGTACGAATTTTTTACAGTGTGTGTCCCTAATTATATCTCTAATGTTTCAAAGTGATACAAGAAGATTAACGAACTCGCCGGTACTGCGGCTGCATGATTGCGCCATATGTTAGCAGTGCTCAATACTGTAGGCCAATGATTCAATGACAGGGGAGTAAATGTACAGTCGGCTGAGCGGTCATTCGGACTGAAAGTAGACTATAACTAGGTACTTTACTTTTTTACTTTATATCTAATACATATCACTCATCGACCGTGTAGATAATCATGTGGTTCCGACCGGTTAGTGATTTTACATTTATTGTATATCTATTGCATATCTCTCATCGACCTGGTAGATAATTCCCACCGGTTAGTGATTTCATAGTTATGGTATAGCTATTGCATATATTTCATTGACTAGATAGACAATCATGCGGTTCCCTCCTATCAATGATTCTATATCTATTGTATATATTATATATATATTTCATTGACCGGATGGATAAGCATGCGGTTCCTTCATGCTAATGATTTTATATTTATTGTATATATTTCATTGTCTTCATAGATGATCATGCGGTTTATTTTTTTGACTTAAGGGTCCTTAAAAGTTACTTATCCATGTATGTCTAATTCAACAAATGCAAATATTTAAACATTGTGTGATGCATAGTAGATGCTGATAGTCTCTTGTCCAGATCTAGGGGACGTATGTAGGTTTACAATTTACATACACAATGTTGGAAGTCGTCTAGCGGTTTTTGTTGCATATTTTGCTTAGATATTGTTATTGTTCTTGTTTGATTCTAAACCAGTCCAGTGCCACATAATTTAGAAAAGAGATCACATTAGTTTATTGACTCAATCGATCTCTATGCTGAAAATTTTCTACCGAAATATTTTGGTCTGTGTTCATTCTGTTTAGCGGTACTACTGTTACTCATGGGATTTATCTACATGGATATTATTTATGAATAGGGTTACACTTCATATATTCAAGTGTAAACTTGGTATTTAAATTCTACATGTAAATTGATTAACTTCATTCTATTCTTTATTCTGCCCACTTCTAAACAGTGTGGACACAGCTTTGAATTTGCTTTCTGATCTGAGCCTACACTGTTCGGGGAAATCCTCCCTTTATTACTAACATTTCTCATTCAATACAAATGCAATAATGGTGGATGGAAATATTTAAACTGTGTTTGGAAATTATGTGCATAGTTTGATATGTTAATCCTGTTTTGCATAAATGACTGAACATTTCATACATTTCCAAACTAAGCATGTTAATAACAAAATATGTAATTACTGTTGACAAACTTTATATCATCAAAACAATAATTTTACATGACACAGAGCGCGGACGGAACGGGTACATGTAGCCGCCAACAAAAGTTTCTGGTTTAGTTTAGTTCTATTTGTTGATGTAGTTTATATAAGTATGCTGATTTGTTTTTGAATCATTGAAATAGGTTTAGCCTAATTACTGCACTGAACACATTGTTTATAAGAATATTCCGTGATATTTGTTAGCTTATAAAAACATGCATATGAAATGTACTGAATTAAAGGACCTCGGGGTAGATTAGCAATTTGGCTAACCGAGCTACCCTCGTTACATAAAGTCCTTCCTTCCTTCCTTCATTCATTCAAATGAAATAATCATTTTCTGTAGAATTTTGTTCGTTAGTTTCAGCATTGTGAGTCCTGGTTGCGATGCGGGCTACTGTGTTTTGCCTCCATAGTGTGAGTGTGTGTGCGTTTTTAATCCATATGAGTTGCAGTGGGGAGGATTGGACATAACCAGACAGTTTACCAAAGCATTGGTAGCATCTGGTGATAGGTATTGTGTTATATGGCATACGGAATTGACGTACAGTGTCATATCAATTTGTTAATCAATAATTGCAACAAAATTCTTAACACACAACAATGGTTTGATTTTAGAGAGTCCTACTTGCACATGAATATCTCCAGGTATTTTCCTTTTGCAACATGCACTCACTTCTGTCGGCATAAAGGTTCAGCAAGTCTGGTGCATCCAAGAGACTATGCTTTTTAGACAGTCCACAACTCGCGTTAAGTCTACATTTTGACAGGAGATGTCTTTAGGCTTGCGACATACAGTCATACAATTAAATATCAGCATAACCTAACAATGCGCGTAAGCAATATAATAAAGTGTTGATGGCAGCTATAATCTTAGATTTTTATCAGAAAACAACAGGTGTTTATCTCGTTAAAGCGGATGTCCCTGCAATGAACACATATTTTCAATAGTATCATAAAACTTGGTAATTATTACGCCCACTAATTACTATTAATATTGTCAATTTGAACTTCTATCGAAAAATGACCATGTGATACAAAAAAACCGAGTTCATCTATACTTATATTTTTGTTCTTCAACAAAGTACTATCGGCCTTTGCCGTTCACATTTTCCTCGTTCTGCCGATGATCACCCGATCCCTCCATATTGCATGTAACAGCTTTTCTCTGATGTGGTCGGATAGGCGCAACTAGCATGCTCAGATACGAAACTCAAGCCCAACCCGAATAAAAGTGAAACATCCGCAAATATAACCAGTATCGTCGATATCAAACACATGGATATTTTGTCGTTTTCAGCGATTATTGGATATGTTTTCTTACGATATTCTACTTTTCAGCATATAAACCAATTAGTTTTGTATATTTTAGGCATTTTTGTAACTCGTCGATTGTAGGGACTTCCGCTTTAAATGGTATCCATCATATCGCGTTTCTTGGAATATATAACGACTACTATACGAAGACATCAACAGTTGATATGTACAGTGCTCCCTCTCTACAACGACACCCTTTTGGGATACAAAGATTGTATGTGTTGTTCAGAGGGAGTTGTTATAGGGAGGGAACATCAAACATAATTAGCTTGTTTGCAGATCCGCAGATCAGGTGTATTTCGAGAACTAAAATCGTTATTCCTCAATCAAACCCTATGTTGTGACCACTCTTTAGAATCGTCACAAAGTGACGATTCTAAAAATTGGTCACAACATAGGGTTTGATAGAGGTATAAAGAAAATACGATGGAAAAAAGTTGTTTCTGGAGCCTTGTTGTTTCGGAAACAGTTACATGCGTTGTTGTAAGGAGGAGCAGGGAAGGAGCACTGTATGTACTTAGGGACTTGTTGTAGGGAAGGGGCACTGTATGTACTTATAACATGTGTATCAGATTAATTTCAAATAAATAATGTAAAAGTAGTCAATGTGTTGGCCTTATGTTGTAATAGGGGCTTCCGTAACATTTTATGTATATAAACGCGCGTTCATGCCTTTACAGGCCCATATAAGACAACATGAGATGTCTCATCAGTGTGTGTGTGCTCATTGGCATTATAACAGATCTGATTTTACAGTTTCTACCAATACCAAACCCTGTTCAATTCGGCAAGGTTACACTAAACATACCTTGTGAAAATGCTTGTACGAAATAATTACATCACCACTATAATTATATTGACTGTGTTTATCCCCTGCAGAAGTCGGGTGGATATATTTATAGCGTTGTCCATCTGTTGGCTCCATTACCTCATAAGCTATTTTAGATACAACCTCTTTGAATAAGTCCATCAAAAAGGAGCATGAACTAGAGAAAGGGAAAATTTTAGAATTTTGTGGTTTGAAACGATCGTGATAAATAGAGCATTTGCTCCTACAGGATCAAATGTTCTATTTATCACAATGGTTTCACAAAGAGTCGTCAAAAGTCGTTACGATGAGGGAATAAATGGTAATGTGACACTGAGAACAAAATACTTTTTCCCTTTTTATGCGACTATTTTGAACAAAATAATAGTCAAATAACATTCAATCCGTGAGAAAGTTCGTCTATCTGTCCGTCTGTGCGTCCGTCCGTCCGTCCCGGAGTGAAAATTGCGGAAAGCCGTCTTCTTTCTACACAGACTAGTGCTGTTTGTTTATTTATATCTGACACTTGATGGTTTGACGAAACTGTTTCGGACTCTGAAATACACATAAACAATTATTCTTAACGCCCGAAGGACAGAAATCGACATGGAGGCGGCGTGTGCATTTTCATATGTTATGACCTTACCTTCAACCCTAGAATCGATTTTGATCATCTCGGTCTTGAGGCAGCCTGGATTGAACTTCTTTTACCAAAGACAAACCCTATTGTATGTGGTGTGTTATTCATATCCCCGACTCGGCTGAACTTTTATAAACTGTTCGAATATTTATTTACATCTATTGTTTGTTTGTTTTGATTCACGTCCGTTTCTATTCACTATTGGCTAATTGGACGCCCCAGAGAGATTTTATACTAATGAGGCACGTACCTCTTATTGTACTCTTGCAAATAGTTTTAAATAATTCACATATATATTTAATTTATATCAGCTAATATATGTTTCATAAACATGAGTTTATGTATGTGGTCTACTTTTGCGCTACAGTTTCCTGTGGTTCAAACATGTTGTGATGCACGCACCTGTAGCCTTTATTTATTATTGTTATAGTATTGACATATACTGCTGTTTTTAACTTACTTAGGAATGTTCACCAGCATGAGTTGTTGTGCACCTAGGGTTTTTGAATTGTCTCCCCCTGATAATTGTTGAGTTATTGTCCCTGATATGAACACTTAAATTTATAAAAACTTTGTGTTGTGTGTATCTCTGAAACCAGTAGGGCTAGAGTCACCAAACTTTACAGGATTGTTCACTCGCATGAGTTGTTTTGCACTTGGTTTTTTTTTAATTGTCTCCCCCTGTTAACTTTGGAGTTACTACCCCTGATGACTTAAAATTAGACAAACTTTACTTAGTGTCGTGCATATCTCTGAAACCACTAGGGCTAGAGTAACCAAACTTCACAGGAATGTTGACCAGCATGAGTTGCTGTGCACCTGGGATTTTTTAATGTCTCCCCCTGATAACTATGGAGTTATTGCCCCTGATATGATTACTTAAGAATAGAGAAACTTGGTGTCATGCATATCTTTAAAACCACTAGGGCTACAATCACCAAACTTTATAGGAATGTTGACCAGCATGAGTTGTTGTGCACCTGGTGTTTTTGAATTGTCTCCCCCTGATAACTTTGGAGTTACTGCCCCTTATGACTGAAAATAAGAAAAACTTTACTTTGTGTCGCTTGTATCTCTGAAACCAATAGTACTAGAGTCACCATACTCCACAGAAATGTTGAACAGCATGAGTTGTTGTGCACCTGGGTTTTTTAATTGTGTCCCCCTGATAATTGTTGAGTTATTGCCCTCGATATGAACACTTAAATTTATACAAACTTTGTGTCATGCCTATCTCTGAAAACAGTAGGTCTAGAGTCACCAAACTTCACAGGAATGTTGACCAGCATGAGTTGTTGTGCACCTGGTTTTTTTTTAATTTAATTGTCTCCCCCTGATAACTGTTGAGTTACCCCTGATATGATAACTTAAAATTAGAGAAACTTTGTGTCTTGCATGTCTTTGAAACCAGTAGGGATAGAATCACCAAGCTTCACAGGAATGTATACCAGCATGTGTTATTATGTACCTGGTGTTTTTGAATTGTCTTCCCCTGATAACATTGGAGTTATTGCCCCTGATGACTTAAAATTAGACCCTGATAACTTTGGAGTTACAGACATTACACTTTTGTATTGGAAAGAGGATGGGAGGGGGAGACATCTGTTTTAGTGACAAAAACAAACCTCTAGTTAATATCTATTGTTGTTTTGTACGGACAGTATTTTAATGAAAAAAATATTAGTCATTGGTAAGAATCGAACTCAAGACCGCCACATGCAAGTCCAGATAAATATCCATTGCACCAAGACAACTATGTTTAAAAAATTGCGGCTTGCTAAGGCTTTTAAAAAAAAGAAGCGCTGTAGTCGCGTCGGTTTGTTTACGTTAGAGTAGGTCATGCTTTGTTCCAAAATAAGTTGGTCTATCTGTACAGATACTTGGCATACAGAGAGAAACATTCAATATGAAATGTTTCGAACCTGTTATATTTTATCATAATAATTATTTGTTGCGGTCAAAGATATTTTCTACGGTTTTCTTCAAATTGAATCCTTTCATAGAATGTTCTAATGTTTTGGTATATAAGGCAAAGTGTAATGCTGAATTAAAACATATATATGTCACCGAATTACATGTTTTTTTTTTTAAAATGGCAGTTTTAATGTTAACCATATGTACCAAAACTGTCAAAATGACACTTTCATGAAAAGTACAAAAATGAGTCATGCAGGAAACACCACATACAGAACAAACAGTCGCGGTTTATGGGCGCCCAACCTCACACTTATTCCATCCCTACCCTAAAAGACAGTGTAAATAAACGTATCCCCTCCCCGACTAAGCTACAACAACCACGATGGCAAATACAGTGGTAAAGTACATGTATAACGAAAACATTTAAGTGAACAAACTGTATCCACCTATCGCTAGTGTACTCAATGATTGAGCTGCAAACAGAGTAACTGTAGAAAAGTAATAAAGGGTACGACAAAAACGAAATAGTACAGATATCCGACGTTCTCCTTCCGTTTCTGGATTTAAGACGCCGCCTTCATAGAGTACTAAACCGTTCTTGTCGGCGTACATGCAAAGAGGCCAGCGTGATTGCCAACTGTAAAAGGGTTGACAACCAAACATGCAGTATGTTGTAGTACTACAGGATCATATCCCTTTTTAATGATTTTTTAACATATTTTGATGATAATAAAAATGTACCAAAAGCATTATAATATATATCTACTTTTTAGAATTATACAATAAAAGGTTTAGGTTGACATTCTACATTTCAAAAATCCACGGTTCTCATTGTAACCACGTCACTCATTTTACAAAAAGTAGTCAAAAGATGAAACAATTTCAAACATACAGTATAAAATACACCTGATTAATTCAGTAAATATTACTAGAAAATTTATGTAGTGTATTGGTGTTTAAAATTACCTCTAAATAACAACCACCTTGTCAATGGATACACTGAAAACTATTTTTAGTTACAATATCTTTTTGTCTTGCATAACTAACGGGGGAGTATTGAATTGCCTGGTCACGCGCCATGAATAAATATTCCTTAGTGTTTACATGAACTATAATTTGCATTCAAGAGTTATCAATGTATGCAATGTACACATAGAGTGGAGATGGTTTCAGGTTGGAATCAAAGTTCGGGAATAAAACATTTGCTAATGTTCTGTTTTCTGAAGTAACCCTCACTTTTCCATTCACATTCACAGTCAATAAATTGTACAAACCACCATTACCTCCGCGATCAACTACTGCAAGTGCCATTTATTCTTTTGACCCTTTCGCCATTAGACCTTTTCGCAAAATGTCCGTTTATTCGATAGCGTTGACTCATGGTTTGTTTCGTGGCTTCGTAACATGTATCCGATTACTATACAACTACCTTCTTTGTGATAAGTTACTATCGGTGATTATCCACTTTGGATGCGCATAAAGATGCGCAGAAAGTACTACTGAAAACGTCTTTAAGTGCTAGTAAGGCATATACTATTTTCCAGTTCTCATATGAGTTTCAACGCAGGCAAACGTCTTTCTTATTTCTTCCAGTAGCTTGTGGTCTGAACCAAATACAGTAGAACGCTTATGAATAGATAAGTAGTAGCTGAGTTGAGACAATTAATTTTTTTCAGCAATATAAATGTTCACACAATGGGTTTGGTAATTGTTTTTTTTATTTGAAATGCACATCTTATCAGGAACTTTGTTTTCTTCTCTGTTTGAAATATTACTTGCACATTAATGAACGATTATCACAGGAAAATGGTCGTATGGCTTTAGAAACTTCAGACCCAGAGCAGCATGACTCAATCAGAATCTACTGTTTTGACACTCATTTAAATCAGGGAAAGTATTTCCCATTACCTAAAATCAGCGTAAACCAAGATCAAAGAACAAGTTTTCATCACAGATGTCAGATGTTTACACGTGAAATAAATGTTATTGACAAGCATGTTCAGAAAACATGTGGTGCATCCATTGGTAAAATTACTTGCAATGTCAGTTATGGTCAGTTACAATTCTTCCCGCCATTACTTATTGATAAATGAACCAATCTTAATCCTTACACTCATATAGATACGTTTTCACACATGTGCTGAGGAGACCAAATGGCTCCTATAGGACTTCTCTTATCAGGATCTGCTGTTTGCGTATGGAATGAGATATATCTGTTTCTTTACTTTCTAAATGTTGGAATCATAAGAAAACTGAATCTGATGATCATCCTATGGTTATGCAACTTTCTGCCTACATATAGCCATACTGCGTGAAGATATAACTAATATAGTTACTGTAATCGTGTTTGAACCGATACCGGTGGGATGGAGTAAAGATAGCAAGCTGGCGTTTAAAAATGGTATAAAATTGTACCGATGATAAATCAATGACAGGGCGCATACGGGAGGTGTTCATTACAATTAGATTGAAAACCAAATTTAAATCAAATTCAAAATCATACGCCTACTACTATAACCAAACATGGCTCGAATAATATAATAAGCATATTTAAATATGAGGTGAGTATCTACATGTATATATATATAATGTACAAGGGAAAATAGGACATGCGCTTGAATAACAACTTACAACTGGATCCACCCTTTACCAGCAAGTCTAGGAGTCAAACACGCGCGCCTGGGTTTGGAATATCTATTCTTAATTTCTGTATCACTTTTTCTTTCCCAAAATCTATGGATCCATATACCGAGGTTTTCGCATTATCTCCATACTATTCCTTTTATGGACCCTTGTTAAACATTTTGATGTTGGAAAGGAGTTTACAAGTATTTGTAAACAGGAGAAATATAAACCCATATCAAATGGCTTCAGATATTGACCTTATTAGGTAAGTGATGCTTGCTGTTCCTGAACTGTTCCGTAATGTTCGTTGTTTTTACTGATATGAACCCGTTGCTACTCATATCAGGGATTCATCCGAAACCTTTAAAAGTCTAAGAATGAAATAGTTATGAGTGTTAATTCTTTCCCTCATAGATACACACTTTAACACCTTTTCAAATAGTCGCCGTCTGTTCAGGGTCTGATCTGTATGATGATTGAAGTATATAAATTATATATCTGATTCAAGAGTTTCGAACATGACCAAATAACTCCTGTAGCCATATAAACAATAGCAAAAGGCAATAGTGTCATCTTTATTTGGCTATTCATTAGGAAAAAGGTTAAGAAACCTAAAATCACACTACCGTTTAAAATGGCATTTTATTTTTTATCTAAACGCAAATATGAATTAACAAATGTAATGCGATATAAGATAAAGGAGCTTTGGTAAGTTACATGTAGGATAAATGAACATATGGCAACGTTATATTTAACCGATGCTATCGTAAGTATAATTACAAATAATCGTCGTGATTGGTTTCGTCATGTTGATAGAATTGATGTTTCTTTAATCTGATAATATAAAACCTTATAATGTACATTATGTGACAGCTGTGCAGGCATTCAACACTCTGATATTTTAGTATCGTTGTCGCTTAGCTGCAATGGCTCTTGTTATATCTTAAAGGCTAATGTGCACTTCAACCATAAGGAGTGGAAAACTTCATTTACAATATTGACATTGTGAATGCTAAGTAGCTAAGTTTAGTTCTATAATAGGATTATTACCACTGTGATATTTACCATGATGCACATTTTAGAATAATATCAATATTATTCCACTTGCAAACAGAACAAACCTTGATCAGACGGCTCCAACAGGGGCTTTCTGCTATGGGTATACCATGTTTACAAAGGTTTGAAAATACTGTTGTATGAGGTAAAGGGTTAAATATGGGATACAACATGGTTGATAGGTATAATAATATATGGAACTATGCACAATATGCATTTAATACATGTAGACATATGTTATTTACTGTGTGTTTCTCTTTCTTCAGTGCTTGTAGTGACAATATAAAATGAGAAGGAATTTTAAAATAACGGTTATTGTGTCTGTATGCTCAATAATCTGTGTTTTTCTACTAGACAAGAAACAAATACTCGAAAAAGATTTAAGATATGTGAGCTGCTTGCCAAAGTATCTTTTACCAAAGGACTGTTTGAATTTTACCCTAGACAAATCAAATGAACTACTTGAAACCGGAATATCAAATGCTGCCGCAAATGTACGACTGCCCGTAGAAAGTCAAAGGTTAGTTGTCAGTATTGTCATTGGATAGAATAAACAGATGGCTTGTTAACAAAACAAATATAAACAAAGTAATACGTCTCATTAGATGTCTACTAAACGAACAAAAATGTTTATTGTACACATAGCTAATGTTGTGTTAAAGATACCAATGTTTAATATATGCTTTGACTTGTGTTTTCGTGACTTATGCTTTGGTCACAACCCCTTCCGATTAGGCTTAGGATGTACTCCCGGCATTATTTTTAGCCATTTTGGCCCGGTCCCCGGTCGGACACCAGACATGGCCGGCCGGTGGCCGGGGCTCTCAGGCAGCATCGGAGAGGTGCCCGAAGAGTTATGATAGGTCAGTACATTGGGTGAAGATCTGATGAAAACGATTGAAGTTAGGGAGCGGCAAGGCTAAAACAGGAATTTCTTATTAGTTTCAAGGAGACATGCCTTAAGACATTTAGCTGCTTATCTAACTTGATCAATATATTATTCATGTAAAGATTTTCAGGAAGTTTGTACAAGGTCAGACAGAAAATCGTTGAGTTTGAGTACAGATCATGCTTAAACAACCATTTGTGAATAATTCAAGGGCCATTACTCCAAAGTGCCTGGTGTAAACTTGCTGGGTAGTAAACTTGACCAAGGCTTTATAGTTAATACCATTTTTATGACGTTTGTTGGAGATTGGATGAGGACCTTTTGAGCAGACAAAGCTGAAACAAAAGTCCACTTTTTAACAATTTTAAGGATCATAACTCTGAAGTACCTGTTCCAACATTGCTAAGTATTCATATTAGCTCAGATATTATAACATAAACATTTTCATAAGGTTCTGTGATGATCAGATGAGAACCTGATGACTTAGAGAGTCGATAAGGCTAAACAGGTCAGTTTGGTATAAATCAAGGGCCATAACCTTAAAGTGCCTAGTTCGATATTGCTGGTTTTCAAACTTTGCCTAGAAATTATAGCCATAAACATTTGTATACGGTTTGGTGAAGATTGGATGATAAATATTTGACTTAGAGAGCGGACAAGGCTAAAATGACCAAATATTGATAAATCAATGGCCATAACTCCGAAGTTCCTCAAACAATATTGCTGAATATCGAACTTGGCCTTGACATTATAGCTATAAACATTTATACAACGTTTGGTGACGATTGGATGAGAACTTTTATAATTAGAGAGCGGACACTATGTGGTGGGAGACATAATTATAGTATTACGAGTAAAGATGGTTGAAATGTTAGTAAACTATTAGTAGGAAATATAGCAATCCTAAAGGGCCCTATCAATGGGGTACGGATTCAGGTGTGATCATGCTTTAGCTTGAGCACTACGACACTGAACACTTCTAGACATGGATCTCCGTACCATCTTGGTAATTTAAATATTCCAATATTCTCGGACATAAATTGAAACTCGCAATATATTTTGATGGACTGTACTCGTGAAACAGATCGTTACGGCATGGACAGTTTAGCCTTGCAAAGAACTTACCTAGGGCAAGAGTTGTTGCGAATTAGCACAAGAAGGCAAATTCAGAATTGCCATAAAACGATTTCAGGGACATTCGATACGTATCACGCCCAATGATTGTACTAGTTGCAGTTTTATACATTTTAAGTAGATACATTATGTCATATTCCTATATATTACCTCCAGAATGAACGTTTCTACGTAGCACCAATGCTATGTATGTTCCGATGGCAGTTAAACTCCATGGATAACCACTAAAATGAATGCCTTACACGATAAGCATTATCGCTAAGACTCTGTTTATTTAGAACGAATCCAGGTTAACGGTCCTGCTCGGTACCTCCCTTTAACTGTGCCTAAGGGAATGACGCGTCTTTATTATGATAACGCAATTCTTATGCACACTGTGTAGTAGCAAATAAGAAGAAGCAAGGTATCGATCCGACTCGGGGTTTGCTCGTTGAAGCCCCCTGTGAGCTCACGATTTAAAACATAAAAGTGTGATTCAAGCAGGAAACACAGCATACACAACAAAGCCTCCATAACAGCACCAAATCCAGGTAGCATAGCAAATGTACATTTCTACCGAAACACAAAGAGAAACACAAAATCAAAACAAACAAACAATGGGGGAAAAACTTTTATCTCCTTTTCGGTAGATTTATTCAAAATCGTTGGACCTAAACATAGCATATGAGGTAATGAGTTAAAGGCAAATATCAGACAGAACGTAATAATTTCGCGGTGTATGTGCTTATAACGCGGGTACTAATATATTGTATTGTCTCAGTCCATTAGTAAAGACATCAAGATATATGTGATATTACAATGCTCATAAATACATACTGTTAAGCATCGACTTCAAATAATGATTTTGGATTAATTAAGTGCCAGTTAATACGTATTGAAGCTGTGTGATGAACAGGGAAAATGAGAATTAAGTTATTCTCTATGGTACATTCTCACAGCAGTGAATCATTTGACGTTACTCCGCCAACGACGAGGCACATCACATGTAAAAACATTGATTTCCCTTTCAGCTACCAAATGAATGCCAGTTGGGTGCAATTTCAGAGCAACATATCAATGTATAACCTTTACCGTAGCGACAGTCCGATCGTAGATACACTTCTACGTGACATGGCCACAATGCCTATTCTTGCAGCCGGTAAATATATATGTGTCTTGTTCTATCAACTTATAATATGAATTTAAAGTCATTCATTTAGATTAAGTTGTAATTTAATCCATTTGCTCCCACGATCCCATATATGTGACGTAGGCAAACTGTGTAGACTTTGATCAGAGTTTACACTGTTTGCTGATAGGAATTGCAATATAAAACAAAACGCAATTGGAAATTTAGGCCATGCACCCCTTAGATGAAAAATGGACTAATCCAATATATAAACATGGAATAATCCACTGGGAGCAAATGGGTTAATGTTTTGGTTTGCTTATTTGCTTGTCCGGCGGATGCTCATATGTACCACTTTTGGTCATGGACATTTGAAAAGCAATTTACGCTGTAACGTATAATTTAGACGCAGATAATAACTTTCCTGACCTTATGCAAACTTGATATTCTCGAACACATGTTTGCATGTACATAACGGCACAAAATAACTTTTTATCACACACCCAACATCAACAGTTTTTGCCTTAATATAACCATTACACATTTCTCTATATTGCATGTGTTTAATATAAGCGTTGGCGTCATGTAGAAACACCACGCGCTGTTGTGTATTCCATCCTGCGCTATTATGTAAATATATATGTAAGACCTGTCGGAAATAAGTTATGTGATAAAAATAATAAGATGTTCGTACTCATCTTTTATCTCATAATCTGCCTGGTGTGAGTGCCGTAACAGAGTGCCGTATTTCGCGGAAATGCACTTGTGCATTTTTATGCAAATGAGCGATCGTTAGCCAATCGTAGCGCTCATCAAAGCGTTAGTCAATCGTAACGCTCCATGTGCGCCGTCCGTTGTATTACTGCAGTGTTTGTTATACCCCCATTCCACTCGGCGGCGTTTCCACTGCGCTCATGGCGATCATGGCGCTTCTCCAAAATCTTCCAAATCGCCGCAGAAGCGCCGTCATGTGCCTAATTTTGGGACTTGGGCTTTTCTAGTACGCTTATAGTACGCTTCAATAACGGTCTCGCTGCGCTGTTTACGATCCTTTCGCGATGTTGCTGCGCTTATACGGCGCTTGAGGTCTCTCAAAGACGCTTCTACTACGCTTCCACTACGACAAGGGATTTCAGGCTACGCTTCGTCTACGCTTAAGATGTTGCTGTTACGACCTCGCTTCGACCTCGGCGCAGGAGCTGCGCTTCTGTTGCGCTTTTGGAACGTTTCTATATAAAATGGGTGATTAAACTGATTTCGAAGTAGCTGACCATCATCCTTCGAAGAAAATTGATCAAATTGTTTTGAAGACCCAGATCAAGAAAAACGCAGTGCTGGGCCTGATCTAGGTCTTATTTTTGCTAAGTCTTTCATGGGGTGACTCAAGCATTAACATTTTCCTTGTTCAATATCCATGTAAGAAAGAACGATCTTATGAATATGTATTAGCTGCATTTTTAAAATTTAACCTTTTCAAGAAATGTTTTTGCTTTGACAAAAACTGTAGAATCTTATCTATATCATGTTATAAGCAAACAGAGCAGACCCTGATCAGACGGCTCCAATAGGAGCTTCTGATCTGTGTCTACTCTGTTTGCAAATGTGTGAAAAAGCATTTGTATGCGGACAAATATCTCGGCGCTTTTGTTGCGATGCGACTGCGATTGTGCTACGTTACTCACGCTGCGGCTACGATACTGCTGCGTTCATGAATTTCTTACTACGCTTCTGCGGCGATTCGAGTCCACGGCGATGCCACTACGATTGTTTTGAGCAAGGTCAAAACAATCGCCCTGAAGTGGCGATCAAGAAGCTTCTGTTACGCTTCTACTACGACCAGGGCGCTTCTACTGCGCTGTTGCCGCTCCTGCTACGATTCGCGGCGTTTTTGCCAACATTTCGAAGCGTAGCGGAATCGCCGCTCAGTGGAATGGGGGTATTAGCAATGACCGAAACAGCCGCCAGGTTAACCTGATTTATTTTCTCTATGGTATTTATTAAGGCTTATGTGATAAAAATAATCTTACATTCGTGTTCATAACAAATTGTTTGTAATAAACACTCATGTAAGATCTTCTATGTACTAACTGATATGAATCTTGTTTGGAAAATGTTATTTATCTCGCCAGAAATTTTCTAAAATTTTCCAGTTTGAATTATCGCCGTGTATCCTTAATGTTTATTTTTAGTTTAACGACAATTTATCAACATATTTAAAACTATGAATAACATCAACTACAATACCTCCGACTACATACAGGAATTGAATATGCCTAACTCCAGTTTTATGTTAGACTCATATTGTGTTCAAATCCTTTCAAATTATTAACATACATAACATACTGCCAATTCACTGCTTTCAAAATTTCCATAATTTTAACAATACATGTATATTCCTATACCAATAATTGTGGCCCACTTTTGAAATGTTGGAATTATTAACTATGAAAATTGAACATGACGTGCATTCTAATAAAATAAACACAAACTACATTAGACACAGACGCATGGCTTGTTAGTACCGTCTATACAAACACTCAGTGCTAGGTAAAACCCAGTTATACTACTTGATTTGCCAGTGCATGAATAGTGGTATTGGTTTTGTTTGTTCTAAATTCCTGCATTTCATTTTTAACCGGGTGTTCCACGGAAAATCCAATTCTTGAAATGGTGAGGTACGGCGGGTGGGTGGGCGGGCGGGTGGGTGGGCGGGCGGGTGGGTGGGCGGGCGGGTGGTCGGGCGGACGGGCGGCGGGCGGGAGGGTGGTTTTGGTCGGGCTACTGCCAAGACATCCGTGCGTCCGTCCGGTCTTGTCCGGGTTCTAACCCAGAACTCCATGGATGGACTGAATGACTAGGCATAACTGTTCCTCTAGAAGGTATAGTCAAACAACTAGGTCTGACGTGTCAAAGGTCAGCCGAGTCCATTTTTTAGGGAGATCAGCATTCCGCATGTTCTCGGACCATTTTTTAAACAGACGAGTTTAGTATATAAGATAAAATTGAAGGTGGAATTGTTGTCAGCAGTTTAGCGCAGTGGGTAAAGTCTAAGTACGCAGAAGACATTGCAAGAGTACTTTTTTATTGAGCGTGGGTTCGAATCCCGTGTCGACCTTAAACTTTTTTTTAATTTTGAATGAATAGTAGAGTATTATTTTATGTCATATTGTATAATTGTATTGGCCATTTATGCACATGTTCGTCTATGTTAGGGAAGGGTGCCTTTGTTTGAGTTCGAGTCCTATATTAGCCATATTTTCATGAATACATCGATGCTAAAATATGAATATCAATATAAGTTGTAGCAAATGTCTTTTACAAGTGGCCTCTTAATTCACAACAAAACTAATGCTCTTAAGGGGACTTTCCTTAATATTTTAGGAAAAAATATTTTAGGTTGATGCGAGACTCGAACCTGCGCCTAATAAAATGTTCGCCGATCATATACTTCTTTATGGTCCTACGACTTACCACTACGCTATATTTCCGATAACTAATGCGCCTATTCTTTATACCTATAACTGAACATTTTCTTTTATAAATGGCACGTGTATATCCGAAATGCTGATCTCCCTTAAAAATGGACTCGGCGAACCCGTGACCCGTCAGACCTAGTTGTTTGACTATACGGCGTGTCACACGAAGACAGCCACGCCAGTAACTTAAAGGTCAATGTCATATTTAGAGGTCAAATGTCCAAAAGGTCAAATGTCAAAAACATGTATATTTTTGCTTGTCTTGGCTCTTTCTCATAACTCCATGGATGGACTGTAAAATGACTAGGCATAAATGTTCCTCTAGAAAGTACGGTTTGTCGCACGAAAAAAACACATCAGTAGCTTACAGTTCAATGTCATACTTTGAGGTCAAAAGTCAAAAACATGTATATATTTGCTTGTCAGGGCTCTTACTCATAACTCTATGGATGGACTGTGACATGACTAGGCATACATGTTCCTCTAGAAGGTACGGCGTGTCACACGAAAACACCTCATCAGTAGCTTAAATGTCAAGGTCATACTTAGAGATCAAAGGTCGAAATGCAGTTAACCAACCACCTAATCAATTAAACACGACTTATCTATTGTTTTCCAGAATGTATGTGTTTAATCACGAGCCACTTAAAATTACAGCTCCTGCATGTAATAAGAGTGATTAAACCATATACATATGCATTGTGGAAATGCCTATGTATAACTCATTTGATCCAACAGGCGACACGTGTCGATATATAAAAAAGAAACCCTGTTGTGGTATGCCTTTGCATTGACCGGAATAAGTTGAAATGAGTTGATCATATATGTGCTTATCCATAATGATACTATTTACAATACCATATAATAAGCATGAGAAGTACTGCAGTTGATGTACACATGGACAAAGGGATTGTTCACTACTCGTGCATTCATAAACCATCTGACAAGATATGAAATATCCAAAGGTGTCAACTAAGTGAGACAGAAACAACAGAAAAAATGCACAAGAAATCCCCCGCACAGTTTGTATACACACTATTCCGATAATGCAGACTTCGTAGACATACGTCATCAATATAAGCTAAATTACAAAATAAAACAATGAACTACCATTATCATCATTAAAAGCAAAGAAGACATATTCCCTCTCCATAGGTACGTCGTGTCCTTATTGATGAACACTTACTGTGGGTATACCTACCAGTCAAGGACATAGATGAAAAAAGCATCTGCCAGCTATGTGTACCTGATATCACTATCGGTTGTGCCTTGTAGACAAATAAATATTAACGGGTCCTCCATCACTACCATTGGATACTTTCAAGTTTCATACATACCACATTTGCAACTGCTACGAATTTTATTTTTTTCTATATATTGATAGCATCCCGTTATCATGTTTCAAACACAGACGAATCACTAATTACGTTTATGTCAAAAGGTCAACAATCGGATCACTGATTGCACATTAGTATAACTATATAATGCTACACCTTTTAACGTCTTAATGTTTAATACTGTCGTTAGGCTAATTAATCAGCTACATTTAGAAAAAAGACACAGGTGTAGCCTTCTTCCCTCGGTATGTCTGTCTATCATTTGAAACACGTGATAAGTCAGGTAACTTTCTTCAGTAAGTCAAACAGTCATGCTTTATCTTTGAGCCAATTGGAAATGATTCACTCTAGTTTTCAGGAAGACATGTGTCTGCTGTGACAATGGAACTCGATGGTTTTGAGTAGTCTACAATCTAGAATTTTTTTTTAATAATTTTTATAATATGAAATACAGATCGATTAGTCAATGCTTGTATATGTAAGGCGTGCGTGTACATGCAACGCCACTGATACTCGCATTTCGTACAAATATAAGAGAGCCATATCAGCACTAATGTAACTTTTTCCGCTATGTAAACGCAATTTGAAGTATAAGACTCAATGCGTTGTACAGTCTCCTAACATCTGAACGCATGATTATTTGTTAAAACAATGTCGTTGATATTGGTCATATTGACGCATTATAAGGTAACAGTTTTATTCATAGCAGTAGTAGTAGTAGTAGTAGTAGTAGTAGTAGATCAATTCCTCGTTCCAGTGAACGAAGACACTAGAAGTCAATCAATCCATGTATTAGAAGCAGTGGTAGTAATAGCGAGGTTCAGTATGGCAACAGAATAGTAAAGAATATACAATTGTTCTGCGTAAGCAGTGTGATATGTTTGCAATGGATGTGGTCAACAGTTGTTGGTGTCGTAGGTCTTGTGCGACACGCTTTACCACATGCAGAATGTTGTGAACAACTAGTTTGCATAACACATCCCTCGTTACCTTGTCTCTGATCAATATGAATGATGCAAGCATCAAAACACGGGCTATTTATCATATTTCACATTGTGCGATAAATTCGTCGTGCTAGAAGTAATATTCATAGTTTTGAGATAATTGTAATGTGATGCAAACTATACGTGCGGGTTTTCACAGCAACAACGTCTTAAACATATTATAAGTATTCTAACCCGAATGTGCCATGTTTTCTAACAAGATTGCAAACATATGTTTGACACGTTGCGTTATCACGTTTTATTTAGTCAGCTAGTTGCTTACCAATCTGAATTATTTATATTGTTATACACACATTTTACATATGTTGTTTATATACAAAGATAATAACTATGGCATGTTTAATCAACCGACAATGTTAATCAACAAAGCACTATGACAAATAATTAGTCTATACACAATTATACAATACTTAGGACAGGATAGGACGTAATGGAGAATCAGTATACTACGCAGTATCAACATTCAGGCCCGAATATTAACCCTTCTCTTGCCGAATTTTGAAATACAGTTCTCCTTTTTTACTCATGCCCTGTAGTATAATAGCATATATCTTCAGTGTACAAGTATTTCGCTGTGCAATCACTGCTGTGGAGTGCACTGGTTGCACAATCAATTTGTAAATAGTGCAGACCCTGATGAGACAGCTCCTGCAGGAGCTGTCTCATCTGGGTCTTTACTGTTTACAGGTAGGTATATTGACGTAAATAGCAAGCGAAGAGTTAAAGTAGAATTCGCAGTTACCTTGTCACAAAACGGATACCCACTATGTTACCCACACAACCTCTATAAATGTATAAATAGAACAATGTACCATACTAATTACATCGTAAGTAAACTAATTAAGTACAGCTACCTTATAGTATTCCATGAGATATACACAAATTAATGACAATAATTGAAATTGTGATATGTCATTGTATCAATCATTTCAGAGGAGGTTAGAAATGGAACACAACTGAAACTACGTGTAACATTTAAGGATGGGAGCAAGGCCATTATGAAATTCAATGCCCTTAGGTAATATACTCTGTAATATTGCAAGATAACAATTCAGAATTCTGGTTAGTGCATTGAGTGGTTGCCTTTCCAATGACACACAATAATAACATACATGTCGTTTCACTAGTATTATCTGTCGATGGTCTTAAATTACACCATAAAATCATAAAAGTATTCGCATAGTGTATCATTGTTAATCCTGACAAATGGTGTGTGTGTGTGTGTGTGTGTGTGTGTGGTGTGTGTGTGTGTGTGTGTACTTTTACAGGAGTTGGTTGGAGTTGGCGCTATGCCTAAAACTCATCCATTTAACAAGAATTTAAGAGCACATATGTTTCCAACTGTAGATTCCCTGTAAACTGTGAAAATTAACGACAATGACAAAGTTAACAGTCTTGTGAGTTGTTGGTGATTATCCATATTTCACAAAAGAATTTAGATTATAGATATGGTGCTAGTATTTCTGATGCAGATAAATTGGTTTAATACGTCAGTCATTTGTAGGTAAATGTCTTCCGTGTAACGTCTATCACAGTGTATCACATTACAGACACATTACAGTTAGACATTTACTACATCTTCTGTTTTGCTTTTTTGCAGGCACGTGGATAAAGATAACGCACACAGGGATCAACACTTCAGTGAAATTACATCATTTCACGTAGACAGGTTATCAAATGTGTCATATGATATATGTACATATATACGAGCGTATGTACATGTTCCGGTTTATTAAAAGTGCAATACGGCTAGCATTACCACCTACGCATACTGATGCATATATATAATTATAGATTGCATTCATTGAGTGATAGGTTTGTCATTTTTATTGCGCTTTTTCAATAAACTGGACAGATGGTAGACTCCAATAATATTAAAGATGATAATCAATCAGAGATACCACCAAAGTACACATCAGTATATGTTTATACAGTGTACTGTTTGGGACATTCTTTCGTGTCATATCAATTAGACATTTTCACTAAATTGTATAGTTGCTATAATCATTCATAGACTACAGCAAAACCCCTCTAATGCGCCCACTTAATCACGGTGGCTGCTTAATGCAGGACAAAATTTATGCAGAAAGTTCCTATTGGAGCTTTCTGCATAACTTTCGTCCTTCATTAAGCTACCACATTCCTTTGCCATTGTGACTTATGCCCTTTTTCCTGGTGGCATTTGAGGGTTTTTACTGTAATAAAATTATTACTCAAAACCATAATAATCTACGTACATTATGAATGGATTTTACAGTTGTATTATGACAAGAGGACGTTTTATCATTGCGGAAAATATAGATTCGCATTTATCAATTTTAAATACTGGTGACATACTGTGATCCGGTCAATCCACTTCCGCAAGCATTGTTAAATGGTGGGCACATATCAGATATTGAAAAATAGAAGAACCAAGAACATTCTCTAATTGGGCCATCGGGACCATTATTGCTTAAGCCGGTGCTAGAGGCATGAGTAGTGTTGCACTTTTAAATACTATTCATGAATAGACTCAATAGAACGAGTCTGCAATTTTCTCTTTTTTGCATTGCTACTTTTGCTTTCGAAGGCTCTGCAACATGCAGAATATCTTTTCTATTTGCCATGGCATAACACATTGGAAACCAGATCAATATACATCTATGGCGACAGTTATCATTCCGCCGCATGCTTTGAGGTAGAGGAAAACGGGTACAACTAAACACGCAGTTTCCAGGGAATATAAACGATAATTATTCATACATGATGCCCTTTGCATTTTTTTCTCTGCATTTTTTCTCCTACACAGCACATGTTCTGATAAGTTTAATTTGTTAAGCTTTTCATAATACAATGCACACTCCATCTGTCTGAATACAGGAGGTGGAATATCATGCACGAGATGGAAGTACTTAAGTTCTGTTTTTAGTGGCAACATTTGCAGTAATCCTTCCATTTTCTGTGAACAATGTTTGCATAAATCACATTGTCATTTTGGTACACCATTGGCGTGACTCGACCCTTATTATTGACGAAACGTACATAGAAAACATTCTTCACGATGCGTAATATGTTGGCAATATCTGGACATCTCGCATTTTGCTGACATATTTTCGAATGCAACAATTCCGCTTTGAATGAAAGTGGTAAACCCAGGTCTCGGCAACAGTAATCACATTGTCAAAAGCAGTTGTGTTATATTGTGGGTACAATTTTAGTAGTTATGCCGGGGTCGATATACTTTTTACATTGGTGATTTTGCATATACTATGTGTACTTAATGCGCTAAAAAGCAATGTACAGTGTACCAAGGTCAGTGGAATTGTGAGCGAGAAATTTACCTATATTACGCTTCAGTGATCATTCTAACGACACGATGTGGTTTTGAGTACATATTGCACGATTTACGCGAATAAGTACAGATGACATTATGTATGAAACACTCATGTGACCCACAAAGTTCCTGTTGTGCAAAAGCATGTCTTTGGGAGAGGCCCTAGAAACGGAGTCAATCATACCAATTAAATAATGTTATTCAGGTCGTTCACATCTAATATCGCATAATAAAACATTCATAAAAACACGAATTTCAATGCATTTTATAAATTGTTTATGATTCCAATAGTCACTGCAACTACGTTTAGTGTCTGTGTCTTTCTTCTTGTGCGTTTGTTCGTGTTTGTAAGGTTCGTCTCGTGTATTTGTGTGCGAGCGTCCGTGTGTGGTTGTGTGACTGTTGCTTGAGTATATTACTTACTCATGCCGGTGCTGTCTGCAAATAACTGAACTACTGTTGGTCGGACGTTAAACCCAACTGACTTACTCACTCACTCTTCATTTACGAATGTTAAAATGTGGGTATTTATTTACTGAATCAGTGTGTATCCCACGCCAAAGTCATGTGGGAATAGTTTTCTCGTTGTCTGTCCATGCATGCGGTCATCCGTCCGTGCGACTTGGAGTCATATATCAGACGGTTTTCGAGTTTTTCTTTGAACCTTTGTGCGAATGTTGGATTGTACGTAGCAGTAACATGGACATTGGAACACAA
Source organism: Azorinus chamasolen (assembly GCA_963576725.1). Lineage (NCBI taxonomy): Eukaryota > Metazoa > Mollusca > Bivalvia > Cardiida > Solecurtidae > Azorinus > Azorinus chamasolen. The sequence continues at coordinate 99,758,948 of OY755236.1, read as the reverse complement.
TAATTATGGGCCTTTAACTGTGTGTGAATGTTAAGCAGCATATACAAATTCGGACTTGCAAGTATGATTTACATTGACCTTGGAATACAATCCCTTTATTTGATCTAAAACGTAACGTTTTATCTCTCCGGAAACTGTCCGAAACAGGTTTTCAGAAACAAGTTTGAGGGTTAGTTAGGAAATCTTATGAAGTCGTTAAATAGCATAAGGACATGCGACCCTTCAAGTATCATTTATATTGACTCCGGAACACTAGATTTATATTTCTTTGTTTGCCAAAAACGTAACCTGTTAGTTTATCCGGGGACATTTCTAAGAAACTCTTTTGAGTTTTTTCTATGAAACTATGCAAATATTAAGTATCATAAGGAAATGTGGACCTATTATTTTACATTAACCGTCGAACGTGTTTGTCCTTTTTCACGAAATGTTACGACATGTTTGTCCGGAGTCATTTCCAACAAAACGTAGAAGTTATGAAACTTTCGGTAAATTGTAGGTCGTATCGGCTAATTTGCCCTGAAATAATTATTTACATTGACATCGGAGCAGCACAGTTATGACCTTTGTTTGCAACAAAAGTAATATTAGTTTCTATCCTGAGCCGTTTATAAAAAACTATGAAACTTTGCACTACGATTAAATAACATAATTACATGCAGTTCTGCAAGTGTCTTCTATATTGTCCCTGGAATACTGATTTTTTCCCCGAAACAATATATTTTTGTCTGCTTGGAGTCAGTTCGTTTTACCCTTTTTGTTGATCTAGTCAATCTTTCTGCTAAAGACCAGCCATTGTTATGCGGGGGATACCAACTCGTTGAATTTGTTTGTTGTATATATGTTGAAAACAGGTACCTACCTTCATACAATATCTTTTGCGTTATATATCTATCATTAAGGTAACAAAAATGAACTTGAATTTGACAACTGAAAACCTGGTTTCCTGTCCATCTGCGGTTCTTGCTTGCTTTCAGGGTGTTAGGATATAATCGTATTCCACCTGCCGTTGGCCGATTAGTCAACATAGAAACAGAATTAAAACCAGCGGTGTCATCATACTTCCGGGACAGAATGTCGACATTAACAGGTAAACGTTTCATGATGTAGTGTAGGCAGGAGGGGTAAGTCATAAGCTCACTATGCATGCATTTAAGATTGTTTTAGGCATTACTGTGAATATGTATATTATAAAAAGTTATGATAAATATGTGTCCGTGTACTTTGTTACAGTTTGAGTCCGTGCGATTCGATCAAGCTATTGATCGAGTGCTAAACAGCTTGGATACGAATTTGAATCCTAGCAACTGGACGAATGGGTGTCAAGTCGGGTATAGCGGGTTGCGGATCAATGTGGGAGCTTCTTGCATTATGTTTGTACACGTCATTGCCTTTGATTTGTCGCTTAAAATATGTTTGTCTGTAGTCAATCCACACATGTCAAAATAAATCAAATTGAGATCAAGATATTGACCTACACCGTATTAGAAATAGAAACTACTAGTAAAAGTGAGAAAATAGTTCTCACTGGAAGACAGTATTCCACCTTGAAATATTACAAATCACCATAATTAAAACGGATATCTCAGTAATGGTGCTGTTTAATTACGAGTCTTGCATTTCCTTCCGACCGGAGCGGGAACGTTTTCAACCTGATGTGTGCATGACAATATTGCTCTAGGTTTGTTGTCTTTTAAATAAACATGATATTATGACCCGTGCATTTACATCGCTTAAGCTACATAGATATATGACTTTGACAAGGGTGATGGTGTATATAAAGTTCTTTATAAGAACTACAGTATTCGGGGTTTTTACATTGTAGTCAGTCGCGTGTACTTAAACCCAATACCGATGTACTATTTTTGGTATTTCATACTTGCCATACACTATATAGTCTGGAGTACAGTGCATTTACGTCTTGCTGTGCGAAAATGAGCCATACGCCATTGTGGGTACCCGTCTATGTTGATGTCTGTATGCAATGCAACAATTTCTACCTATCCGGAATGTGCCAACCGCAGATAATGTCGCTCACATGAAGTATAAAAACTAATCTATAATCGAGAAGAAGTCGGGCAGGAGATTTCGAAATGACAAATGGAAGTGGAAGCAACACCAGATGAAATCTCCTCTCACACATATACACCCGACTATCATATTACTGTTATTTGCCTGTTCTACAACTTCATCATATTAGCAGTGCCGTAAAACCAAACGAAGAGAAGAACAAAACTCGTCGAAACAATAGGCAAGTGTATGATAAGAGAGAGTGAGTGAGTGAGTTTGATTTTACGGCACTGCAACGCTGAAGAGGTCATATAGCGCCGATGAATAATGAAATGACATGAAGATGGGAGATGATATCAGGAAGATGATTTCGGCTAATCTCATTCGCTGGGATCAAAACTACCGACCTGCCTTCCCTTTACTTCTTGACAGAGGGGATAATGTCCGTCAAATAAACAAAAACATTCCCTGTGACAATTAAGCCCCAGAACCACGGCAAGGTAGGAAGGTATCTGATTATGAAACGAAATAACGTCATAAAGCCTTACTGAAAACTACATATCGGTTGGACTATGTCAAGTTTGTCACAGAAGTTCGATATTATATATTAATGCTTACGCATTGTCAATTTGTATGCTCATAGCGTTCGCGATGGGGCTGCTATTTCCTGTTTAATGCTTTTGGTAAATCGCACCCATGGCTCTTAACCTCAACCGCCAACTCCTGAAGCTAACACGGAAGCATATACTTGTTTAGTAACATGCGAATAAATGTATAAATATAATATACATGTATATCTGTTATAATGGAAATTGTATCGACTTTTTGGTGAACTGAGAAGTGTTTGGTAATTACTGAGCCAGGTCGTGTCACGGCCCATGCGATTTGGCCCGTAGTTGCCAGAAACAGAGTTAATCAACACAATTACAGAGACAATATTGAATGTAAAAATGTTACAATCAATGGCAAGAGTTATCATTATCGGAACACATGGACTCATTGAATCCCGTGTAAATGTTATGGAAACAGTCATGTTTTGTTTTTGAAATGAAACGTCAGGTTTCACAATCCATATCATCAAACATTAATTATTTTAATGAGGAAAACGAACTCGGAGGAGGTAGGGTCTTGTCGAAGTAGTGTGATCAGGGCATGCCATGTCTGTCATTTAAATTATTCTTGCATATTGAATGTAATGTAATGTAGTACACACTGAGTAAATGAAGATAAAATTGTTAAGGTTCTATCAGTTAAGGGTTACCTTAGTAATACTGGGCTAGGGATTGTATATCTTGAATTTTAAACTGTTGTCACTTTTGTGTTTAGAAGGAATTCGCATTGCTAAAACATTTACACTGAAAGCAAATTTAATACAGATGGAAGGGTATGTTTCTACGGCCACTGTTACTTTTGCTCAGCCAAAGATCCAATATGTGGTACTCCACAGAATATTGAAGTTTCGTTGTCGCATTATATTCCATACCCACTGGTCAACGTTGGAAGTGTTTTGTTCAGGAATCGGAAACAAAGGTACAGTAATGCAATCTATGGTGTTTTCTCACATTCTGTTTGAGTGTATATGGAAATGGATACGGCATTGACCAATGGGTAGATATGTTGTTATTTAAGGTTTCAGATTTGAATGTACATGCATCAAGCAAACATTACTATGTGAAAAGCACATTACATCATTTTAGATCACATTAATTGCAGCTGAGACACTGAGCGTTCTGACATGGTCTACTCTGTTTACAAATGTTTACATGCGGGAAATGTGTTACTGTCAGCGGTTACGTAATGTTTTACATACGACGGTATGCCGATTATTCCCCGTATAACATGTTTATCTACTGGTCGCATTGGAAAAGTTCTGTATGTGCAAGTATATGCAATCTTTTCCGCATCTTATTCCATTATAAATAATATCTAAGTCTTCCGCAACAATTATTTATTTCAGCAACTTGGAGATGCGGAATTGGTGCGATGAAGCTAGGGCCGATATTGCAAAAGGGGGAAAAGAGTATTTGGACTATCTAGACATTTTGCATTTCGACATTCTTATAGGTTAGTACAATAATCATACAACCATTGAATATAGCATAATTTATGCTATGAAACACGAGACCAAAAAGCTTAATGGAAGGTATGCTCTTCCCTTTGCACCTATATGAATTTGTATTCATAATTTGTTTCTGACGTAGGCATGAAATTCATCTTACATAAGAAAAAAAGAGCATATGTAAGTAATTATACCATGTAAATAAATAATTTCTGAAAGTAAGAGATCCTCAGAAAGCAAAAGCAATAATTTAAACAGAGAAAATTTCAGACTTTGTTTTAATGAGTCTGTTAATGAGAACTTATTAAAAGTGCAACACTACTCACTCACCCTAGCACTGACTTGAGTGGTATTCAACTTTTGTAACTTAAATGTCGAAACTAATGATCCCGAATGACCAGAAAATATATCAACACATACAATGAAGTACATTCAAGTAGGATTTGATATATTTTGCCTTCATGCAGTAGAACTGCTTACATCCATTCTTTTGTTCTGATTGTGTCTAGATATATATACAGGTATATTACTTATTGTGTGTGTCTTGTCGTGCCGGCCAGGCTCGGTAGCTTGTCATTGATACGTAGCTATATAAAATCTGACCATTTGGGATCATCCACTTCCATGCGTTTAATAATGTTTATTATGCACATTGAATACTGCTTAACCAATGCTAGGGGACATCTTAATGAATAGTTGCAAGCTGACTTGATACATCCGACTGTGCAATTTCCCTTTTCGCATGGCTGTTTTTTTCTTTCGAATTATTGTTATTTTCAGAATCTAATTTTAATTCTCTTGCAAAACATCACCATACTGCTGGTACTTGCACTTCATGATCAAACTATAATATATATGTTTCTTGCAATACTTTGCCAATAATCTGATCCCGTTTAAACACGACACAACATTAATTTTGTGCAAAAGGTTTATACGTTTCCGCCGGTGATGTTTAATTGTCATTCCACACGTTGTCACGTTTGCTATTCCAGGTAATCACGATAGGCATACCTACGAGTATTTTCAGTATTTCTATGGTTATAATGACTCCAAACCTATACTGATGGATCACGGAAAGAGGTAATAAAATGTTTCTTCTAGTCATGGTGTTACGATGTGTTGTTCTATCATATATTACCTTGTAATTGACGGTGTTGACTTGGGATACAGTCCATACACACACTACATACAAAACCAACACACTACATACAAAACCAACACAGGACAATATCAAATTTAAACAGTTTTCTACTCGAAACCACATTTGGTGAGACATATTCTATCATCATAAGACAGCTTGTATATATGCCACAATATGTACACATATATCTTTGGATGACTAGGTAAAGTGTATGGAAAATACTCAATGGAAAAGTAGTAAAGTCAAGCAGGCAAAGCCACATGCAAGACGCAACCACCACCAAAACACCGATAGACAGCATGACACACACACACACACACAACCACACACCCAAACGCACACACACACACACACACGAAATGAACACAGAAAACACCAAAAGACACACAAGAAACAGGGACAAACGTTCCACAACATGAACAAACCACAAGCACAAAGACGCAAGGCAAACAAAGGAAGGGTGACAAAGAGAGTACCACCTTGGCACGGTCAGCAGCAAAAACACCACTGGGGGTTTAAACCGGTTTACGGACGTCCTAACCTCACACTTCTCTCAAAGTCACCCTAGCTTTACAAATATTGTAAATAAAGGTATCAGTAGAATATCAAGAAACTAGTTGAACGTAAGGTAATTAGATAGATATGGTACATCGAAACAATGTTTAATATTCTAGACAATGGTATATTTCCTTAACAATATCAGTAATACGTATCTAGTCGGGAAGAATAGTTCACATATGTATAAGAAGTCCTTGCTTTTTCAACCTAACTAATATATGATACACGTAACGCTATGATGTTACATTATTCTTCAACGTAACATCAGTGATGGTTTAAGAAAAAGATTAAACCACTCCTGGTTATGTATCAAACTACGTTTCAAAGGCATATGATTAACGTTTAGCTAATAAATGTTTGTATATCTGCACACACAAAGACAAGAAAACGGTTCGCTTAAGTTTGTTATCTTCACGTTTTATATGAATGGCATAATATTAAATTGTATTATTCTGACTTATCTTTTATTACATTATGGGTACATATAGAGTGACATAGACCAGTATAGTTGACCTGGACTTTAAATCTAGGCAAAAGGGTCCCGTTTTATGAACGTCCATATGACAAAAAAATAATTTACGACAATCGCTACTACTAAAAGTACAAACATGAGTCATGCAGGAAATACCACATACAGAACAAACAGACGCCCGAACAGCAACACAAGGAAACAGCAAATGTACATAACTATGAAAACATCAAGAGACGCACAAGGACAAAACAAACATACAATAGGGGGAAGATGGAAGTACCGCCTTGGAACGGTCAGTGACAAAAGTCACTGGGGGTATCGCACATGCTAGCTTGGAACAACAAGACTAACGTTTAGGGACAGAAACATACGACGAACACAATCTTCGCTGCGAAGGTCGTTTGTTAAGATATTATGACAATCGTTCATAAAATCGCACCCTGGAACTGTTGTCCGATATCTATTTTTTTATATATTACAACGGTATGTGTCTACTATTCTGCATCTGCTTACAGGACTATTAGCAATCGTACAAATTCTTGTGATATATTGCTGAAGTAAATACTATGACACAATAGAAAGAATGTCAGTAAAATTAACGTTGTTCACGTATTGCAAAGCAGCAGACATAATAGTGGTAGCAGTGTAGGCATTGTTTAGCGGTGGGTGATCTTGTGTATACTCTTATCAAGAACCATAAGGTAAACAGCGAAGCCTGTCAGTTTTTACCGGTATAGATAGCTATTTCATCTATGTATAATACGCTAATCATAATTGATTGACATACTTATTTGTTCTTCAATGGGGATAGTGATAAGTAAGGACACTTCAAGAACAATAGGAATCATATCAGAATGCCTTTGATATTTCGAGTGTTATGAATTACTAAGATATCTTATCTGTATTGCATGCATATATATTTCTACTTCCAGTTTCAACCATAATAAAAGTAATGAAATGCTTGGAAGATTTCTATCAAAGGAGAGAAGATGTTGTCTGATGAAGAGGTCAACTTTTCTGAAGTTCGTCGAGATGTCACAGGGCCCTAATACGCTCAGCAAAATAGTAAATGATTCATTGAAAGCTGATCCATTATATCCAGTTCTGTCTCGAAACCATCTGCTCGAAATGGACGCCAGACTAAACAAAATAGTCAGCGTAATTTTAGAATGTATTGACAACAGTACGCTTAATGACGTTATTATAAACGATATGATACAGGATTAGTTACCCACTCATACTAATTCCTACGTGAACTTAGTGTTTTTTATATAGACCAATGGTTGATATATGCCCGGCATAATATATATCAGTTGCTTTTCAAAGTCGTGATTGTGTAAGTACTACTCATAACATATACATAATTATAACAATATGCATCACTGGCTTCCTGCCGTCACCTGCGATTGGTACTGAAGACGTGGCTTAGATATACAATAGATATGAAAACACTAACCGAGATGAACCGTATGGTTATCTATCCGGTAATGAGAGATAATGCAACATGTCGTTTCCTAAACTGTCTTAATAATTAGTATATTATCGATATTATATATGTCGCCTAAATAACATGATGTATTATTGGAAGAACTGATGGCATCTGCCTGTGAATCGGTTGTAAGATTAAGCATAAAACCTCACTAATAGCAAGACGAAACCAGATGCAATCAATTGTGCACAGTTGGTTCCCATGGGAATGTCAATGATCTGGCTAGATGCAGAATTACCAATGCGAACAAATATATTATCTAACAGAAAGGTGATAGTGTCATAAAACTTTGAACAGGTCCAAGAGGCATATGTATCCCAACTGTCATTGGCGAAGGGCGCATGTCTATAATTACAGACAATAAATGGTATTTTTTTGCAGATGTTTTATCTTTAAGATTTGAAAAACAACTTTAAAAATAGGTGATCCCCTGAACACAAAAGTAGCAATGCCAAAAGAGAAAAATGCAGACTAGGTTTTATTGAGTCTGTTCATGGGTAGTAATAAAAAGTGCAACACTACTCATACCCTCTAGCACCGGCTTAAGCGGCATATAATTATCAAACTAAGCACTGAAGCTAGTGACCTCGAAGGACCAGAAAATATAACAATACTGATGTGATGTACAGGGAGATATTTACGGCCGCAGAACGAGCACTTAACACCTGCTGTTGTAAAGTATACAAATTCTGGGAGACCTCTAGAAAGCAAAGGTAGTAGTGAAAAAAGGCAACACTACTTACGCACCGGCTTAAGAGGTATTCAATTTTCATACTAAAACACTGAAACTAGTGAAGGACTAGTAGTTTGACCTTTATTAGAGCGGGTGGTAATGTAGTGTAATGGGTAGTACAGTAAAACCCCGATCTCTCGAACACCTTGGGGACCATAAATGTTAGTTCGAATTAAGGGTGGTTCGAAAGATCCGAGTCTTATATTTGTTTGGTAGCAATGGTACAGAAATTGTTCGAACGTGAGTTTGATAATAAATTATTTTCATATTTTCACAAACACTCAAATACCTTGATAAAACATCACACTGTCACCAATTGTCTACCAATCACGTAATTATCGACGAGCTGAGATAGTCACCTGTGAGGTGTGAAACTTCGGTTCGACGCACATCCATACAGGTAAGACAACGGTTCGAATTATCAAAGGTACTTTGCACTGTTTTATTAATCAGCGGACTGGAAGATGAGTTCGAAAGTTCGAGTTTCGCATGGTCGAATTATCCGAACATATAGAATTGAAGAAGGAAGGAGTTGGGGCCGTAGAATTAGTTCGAATTAAGGGTAGTGAACGAGTTTTCCGGGTTTGGAGAGTTCGGGGGTTTACTGTATTTAACATCGTATATGTTTCTAGTCAATCCTGATTGACTTTGGTGAGACAAAACAATCAGCATATCTAATCATGATAAATCATACAATGTCATTTCTGAAATTTCCATTTAACACAGGGCAATGAAAAACAATTATCATTATTGATTTTCTTGTTTGATTCTTATATTTTGTGATGCTACACACTATATCTAGTCCTGATCAAAATCATATTCTGACACATATCAGCAATATGTTTGATACGCTGTACAAAAAAACAACATGACACTATTCGCATGAACTGAACTCTGTCAAATTTCGTCTGCAAAATGAGTAGTCTGCATATATTTCCATCTTAATATTGTAAAATCTTAAAATCTGGCTACCAAGGTCAAGTAATTCCGCAGAAAAACTGCAATCCAAATTGTTTGCAAAAGTGATAATATACACAATATGCACAGTTAAAGCCGACCAGCTAACGCTAAATTCCTTACCGCCACTAGAATTTACAAACAGTTTGTGTCCAAATTTGACGCCAAGTAACACGGTATCTCATAAGGATACAAACTCTTTGATACCCGGCTTATGTTGTTTAGAGATTGGTCGAATCGCGAACAGTTGTAATAACGCCATATCTGAATTTAAACATGCATTGCTTAATGACAGCAAATACTTATACAGAGTACCCCTACACAATGGTTTTAATAAACCCGTAATTGGAGCATATTGCATCGAATACTCAGACATAAACGATATCAATATCCTTACCATGTAAATGCTACACGACAGGTTTTGTATACAGAATGGGACGGAATGAGACAGCAGTTGTTTTATAATCGGTCATCAATTGTCAAAAAGTAGAATGAATCAGATGTGTAACAATTATCCCAGGTCAGTTGTTGAGCAGACAGATCTGACCACACGTTAAGGATTAGAAACACTATTTTAAAAATGGTGCAAATTCTCCAATCATAACATTTAGGAATTTACTAAATCAGATTGCATCACACTGGGAAGTAAGGTCATGTCAGTATGTTTATGAGTTGAGAGTATGTATCTGTTTGTTTGTTTCACCATGGGGCTATACGAATAAAATAAACTGTTTTATGGTTCTAATTATATTTATATTGTGTAAACGAACAGCATGAAGCAATATGACTGCTTATAAATATCACAGACCAAAGGTAACAGACTAAAGATTTAAAACAATTCAGAATTCTGATATGTCAGTAAATCGCTATCGAAATATCAAAACAAAGTTAAGAACGAAATTAAAATAGTTTCCTAAGTAAAAACCAATAATGGCAAACTGAAAGAACTTACATGTAATAGGTTGCTGTGAACAAAATTGCTAAATATTTTCTAGAGAATGTGTTTACACCTAAACGGGAAGACGAAGAGTGCTAGGTTAGCGAGGTTATTTGGTGATGATGGCTGTTTAAACGGGAAGATAGACGGTTCTAAAATTAGATGCCCGTGCAAAATGACCACACTCACTCACCAAACCAGTTTTTCGACCAACTCATTCATCAAGCATACGATGGAATGCACGGCGAATACACGCTTAGCGGATATGACGTTCGATGACAAAATATATGTACAATGAAACCTGGTTATGTGCAAGGAACAAATTCCATTGTTTCGTGTACAGAAAAAAACTACAGCGTAATGTATGTGTTGATCTGTAAACCGTGGAAACAATCACCATGTGTATTGACATTTTTTAATTTTTAACATCTGTCTTAACAGTTTCATCATACCAACGCTTTTTCAGGCATTTGCGCACATATTAGACTCAGATAGACGGCTCCTGTATGTCTATATACTATAAGGAAAACGAAACGCATGTTGATATTTTTAGATATTGTACGAACGCGTGTTCCAATACAGTAAAAACGTCAACGATTGCTCTATTTAATACTGCACATGCTCAACAATGAGCCGTTGAAACGGCTGTCATATAGTCTAGAGTTATCTCCAATTGAACATGAGGGTCAACTGGATAGACGGGTTAGACAACATCATCATGTCATTCTACGCCTGCTACGTTAGCTCATTAAGAGCAACCCACATAGAAGAATGGGTCAATATAAAATTAATATTCTCAAGAATACAATGCATGGGAGAAAAGAATACAATGCATGGGAGAATCAGGACTGTGTAGAGAGTGAAAAAAATGGCCCTGTATTTCTGTTTCCTCAGTCTAAGGCAACAAGTGTCCTTGAAAAGGTTAGTCAATAAGTATTCATGAAACGATCAATCCGTACATACAGGTTCATTAGGGAAAGGGTTAACCAAGCTAGCGTGTATTTCTGTATCTCAACCCATCAACGGGATTCAATCATTCTGAGTAGTAACAGTACGATATAACGTTTGATAAAATACCAATACAAGCTTTAAATGTTTGCTAAACATCCGTCTTGTCGCTGTTTTTTTCTAGGCGGGTGGATAAAGTTTGATATGCTGGTCCTGCTTGAAAGGAAATGCATGCTAAAATTTTGATATGGTGCAATTCCACCTCCGATTCGATCTATTGACCAAGTGACATGTCTAGTTGTTTTGAACAAAATTAGTGTCGAACCGCTTTGGTTCCGGTGAAAGGCCAAACTACATGTTGTCTTATCTGGATCCATGGTGTTTGCAAAATCGACTTAAGGTGCTGTAACCGAGATAGGGGTCACAAAATCGAGCGTCTTGCTTAATCCTTCGTTTGCTATTCACGTCAATATAATACCTGTAAATAGCGAATACCCAGATGAGACAGCTTACAAGTTGATTGTGCAACCAGTGCACTCTACAGCAGTGATTTCACAGCGAAATACTTGTACACAGTGAAGATATATGTAAATATACAACAGGTCATGGGTAAAGAAGGAAACAAGCAAGCGAAGGGTTAAACTCAGGTATAGCAGTATATTGGTATAGGAAATCGACAATAGTAGAACAATTCGTATGATTGACGCTGGTTTGAAATCAGTTCAATATAGATATATTTATAACTTATCTGTTTGGAAATTAATACACTACAATTATAAATCAGTAATTTAAATGATGAATGCGTAACAGTTAAATGACGTGTATCAGTGCACTACCCTTGGAAATAAAGGAAAATACAACGAGCTTGTTTCCTCAAAGGTCTAATTAAATATATAAATTTCGCTGCAATATGCAATTTGCATTTTGAGACACGTGTGTGTGGCAATGTGGTGATTAACTTCCATTATACGTGGTTTATTGTATTCTGTTATGGCATAATGCGCGCCTTTGATTAGATAGTGTTTGTGTGTTTGTTGTGTCACCTGCCGAGAGGCAGTGTGTCACGTGTAGATCACTTTTCCGTCGTCTGTCCGTCTATCTTTTTGTCTGTCCGTCCGTCCATCAGTACGTCCTCCGTCCGTCTGTCTGTATGTCTGTCTGTCCGTCACACTTTCATTTTTTGGCTGTCATTTCTAAAGTAATCTTTATAAAGCTTTCAAATTTCACATGTATCTTCATCTCCTTGAGGACCGTTGGTCTAACTAAGGTTCAGCACTCTGCATGCATTACTGTTTGAGTTAGTTTCCTTGGTTCTGTGTTTTCCTAAACCACTTCGAAATTATGGCCCCACCCCGGGGCTAATCAGTTGGGTTTTTTTAAAAAAAAATAAATGTAAACATGTTCTGTTCTTAAACCACAAACCCTTGGTATGTAGCATATATTGGTCCCCTACCACGTTTGTTCAGAATTTATAACCCCGGGCCAAAAATGGACCCGCCCCGGGGCTTATCAGTTTTATATAGATTAACATAGGAAAAACTTTAAAATATTCTTTTCCGAACCCACATACCCTAGAGCTTAGATATTTGGTGTGAAGTATCACCTAAAAGACCTCTATCAGTTTGTTCAAATTATGACACAGGGCAAAACAATGGACCCACCCGGGGCTTATCAGTTTAGTATTTGGTATGACACACCGACCAAAAATGGCCTCGCACCAGGGCTTATCATTATAAAAAACTTCTACTCTGAGACCAAAACGTCTGGAACTTTGATATATTTGTTCAAACAATAACCCTCGGGTCAAAAATGGCCCCGCCACCGGACTTATTAGTTTTACATAAACTTATAAAGGAAAGTCGTAGTGGGTGGAAGTGAATGAAATTTAGCAGTGATGGTCCTCTACAGAAGTTGTTCAAATTAAGTTGAATCATGCAGAACTATGGTTGCCATGGCAACCAAAGTGAAAACATCTTCTTGTGATAAACCACATGACCCGGAGCTTAGCAATTCAGTGTGTAGCATTAACTGGTAGACCTTGACTAAATTTATTGCAGGTTTTGGAGTTGTTTACTTCTGGTACAAAGGCTTGTATATAACACTGTTATATTGTCTTCAATGCTTTAAAAAAACATATGTTACCTGTTCCTTTTACTTTCATTGTGTATATTAAATTGTTTCAAATGCATATATTTAACGTTTTCTCCCAAAGATACATTTAAACATCTTTGCAGAGTAAACTCAAATCTGAAAGATTCCATTTTCATCTGCTACATTTTCATCTGTTTCATGTTCGTCTGCTACATTGAAAGTTAATTATATGAAAATACTATACATATCAGTTAACACTACTGATGTCAGTGAAAATTAGTTTTTTTCTATCTTTTATTCAATATAATATTAAAAAGAAAACTGTTGTATAGATGAACGGAGCAAATGTTAATCATTCTTGACTTTGCGCATGCTGTAATAAGGAACATCAGAGTCTACATTGTATGTCCTTAAAAATATTCTAACAAAGAAGGATATGTCCTTATTTTGTTTACAGCATTAACTTCACATATGGAATTTATTCATTTACCCAATTTAAACTTTTACTTGGTGGGCATGTACATCAAGGATAAAAACAAAGGTTTTCAAATAAAAGGAGCTATAAACTTTTTTAAAAAGCTGCTACTTTTATCAAGAGCAAACAAAACTAGCTAATCTCCCTCATTGTCGTTTACTTACTAGTTTTAATTATGTATCAACACCAAATGTGTATATTACTGTATATTATTTAGAAGCATTTTTTAAAACACTAAAGATCATTAACTCTGTTGTTCCTTTTTCTATATCCGACATTTCCTCTTCTTATTGCATCCTAGCATATTTAATTCATATCAGCATCAGAAGACCAGACTTTCGTATACTAGTATACCCGAAATACTCTTTTTAACGATATCCCGATCGCGACAAATGAAATAACACCCTTTTGACACTGTTGAAGTCCTTCCCAGACATACATACATCTGATATTAAGCACTGTTAAATATCGCTAGTCACTTCTCGCGAGAAGTAACATGCGACATTAAAGGGCGCTAATAGCGCTAGTCCCTACATGATCAATTTGAAAGTGGCTTTAATATAGCCTGTTGAAGTTCTCCCCAGACTTACATACATGCGATATTAAGCCATTTAAATCGCTAGTTACTTCTCACGAGAAGTAATACGTGACATTAAAAGGAGCGGAATAGTGCCTGGTGTTGGTCGTCCCCTCGCTTCGTAACAAAGATAATGCCTGCAGAATTTCGGATCTATCAAACTGTTATTACTTCCAATTAGATCAAGTTTAAGAAATTATTGACAAAGTATCAAGTGTCAAAAGTAAACAACCGGGTAACTTGGAGTCTGATCTGTCTCCAAGCTGTTTGCAAATGCCACTAATCGTTAGAGGGAAAGTGCTTGTAAATGATAAGCGTCATTTATTTCAAACCCCATTGGTTATACCACAACCCAGTGTCTTGATACTTAAAACAACACAAACGGGCGTCAATGGAATTGTGTATGAGAATGTTATTATTTCGTGGACATTTTAAACGAGTTCGAAGGAATATGTATAGTGTAGTTGCTTCATTATTATTGTTTGTATTATTATTATTTTATGTTTTATTACAGTAGTTATATTAGTCTGAGCAACGCTATATTTAATATTTGCCGGGGAGTATTGGTTTATGTCTTGTGTTAATATGAACTGGTTAAACGAACCCTGTCTAGAGGAGCCCTCTGATCAGAGTCTAAATTGTTTGTCCTTTAGAATATTCTAGACAGATTTACGCTGTCATAATGAGGGACTGTAATTAAACACTGATTGGCTGTTCCACTCTCGTATTACAGCACGTGTGAATTATAGTTTGTGACAAAACCCATCTTTTTTTAAAAAAAAACTATTCGACGAATTATAAGTGTCAGAACGTAATTAAGCGTTTGCGTATCTGCTCTTAGCAGTCTTAGGGTCGCAGTAAAATAAAATTTAATGGTCAATGATACACACAAAATATTGTTATTGTCAAGCATGTTTTCGGAAATACTATGGATGTGTTTTTTTGTTTTTCTTTTGATATTGCCAAGGCAATCTAATGCCATTGATTGCACCGAACGATTCTGATTAAAACAATTTGTCTCAAAGGAGTCGAAATACAAACGGCATATTTCGATTCATTCCGGTGTGAATAATAAAGGTGACAGCATGCAATACTATGCATCCGTCTTTGACGATATTGTCCGTATTGATTTCAATTTTTAACATACATAAATCATGCTCTGTTACAAGGCACCTTGAACTATGCCGCAGTATGAAAACACTCCAATCCGCTCTAAACGTTAAGATACAAGAACGCACCGAAAAACACAATCTAGCTGTGATGAAAACGTATAAAGAATTGTGCAGAGTAGAACAATGACAATCCGGCCGTTTTTTCTGACTTTGTGTTTTCTGCTTACCTTATGTTCCGTGTATGCCTGTCATTTCCCGAAAGTATTATAGTTCATGCGATACGCGATTGGAATAGAGCGCATTGTACATACATGATTTATAAAACTCTCACTATTCCCAACTACTATACAATTAAACATTACGCAATGTATTACTGAACTATGTATAACGTAATCGACATACTTAACATTTGTCGTTAAGTATTCACATTGCATAATATTTCCTCTGGCGTTCAGTGAAATATTAAAAACAAACTACAAATGTCAGCTGAATAGGGCGTCGATATAATCGAAGTGTATTCAAAACGAAATGTGTATAACAGACCACGATTAAAAATAGCCATAATATGAAAACAGCCTCCGAAAATAGGTTAATGTACTTGCAACACAAACATTCGGAGCTGTCATCAAGACATAAGAAGGTTTTATATTTATCTCATTACAACAGATTACTATGAGTCGTTTGTTGCATTAGTAACACTTTCAACCATACAAAAGCTGATTATTTTTCAAAATAGTCTTAAGCACACAAAATGAGTACATAAATCAGACAATAAAGCAGAATTCCTGACAGCTAGCGACAGTCAAAAGGCTTATTCTGGTGATAAATAACATGATAAGCCGGGTTGAGTGCAGGCACTGGTCTACAATAAGATGTCATGTGCAAAGGTTTCGTATCAAAACATTAAAAGTGAAACCGTAACAATAAGGTGGTGAAGCATAAAGAAGAGATTTATAATATATAAAACATGTTTATGCTAAAAAGAACTGTTTTGATATAGTTAATGAACACAACGTTACCATCAAAATATCTCTCTTAATGTAAAGTATAAGTACAATATTAAGGCGCTCCTGCCACGCGGTATCTTACATCTTGAAATTTACGGTTATGTGATTTACAAACTTCGTAAAATTTGTGCACATACCCATTTTCTCAAATTATTCATCAAATATGTTAAAACATTCATTAAAAAGGAATATGATCCTATAACGCTTCAACATACTGCATTTCTGTTTGTCAGCCTTTTTACACTTGGCATTCACACTGCACTCTTTTCATGTATGCCGACATGAAAAGCTTACTACTCTATGAAGACGCCTTCTGAAATCTAGAAATCTAGAGAAGGACGTCGAATCTTTTTACTCGTTTTTGTCGTACCCTTTTTTACCTTTCTACAGTTACTCTGGTTGCAGCTCAGTCACTGTTCCAGACTTGGTCAGCAGTTTAATTTGACCTAGTTGTATCTAGCATGGGGAGGTCAGTATGAGTTACTGATGGGGTTATAGTGATGAGTAGAGTACCTGGCTTTATCTTTTGTTCTCTTTTTTTATTTGCAAAATAAAATTTCAAACCGCATATTTTTGTTTGGTCACAATGATGTAGGTTTGCATAAAGGAGTAGTGCATAGTAAAAAGAAATAGCGATATATATATTTGTATATTTGTCGTTTTTTCGTTGCTCATATAATTCATTAGTTCTTTTACGATAAGTTATACTTACGAAATATCATATTGGAATACAGTAAAATCTCGATTATTCGAACACTAAAATACGTATCATTCTCGATCTTTAAGTCAGGCGGCAGCTTAATGCATGGTGAAAGTCATGCAGAAAGCTCCTCTGGAACTTTCACCATGCATTTAGCAGCCACTTGCTTAAAAGGATCTAATTTCTTCTATACCAAAAATTCGAATAATCGAGATTTTACTGTATATGAGTTGAACCCATTAAATGATAGAGGCCTCGGCAAACACAACAGACCCGGATCGTACAAGAGCCGCCTAATCAGGGTCTCCTGGTCTTGCTAATAGAATAATACAGATCCGAATTTAAGTTTTATTTTTTCTGCCGTGGTCAAATACTTTGTGCTCCATATGTCAGTATAAATATTTAGCCAATTAATATTAATGGTGCTATCATGCCTTACATAATTATCCATCAGGTAAATTATTTTATCAACACATCCACTATTAAATGGTATTAATTTGTACAATCATAACACTTGCTAGAATAGGAAAACATTGCCACATTTTTCACAAGCTTGCCATTTTAAACGTCCATGACGATAACTTCCTATCCGAGGTGAAGGGTGCAATGGCTCTTGGATTATTAGCAGTACATGACACGATACTTGTTTGTGTGAGCGTGTGTGTGTGTGTGTGGGGGGGGGGGCAGATATATGTCTACGCATTCCTATTCCCAAGCAGAATCACGCATTGAATATATACTATTATATTTTGAGTATTTGAGTATTCATTACAGAACCAGGTCCTGCTGAGTTACATTTACCTTTCCTATTACTTTACATTTACCATTGCCTGTTACGTTACCAGTTGGGGTAAACAGGTTTTATTACTCCCATTATAGCTCCATATATTTAGTTTAACTTCAGACAGCGGAAATTGGAAATGTCACTTTCAATAGTTATGCAGCTCAAGCTGCTGCGAATACATTTATATAATAATGTTAAACTCCTCAACCACATCGGCATGAAGTTAATTTGCTACAACCTCAAATGTCCTGTATTATTTGAGGCTGTTGATTGCTCTGTCCTGTCTAAGAACAAAGAATTTAAATTCAAAACAAATATATTGGAACATGTGTATGCTCTTTCGAACTTCAATTATCGATGTGGTTACAGTATGTTATATATACATATATATAAAATCTAGGCATATGCCATGTACCTCCACGATAGTACAGCACGAGTGGTGTATTATTATTCGATAAACACATTGTTAAACCCGTTCATTTCTAAATGTATTTTGCCCGTCATATGCAAAAAAACGAAATATCCATTGTGTATTGGTTATTAAATAACATTTAGCCTTCTCTCTCCACAGCATGCTTTGTCTGGTATTTGTTAATCGCCTTGATCCATGCGACACTCCTCTCCTGGATAAATATGGAATGCTCTTCTCCAGTATGCTTGTCAGGACAGTAGTGCAAACACGTAATGGTCATACTACAATGTAGAAGGAAAACAAACAACAACATTTCATTATAAATTCATACAATAAAACTTAAGAAACAAGAACTCGACATACGCGGTAAAACTCTACCGAAATTCTTTCTGTTCCAAACTGTTATCGAAATTTACCACAGGGCAAGTATAATCCGTCTGACATACTACATGTGTAGTTCTGTCTCGCTAGTTATTCTACCAAAAAGAAGTGTACTGAATTTTAAAACAGATGGAATCTTATTGCAGGACAAAGTTGAGCGGAAAGTGCATATATGAACTTCGTGGATTGATTTTGTGCTCCATTAAGCAACCGCATTCTTTTAAGACTATTGTGTAAATACAGTATGCAGTAGCATTAGTGAGACTTTACCGTCTATAGTGCACACTTATGTTAAGGATTTGTGTAGATCTTCTCATGTTAGTCAGAACGTTTGTTCCATCCCAGTGCCTCAGTACTTTGAATGGTTAGTATCTATTGGAGAACAAAGCAATAGCCGTACTCGACTAACCCTTTATCACTAAGCAACGAAATTAATTCCCAGTCGAATACAATACGTGTCGAGTAACGAAAAATACCAATATTCAACGCAGATTGAATACTGCTGAGATCATTGAGTAACGCAAAGTAAAGTTAATCCATAAACTATAATTGGATTGGTTGAATTCAATAAGTGGGCTCAGTTGAATACGGCTAATGTTATTTACGGGTGACATCTTTTGCATTGCCATTGGCTTTTGGCAAACGTAATCATTGTCGGATACATAAAGCCAGCTGTACCGAGGACATGGTAAACCAGGACGCTGATGAGCTGAGATTTGGACGGTGAATTGGGTATTTTCACGGCTCAAATCTTCCACAGGCAGATGTTTTCAGTCAGGGGCTTTTAGACGCATTGTCAGCAACAGACGCTGGTTGGCATAGACGATTACCTTTCCTGCTATTATCCTTAGAACAAGCGCATGTTCGCTGACCGCAATTTGAGCGTTGGAATGGTCTACGGGATACTATAAATTCTGAAGGTTTTGACCATGCTGTATTTCTAGTGTCAGCAATTACGTATAGGTGTTGCAGGTTTCAATTTTATCTGTTTACGTATTTGTAAACAGCTCGTATTATCTAAAGGGACGGACTCGTTTACTTATGCAAATTAGGGAATTTGTTTCAGTGGAGTGGTTGTGCTGTGGCGACGCACATGATGTAGTAGGCACATGAGCCCTCGCGGGTATTGTAGATCAGTCGGAGAGGGGGAACGCTTATTTACACTGTTTAGGGTGGGGATGGAATAAGTGTGAAGTTAGCGCCCCTAAACCGGTTTAGAACCCCAGTGGCATGTGTCACTGACCGTTCCAAGGCGGTACTTCCATCTTCCCCTATTTTTTGTTGGCTATACCTGTCTGTCTCTCTTTGTATAATGTATATGCACACACATTTACTTTTTTCGTCGTGGTACTGTTAGTGCTACTGGGTGTTTTTGTATGTGGTGTTTCCTGTATTATGCATGCATGCACTATAACTGTCTTACTGGCTTACTGGCTAGATACTGCCTATGTGGCTTAAATATTTCTTATTGGATTAATATTTACTAGAAACCTGTGTTGCATATCATGTGGTGAATCAGGGTGTTGGAACTAGTTTAATGGAGATTTATTGATGCATTGTTTGTGTATATTATGTTGCTAATTTGAGTTTGATTTAGAAAATAGATTGATCTACTGGGCAGTCTCGTTATTTACTTGTTCTGTTGAAACGAATTCCGGACTCACACTTTGCCAGCCAGTGGAAATTTGTGACAATTATGCCAATAATCACTGTCAATTTGTTGTTGTTGTTGTTGTTGTTGTTTTTACAAAAAAGATAACAACAAATAGAACAGTAATTCCTCGCATCTAGATTCCTACATATTGAACATTTTTATACTATCTTCTTTAAATTTGGAGGTTGTCGTTTACTTTTATTATTGTTGTCTTTACGATCACTTCGTTCATTTTCTGGTCAGAACAAAGAATGTGTATATTATTTTTGAAAATGCCGAACATTTCAAAATTATTGGGGTTGTATGAAGACACATATGTAATGATATCTCCATTTTCTTTTTTTCCTGACTTTCAAGAGGTCTTCCTTAGAAGTTGGATTTGCTTTTGAAATGCCCGACTCAATCAGTTTCTTTAGATGATATCTTGCTTTAAGATTCCTTCGGAGCTCGTTGAGTCTACTTTCTTTTAATCCTTCTTCTGAAACAATGGTACAGATACGTCTTGCAAGGTTGTGGGGAATACTGTTTCTTGTATGTTTTGGGTGGCATGAAAAGTAATTCAGATATTGTTTTGAATCCGTTTTTTTGAAATATATATCCGTGCAAATTTGGGTGCCATGTTTAATTACAAGAATGTCAAGAAATGGAAGTTGTTTATCACTTGTCTCCTTTGTGAATTTGATGTCTTTGATGCCAAGAATAATATATTGGCTTTCGATTGTATGTTTGTGTTTGTTAATGTGTATAAATTGCTGTATAAATTGCTTTCTGTCGGTGTTTTGGTGATGGTGGCGTCTTGTGTGTGGCTTTTCCTGCTTGACTTTACTACTTTGTCATGTGTGCGTCTCTTTGTGTTTTGGTAGTTATGTACATTTACTGTTTTCTTGTTGTGGTGCTGTTCGGGCGGCTGTTTGTTTTGCATGTGGTGTTCCCTGCATGACTTATATTTGTACTTTTGCTAGGACGCTTTTAAAGAGCGTTTAGGTTTCATTAGCTTTCATTATTTTACTTGGATAATTTGAGGCAATAATATTTGAAGTAAACTGTTGGAATTACAATTAATATGAATCTATAGGTCTGATTGCAAGCTGTCCCTATATTTATGACTCATTATGAATCATACACCTGCATCTAAGTGATATTAAAGAATAACCTTAACCAGAATGTAAATCATATTGTCTGCTTAGATTTGGATCTATTAACTTTTGACTCAGTCTGTATCGATAAAGCTATTAACCATGTATGCAGTTGCTTGGATCACGGTAAGACGTCGAGCTATTCAGTGTCTCACCTGGTTCAAAACTGTTTAGAAATGCGATATAGGAAGCCTTCAGTTTGATAAGAGTTAATATATGTTAAAGCATTAGACGGCATATACTGTAGATCAATTGTCAAATCAAACATACTGCAAATCAATTTATACAATTAAAATGGATGCATATCGTGCTAAAATAATATGTAATTGTCATGTACTGACAACAAGATGTCTAACATTTCTTGTATCCAGACTTACGTTATATGTTTTGGTTATTTATCGTTTTGTGCCCCATTGTTCTCAGTCTATAATTGCAGTCATGCAGTCATGGACGTCCGCGACGAAAGTGCTTTACAAAGCCGTAACGCCATAAAACGACTACAAAACTAATAAAATGGTCTAGCTGGGCTGATTAGATCTTGAAATTATTGTAAACAAGACTGTTTCCTGAAAAATATGGGAGACACTCGAAAACATATAATACATTCGAAGCACTAGACACATTTCTAGACACATTTCGTCCATGTTGAAATGTGATAGTGTGCCGCAATGACGTGATCGCCTATTTCGACATTCACTTTACTTTATGTTACATATGTCCCCGCGAATATGTGAATCAGGAACAGTGCTGGAGTCAGTACTGCATAACCGTATTTACCGTTGTCCTTTCTCAGTGTTGTGCCAAAATTAAAGAATTGTTACGTAATAACTTGTTCCAAATTAAATCGTGCAGGCGACTGGCTCAGGAATAGAGTACATTCGACTGAGCGGGGGCCTTCGGACTGAAGAAAGAATGAGTGCCCAATGTTGTATCTTTGTCAACCCGTTGTTCCTATTTAACTTTGTTCAAGAACATCTAATTAGACTTAGAACTAATTATCAAAAGGTCGCCATGTATTAGCGATTAGTTAAAACGCCATCACTCACTGAGTAATTACCGCTGGGGGGTTCAATCCCCGACCTGACAGTTAAATGTCTCCTTATCATGCTTTCTAATGGCAATGCTCTGTCGTGTCCGAAACAAAACTATGGTTTTATATTATCATATACTGTCGATCATTGAGGGTCTACCACCAACTATGCTGAGCTTTACAAATTATTTCACTATGCAAGGTGCACTCCACTTGTAGCAAGCGGGTCGTAGCAGAATGTTAAAAAAGACGTCCCAATTCAATCGCTGCTGTTTTCCATATATCGAAATAGTTGAAACTCGTACGTTTTATTGTCGATGAATGTGTTAGCAGCGCATGAATAGCGTATGCGTACCGTATACCTGGGGTATATGCAGCGCGTGAGAAACGTATACGATATTGTGTCAACCTATATCAGTGTAGCGTATATCAGCGTATAAGTAGCTATGCTTAGCGCATGTGAGCTCATACGTAGCGTATAAATAGCCAGAGATACGTTAAATACGTTAATCATTCGTCGGACTCACGTTACAATTACGTTACTGATACGCTATCCATATGATAACTTTATTGACCGCCTTCATGCCACCGTATACAAGGCGTGTTTGACCTATAAGTAACATACACTTATCGACACTCTAGCATCTTCAACGTGTGCCTAGCGTATGTTGAGCGTACGCTAATCGTATACGCTGAACTTTTTTTAACATGTTCAAAAATGATGTTCGGCCTCTTCGTATGATAACGTACACTGACAGCGTAACTGAAACGTCTGCGTACATCTGCGTATGCAAGCGTACGAGCTTTCTTACAATACGCTCGCTTAAGTTCGTGCCATACGCTTTAGTGTGATACCCCTTCTATTCCATGTCTCCTATTAGACCCGCGTATATTGAGTTCATAGTAGCATTTGCCCGGCTGTAAATAGAGCATGTTTGCTCAAATGCGGATCTGGTGAGACTTTTGAAAACAACTGTTGGTCACGTGTCATGATAAAAAACTTTTGAAAAACTACTGACCAAATGTCAAACAGCTTGGATCAAAACTACTGACCAACTGTCAAACAGGTTGGGTCCCGATCAGATGCCATGTTACAGTGTGATACTATGCCGTAATGTCGTGATCGCATATTTCGGCATTCACTTTAATAGAGCTCCATTTATATAAGAATAACTCATTTATTTCTACACCAAGCCCGATACTGTGACTACCCTGTAGAATCGTCTCTTTGAAACAATTCTAACATGTGGATATAGTACAGGGATTGGTGGAGAAATGACTATTAGTATTTGGGTACGCACCCTTATCTGCAGCTTTTCGTTATGTTACATTTCGTGTCACCGCTAATATGTGAATTGTTCTCGACGGAGGAGCATAACCGTATGTAACGCTAAGGGTTCGAATCCCTATCTAGCAGTTTAATATGTCCTTGTGATGTCTTCTAATGACAATGCTCTGTCGTGTCCGAAACATTGCTAGTAGTTTCATACCATATACTGTCGAACATTGTGGGTCTACCACAACTACACTGAGCTCTTTCTTAACACTATGCAGGGTGACCTCCACTTGCATCAAGCCGGACGAAGCGATTTCTGTTAAATTAAACGTTCAAATCCAATCGCTAATGTTTTCCGTATATCAAAAGAGTTGAAACTCGCACGTTTTATTTCATGCCTTCTATTAGACCCGCACATTAGATTGCGTAAAGTGCGTACATAATAATGTTTATCCGGCTGTAAATAGAGAATGTTTGCTCAAATGCTGATCTGGTGAAATATTAGTTAAAACTATTGGTCGGGTATCATAAGAAAATATTTGAAAAAACTGTCAATCAGCTGGGACCCTGATCAAACATCGAGTTACTCTGTATCTCATCTCATCCAAACTGTTTGTAAATGTCGCTGTTGGCGGAATAAGGGTTTGCAGCTGCCATTGTGTGATTTAAACGGATACGGACTGTATATAGACATCATGTAAGAGGTGGGACAGGTTGCCTGCAGTGACCATAGAAACAATATAGAATCAGTTGGAACAAACCGCCCGTACTTCATTCTCAGTGTTGTTTTCTGGTTCTTTGGGATCATTAGTTTTGATGTAATTAGTTTTGATAATTGAATGCCACTTAAGTCGACGATATTGGGGCGTTAGAAGTGTTGCACGTTTAATTACTTCTCATAGACAGACTCAATAAAACCGAGTCTGCAAGTTTCTCACTTCGCATTGATACGTTTGCTTTCGACGGATCTCCCATTTTCAGGCTATATTCACTTCACCACAGCAGTTGTTAAGTGCTTGTGTGGCGGCCGTAAAAGTCACCCCGTACTTCATTCTCAGTGTTGTTATATTTTCTGGTTCTTTGGAATCATTAGTTTTTATGTTATTATTTGAAGTTGAATACTGCTTGAGCCTATGCTAGGGGCGTGAGTACTGTTGCACTTTTTATTACTACTCAATAAATCCGAGTCTTCAAAGTTCTCTCTTCGCATTACTACTCTTGCTTTCCAAGGATCTCTCCCTTTCAAATAACAAGGATGAACATAATTTTATATATCTAGAAATTCGATGAAAATTTAAAATAACATTAAGCTACCACATGTTTTAAGGATCGGTACGTATACTTCATTTGAGAAATAGTATTTGCGAGGCGTTAGTGTTCATTCGTCTTACATAACATGTCTGTGTGTGGTCCTGAATACTAAATTAATTACGTCACGCTTTCTGGTTGAAGTAGATAGCATCTGATATCAATAATATGTTACTGGAAACAACTATTTACAGGGATTGCTGCAATGGGAGAATATTTGATTGTCTCCTGCTAACCCCTTTGATTGAGATGATGAGTCGCCGATCTATTTGGTGTCTCACCTGGATCCAAAGCATATGACACACCACTTACATATTACACTAGAGAACAATTAAATTGGAATAAAAATGGTGGATAACTCGCAAACTTAATGCAGACGAGAGTGTTTGCAGATGAAACCTGTTTGGCATCAAAATGGGACTTTGACTTGATGTCACATTTTATAATTAATCTGAATGATTAACATGTGCTGTTCCAGCATAACCAGAAGTAGCTATTTCTAAAGGCATTAGAATTTTTGTTTTGTTTATGAATTGTTATTATATCATGTAAACGAAGACTAAAGTAGTGTTCCATATTCATGAAGCATTATGGGATACCATGTCGGTTTTAATTCACTTTAATGGTTGTGATATGAGTAATTATTTTATGATAATAACTGCAAATGTGTATTTATATCACGAACTCAAATGGTTTCATAAGGTTAATTATAGTGCATACATAAATATAAAATGATACGTAAACACTCAACCTTCGTCATGCAAAGTGCATTCAGACTAGCATAAGCCAACAACTTTGATTCTGAAAAGACGCCGAGTATTAGGTTTATACTTTCTGAAAACTTGAGCCAATCGGAAATAATTGCAATAACTATCATATTAATAAAAACTGTATCGTACTTAAAGGTTGATTTAATATGAATATTTTGTCTTTTATAGGTCATGTATGTATGAACCCTTCCATAGTATGATTAATGTAAATGGCTTTGCCTGCTTGACTTTACTACTTTTCCATTTATATAATTTAGTATTTCAATTACTATATGTATGTTTTCTACATCTGTTTGATGATAATAAATGATAATAAAGACTGTAGACTAACATAAGAACTCTTCGACTAGCAATTTGTTTTAAAAATACGTTTTAAAAATATATTTTGTAAGAAATGGAAAACTAAACGATTGCATAAAAATAATCGGACAATCTCCGACAATCTCCGATTTCAAAATAACACTGTGAATGTTCAACAATGGCTGGCCTATATAAGTCCAAAGAACAAAAGCGTGACAAAGAACGTCTACTACGTAATGCTTTACACATACTGGATTTTTAGGCCAGATAGCTGACGTGTTTCCGTTGGTTTCCGAGGTAAACGCACTTCTCTTTTTTCGATTGAAAGAACCGTTTCCTTACCGCGTACATTAATTCTAAATTGTGAGTTTATTGAGTTGCGCATAATCGGCAACAGTATGAGCAGGGTACATATGTAATCTATATAATGCAGGTATTATCGTTGTTTTAGGTGAAATACACATGTTTCATCCACAGTACATGTTTCGTCACACACATAGGGTCATTTATTACATATTTAGTCATCTTGCAATTTTCAATTCATATTGTTTCAAAATAATTGAGTATATCTCTAAATATTATAACATAGCATTTGTGTTGTTAACTTCAATTAAAAACTAGCAATATATATTAATTTGACAAACTTGACACTGAAATAGTCTGAACGATAATTTGTAGAATGAACAGATACATATAAACTCATGCTAATTACTAGGCTTTGCAAAATAGTTCATAACCATCAAGTATCTTACATAGTAACCTAAGTGATTACATGCTTGGTTAAGTAAAGGTACAAATATGAGTGATGCAGGAAACACCACATACAAAACAAACAGGCGCCCGAATAGCACCACAACGAGAACACCATGTTCTGTTTAGGTACTTACATATAGAATTTTATACAGCTTACTAGCTGTTACAGTGTCGCGATATGATAGATATCGTTGATACAAACTAAGCAATAACTGAATCAGCTACAAGACTGGGGCTATTTTATCACTGATTGATCGATTTAGAAATAAAATGGCACTCAACAACGGCTTGCTGTTGAAAACGTCAATATAGCATAATTAATTGCAGATTGGTCCGTTTTTTAAACTACTTGACACAGATAAACGTCTGTTTCTGTAAGCCCCATAGTCTTCACTGCGATGTCGTGATAGCTGAACATCATTTAGCGGATAATTATGACGTTGCTGTTTAATTAGCACAAGTTACATCCTAGCTTATTTGATGCCGTTTTACTGCATAGCATTCGATTAATTTCGTTTTTGAAAGAGATTGGTCTTTATTCTAAAATATAAACCTTTTTAACCCGTTCCATTATATTAGTTCTGTATTCCTTTCTACAATTTCATCTTCGTATATTTTAATGATTTACACACTCGTTGATCGAGATTTTTTTTTATTGATTTTCATCGTTTCATCATAATTTTCGTCATTGGCGCTATATGACCTATTTAGTGTCGCGGTGCCGTAAAACCCAAATCACTCACTCACTTGATTTATCCCAGCACACTGACCCATACTCAAACAGTGCTATCCTTCCTTGAATGAAATAGTGTAATGCTCTTTGAAACAAACATAAAACGTGGATCTTGCTTAGTTTTCTAATTTAGAACGTAGTATAGTAGAATATGTCTTACGCAGGCATTTATTTATTGAACATAGGAGTCTTATAAAGTAGCGTTTTGTATCACTTTCGTCAAGCATTAGGCTATCACCTGTTTTAGAAATCCATACTTGACTTCTTTTTAATGGCCGCTTAAGATAGAGTCTACTGTAGTCACTGTAAAGCGACTTCACTGGCTAAACGGCACAACTTGGGTAGAATGACTGCATGTTGACTTCGTTTCTGTAGCGATTTTTGAATTTTTTTATCTGAATTAAATTTCGCTACCAATAGGCAGTACATCGGGTTATGTACAGAAATAACACCGTTTTACGTATTGTTTGCTAAACCGCGACGCATGAAATATTGCGTCACAAGCAGAACGAAACTAACTTAAGTGCGCATATGGTGCCAGTTAATCACATGACCATCCAGTGTAAGTTATAAAACAATTCAGTTCTATTTCTTAATTTACCGCTCAGGGCAACATCAAAAGAGAAACCAAAACTGATCGGATTTGGAGCAAGTGGTTTCCTATTCACCCCGTTTCTTGTTTTAAGCAGACAATGTTTCTCGACTGGGATCACAGTCTATTGCGTTTTGTTTCATTTCCTCTTGTATCGGCCTTCAATGTGACTCGACCATGACATTATCGTCTTGACTTTAAGCGCAGACGTCACATAATGATCACGTTACAGTAACTCATTTGCTTTTAGTGGACGAGTTGCCCTATTAGGGATTCCCTTGGTATACATCCCTTTTATTTCTTCGAAATGAAACACTTTTCGAACATCGCGACTTGTTTTCTACTGCTTTAAAACCATAATCGGAAAACATCGACATTTTCAATTTTCCACAAAGAATAGAAGGTAATGCTGAAATATAATGGATTTCATATATTTCTCACAATATGAACATTTTTTTATAATATTTTGCTCATTGCAGAACGTGTAGATTCAGATACATATCATTTTAAAAACAAACACAACAGCATAGGCCATGAACAGGCGGTTCCTATGACCCGTGGCTACTCAGAAGGTGTCCGTAAGGAGACAATGTATTTAGGGAGAAACTTATTAACAGTGTTGATTAAAGTGATGAAAATGACTGAATATGATTAGAGAAAAACACTCCGGTATATAGACCCTTTTCACATCGAATAGAACGTCCTTTATCAGCAATTACAATATATATACTACATATCATCCAGTTATACCAGAGGTGGAAGCTGATACCGTGTAGAATAAATGTAAATGATATTCATAAACGTAGTCTTAAAGGTAAGCCTTACATTTGTCTATGTACTATAAAGATATAGCTTGTCATGAGTATATATACTTCAGAAATGTTTATATGATTAATATGTGTGCCAAATATATTTGCATATAACATAAATCAAAACCCACTCCAAATCAGACGGACACGAGGACCAATTCAGATTGTTTGCATACGGACTAGAATAAAGCATCGATTCACACTGCATTACTCGTACAATATGCGTTAACATTTCAAATTTTATGGCACTGTTACATTCCTCTTTAATGACATAGAATGTTTATTATTAGATCTAGCTTTGTAATTGCACCCAGTGTTGTTTCATGTTTACACACATCCATACTGAGAAATGCTATTCTTACGACTTAAATGTTTACTATAATGCATTTATTTATGTATTTACGATGATGAAGTGAATATCCAAGTCTATAGACCTGACCAATGTGATATTCAGCGAGGTCTGACGCCGATGTCAATGGCATATTGATCATCATACTGTAACGGCATTCTATTAAAAGTTAAACCCTTCTCGTGTTGTAAAGCTAACGTCTGCTAAAACACCGACCTGGTACAATTCTTATACAGCCTATTCGTTGATTTGTTCAGAAATTATTTTTCCAAGTGTTAATCAGTTTCAATCTCGATGAGTTGCCAATTACTTGGAGTCTTACCTGGAATCAAGCTGTTTGCAAATGCAAGTCAGGATTTGCGTAGCACTAGAGGCGTTAATGTGTAATTATACTTAGCTGTCGGGCAAACAACTGTTTTATTACACGACAGCTGCTACCCCATCCATTATCTATGGAACGCCTTAACTGTCTTATATAATAAACTATAATGGGATACAGATAAAACGTTTAATGATATACTCGTATATATGTAAAGATTTAACGTTGATATATATACATATATAAAGATAAAACATTGATATGTAAAGATAAAACTTCCTATTAATTATGTATCTAAAACGTAAAGCAAATAGATAAATCTTTACTACAATTATACAGTTATTATTTTATATTATTTCATTGTATAAAAAGCTTTCTTCATTATATGAAGTGAATGGTTAATTTCACAAGGTAGATCTTTTTAAGAGCACCGAAAATTCCCGTTGCGGATCAGTGACAAATACACCCAATAACTGACTTATTACATCGACAATTTCCAATCATTTATTTGACCCAGATGATGGCATTGTTATTATTACGTTTTCAATATAACTCCTGTTCAGCTGGCGCAATTGTTATGAAACCTCATGTGAGGTATTACAATATCGTCGAACAAAAATATACGCATACAATTAATATATACTCGTATGCATTTCATTGCTTTCCTTGTTCATATACTGGTGGGTGAGGAAGACTGTTGTTTAAAAGAATCGCAACACTTCGTTAGGTCAGGGCGCTAAAATGTATCCATTCGTCGCGTGCTATGCTTGGCACGCGATTAACCCTTTCATCCATGAATACGCCTTTCTACGCCTTTGTAAACTGAATAGACTCAGATCAGACGGTTCCTATAGGATGTGTCAGATCAGAGTCTGCTCTGTTTGCTTATGGAATAATATAAACCTCTTTCTACAATATCTAATTTCGCAAAAGAAAATCATGTGTTAAATGCAGTTTAAAAAAATCTAATTAATATTCACACCGTCGTCATTTCTTAACCCATTTGCTCCCACGATCCCATATATGGGATTTAGGCAAACTGTATTGACTCTGGTCAGACGCCGCATAATGTCGCGTCTGATCAGAGTTTACACTGTTTGCTGATAGGAATTTCAATATAAAACAAAACGAAATTGAAAATTTCGACCTGGCACCCCTCAGATAAAAAAATGGATTAATCCAATATATAAGCATGGAAGACTCCACTGGTAGCAAATGTGTTTAACTGATATTAATGGAGTAAAGAGATAAAAGTTTATCGGAAGCATGATCAAATCGTGAGGTAGTCAATATTGCACCAGATCTGACATTATTATTTTTTCCCTGTCGTGCCCTTAACGGCTTACCTGCAGGTGCTCTGACTTCAGCAAAGCCATTGAGTACATATTTGACGGATTGTCACAGTTATTATGCTATGTTTTACATGTTGTCCTGTGTTCACCGTCGTCTATGTTGTGGGTAAGTCCAGCGGGGATACCTTTATTTACAATATTTGTAAAGCTAGGGTGACTTTGAGAGAAGTGTGAGGTTAGGACGTCCGTAAACCGGTTTAAACCCCCAGTGGTGTTTTTGCTGCTGACCGTGCCAAGGCGGTACTCTCTTTGTCACCCTTCCTTTTGTTTGCCTTGCGTCTTTGTGCTTGTGGTTTGTTCATGTTGTGGAACGTTTGTCCCTAGTTCGTGTGTGTCTTTTGGTGTTTTCTGTGTTCATTTCGTGTGTGTGTGTGTGCGTGTGCGTTTGGGTGTGTGGTTGTGTGTGTGTGTGTGTCATGCTGTCTATCGGTGTTTTGGTGGTGGTTGCGTCTTGCATGTGGCTTTGCCTGCTTGACTTTACTACTTTTCCAATTATATTTTCCTAGATGGATAAGGGTGATGTTCAATACATAATTTGCTTTTGTGCCAAAGTTAATAGTCTTTCTCAGTGGATTTATTATGAGTTTTTGTTCGTATAATAGATATTATGTATAGAGGGTACTGTAGGCATTTGCCTATTAGACATGGACTTGGTAGCTATCTGACAGAGGACTTAAGCCAACAAGTGAGATATATATGCAATTCAGGACGACATTTTGTTGATATTAACGCGCCATAAAGCTTCTATATTTGCTTGGTTCCGTCCCCAGGATATATAATTATACGAATATGCAGTGTGTTGTGATATTATTTTACCGCACTGTGTACACATGATTCAAATAGTGAGAGACTCGTGAAATCGTGACGCACTGTACTACTAAGACTGACTACAGTATGAACGTTCTTATAATGTTATAAGTGCAAAGTCGATAATGATTATGATGATGCGTTACATAGATATACATTGATCTGAGTGGTCCCTGCTCGCACAGTTGTTGCTAGTTCACGACACCTATTAATATAATGTTCGCGAACGTTATTGTTTAACTCTTACAGTGTGGGACACGAGTAACTAAGGTCCTTTGCAAACCTTGTAGACCCAGATGAGAGGGTTCATAGAGGTCAGGGTACGCACTGTTTGTCATGTTACACTTTTCGATAGAAAATGCCTAAAGATTCACTATTAGCTTGACCTGTTTGAAGTTTGGAATAGTCCATTGGAAAAGTCAGCGTTGTAAGAGTTAAATACTATAGACATGTACTATCATGTTGCATTATTTTGCTTACAGTATTCTATTTAATCGTCATTAATGACAAATATCTCTGCTCAAATATATTCCTTGTTTTTATTTACAGTAGTATTGTCTTAGTATTATGTTCTTAATACAAACATGAATGTAACTATACATTCTGTATCTATTGCAATTCAGTCTTATTTGGTAAGATAAAAAACAATAAATGCGCGATTATTCGAACACTGAAATACGTATTATTATCGACCTTCAAAACATGTGACAGTTTAATGCAGGGTGTCAGTTACACAGACACCTCCTCTAGGAGCTTTTTGCATGACTTCCATCCTGCATTTAGCAGCCACCTGCCTAAAGTGTTCTAAATTCTTCTTTATTACAAGTTCGAATTATCGACATTTGACTGCAGTATAAGTTTACCAACGCGACCACTCATCAATAGACTAATACTGGATATCAAAACAGTTAATAACATCCTGCAGTGTAACATTTATGCAGGAATATTCCCTGTGTTAACAGAATCTTATACAGTCAAATCTCGATAAATCGAATTTCTATTAAAACCGAATTAGACCGTTTGAGGTACATTTTTACTGCTAGATGCAATTTCTAAGGTCCTTTGACTTGTTCCAAAATATTGTGAAAGCTTTGCGATTTGATAAATGTAAGATCCAATTTTCTGATACATATATATACTTTGCATGGTCTCTGTGACAGTAAAATTGAATAACAATAACACTTTTCACAAGGTGATGTGTTTGGTTTGTTAGGATACACTACATAAAACAACGATACTAACGAATTGAAAATTATCAAAGTAACTTACATGAACCACAGCTGCAAGTCCAGTTTAAAGTATTATATAATTATTTCATATCCAAAAGGCTGTAACGTTAGATAATCCAAGCTTCATTCAGTTAGTAAATGGTGGTATGAGTTGCTTTTAATGGAACCATGGACTTTATTAAAGATATTACTTCTGATGTGCCTCTGGACTTCTATATCAATATATATTATATTTCAGCTCACAATCTGGTTCGCTGGCACTGATATAATATTTGCCCCGCAGAGGTATTTGTTGTTAGTACGGCAACATCGTTTTGTTTTAGAAATATTAAATTTTGTCTTCAGCGACCTTATATTGATTGGCCACATGAATCTTTAAACGTATGTGGCTGCTTAATGTAGGGCAAAAGTGGTACAGAAAGTTCCACTAGGATATTTCTGCATTACAGTAAAACCTCTCTATAACGACCACTAAATTGTGTTAATTAGTTGGTATTTTGGGCAGGTGGTTGCTTAAGGCAATGTGAAAGTAAAACCGAACGCTCCTATAGGAGCGTTCTGTTTTACTTTCACCTTGCTTTAAGCATCCACATGGTTTTAACACAAAATACTTGATGTAATTTAGTGGACTTTATAGAGGGGTTTTACTGTACTTGTGCCCTGCATTAAGCTACCCCTGACTTACAAATTCTTATTTAGACCACGTGTTAATAGTCGCTGAAGACAGGTTCTATTGTGACGTATACAAGCCATCATTGTTACCGTGTGTATCTGTATATGACATAGTGGAACAAGCAGATTGTATATTTAACGTGGCTGCATATAATTCATTGGGACGATGGCAGTGCTACAAAACGTCAATGCATTGTGGTATAAATATCCAGTGTCTTTATTAGGATTCCCATTATAATTCACATTTATTATCCCTTCACGCTCGATTACCAAGTCTATAAGCTATTAGCAAACAGTGTTGACCTATATCAAAGGGCTCCTTCATAATCTTAACTCTTTGTCATAATAATCAAAATTCAGCAGAATAAAGGATAAGGTACATGAACTAGATTTTCTAATGGTTACCCTGGAGATAATATCTCGTATGTCCAGTAGTGAATGCAAATATTATGGCTCCCAAGAGAGACATTTAGCTTTGCGTTTTGAGTATTAAACCTACTAAAACAAATGGGATTTATTCATATTCAAATGTCCTTATCTGTCTGCCAAATACACTCAATTATTCGAGTACATATTTAACAGTGTTTATTGTAGATGTGTGCAAATGATTTTGCCAAGCATGTGAATCCCAGTCTGCCTTTGAGAGTGTTGAATGATAGTTTCGGGACGAATACGATTTAACATAGTTACCATACTTTTTTGTGCTCACCATAATGCCACGAAAACATTATCCGGTGGGTAGAATAGTGCTTTGGATTATTTGAACCGCTAGTATTATTAAGTTCAAAGGTGGTATGTATTTCCAAACTAGTGTTTGTTGATAAGGTTATACGACATGATACATAAGATAATCCTAAACGCAAATAAAATGTTACCTATAACAATACCGAAACAGGACTCTTAGATTGTCTGCTTATGGTAACATACCTACTAAGAGTAACCTTCGTTTAAACTAACGAGGAGTATATTATCGCGGTTTGTTAAAGCGATTGCTCAGTTCACTTTAGCTATTGATTACAGTCCAAATTTAATATCTCGAACTTGGATAACTTGAACATGAAGATAACTTGCCAAAAGATCGGTCCTTCCACAATTGACAATACAATATTCTAAAACGTTTCATTACGCATATCTTGAACATATGTGACATATTTATGCAAGCCTAAATCAATAGGGAAAGTTACTTCAGACCTGCATTTAGCCCTGATCTTGAGAAATTACCCATATTAGAAAGTGTATAAATCGTTCTTATGTTAACTAGAAGTTATCTGCACGGTTAAGTTAAGAGATGTTGAGCTTCAACATTGTATCAATATGATATAAATAAACCAAAGCAACTATAAGGTACATTAATACTGGGTGTCATCGGTAAATGCCAACTCATTTATTGATAATAATATATTTCAAATATGATTAACACTTCCCTTCATATACCGTGGAACCTGTCTTAAGCGGCCATTCATTCACATGAGTGTTACAAACAGGTGATTCCCTAATACAGTGCACAGGTAAAGCAAAACGTTCCTATATGTGGGTGCTGCATTACCTTCAATGACCCACTTGCCTTAAAGAACCATCACCAAACCTATCTGTGATGACCGTTAAAGACAAGTTCTACTGTAAACAACCGGTATCACCTTTGAAAATGTAGTATGAACAGTCTGGCATTGGTCTGTAAGCCCTGTTTGCTTATTAACCCATTTGCTTCCACGGTCCCATATAAGTAGGCAAACAGTGCATAATGCGGCGTCTGGTCAGAGTCTACACTGTTTGCTGATAGGAATTTCAATATAAAACAAGACGAAATAAAATGGACTAATCCAATATATAAACATGGAATAATCCACTGGGAGCAAATGGGTGAACTTATATAAATATAGTGATAAAGTTTAAAACTAAAGTGTCATGTGTACATGAACTGTTATGAATATTTAGTAGATATATGTTAAGGACGTCAGTATCGTGCATGAATATATATGGGGAAAGTGTTCATGCATGTTTATGGTAACACGTTCTTAACCCTTTCCTCTTTTATGAGCCTTCTGATCAGGATCTGCTATGTTTGTTTATGACATAATGTAGATATAATTCTACACTGTCTGCCTTAGTGAAATATTCCTGATTTCATCTGTTACTATAAAGACACAGTTAATTGATATTCATGATGTCATTTATTGTTACATGAATATTCATGGTATATATGGTTAAATATGTTAAGTGTGTGAAATTGGTATACTAAACAACATTAAATGCAAAACAATAAATTAATACTCGACTATGACTTCCTTAAACGTGTCGATGTTCCCAGCACTATGTACTCTGCTTAAAGTTCTATCATATTGACGACTTTTGACGACTCTGTAAAAGTCACTTTGTGAAACCATTGTGATAAATAGAGCATTTGCTCCTATAGGAGCAAATGCTCTATTTATCACAATGGTTTCAAACTACACAATTCTAAAATTTTCCTTCTCTCGAGTTAATGCACCTTTTCGGTAGATTTATTCAAAGTGGTTGTATCTAAAATAGCCTACGAGGTAATGGGTTAATTCATGTTATTATTCGTTTTCGTTTTATTCGTTATGACACGTTTTCAAAAACTTTACGCATGCATTCAAGTCTATAAACAAGTCTGTGTCGGACACAATCGTGTATTTGGATATTGTACGAGCACATTTGACATTTTTGACAAATAAAGGTATAACAAATCACAATTGACTGTATGAAAGTAACATAACACATTTGCAAAAGTGTTCCGACACGTTAAATAGGCTTTATTCTTATACTACTACAAACGTATACTTTAATATTAGACAATGCTCACTGAATGGCGCGAAATCGGATCCATAAATTACGTGTACATATTGTTTAGTGACAATTGTACTTCCCAATTTATTCTGCACATTCTAGATGATTAACAATTAGCAAGTGTTGATAGAAGTAAATTTCGTATTAGTCGTATCAAATTGACATTGCAATTTCGATATAATATATGACACTACTGAACTGAAACCCGACACTGTGGATATTCGTTAAAGAAAATATCTTCTATTCAATCTATATCTAACAATGTTTTCTTCTTCAATGTTATTTGCCTATAATTATAACCATATAGCCCAATTATGCTACACAAATTAATATAATCTTACCAGACTATATATCAACTGTGACACGATAATCTACAGGGTACAACAGCGGATATTCAGCGTCTCCCCTGACTGTTATTCATTCTCAGTCAATCTCAATTTTTACGGTGTGCAGACCATTCAAACGAATTCCGTTGTTTTCGACAGTGACAGTGAAGAAACAGCACATGACATTCACTCGTATTTCTTGATCTTTTTTGGGTCGATTAAAGCCCCCCATAACTTACATGTTTACTGTTAAGCCCCAATCCCACTAACGTTTGCGATCGTTAAAGACCACTGGCGACCTCTGAAACAGGCGACTAGATTCAATAAAATATTTCACAGCCACAATGGTGAGGCATATGCGACCATCTAACAACAGGTACATGAAGATCGCGGGCCAAGTCACTGGTATTCGTACGAAGGTTCCACGGACACATCCGACCTGTCGTCCGACCATCGCATGATCACTTCCCACTGCGCACGATTAGTAGCAACTGGTAGAGACCGGTAAATATCATCGTACGTTTGTCGTTCGTTTGACGTACAATGGTTTTGCGATCACTAATGACCTGAATAAGACTGGTAATTTGGTGATAAAAAGCCATTTTCGAACAATATTAATCATTTTAGGGGAACAGGGCAAAAGGGTAGATTGAATATTGGTCATGGTAAATGCCCATTTTAGAATAATGCAGATGCAATTTCATTTACAACAACAAGAACACGTCTTGCTGTGTTTCAATTTCTCTCTGCATAGTTGGCATCTTTTTCCACCCTTTTAACCTTAGGTCTGCTTTTAATTATTCTGTTTTAGTGTCATTTCAATTTGCACGCAGTGCGATCAACCAGCTATCTGAAGAATGGTCTTCAATTGACCAGATTATACAGCCGTATGGTAGCGTGGTCTATGTCTAGTTTCGAATAATCTTTAACCAGTCCCGGTTGATCGCATGGCAGTCGTATGTAATTATAGAAAGGTCGCTGACAGTAATACGATTGGCTCGCGACTTAGAACAGACTATCTGCGACCAAACGTAGTGAAGATCAACATCGATCAGTTAACGATTGGTGGAGACCGTACAACGATCGCGCGATTACCTAAAACCTCTTACAGAAAACCGGCGACCAGGCAACCGTAAGAAGACTGTTGTGCATGATCAGCAACAACCTCTTTACGACTGAAATTGGTCACAACACTGGAAACGATTACCAGCGATTACTGAAGACCAACAATGATTAGCAGTGACTTGTAATGCGACCTTCGTACGAATATCGATGACCAGTGGTCGCTAGCATCGTAAACAGGTCGTAAGTAGTCGTAAGTCCTAGTGGGACTGAATCCTTATAAAAGCTCAGTTGTTTCTTTGTTGTTTTATTACCGCGTTTTAGCCAGATGGCCGGCGACAGAAGTGGTTTGTCAAAATGACGCTCATCAATACCAACAACGTTTATTTTAATTTTATTGTTAGATATACAAAATGAAGTCGTAAAATATAATCCCTCTAATTATGTTAATATTTTTGATCCTATAAGAAATATGTTTATTGACAATGTACTGTTTCTTAGACGATATGTTTAAATATATTTTTGTCGTGAATCGACATGTGCACTACGGTCAATCACTGGGGCTCCCCACGGAGAGCGAGTCGTACTTTCCATTGGTTAGGGCATACATCAGTTGTAAACATTATTATAAAGTTGAAAACAGCATAGTAATAAATAGAATATTTGTTATTCTCGGTGACAGATAGAAATTTATTTCACCGAGTGAGCATCAAGCGGTATATTTTCACGAATGTCTATTTAAGAGATGTATACTCTATATATCAAAAGGAGGAAGCATTTTGTAAATAAAACGCATGCTATATACTATGGATTAGAGTACTTAGAAATATATTTTATCACGTTATACACGCGTGTTTGATTGGAATGAAGTTTGTCTGCAGTAATGTATGTATGTTAATGATGCAGTGGAAATGCGTCCACCAATTCACCATAATTATGTCGCATCAATCAAGCAATGTAGCGGACGTACTCATTTAGATTTACATACAGGTCAAATGTTACACAGTAGACGTTTTGGTTCGCTTTTGTCACTTTCGACCAGTATCAACCAGCTTAAAGCATGTGAACACCTAAGTGATGTTTCTTCTGACAAATGATTCCGAGATAGTCGACCGGATATACCCGTGAGTTTCCGACAATTTAAAAAGAAATCGGCCGTTTTGAATGTTCCTTGGGGTTATGGAGCAGTATTAATATATCGCTTAGATTTGGCCTTCGAGATCATGAATTTCAGTACTTCTTGTTCTGAAAATTGAATACCGCTTAAGCCGGTGCTAGGGGGTGTGAGCAGTGTTGCACTCTCAATTACTGTTCATGAACAGACCCAATAAAACCGAGTCTGCAATTTTCTCTTTTTGTGTTACAATTTTTGCTCTCGGGGGATCACCTCCATTCAGAATTTATATATAGTGAGACATGGGGTGTATGCATTATGGAAATATGAATAGTTGTACTACTTTGGGGTTTTGTTGATTTATACGCGCTGGATATACGTTTAAGAACAAAACTGACTTCCTGTCTGTATCGACCTTTAGATAAACAATATAAGATATAGAACATTTACTGGTTTCGGACGTTTCTAGATATTTGTTTACTTTTATGATCCGGTTATGCAGACGTATACGGTCTGATTAGTAGATTTATGATGATTGTGCTCCTTTCACTTATTTGATTTATATAGAGATTGGCGCAGTCAGCTGCCTATTAGGCATGGAATTGGATATTGTCTGACAGAGTACTGAAAGTAACGAAAGGGAGATATATGGTGTTCAACGGGGGAAATTGTTTATATTGACAAGTTCTGCGTCTTTATCACGGTGAGCAGTTTATCGTCATTTATACTTCCTGATTGTAGAAGTTAGTGTTTTCATGGCCAGACAGTTGACTGTTTGACAAGAAAACATTCATGATTCAACGTCGATCGATATCCGAACCCGGGGCATAAGTTTTGATATAAGTGAATCCTCGTGTCCGTGATTGGATCTGTTCCCGAGTACTGCAATGTAATTTTCGTTTTAGGTATGTTTGTTAACTAGAATCTAAATGATGGCTGGACGATTTTAACACCGAATGGTCATCTTTCACGATAGGATTCCGGTCACTTTACGAAACAGGAAACGCTTTTATTTATACTAACTTGGAAGTAACCTAGACTTGGTCTGCGAGTTTACACCTCATGGAGCATGGAACAGATATCGTACGCATGGACAAAATAGATATGAAAATGTCATACTTATTATCCTCGATGTCTAAAATATAATATGTACATATTGACCATATACAGTTCATAAAGCACAACTTTTTATCAGCATGCAGTTGCAATCTACTGGCTCAACTGACGACCGTCCTATACATGGCCGTAGCTAAGCAACGTCCGGACGACACGTGCATTCATCGGAAACCAGGTGCAACTACCAGGACACCAAGATGACCATTTAAAAACGGACCAAACGCGCGGGTAGTATCAAACAGGATTCGGCGCGCCTGCATTACAGCTAGACAGCCACAAGTGGGATTGCTGTTTACAAGAGACCTGGCTTTATAATCACCACCCTAATAGTTTATATGAAGAGATGAAGGAGGGTCCTATTTTCGAAAGCGTGTCGATTCCTACTCGTCCGTTTAGACGGGATAAGCCGTCTGTACCGTACATATAACCCGTGTACATATAACAAGGATACTGTTCTAATGCCTAGGTCACACATTCACGGATCACCTCGCTAGTTCCACTACGGATTAAATCTCACGGATGACCCCGGAAAGGCCAATTTCCTTAGTGCGATACGGATGCACACAATGGTGTGACAACGAGCTTTGACGGTCACACATTCACGGATTTGACGCCAGATTAGCCACGGATATGATCCGGCATCATTCGTGACAATCTGTACTGGTTCGTAGCTTCCGTATTTAGCGGTAGTCATACGTAGTAGCACTTACATATCCGTGACAATTTTTGAACATGGATCAAACAACCGATACGTGTCGAAGTACATCATTACTAACCCGTATTGGAACGTATTGATCCGTTTTAGTCCGTACTAAAACCGTGTTAATCAGTACTATTACAGTTCAAAAATTGTCACAGATATACAAATACTACTACGTATGACCACCGCTTAAATACGGAAAGGTACCGATATACAGCGATTACAACTACGTATGACTACGGCTAAAATACGGAAAGCTACGTACGAATACAGACTGCCACGAACGATACCGGATCGTCAGAACATATGTATTTCACAAACTGCAGGTATTAAGTTCTTGTTTGGCGGACATACACGGCACTTCATTCTCAGTGTTGTTATTTCTTCTGGTTCTTCGAGATCATTAGTTTTGATGGTAAAGTTAAAACAACGAATACTGTCCGTTAAAATGTTGTCATTTTAACAAGAATGCAGCACAGGTAAAGGGTTAATGTTTCCCTCTTATGTGTTTCTTTTTCGTTTTCGAGGAAACAACATAATACAAGAATTTTATTTGTAATAAATGTATTACACTTCACATATATATGGAAAACCATGTAAACTATGCTTTATGGTGAGAACAATGCTGATCAGTTCCCCCCAAATCTGATTTGGGGTGATATATGTTTTTAGAATAATTTTAGCAGTCACACTTTTGTGTTATTTTTGTCAATTCAGCCTCTTACTTGTCTTCTTAAGGAAGTTTTTAGGTCTCTGGCCTAGACCAGCATCTTTCTCACAGCTTTTAATAAGGTTAAATTAACTCTTAAATTGGTATTTGTCTAATATTATTATTTATAATATAGATAAATATGTATGTATGTGTATACATGTGGGTGTATGCATGTATATGTATATATATATGTATAAATACGTATGTGTATATGTATGTATGTGTATATATGTATATATATTTTATAGACATAATTTTAAGCCATCTACAGCAAA
The DNA here is from genome assembly GCA_963576725.1 of Azorinus chamasolen. Taxonomy (NCBI): domain Eukaryota; kingdom Metazoa; phylum Mollusca; class Bivalvia; order Cardiida; family Solecurtidae; genus Azorinus; species Azorinus chamasolen. The sequence continues at coordinate 99,716,903 of OY755236.1, read as the reverse complement.
CTTGTGATGTATTAATTATTTATAGCTTTTCCTGTTTCAACAGGTTTCTTACCCACAGGTATTTATTTTGATTAATGTATTTTGTTATGAAACAATTTGTTTTAGTTGGTAAATAGCTTCTAGCTAATGTTTAATGTTATTCTGTAACACCCGACTATAAATAAAGTTTCTTGTATCTTGTATCTTGCTTAAGCCTGTGCTAGGGGGCGTGTGTAGTGTTGCACCTTTAATTACTACTCATGAGCAGATTCAATAAAACAATTGTCTATTTGGACATTGTGCATTTCCTTCCGAAGGATCACCAACTTTCAGAATATTCGAACATACACGTATCAGTGACCAACAAGAGAGGCGACGGAAAATGAAAGAACGTGCAAACTGAAGCCCCAGTCTGGTCCAGCTCCTAGCATCTCCTTCCCACACTGTGACAGGCAGTTTCGAGCGAAATTCGGCCTCTTCAGCCATATCCACATCCATCCCCAACCCCCATGATTAGAAGTCACGCGGAGGACGAACATCATGTCGTCGTACTGTTGCGTTTGTTCATGTTTGAAATGTGAATCTCTTGTACTGATGCGTTTGTTGATGTTTGAAATATGTATGTGCCATGCTTTCTATCGATGTTGTGGTTGTGGTTGAGTCTTGTGTATGGCATTTCCTGCATGTCATTACTACTTGGCATTGAAGACTTTTCATATTAGCGAGACTTTACTAGTACAGGGAATGTCCAACAAACACTTATTTATTCAAATCACAAATCATTGAACGCGCTATCAGACAGCGTTATTTTGTGATAGTGATACTGTCGATGTCACCCGAAGGCGACCCAAAACGACTTACACGGTCTGCTGCAATGGGCGAAATTCTGATTAACATTGCCAACATTTGGATCTAGATGTGACACCGAATAAACGCCAGGATCCATACTGTTTTACACACTAGTTGCGTTTTAGAGAGGTCTATGTTGGAAGTTCAATCAGTAGACATTGTATGCGCATGAAGATTTTTGTTTGCGTCAAAATAGCACACTGGTAATGCGTACTACCAACAGCGCGGTGTACTCCAATGTCAATCCCATGTAGGCGGACTCACATAAAATCACAATAAGAATATCCGGGAGTACTTACATATCGGATGTGACTGAACCTAAATGCAATTATCGTGAATGTAATGACTGACGAATGTTACGAAATATTATCATTTAACCCTTTCCTTCATCAACACGTGTTTTCACGCATCTGCAAACAGATGGCTCCTATAGGAGCCGTCTGCTCGGGGTACAATATTTCACCTTCTATATTTCATTATACTTATTTTGTCCATGAATATTCAGTAGGTATTGCAATTGGAATAAACATAGAACAGGGAGAATGTTAAAAGGAGTCTTGTCGGTCAATGTTGCACAATCTTGAGACATTTTGACGACGACATAATGTAACCTCGTCTGTCAAACTAGCCCCGATGTAAAAGGGCCACAAAGAAGTAGAAAACTTGGTTCGGCTACAGGAGTTATTGTCTAGTCAACATGGAACCTCTGACAATACGACTATGTATCCTGAAACACGCACAGCGTCAGCACACTAAATAACAATTCAATTATGATACCTAAGGACCTGAAACTGCATCAATAATATGTTACAAACATACATAAAAATACCCATAAATATCTCCAGTTCAGGTAGCTCCAATTCACTAAACGGGCACAGTGCATATGCATCCTAAGGTCTATATGTGTAGTCCTCGAATTAGCAGAGTACTAAAACAAGAAAGTATCACTCACAAAAAGTAGCAAGTGAACACTCGTCCGTCCGTACATTATCCCGCTCTGCTGCGCAAGGTAATAAATACTGAAAAGATTACACAAGGAATGGGTAAGTTCGGTGAAGGGATTTCTACTGCTGCTGCTTCGATACACTAAAACATATAACATTGCATGAAATTAACAAAACCGGAAGGTCGTAACAGTTTCACAACAGCTGGCTACAATCATAAATAATGATTTACTAATGGTCATACCTTGAAACAAACCACAGCGCTGACAAAATATGCCTAGAGACAACTCCGACCAAACATGTCAGACAGTTTCCCTCTAAGGCTCGTGCACACACACCTACGTCATCAACGGAGACCACCGAACACCCACGAGGACATCCGAACAAAACAGAACTGTGCTAGATAACAGACAAACGGGCCGGACACGACCAAATGGCCTGACTAAACACATTTACGACACATTCGCTCTGTTACAATACGTTTCCCTGGTACTCCCGTTTTGTTCTACAATAAGCCTGGTATATTTTACTATGGACATGAATGTTCTATGCTGGTTGTCATGCGTGGTTCCTTGTCCATGTATCCTTATTTTGAATTTCTTTAAAGAGAGACACCTATAGGGCAACGACAATATACGAGGTTGAAGTAATATGTAAACAGCATGTATGCTCTTCACAAATTTATTGATAAGATCATGTATTGAATAAGAATCAGTTACTATGCAGAATTCAATATTCCTTTTTTTGTTACCACATGGAAGGTGCCAAATGTCTGTCAGTCGACGTGGACAACCGATTTCCCTTCGGCGAGCTAACCGGGACCTGACTGGCATATGCAAACAGCTTGGCTCCAGACAAGACACCGAGTAACTCACGTCTTATTATCATTCATTCGGTTTTACACTTTGTCAACAATTTCGCAATATCTTTTGTCAAAAGGTCAACCAATAGTTTCTCATAAGCACCAGATCCACATTTGAGCAGATAGTTTTTCACAGAGAGGTAAGAGAACTGTAATGAACTATTGCCGCTACATATTAAACGTTCCTCGCAGCACTGGTTACTTGGAAAACACTTATCACACCTCGTTATTGTGAGCAGATTGACCCGCGGTATTCATCGAAACAGATAAGAATTTGATTGTTCCCAGGACGGTATAAACATTAATCAACTAGTACAAACCAATCAGGTGGCCCTCACATTTAATCAACGTCGTTTGTGCGGAGAATATTAAAGTGTTATTTTAGTTTGTCGTTCATCCGTTTATCGGAAATTATCAGTTCAGAGATTGTTGATAGTTAAACCTTCCCATGCTGACAAAAATGCCCGTCCAATCTGATATGCTAAATTTTCAATGCCTTTCGGTTCGTACTATCAGTTGGAAAACTATTTACTGAGTGTGAACCAGCCAAGGAACTGATAATGCATTGAGTTACTTTGAGTCTCATCCGTATCCAAACTGTTTCCAAAATACGCTTATCATAAGAAACGTTATCGAGTTGCAAAGCTGTTGCTTGTTATCTGCTGTATACATAAACCATTTATAGATCAACAATGTATACAGTAAGGTCTCGCTAATACGACAATATGAATTACAGTAAAACCTCTCTATAACGACCACTAATTTACATCAAGTAGTTCGTGTTAAAGGCAGGTGGCTGCTTAAAGCAATGTGGAAGTAAAACAGAACCCTCCTATAGCATTCTGTTTTACTTTCTCCTTGCTTTAAGCAACCACCTGCCCAAAATACCAACTAATTAACACAATTTAGTGGTCGTTATAGAGAGGTTTTACTGTACTAACATAAGAGTATGTAAAGGTAGATGGTTGCTGTATGCTGGCAGAAGTAATACAGAAAGCGCCTTTCTGAACGTTCTTCATAGCTTTTGTCCTGCATATGTAATCACCTTTAAAATCTCTAGACTTATACTTCTTTCGAATGGTTGTATTAACGTATTAACTTCGGCTTCCAAAACCTTGTGATTATGAAACACTTGAATAATGCAATTAGCAGGAGAGCCTTAAAGGCATCCCGAAGCTCATTCGCAATTGTCCCCAAACACACAGTGCCCAGCTGTGTTGATTATTGATTCACCGGAGTGCTCCTGCAGTATCCAGTCAGGGTTAGTGACCATTAGAGATAAATGAAAAAGTAGTAAAGTCAAGCAGGAAAAGCCACACACAAAACGCCACCATCACCAAAACATTTATATAGCAATTTATACTCATATACACACAAACAGTAGAAAGTCACATACAATACGCAATCACCACCAACACATCGATAGACAGCATGTCACACACACACACACACAACCAAACACACGCAAACACAAGAGAAGAACACAGAAAACACCAACAAATACACAAGCACCAGAGACAAACATGAACAAAACACAAGCATAAAGACACAAGACAAACAAAAGTAAGGGTGACTAAGACAGAACCGCCTTGGCACGGCTATCAGTAGCAAAATCAACACTGGGGGTTTAAACCGGTTTACGAACGTCCTAACCTCACACTTATCTCAAAGTCACCCTAGTTAAACAAACATTGTAAATAAAGGTATCCCCGCCGGACTTCCCCACAACATAGAAGACAGTAATCACAGTACAAAATGTAAAACATAGCATAACAACTGTGAAAGTTCGCCAAATATGTACTTAATGACTTTGCTGAAGACAGAGCAGCTGCAGGGGAGCCGTTAAAGGCACGACAAAGAAAATGTAATACATGAGTCTGTTAAGCTCATCCCATTTCTGGGTTTAAGAGTATATCATCATAGAGTACTACCATCGGCCTGTCATCGTGCAAGCAAAGAGGAAAGCGTAGCGACCGACCGACCGACGAAGCACCTTGTGTTGCAGCTGGTGTAACCAAAGTGTACAATAGCAACATTACAGTGACTGAGAACCCCTTGTATTTGGAGAACATTTCAAAAACCGTATGCAATTATACGAGGGGTGTTCCATAAATAATGTCATATGTGCTTTATGTCGCGGAAATCGTGCAATTCATGCACAAAACCACCTCGTGTCGATTGAGTGATCACTGGCTCGTGACACAGGTAAATATCTCGTCCACACGTTCACTTGCCTCGGTTCAGTGTACATCGTTTCATAGCCTATTCGTTAGACTATACACAAAATGACAGGAAAACGAGCTGAAAATGTTCTTGAAATTAGGGCCTATATAAAAGGTAGGTCATTACTCGTCATAAAGGCTGTAGATATTCACCACGAGGTGTGTGACATTTATGGGGAGGGCCAAATGTCCCACAGGACTGTTTGTAGGTGGGTAGCTAAATTTAGTGCTGGGCAGCAGCAACTGAAAGATGCTGCTCGCCCAGGTCGTCCTGCAACAACTACGACCAAAGGTAACATAGAAAAAATCCGAAATATCCTCAAAACTGATGTTCAATTCACCGTAAGACAATTGGCTCGAATGACAAACTTGTCGTTAGCAAGAGTTCATGCAATTGTGAAGAAACACCTAAAAGTTAGAAAGATAAATGCAAGATGGATACCCCATTTGTTAACGGATGAGCAAAAGAAGACGCGTGTAACAATGGCAAAAAACTTCTCAAAATGTACCCAAAATATAGTAAAAAGGCTTTTGATAATATAGTCACTGGTGATGAGACCTGGGTGTATTATTTTGAACCAAAGCGGAAGGTTTCCAACCGAATATGGGCCACTAAAAATGCCAGACGCCCAAGTATTGCCAAACGAATACGAACGGTAAAGAAGGTTTTGTATGCTATTTTTTTCACTAATAAGGGTCCAGCTATTCAAATCCCGGTGCCAAAAGGCAGAACGATCACAGGCAAGTTCTATAAAAACGTTGTTCTGAGAAAATTGAAGAACTACTACAAAAGTAACCGCCCCAAAACAGGACTTAAGTATGTCCGACTTTTGCATGATAATGCACCCGCTCACAAGGCACGTATTGTGGCTGACTTTTTGGAGTCAGAGAAGGTTACCGTCCTTCCGCACCCTCCGTATTCGCCAGACTTGGCCCCCCCTGCGACTATTTTCTCTTTCCAAAACTTAAATATCATTTATCTGGAAGGAGATACAATTCGAGAAATGCCCTTGGATCTGCTGTTTATCAGTGTCTGATGGGTGTCCCCATTGAAGAGTATGAAAAATGCTTCCAAAAATGAATTGACCGGCTAAAAAGGTGTATTCTGGCTGGCGGAGAGTATTTTGAAGGGCAGAGCAAATTAAAATGAACAAAAACACTTCCGCTATATGAGCACCGATGCAAGTGACATTATTTTTGGAACACCCCTCGTACCTTGATCCTCTTTGACAGTAGTCCGCCGTATCAGTTTGTGTATTAGATGCTAGAGAATAAGCAGTTAAAATACACAGCTGGGGTTAATGGGTCAACATTCCTTTCGAAATGCCTTGAAGTCATAGCTCGAATACGTCTGTATTATGTTTGACGGCTGTTCGTATACGTGTGTTAATAAACTAGAAAAAAACCCATTTCAGAACGAATCACCTTGTAACCAAAGTGTACAACAGCAAAATTAAAGAGACTGAGAACCCCTTGTTCTTGGAGAACATTTCTAAAACAATATTTTGTTTTCTTATAAAATTAGCTTTCGTCTTACATTCAAGACATATTACCACTAAACGCTTGAGATGTAGTCACCAAGAAACGATGACAATTTTGCTTTTCCCTCATTCCCCTATTTCCTAAACCGAAATCGCAAAAATCATGTCCGTCTCCACTTGAAACGTAAACAGCTTCAGTTTTGTCACATGTGCGTTGCAAAATGTAAAAGGGCAGTCTGTTTCAACACATTGTCTGTCCGAGTACAGATGTACGTTAGATTTACATGACCGACTTAACCCTTCGCTTGCTGAATTTTAAAATACATATCTCCTTCTTTACCCATGCCCTGTTGTATAATTACATATATCTGCACTGTGTACAAGTATTTCTCTGTGCAATCACTGCTGTGGAGTGCATTGGTTGCACAATCAACTTGTAAATAATGCAGACTCTGATGAGACAGCTCCTGCAGGAGCTGTCTCATCTGGGTCTTCACTATTTACAGGTATTTATATTGACGTGAATAGCAAGCGAAGGGTTAAAATACGTATACATGTATAGTAATCAAAGTAATAATCAAAATTATAGAATTATTGTATTCAACGCTAATCGTGTTTATCATATTCCTAATGTTGAACATATATTTAAAAAATTATACAACACAAAAACACCCGGAGAGTTACTTGATAAGGATATTAGTTACCATGACAAAATTCAAATTTGTCTGTGTATATTTTACCATTGATTGTCTTTATAGCTTTTCGATGTCCATACTGTTTATTTGTTTTACTATTGGCTTTTCCTCTTTTATCATGGCTAACCTTTCCGTCATGTATATGTTTCTTATGTAAAAAAATAGTCATTGAAGATGTTATTGGGTACTTCTGATTTTCTCACAACCCAGTTAGGCTTTGTATTTTAACGACCGCATGTCGTCAACTATGGTACGCGCTCGAAGTAGAAATAATGATACACGGATATATGGTGACTGAATGGTTTAGCAGGAAGTGGTGATAATCTCGTATCTAAATATGTCTTCAGCAGTATACAAACGAACAACAGCTGTAAATGCAATTATCTACACGCTTACGTCACTTGGAATTATTAAACGAAACTCGCTTAATGTGACTGGTATTACCCTTCTTCATGCGTGTCATTAAGTTGTTATACATGTATTACATGTTATCAAACTCACTATCAATTTAAAATATTTTACTCGTAAGATATACCATAAGAAATTATTTGATTATAAAGCATTAAGATTTGTGTAAAGAATTCGAAACGTAATTGTATGTGTGCGTGGTGTATTAGAATAGATAACGTGTGGCTATTTAATGAAATATTATAACAACTATCCGTATTATGTGTATGTTTGAATCTGTTCGCTGCATATTTCACAAGTCTAAGGGCACAGTGCGATTCATGTACACGCATTTCATCTGACAGATGGCTTATTGTGCCAAATCAGTTCAGGATGAATTGCGATGAAATGCACGACACTGACAGAGGAGTAACCATGTTGTAAAACGTTCATGAGCCAAGCGTATGTATGTTCGGAAAGCCTTATCTTAGATTAATATTGCAGGCAGAATTGGCATACATGTATACCTAATCAAACAGGACTTGTTAGCCCTAACTGTGTACTGGACAGACACAATACAAGATAAATCAATTTTAGAAAGGTTTCTATAGACAACAGTTTCTACTGCCAACTATGTATTCAGTAGGCTGAGGGTTAAATAATAATGCGTTATAACTGGGTTTGTTTCGCTTGTTTTAATTATTTGTATATAGTGTAAACTCGATTAATTGCACTCAAGTACTTATTATGTCTCCCCCCATATTTATATGGGGGAGACATATTGTTTTCGTGAGAGTTGTCTGTCTGTCTGTCTGTCTGTCCGGACAATAACTTCAATATGCCTGATGCTAGTTGATTGAAACTTCATATATGGAAAGAGCATAATGAGAGAAAGTGTCATGCAGAAGGTACATAACTCTGGCTTCACTAATATAGGAGTTATTGCCCTTTGTAAAAAATAATTCACACTTTTTGTCCGGACGATAACTTCTATATGGCTCATGCCATTGGATTGAAACTTCATATATGGAAAGATCATAACGAGAGGAGATGTCAAGCACAAGGTTCATAACTCTGGCTTCACTAATATTGGAGTTATTGCCCTTTGTAAAAAAAATCACAATTTTTTGTCCGATGATTACTCCTATGTGAAACATGCCATTGGAGTGAAACTTCATACATGGAACGATCATGATAAGAGAAAGTGTCATGCATAAGATCCTTAACTCGAGCTTCAATAAATTTAGAGTTATTGCCCCTTGTACATTTGTTTAATGCTTTCTTGTCCGGACGATAGCTCCTACATGGCTCTTGCCATCGTATTGAAACTTCATATATGGAAAGAGCATGATGAGAGAAAGTGTCATGAACAAGGGCCATAATTCTGCCTTCAATACTTTTGGAGTTAGTGCACTTTGTTACATTTTTTGGTCGATCTATAACTCCTGTTTGACTGATGCTATTGGAATGACATTTTATTTTTGGAAAGAGCATGATGAAAGTAAAGGCCATAAATCTGGTATCAGTATTTTTGGAGTTATTAGCTGTTATCATTTTCTTTTTGAAAAATGTAGTGTGGAAAGCGCATAATGAGGGGAAGTATCATTCATCAAGACCATAACATTTTTAGTGATTTCCCTTTACATATTGTTTTTATTAGAGGGGAGACATCCGTTTTTGTGACAAAAACCTCTAGTTATTATTGATCTTTATCACAGGCGGCAGCTTAATTCAGGGTGAAAGTCATGCATAAAGGTCCTCCATGAGCTTTCTGTATGACTGCCATCCTACATTAAACAGCCACCTGCCTACAAAGACATGAATTCTTCATTACTAAAATTTCGTAGTATCGAGGTTTTTACTGTAGTCATGCATGACACAGACACCCATACAACACTAATACAGAGGTCAGGCCAGTTGAAAATAACTATCATGTAGTGCAGAAAATGATGATTGTTTATGTTGTGCACTTTGGTATTTGTGCTTATCATTGTGTAATATAAGATTTGTCACTTCTTATTCGAGGACAATTAGTTTTGTTCCACTAAAATGTCGCATTTAACTATATCCATTTTAAACGAATGCTTTCCAGCATTTAATTTGATTTCAGCATCGTGATATTTTCATGCAGCCTTACTATATATGGGTGGAGCACGATCATTGTGACAATAGTGACAATTATTAAAATGTGTAATTAAAACAGTTTTTAAGATAGAGCTATGGAGGTATACAGGACTTTATTTTGTTAGATTATATTAATTACCACTGCCTCCACGTATGCATTTCCTTTTTCCTTTTATGATCTCCGTATAATATTATGGATAATTCTTTTACTCCATATATAGAGCATTATGCTTAAAAGGGGTTTCAAAAGTGTCATAAGAGAGTGACAAGATCGGATTGACAAGATCGACATGCTGTAGTGTGCAGGTGTGATAATTGATAATAAAGCTTATAAACTGTTCTAGTAATGAATGTTGAAGAAATGCGTTTTCCGACATCTTTTTGAAACATGGCAGTGAGGTTGCCTCTCTAATGCCTGACGGTAGAGCATTCCAGAGTTTTTGAGCTGCATGCAGGAATTTCTCTCACCGTATTTTACCATACGCTTTCTCGGTACAACTAAGGACAAGGGACTACTTGCTGACCTTAACTCTCTGCGGGTCCTGTACACGTCAAGCAAGTCAAAAATGCACTTAGCGGATTTATTATGCATGACAGTGTCTGAATATTGAATTCAATCAGATGTTGAACCGGAAGTCAGTGCAGTTCCTTCAAAACCGGCGTGATGATTATATCGTGTAGTTCTGCTTATGATGAGGGCTGCTGTGTTTTCTCTTTAAAATTTCCGCAGTGTGTTGTTTGCAATTCCATGCAGAAATCAGTTGCAGTAGTCTATATTTTATGTAACCAGAAATTTCACCAACGTCCTGGTAGCATAAGGTGAGATAGATGTATAACTAGCCCAACACACGGAATTGACGTGTGATGTCATATCGTTTTGTGAACCGTGCCATGCACCGACATTCTTTATTCACAAAGATGGTCTGGCTTTATAGGGTCCTACTTGCACACGAATCTCTTATGTGGTTCTTGTATGAATCACGATTACCTCATTTTTGTCAGTATTGAGCTTCAGCATGTTCTGGCATCCAAAAATTATTTCTTTGAGACAGCCCTCAACTCGTGATAAATCTTCTTCTTGACAGGAAATGGGCGTAAAGGACAGGTATAACTGTGAGTCATCGGCATAAAACTGGTGGTTCAGCACATGGTTTCTGGAGATTGAGCTCACAGGGTTTGTGTGTACATGATGTACTGTTTCGGTCCTAGAACCGACCCCTGTGGAACGCTATATTTCATGTTAACTGGGATGGACAATTCTCCATCTCCTTTTGATAGCGGTGTTTCATGATCCCTAATGTATCATACAGTCGATAAGTCAAGCATCACCAGACTTGTAACTTTGTTTTTATCTAGGGATTGAACTGTCAGAAGAACATTTTCTGTTGAATGATGCTTTCTGTATGCCGACTGATGTAGTGCTCATGTACAGATGTGTGCTCATGTAAATTGTTTGTGGTCATATGGGACTCAATGCGTTTTTCGACCGCTTTTTCTAACACTTTGAAGACAAATGGCAAATTTGATACAGCCCTATAACTTTTCAGTTCATTTAAAACGAGATCCGGTTTCTTTAACAGAGGTCTGACATGTGCCATTTGAAACCTTTTGGAACGTAGGCATTGTCCTAAGACGAGTTTACAATATTTATCAAGAGTTCATCAAGGCATGACTTTAACAGTCATGTAGGCATTGCTTCCAGTCCACAGGACTTACAAGGGATGCCTTAATAATCTGTTCTACTTCTTCTAATGTATTAATAGCAGACTATCTCAAGAGTGCGTTGAGTGCTGTATTGCAGTGATAACTTGTGCACTGGATACAGGACATGATGCAATATTTGTCCACTTTGTCAACGAAAAAGTCACTGTTCTTGTGTGAGTTGTTGTGAGTACGAATGTTCAGGCAATGTGATATCGCTATTTTAACAGATGCTTAGTGACTTTGAAAATACTCTTTGAGTCTGCCCGGCATGATTCTACTTTCTCTGAGTAGAAATCAACATTTGCCTTTGTTAACAGCTTGTTCACTTTAGCACACTGTTCACTGTACAGCAGATGGTATATTGCGAGTCTAGACTTTTTCCAGTTTCGTTCCATCGTGCGCTTTACATTTTAAGCATCGTGCAGTTCCTGGGTATACCTCGGACATGATGGTCTGAGACTAATGCTTTTATTGAAGGGATGGAATAAGTGTGAGGTTGGGCGCCCCCAAACCGGTTTAAACTCCCAGTGACATTTGTCACTGATAGTTCCAAGGCTGTACACCCCCTACTGTTTATGTCTTTGTGTGTCTCTTTGTGACTTTTATATACATGTACATTTGCTGTTTTTCGCCGTGATGCTGTTCAGGCGGTTGTGTGTTTTGTATGCGGTGTTTCCTGTACCTTTAGTACACAATGGTGCATGTTTATTGACAAGTGCTGCCGGTGTTTGTGTATATGATTTAACCAGCTCTTCAACATCTGTCATTCGCAGTTTTTTCGAAATAAGACTGTGGGAAGTTTTGCAGCCTTTGCTTCGAATATTACAAAAACTGATTAGGCGAAATTGTACCACTACTGTCAGAGAGTCCTGGATCAGTGACTAAATGTTTGACTCACAGACGTCACCGTCACGCGTAATAACACAATCTTAGGTTTGCCCCTCCCATATATGAGTGGCTTCATTCACATGCTGTTGCAGTCCAAATGCCTCGAGTGTACTAACAAAGTTAGCAGTGATTCTGTCATTCGGAATGTCAATATGGATGTTTAAGTCCCCGACAATGATGTCGTGTCTGTCGGTGGTTGCAAATGTAGATACGAAACGGGGCCATTCATTCCCGAGAACATCTACAGTTTTAAGAACATTTTCCCGTGATGGTGTGGGCTGCCAGACGAAGGCTTGGATACCTAATGGACAGTTCATGTACTTAAAGTTTCAGAAATCTTCTCTTTATGTGTGGCGGCAAAGTCCTATTGAGGCTTTATGTATGACTGCTTCCCCACCCCCATGATTGCCATCGCAGCGAGGGACATGTTTATTAATGCAATTGATAGGAACCCGTTCGCTTAAGCACGGTGTGTCTACAACACTACCGAACCAGGTTTCGGTAACGGCTACCACATCAAAATAATTTGGAGTGATGTAGTTCTTCCCAAACATACTTGTTCTAAACGTTATCGGCAAAGACAGCTCTCTTGGTTTGTCTAACAATATGCATCGAGGCGACAGATCAATGACATTTGTAGCATGTACAGTTAACATAAATGATGTTGACATGGTGTCATTGGTCATTACATAGCCTGATATAGTATAGAAACCATTAGCACATTATGTTATATTCAAATAGATTTTCAGCGTCCCCAATCCGAACCTCCTCTCAACCTAGGGGTTAAACTGGGTACCTGTGAGGGTCCCTAGCCGTACTGCGACTGCATGATTGCGTCATATGTTAGCAGTGCTTAATATTGTAGGTGAATGACTCAATGACCAGGGGAATAAATGCACAGTCGGCTGAGCAATCCTTTGGACTGAAAGTAAACTATAACTAGGCACTTTTTTATATTAGTGGTCTTTTTGACAGACGTCACTTTCATGAGTCTGCAATGTTCTCTTTTCGCATTGCTGCTTTGAAGTACCTCCTACAGTGCTCCCTCTCTACAACGACACCGTTTGGAATACGAAGATTGTATTAGTTGTTCAGAGTGAGTTGTTATAGGGAGGGAAAATCAAATATAATAAGCTTGTTTGTAGATCCCCAGATAAGGTGTATTTCGAGAACTAAAAGCGTTATGCCTAAATCAAACCCTATGTTGTGACCACTCTTTAGAATCGTCACAAATTGACGATTCTAATGAGTGGTCACAACATAGGGTTGATGGAGAAATAAAGAAAATATGATGGAAAAAGTTGTTTCTGGAGCCATGTTGTTTCGGAAACAGTGACATGCGTTGTTGTAAGGAGGGAATCGCTATTGAGAGGGCCGTTGTATGGAGGGAGCACTGTACTTTCAGAATTTAGTCCCAATTAAGGCTTTGCATAATGCAACCTTGTGGCTTACACACACTATTCCTGTATTTATTTTCGGGTCGTCAACCACCATATAAATACTAGTGGGTGGTTAAGTAGTTGTACACCTAGGTTGTCGGACCAGCAAAATCATTATGTCTCTGGAGTTGAAGTCAAGGATGTATACATATATGTGCGCCCATTTTATTTCTAATCATTGATTGTCCGTGAGTCAAAACACTTTATAGTCTACTCTTTGTTCGTATCAATCATTTAACCCCGACAGTTGTACATATTCTTTTGACGAATAAACAAGTACGCACGTGGACTTAGTTACATTTAAGAGCATTTATGTCAATATAATTATACTGGTTATTCGTCGTACTGTACCCAACCGTTGCCGAAAACAACTGCAAATGTGGGGCCGTTCACATCAGCAATTACGGCGGTATTATGCTTAACCGTTTCAAGTTGTTACACTGTGTGCGAGTTGGATAACAACAGTCGATTCTTGCAAGCTATTTGTTCCGCTGCACTGGGATTACCAGTCTAGTTGGAGTTCCGGTACAAACTGCTAAAACACATATCATATATCATCCCTTATCCGGCTAACTGCGACCTGACTCACATTTGCAATCAAATTGGATACAGGTGAGATTTCCAGTAACTCGGCATCTCATAAGGATCCAAATTGTTTGACACTCGATCAAAATTTGCTCTAAATCTTGTTCAAATCGGACTTAGTGCTGTTATATTGTTGGTCCTTCGGGATCATTAGTTTTGATGTTAATCGTTTTGAAAATTGAATACCGCTTAAGCCGGTGCTAGGGGGAGTGAGTAGTGTTGCACTTTTAATAACTACTCATGAACAGACCCAATAAAACCGAGTCTGCAATTTTCTCTTTTTGCATTTCTACTTTTGCTTTCGAGGGATCACCCATTTTTAGATTAGGCAAAATTGCACTAGCGAATTAGCCCTTCGCTTGCTATTCACGTCAGTACACCTACCTGTAAATAGTGAAGACCCAGATGAGACAGCTCCTGCAGGAGCTGTGTCATCAGGGTCTGCACTATTTACACGTTGATTGTGCAACCAGTGCACCCCACAGCAGTGATTGCACAGCGAAATACTTGTACACAGTGAAGATATATCTGGTTATACAACAGGGCATGGGTAAAAAGGAGAAATGTATTTCAAAATTCAGCAAGCGAAGGGCTAAGAGATTTTACAGACGTATACAAAGAAATGTCATTGTTCCAAGCGATCTGGTGTAAAGCGTGGCGTGCGCAGCGACGTCGTGTTATTTAAAATCAATAGCCTTTCTACACGTAGTCGTCAAATTACTCCGAGTCATACAATGCAGACAATACTGCAAATGTTCTATCAGGACTCATGTCGACTGTGAATATGTTAATATAGATTTTGTCATTTGAAGCTTTATAATATTTAATCTCTTAGAATGAAGATACGATGTTTATATTTTATCTTGATTGATACAGGAATATGTGAAACATTTTAAAAATATATGGGTAACATTTCAATCATGATTACTTTCTTCTTTAGACATGACGCTTTACCTAATACATAATACCAATATTGAACTGGTTTCGCTTTTAAGTATGTATTGTGTATTTGTCCACCTTTAAATGTATTCCTTTTATCTGTTTATATAATACTTTCATCCACATCATTTTTGCTTGATCGCTGATAACCTGCTTCTCTTTGTTACATTGTCGGTCAAAGCTTGTTTGACTGTTAAACAAGCAGTTTCACTGTTAATTGCTGTGTGACTGACCCAAAGCATGTTTCACTTCCGGAAATTTCATTAACTATTTTTTTTATAATGAAATGTTTTGACACAAAATCGAAACACAGCATCTTCATACATATATATTTAACTACTTTCTGACATACACTTTTATAAATTCAATCCGTTTTCGTGATTTACCATCATTAATACCATGTATTCGTACTATGTGTGCAATGTCCTCTAATAATGTGTCCAAACTCATACCCTGCCAAAAGCAACATGACTTGCGGCAAGGTTGTCGTCACTCTGTCAGTAATTTCTTAAATACTTGAACGAATCAGCCGTAAATAATACTTACAACAAATCTTTACTCCATAACTATTCATGAAAGAAATGATGACATCATGAATATTAATTCGATTATTTGTTAAAATGACACATTAACAAACGAACATTTTACTGTTCGAGGCAGAATTGAAGCAAAACCCTTCTAAACTGGATTTCTAGTAGGGAGTAATTTAGATACTGTTAGGCAAGAAGGAGGTTTGACCAGATGTATATAATTCCATACTGAAACATGATCTGTGTGATGTGGGTCTCCTCTGTTTGCCATTGGGATGGAAGGCGTAACTATGACAAAAGGTTCAATCATAATTTGAACCTTTATGAATACCTTTTTTGTCTCTAACTGGCAATACTTTCTATCGACGTAAACTCGTTGTGACGATGTTTTACAGACGTCTAGGCCATGTGATAATTACCGGTTATGTCTATATACCCCGTAGCAACAATTCAAAAGCAATATTCTGGATTACTGTTTACACATGGCAAACAATCACTTCATCAGTCGTACATACATGAACAAGTTTCAAAAGAGAACAAACTTACGCCAAACTAAGACGATACATGCTTTTCATATCATGATGTACTACAATGTTCCACGACATACATAGAGGATCTTACATGAGTGTTCTTGATTATTGTATTTATTAAATGAGTCTTTTTTAAAACGATGAAAAACGAGCTTTAGCGAGTTTTTTTTATCGTTTTAAAAAGACGAATTTAATAAATCCAATAATCATGAACACGAATGCAAGATTCTATTTATAACATAACAACCACAGATGTTTTTGCAGCCAATATTTCAGCAGTAACGTGGATTGTTATAAATTCTCCTTACATATAGAAATGATGAATGAAAGGTGTTATTAGGTTCTCTAACTAACTGGGACAAAGTAGGTCCAAAATCTCCAACTGTTTTTTTTGACTTACTGTCATATCAACCAGGATCTAATTTAGACCTCTCTGGTATTCAATTGAATTGCGATAGTTTATGATACAAAGACCTACTGAAGCACGTCAAAATAATTTTGAGTTACAGTTTTGACATACAAGGTTACAAACGCGTCACATTATGACGTCATTGTACACAACATATGTCTGTGTAAAGCGCGCCATTTAAATGAAGACCCACATACAGTTCGCCTACACGTCTGACACTCACTGTCAATAGGATTCAAAATGTGCCTTCGTTTTGGTATTTTAAGCCCTTCATCAGTGTTGCATACACATGGACATGGACATTTCCACCGAGAAAAGAAAAACTCGATTCAAGTTCAGTGAAAACGTTTATTGGATTGGACAAAAGATTCAGTACAAACTGCTGCATAAAATGTGTTGGAACACGAGGAAGATTTTCGCGATCAGTGAGTATAGCGTATTTGAAATGTGTTTGTGCTGTGCTGGATTCAGATGACTATAGTTGTTGATTGACGAGATATTGTTATGAGTAGAAATCTGCATAAACAAACGGACATGCGGTGAAGAAAATGTAAAGTTGTGGAGGCATTTTCTTTATGTAGAATGGATGGTTTGGGTCAGAGTAGCTGGTAGATCTTTTTTGGCATACATTTTGTAGATATTTACTGACAGCGATTACAATGTTTTATTATTTTATCGAAATTAAGGCGCAAGTACCAAAATTCCTTTGCCATCTATTGTGACTCAATCGTTGTTAGGTAGGCCACCGTCCGCCAATTTGTTTGTTTTGACGGCGCGTATGAATACATTTAGGTCGTTCGAACGTTATTCACTAGTGAATATATGCCCGTGAATATCAAAATATATATGATAGTGTTACGTCACGCTGAAGCCACGAGTTATGGTATAACATAGTTTTCAACATTTATGTACTTCACAATAGCAGATGTTATGTGCTTGTGTTGCGGTCGTAAAAAGTCGCCCGTACTTCATTCTCAGTGTTGTTATATATCCTGGCCCTTCGGGATCACCAATTCCAGCGCTTTTATTTTATATCCCTTAAGCCGGTGCTAGGGGTGTGAACAGTGTTGTACTGTTAATTACTGCTTATGAACAGACTAAACAAAAGTCTGATAGAGTCTGCAATTTTCCCTGTTCGCATTGCTGGTTTTGTGTTCAAAGGATCCAACCTTTTCAGAATGTATGTACTTCACGACAGCAGATGTTAAATGCTTCGGTTGCGGTCGTACAACGTCGCTTAAAACGGTCGTGCATACCGCTTCAACCGGTGCTAGGGGTCATGGGAAGTGTTGTACTTTTAATTACTGTACAGACTAAACAAACCGAGTCTGCATTGTTTTTATTCTCACTTTGCTGTGTTTGCTTTCGAAAGATCTTACCTTTTTAGATAGTATTGTTATAATGTTGTATTGTTATATCCCCGCCCTCCACACACACCCTGTATACACGATCTGACCTGCGTTGAAAAGTTAAACCAGATGAGGCACATAGAAACGTGTAAACGGCCTGTTAAAGTTCAGTCAATTGCTCCTAACAAGTTTCATCGGATTGGCGGTAATTAAAGTATGCAACACTTGGTACTTGTAGCCGAATCAGTTTACAACAGGTGGGATAGAACCACCGAGCCGTCGTTTGCAATTTGTATTTTATATTTGTTGAATAATTTTCGCAAGAACCCATACACACTCCTTTGATTTCATTTCAGTTTTCGTATTACCTTTAAACCCTTTCTTATCATAAATCAATTTTCAAACAACACACTGAAGACAATGTAAATATATAGTAGCCATGTCAATATAGCATCTGATAACCGTATACTGCTAAATAACTTCAGGAAGCACATGATTGGATTTAGATTTCATAATTATTTCACTCTGTCAGTGGAAACGAAGATTTATATCACCTTTAAGCATATTTTCATGACACCTTATTACCTCTGCTGTGGTTTTTGCAGCAGGCCCTGTTTGAACAGCTCGTACGGGAGCAGCCTCGTATGAGTGTTTCAGGTATATAGTTAATACAGGAAGATCAAAGGCAGGACAGAAAGCACTGCTATTTATGTAGTTCTAGTAAGACAGATTGGTTAGAAGCATATTGTCATTCTCCAGATGTAATCTCAGCCAAATATCGATTTATAAAGTCTGCGTCTCATCAGGATCCAAGTGCTTTCTCAAAGATTTTTAGCTTGACATTTGGATAACATTAATTGAAATGCTTTATGAGTTGGGTGTAGTCAAATTGGAACGGATCCATATTTTGAACAGATTGTTTCACAGTGTTAACATGGTTACCGCTTGGCAGGAATCATTTCAAATATTACGTTCTAAGCAAGCTCAATCCATTTCAAGGGTTTGGTGCAAAACTATTGTAACTCCTTCACAAAATGAAGGAGTTACAATAGTTTTGCACCAATCCCGCGATTTGCTCTGAGGCATTTCGCTTTGTATGCGAGAATTACAAACCAAATTAAAGTTCAAATAACAGAACCATAAATTAGATGAATCCCGGAGTGATCTATATTCTAAATCCTTTTCAATAATTAGTATGATAATTATATTCAATCTTTAAAGCCCTGTGGTAAGATGGATTCAATTATTTGATGTTAGGATACATATGCATATAAAGAGGAACAGGAAAAGTAAAAACTAAGATAAGATGACATATACTAAAGATGTTTGGAAAATATGTTTTCCAAGCTAACAGTTATGTATATCACTATTAAACTGGTGAATAGTAATTTGGTTAGTACTGGCGATATGTATAATCTTATATACTATACATTAGAAGCTAACTAAACAAACGGGTAATGCTTGTCAAAACGTTATATATAGCATGATTAACTATGATTGGTTTGTCCGCTGAAATATCGTGTTTGACAATTCAAAAAGACCCTCAACGTCTGTGTTATAATTATCTCCCAAGCCGTACGTCAACAATCACTGTGAAAATAGTAAGAATGACATATTTTATCTGACCTCGTTAATTGGGAAAATCCGAGCCAATACTTCATGGAAACGGATACGGATTGGATTGTTCCCAGAGCGGTCGTAAGTATACTTCAAGCAAAAACCAATAAAGTTGCACTTTCTATTAATCAACGCCACGTGCGCAGTGAATAATAAAGTGTCACTCATGGTTTATTATCCATCATTTAAGCGAATATTGTTAATTATATCAACCCGGTTCTGATTTTTCCTTCATCGTTAGTCGAGTCGTCCACCTGTGTATCCGTTTATCCACCAATCGAAATTGCATATCTCCTAAAAGGATTACATGAACATGTGTTTTTTAAAAGCGTCATGCCAAAAGGCCAATTCAGTACAACTGGGTCTTAAACGCGACCAGTCATTTACTGGTACACGTAACAGGAGACTTATAATGCGGGGCGAAAGTAAAGCAGAAATGCCAAATAACAGATTCCTGCATTTAGCTTTCATATGTCTCACAGACCAAGATTTATAAACATTGTTACATGTTGCTTAAGACATGTTCGATTGTATATGTAAGTAATGCTCCCGTTAAATCGGTACCATTGTATCAATCCATGGCATATATTTAGCCCAGTATATCAAACTTAAAACCACTTTTCATATGGACTACATCCATAATTAATGTTAATATTTAAACCAACGAAGTATGTGGTAGTTGTTAGAATTCAATTCAGAATTAATTGGTAATCTGAAGTAAAGTGTTATTGTCCTTCAACTCTTTCGCTGCTAATGTGGCATCTGTGATTACCTATTAAAACGTTTAGATCCAGAAAAGACGTCGAGTAACTCAAGCAGAAAAGACGTCGAGTAACTCAATGTTTAATCATGGTCCGAACTGTAGGTTAACCCATTACCTCATAGGCTATTTTTAGATACAACCTTTTTGAATTAACCTACCGAAAAGGTGCATTAATTAGAGAAAATGAAAACTTTAGAATTTTGAAGTTTGAAACCATTGTGATAAATAGAGCATTTGCTCTTATATGAGCAAATGCTCTTTGTATCACAATGGTTACACAAGGTGACTTTTATAGAGTCGTCAAAAGTCGTCAATATGAGAAAAAGGGTTAATATGGTATTCTTTTAAAGAACGTTAGAGAAAATTATAGAAACGAAAACTGTACCAGAAGACTCATTTTGAAAAAGAATATGTCTGGCATCGAAAATAGCTGCCGATATAAATTTACTAGGATTTATAGTTGCATTTAATTAACCCTTCGCTTGCTGTTCACGTCAATATACCTACCTGTAAATAGTGAAGACCCAGATGAGACAGCTCCTGCAGGAACTTTCTCATCAGGGTCTGCACTATTTACAAGTTGATTGTGCAAACAGTGCACTCCACAGCAGTGCTTTCACAACAAAATACCTGTACACAGTGAAGATATATGTAAATATACAACAGGGCATGGGTAAAGAAGGAGAAATGTATTCTAAAATTCAGCAAGAGAAGGGTTAAAGTATAAATGAAAAGTATCAGGGTGTAGATGGGAGGTGTACCTATCTAGCAATATTTCAGACTCTCAGCTAAACCTAATATGGTTGCAACTCATACAATGTACTTCAGAGAGGCGATTCTAACGAGGTGAAGCTTTTTAATTAGGTCTTTATGTTTCGAACACGTCTTTTCCACAATTCTGTATTATCGGATATTCTCAACAGTGACCGTTAACACAATTATACGATTGCAATGTAGCACTGCCTACGCACTTGCCATTTCTTTGAAAACTATCATGTAATTGGTGAATACAAAAGATCGATAGTTATGGTGTTGTTTCGACTATTGCAATATTGCCGCGGTTGTAGGATAGCAAACATATGTGGTTTTTGGTTGGCATATCGTATCCAGCACGAGTACGAGATATATGAATAACCACTGCCCCCTTTGGTTGTGCTGGCCAATTCATGATTACCTAAACAGACAGTTTGGTTTGTGATGAGACGAGATCTCACTATCAGTGGATAAAATAAAGACCATCTATCCATCTGTATTTAAACCATTAAGTAATGTGACATTAAGATGCGTTGATAGTAGAATGCATTCAAAATGAAGAGTTGGATACCTTTAGGGGCAAAATTATCTTTACACATAACGTGCTGAAAATTATGAATATTATTATATTATCCATTTTAATACTGTGATGGTTGTTTGAAACGATAAAGTAAACTCAGTATGAAACGATAAGCTTTAACAGATGACTTTGAAAATAATACGCACGTGTCTCGCATCATAGGGGTTATATGTCTGGTGAAACGATACGAATGTGTGCGTTAGGGTCCACAGTGTTTTAAGCAACCACGCACAGTTGAAATAGTCATGGGGTTTCACAGATATTCAGAATAGAATAGTTTGTGGAAATTCCTTTCTTGTATGATTTTATGCTTGGATCAAATGTTTTATTTGCTTTATTGCATTATCCATAAACTCTGATATGCGAACACTAATTATACATATTCTACTGTTGATGTCATTGTCTAGCTCGTTTTACGTAGATGCCTCGTGCATGTGAAATTGTGTTTTCTTCTTGAGCGAGCTTTATTACTCCACAAGGAAATGATAGTCACATAAAGAAGATATATGTAAAGTATTCACCATTTATATTCTAACTATGTGGCATCTTTGATTCAATCACCTTTAATCATGCGATATAAAAGCATTGGAATAGATAAGATCTAGATAATCTATGACTTACTCCCACACAGAAATTGGATTTCTAGATGGAACATTGATTTCCGTACTTTTTGTCATAATGATCAATGATGCTGTCTGCAAATAATTGTTATTGTAGTCAACGAGCCATTGCTATTAGTCGCCATAGTATTGTATTATAATAAGTGTCAACTTTCCCTCGTGAATATGTATACAAGAATCTGTTAATTCAAGAATGTTCATTACCTGATTTGGTATATTGGTCAATAACAAAATGATTGGGTTTTTTGCCAATTTAGAAATTGTAGAACAATATTGTTGTTATTCCATATGTAAACAGAGTAGACCCTGATCATACAAAAGCCGTCTGATATTGGTATTGCCCTGTTTTATTAACCTGTCAAATTATACGCCTGCTGAACACTCCATATATAGCTTCGGTTGATATCGATTGTTTCCGCTAATAAAAGCTTTCCTACTTGGCTTATTCAAGTACCTGTATATTTATTGTGAATCTCGTGAAAAACGTTTGAAACACAGGTTTACCCAAGCTAAATATATCCTTTCAGTGACGTAGGAATATTCAAATTTGACAGGTTAATAAAACAGAACAATATATCCTGTTTGCATTAATGCCAAAGGTCGTCTATATTGGGCAAGCGGTTGGGAGTTAAACCTCTTGAACCTCAATATTGTACTGTCTTTTTTAGTGTTTTATGATGCACTCCAGTTTTCATTTTGAAGGATGATTAACAGATGTTTCATTTACAGGTTCTTTTACGGTATAAGTCGAAAACTCCCAAATGATTAGCCCTTCGCTTGCTGAATTTTGAAGTACATTTCTCCTACTTTACCCATGCCCTGTTGTATAATTAAATATATATTCACTGTGTACACGTATTTCGCTACATGCACTCACTGCTGTGGAGTACACTGGTTGCACAATCAACTTGTAAATAGTGCAGACCCAGATGAGACAGCTCCTGCATGATCTGTCTTATCTGGGTCTTCACTATTTACAGGTAGGTATATTGACGTGAGTAGCAAGCGAAGGGTTAAAAATGTCCTCTGGAAGTAGACAACCATCCGCTTTAGAAGAAACTCGTGTTGATTCATTCAGTGGTTTCGTATTTTCCTGTATTTGCAGAAATCATTTTAATTCTTTCGCTGCAAATAGTGCCGTCTGCAAACATGATCGTCTGCGCTACAATGTTCGTGTATTTGTTTTCTTTATACCCATTCGTTTCATGCTATTCTTGCCCTGACTGGCATTTGTAAACAATTTGGATTCAGATAACATACTGTGTAACCCTTGTGTCACCAAGTTGCCAATAGCTCTCTCAAACGTTCGATCGAATGGGAAATCAGTGAAATGTTCAACAAATCAGATATTGAACAGCCATTATTGTTAGGTTTAATTTCAGTACAAGAAGGATACCGTAAGGACAGCCAATTATCCTACTAAAAATGAAAAGAATCACTATCCGCTTTCTTTGATGAGCATTTTATTATAATAATCAAAGAATGCTAGCATCATCCAAGTGTTTTGAATATCTGATCTGCCTCTCTGTCAGAATCGGAAATGCCAGCCCAAAACTAGTGTATGCCTACAAACACAGGAGCAGTCTTTACTTTCGTCCGATTTGACAAAATCCTTGAAACAGTATTGAACAAGTACCAAACAACTTGGGTTCAACACCACTGCAACATTATCTTTGGGTATAAACCAAGATTACTTACTTTGAACCAGTATTATATGTTCACATTGTTACTGGTTAAATTGATCATTATAGTACATTTGTATTCCCAGTTTATGAAATAGTATGTCCGTGTTAACTTTTTCCGAGTTGTGTCGTCTGCAAACTTTGTCGTCTGCTGCAATTATCTTTTTTATTTTTTTATTTATCTTTGTTTCAAAAACATTCACAGTGACAAACAGTTTGGATCCTGATGATACGCCGAATTACTCGGCATCTTATCTGGATCCAAATTTTCGCATAGGTAATCACAGTTACGACATTGCCATCGAAAGAGTTAAAAAGAACTATTTTACAAGATGCATTCATATATAATGTTAATCAAAGCATATGTTGAACATATATAATGCTGGGCAAATTCTTTCTTGTTTGTACTGTTTGGTGAAATTTGTTTTTTCCTAGTACAGTCAAACCGCTCTATAACGGTCACTTAAATGTGTTAATCAGTTGGTATTTAGGGCAGGTTGATGCTTAAAGCAAGGAGCCTTTTGTTTTACTTTCAGCGTGCTTTAAGCAGCATTTTGTCCTTTACACAAAATACTTGATATAATTTAGTGGCCGTTATATAGAGGTTTTACTGTACTTTGATTTAGTAATCATACATTTAATAAGATGATGTTTGCAAGAAGAATAGGCATTGCCAATAACGGTTATTAGTTGTATTTAATTTCGAATAGAAATACACCACAAGTACAGTAAAATCACATTAAAACGACCACTTATTGCATAAATACATGTCATTAAAGGCAGCTGGTTGCTTAATGCATGGCGAAAGTAATACAGAAAGCTCCTGTATGAGCTTTCTGCATAATTTCCATCATACACTAAAGTGCCACCTGTCATAAAGGCGCAAAATTATAACCATTTTGTTGGTCTATTTAATTTGGTTTTACTGTACATATTGTTTACATTTTTGCCTTGTCATGGGGCATTGTAAGAAATCCGTGGAAAAGAGAGAGAATTAATTAGTCAATATTCGTTTTAATGATCATAATTATTGTAATTTTGATTTTTACGTCATTACGAGTAGTATCATATGTTTCAAGGAATAACTGTAATACAAATAATATGAAACGTGGCTCGTTTTGATTAATTATATTCAGTTAGCACAATTAAGCATATGCCTCAAAATGCGTCTCTAGCGGGCAAAGAATTACAGGCAAGTGGCATATCAGAAGAGAACCAAACGTATGCAGAAATCACACTTAAAAGTGTTTTTGCATTGCGATCGTAGCGTCTCTACTACAGAAACCTGCTTGTACTAGTTTCCATGTATTGTATAAATTATGGCCAGTTCCAATTAAATTAAGAGGTTTATTACTCTGTTGTCAGTGATTTTGCTATCGCATATTGACATATCTTAGAACTTGTCCCATTTTATATCCAATGATATGCCTTAAATTCTTAAAGTCGAACTGTCTATTCCCCCTTTCTGTAGAAACTAGCACACGCATATTGAACAGAAATGAATCGGAGAACATTTCAGAAATAATCATGGTTATTCAAATCTGTCAAAAGAAGTAAACGAACGTATGTGCAAGCAATACTTGAATATCGCGAACAATGGGAATTAAACATCCCCTGATACGATAAATAATGGCCTCTAGCAAATTGCATTTTGCGAACATTGTACGAGTATACCAGATTAGCATCCGAATTATTATTACAACCATATTACATTTTTTCAGTCAAATGTGTTTAAAGCGAACACTTATTGATTACACATGAGTATTGAAATGTACATCGTTGCTTAATGCAGTCAAGGCGGCTTTCTGAATTAGTATTGACCTGCATTAAGCTACCACCTGCCTGAGTTATATCTTTGTCCAATGTTTGTATATTGTGCCTTACCTACATGTGCTTTACATTAAAAAGGGAAAGGTATATATAGTAGAACCTCTGTAAGCAAACACTTTGAAAGTAAACAAGGATGGTGTTAGAACGTATGTCGTTAGTTCAATACAGAACGACAGTCATGCAGAAACCTCCGAAGAGAGCCCTGTGACTATCTGTCATGCATTGAGCTACTTGTCTCCCATTATTAACCCTTCGCTTGCTGAATTTTAAAATACATTTCTCCTTCTTTACCCATGTCCTGTTGTATAATTACATATACATTCACTGTGTACACGTATTTCGCTGAGCAATCACTGCAGTAGAGTACACTGGTTGCACAATCAACTTGTAAATAGTGCAGACCCTGATGGGACAGCTCCTGCAGGAGCTGTCTCATCTGGGTCTTCACTATTTACAGGTACGTATATTGACGTGAATAGCAAGGGAAGGGTTAAGAAATTTACTTTTTTACCTCGACAAGATTTAACACTTGTTTTGTTTTTCTTTATCGTTTCAATACGTTAATACCCATGGATCCTAACGAGAAGTTGTATATTATCCATCGTTTTTCATGTATATGTATCTAGTATACTGTTAAAGATTCGCTCAATAACTGTAAATGATTATACATGAATGGCACAGTTACACATACAGCACTTCATTGGCATTGAAAAAAATGACAACCAATGCACAGTGTGTGTGTCACAATTTGTAAAGCGCATGACTACATTTGATTGATATTTGACCTCCGAGAAGTGTAAACATCTAAGTCGGTTAGACTTCGAAGAGAAATGTTATACAGACGTTATTCTGGAATCCATTTTACCATGACGTCGGTATATGTAATTGATATACACATGGAACAGCTTGCTAGAAAGTAATGCCACTTTGGCTCAATTTCACACTCATGGTCTGGATAGACAAAAACGCCCAATGTTCATTTTGGCCTGTCAAATTTGATTTCAAACTAATAAGTATTCATTTTGTATGTCTATGCTTCGGAAGCAGCTGAGAGAAACGTTGGTCCACAAGAGACTCCGTAAAACAGTAATTTAGTCGAGTAACGAAGTATGATTAACCCATTTGCTCCCAGTGTGTTTATATATTGCATTAGTCCATTTTTTTGTCTAAGGGGTGCATGGCCCAAATTTTCAATTGCGTTTTGTTTTATATTGAAATTCTTATCAGCAAACCGTGTAGACTCTGATCAGACGCCGCAGTATGCGGCGTCTGATCAGAGTCTACACTGTTTGACTACGTCCCATATATTGGATTGTGAGAGCAAATGGGTTAATTTGTATTTTAAACAGTAAATAGACGTAAAATTGTGCAAACGAAACTGCCAAGCATACTGACTCTTAATATATTTTAGTGTTCCTGTTTGTGTTATTATTATTGCTTTGTTGTTTTCGGACGGTATAACTTGTTTTAACTGTTTTGTTGTCAACGGCAAAACTATGCAAATACGTGGAATCCAGAAAATATACAACGCGTATATATTAGTTTATTAACCTTTGTCGTTCAATCCCAACCTGACTGACATATAGATATACGGAAAACTTTCTTTAACCCATATTAGACTCCCAGTAAATACTATTCCCCCGTAGTTAACATTGAGATAATCCACTGTTGGCATATTAGTGAGGTACAGTAAAACATCTCTATAACGGCCACTAGCTTGTGTTAATTAGTTGGTATTTAGGGCAAGTGGTTGCTTAAAGCAAGGTGAAAGTAAAACAGAACGCTCCAATTCGAGCGCCCACCTGCCTTTAACACAAACTATGTGATGTAATTTAGTGGCCGTTATAGAGAGGTTTTACTGTACAATGATTGTGACACAGTAACTTAAACTATTTAGTTTTGTTTCAGCACATCCATCGTATTGCTAGAGCAAGTTAATGAAACTTAATTCATATTGGTGTGCGTTTTGCGGAACGGAATTTACATCGAAAGTTATTTCTGAAACGAATGACATTTTATGATCTTAATCGATTCTAATCTGATTCTCGGATGTTTGCAAATACCAATTAATTACTTCATCACTTTTCATGATAAAGGCTACTCCCTACGGTTAGAATTAACACGAAGCAAACAGGAATAACGTGTATGCTAGACCCAGTTATGATTACCCCTTTACTCCATAACTACACCTTTCTATGCCTTTGAATACAACGTAGACCCATATCAGACGACTCCTACAGGGATAGTCTGATCAGGACCTACTCTGTTTCTTATGAAATGATATTATTCTACAATTTCTTTCATGCCCAACATTGCCTGTGTCTATGTGATATTATAAAAATAATCTAATTAATATTTCTTATATGAATGTTAACGGATTTAAGGACAAAACGGTTTTGAATTTGAGTTAATAGTCGTTTCCAAAACTGGCATATATGGATTTGTTTGGACCGTTCAGGACCACTTTAAATATCCACACGTATGTATGCCACAATATAATTATGTTTCATATGTCATGGTCATACGTTAAAGTCGACATCAAGCACTTAGTTACAAAGTTAGTGATGTACATCTTCCACGAACTTCTATGTTTGGTCGGTGTTATATTTTACTGACAATGTACGCTTCCAGTTGGAGCTGAGTTTAAGATTACAATGAGATTTTAAAAAGTGGTATGTAGAGGATTTTACATGAGTGCTCATTAGAAATTGATTTTTTAAAACGAGTTTACTATAATAATATGACACGCGTTTTAGCGAGTGTCGTATTCGTTATAGTTTAGTCGTTTGATAGAAACAATTTGTAATGATCTCTCGTGTAAGATTCTTTTATCACATAATTCTTACAAATTGTAATAGAAAGTGACGCCGACTATTGCTAACGGCTGTTTCGGCTATTTATAAAAACAACATTGTTATACAGCACAAGAACGTAGACGGAATCTGTCAAGCAGCACTACGATTGGCTAACGATTTAATGACGCCATGCATTGGTTCCGCGTATTATATGAACTAATTCATGTATGTAGTTTACGGCACTCTGTTTCGGCACTCCCACGCCGCGAATTAAGTGATAAATGATATTGGTTCAGAAGAGTTTGGCAGGAATCACAGAACATTAAACTCCCTATACACCAGACATTCAAATACATGTAAGTACAAATGCCGGATGAAAGTCGTGTAGAAAGCCCCCAAAGGAGCTTTATTTTTATATTCAGTCTGCATTAAGCAGCCACTTGCATAAACTATCTAAATTCTTCTTTACTACAATTCCAGTTTAGAAGGGGTTTTATGTATTATCATTAAAGCCGACATGTGTAATATTAGAAAAGCCGGATTGCCACTTATTGCTTCCTCTGCGACTCTTTATTAAAATTTCTCCATTCCATGGGATGGATTGACCAATTACCACTTGAGTAATTTATTTTGGAGTTGTAAAATCGATTATTTCATTTTATCAGCTGTGGGATAATTTCAGTATGTGCTGCTGTAACATTGCGTGACACACCAGTTTCCTTTTCTGCGAGACGTCAGTTACTGGATGATGTCCCTGTATGCAATATTTATCCATTTTGCTCATTAATTCACAAGGATTCATGACTTCGTGAATATTTATTTATCCAACTTTTTACAATGGTGCATGAACACAGTATTTCATTGAAACGATTCTAACATGATCCTATATCAGATAGATAAGAATGATCAGTATGTTGCAAGTGTACGTCGCACGACCTGAAAATAGATACGTCTCCTTCTGAACCACTGATAGATTTTAGCCAATTTTCCCTACTGACGCATTGTGGTGCCTTTGTAAAAGTCATTTGCTGCATAATTCTAAATTGTTTCTTTTTTTCTATTTAATGATCCTTTTCGCTAGAGTTCGAGTCTTAAATTGTCTAGGAGAGAATGGGTTAAATGCATTTTGAAAGGAATGTTGACCCATTAACTCCATGCTGTGTATTGTGGGTGCTTTATGGTGCCACACTGGAAATATCACAGCTGGATATCAATAGTCAATTATCAAGTCTCCCAATGTACTGCAGAATTATTGATAAAATATCTGCAGGTAAATGAAATTTGTGTTGTTTATCTTTGATTTCTTTACATAATGTTATGTGTGTTTCTGCAGTTAATTTATGTGATTGAAAAAGTATTTAGTATCATTATGATCATTATTTTAATATTTTTATTATGCGAGTCATATAATATGGTCTTTATTACTGGCATCTAGTTCAAACTTAGGTGTTCGATAAAGACTTTTCTCCATGCTATTAATTGTATTTATTTGAATTTGATTTTGAAAACAATGATTTAATTTAAATCAAAATTATCGTCAATTAATAATTAAATCTTCTCACTTTCATTTGTTAAAAAAATTAATGACCCATTTAATTGACTGTTTATCAGATATTCACGCCTAGAGCTAAAATTACTTCTAAACACCTATTAACCTTTTCCCTGTTTGCTTTGACAAAAACTGATATGGGTCTACTTTGCTGAGGCATAAAAACACATTATATTTCAATAAAGAGAAATTTTAGGTTTGATAAAAACTGTAAAATCAAATCTATATCGCGTCAAAAGCAAACAGAGCAGACCCTGATCAGACAGCTTCTATAGGAGTTGTCTGATCTTGGTCTACTCTTATTTTTAATGCGCAAAAACACATTATTTCTTTAAAGAGAAGTTTTTGCTTTGACAAAACTGTAGAATCAGATCTATATCGTGTCAAAAGCAAACAGACAAGACCCTGATCAGACGGCTTCTATAGAAGCCGTCTGATCTGGGTCTACTCTGTTTGCTAATGCGTAAAACAGGTTTATATGAGGGAAAGGGTTAAACTATTTTTAAAATATATTTTTATTGATCATTTCACAAAAAACTGGCATTATGTACTGCCTAGCACTTTATTTGCCTATCTACCTGGATCAAGGTATAATTTTATTTCAGATGGTCATTGCCCCTGACTGGACACTGCAAGAGCACTCCGGGGAATCAAGCATCAGCACACCTTGACACTGTGTATATAGGGGGGTCACTTATATAAGGAGTTTTGAAATGCCTTTAACGAAAACCCGAATAAACGGTTCATCAAAATATATAATGGTCCAAAGTCTCTTCATACTCGGGTCACGTGAGTTGAAACAGATTTAAACAGTAAAACAGTAATACAACTTTTAACTCTTTACTCCATGAATATTCATGTTAGGCATGACGGTATCATTCATATACATTAGATTTCTATGAAAACGCATGATCACAGGACGTTTTGGTCATGTTAAAATTTGAAGAATCTGATCTGATCTTATAAACAAATATGAACCGTCTGACATGGGTCTTCTCTGTTTGTTAATGCATTAAACTAACCCCAGTATAATACAATAGTTTATTTTTAGCATAAGATGAACGCATTTGTAATAACCTTAGAAAACGGTTTGGATCCAGATGTATCCCTTGAATATTGTCATTTCTCACTAGTTTTCTAATCTTATATGTGCCAGATTCAAATCTAATGTCTCACTAGTATCCTAATCCCATGTCTCACTGGTATCCTAATTTATATCTCACTGGTATTCAGATCGTGTGCGAAGGGTTGAGGGGTTCAACGTTGACATCGCTAATCACCGTAGAGGGAGATCAATCTGCTGTTGATGTCCAATGTGATTGGACGACGGTTTCAAAATGTCCCTGTGTATGTGTACAGTAAAACCTCTCTAAACCGGAATTCTAGTAGAGAAGAATTTAGATTAGGCAGGTGACAGCTTGATGTAGGGTGAAAGCCACGCAGAAAGCTCATGGAGGAGCGTTGTGCATGACTTTCATCCTGCATTAAGCTGCCACCTGTCTCCAAGACCGATATTTATACTTAATTAAACGCCCGGTTTAGAGATGTTTTGCTCTAATTGAAAGTTTAGTTCTTTATCATACAATAGAACTACACAGATGTATTTCAATCAGAATAATTGAATTTTATGATTGCCAACCAAACAGACAATTGGGCTTAATGTGCATTTAAATACTAATACATGCAACGTTTTATAAAGTTATGCTATCAGCAATAGAACGATTGAGAATGGATAATGGAGTTGCAGTACGTATAATAACAATGTGATGCTTAAATAATGATTTATTATTTTTTCATTCACAATACAATTGTAAATATAGAGTGTTTGTTGTTGTACCGTTCCTATAGATTTTCCTCATTTATCTAACAAGTCGTGCTTGCACACTTGAAGACACCCAATTCAGCATAGGTTTGGAATTTGTGCTTGAACCCTTTTCCGCATTGGCAAACAGGCGCCTCATCAGAATCCAAGCACAACACCAACAACACTTGTTCACGCATTTGAAAACAAACTACTGTTTGTAAATGCAAGTCAGGTGGCGCTCCTGTTTAATGTTTAACAGTGATGTATCTCTTATGCGATCACTTTCAGTATTTACAAAGGAGTATGTAAACGCAATTGTCTGCCTAATACAGGATAAACATAAAGTTTCTATGGAATATGTCTGAATAACGTTTTTCCCGCATTAAACTACTACCTGTTTTACAAATCCAGAGTTATACTTGTTTCACTGTATCATGATATATATAAGAAATAGTACAGCCCACTGAGGGCCTTATTGCATTATAGTGACCTACCAGTCAGCCCGAAAATAGTTTAAGGCCCGAAGCCGAAGTATCAATTTATTCAAGCTGAATAATAATCATTATTTTACACAGAATTTATTTTCGAAAAATGCATTGTTTAAATACATTTCTTGGATTGAAATGTGCAAAACCCAGTAGATCTATCTTTTCAATCTAGAGCGTGGTCGGGTAGCTAACTCATCACTGGAGTTGGTGGTCATAGCAGTGATGATGTTAGATTTATAGTTTTGAAACCGATGTTCAATGCATGTAGAATTGAAAGACAGATCCATCAAACTGATTGGATATGGAGAACTTACAGACCATTTGGCAGTACTTAACATCAAGGAGGATAATGCGCTAATGCATGCATGATGTCGTTGCGCTAATGACGTCATTTGATGACGTCATGACATCTGTAAAAACTCCACGACGCTGGATCAACATTATTTTCTGTGTGGCTGAATGCAGGGCCCTTAGTGATCGAAATATTAGATCATGCTATTCAAGTATTTATGTATTAATTAATATATAATTTAGAATGACGTAATACATCAACGTGCGTTTCCGTATGCGCGGAAATTACCGAGCACCGGAAATTACCGAGCGCAGCGGTCCATATATATTGTCCCAGTGGGCACACTTGCAATTTAGGGATCGGTACGTTTAACATAAGTAAAGAAGGAGCGTATGCGGATAGGTAGAGTCATATGTATATGTATTTATATGTCTCTGGGATAAGGTATACTTCTATTTATACAATTCATTTACCGGTATGTGCGTTTCCGTGTGCGCGGAAACTACCGGAACTTACCGAGCGTAGCGGGCACTATAATGTTCCAGCGGGCACTATCGTAATTTAGTGACCGGTACAGTTTACATAAGTAAAGAAGGAGCGTATTTGAATAAGGTATACTATAGACTGATAGATGCTTTATTGAAACAACCTTAATCGTTTCTGTTTATGCAAACATCAACGTCACATGGTTATAGAAAAATGAAATTTGAAAACTATCCAGTAGATGATACTGCAATAACAGTCTTTATTCATGTGAAGCGCTTTTGTACATATCCTGTGTGAAAAGAGCTATACAAATGTGATATAATGATAATAATAGTAATAGAATACTACTACTACTACTACTATATACTACTAATAATGATAATTTCAATAATAATAATATGATTACTCTTAATTAGTTTGGAGGTTAGCATTGCCAAAACGTAAATGAATGTTTAACACAGTGCAAGACTAAACTGCCATTGATTTTATTTCAAATGCCTCATGCAAAAACTTTACTCCAAGTCTTTGTAACAAAGAACATTGTATTGACTCCATCAGTAAGGTAAATAAACACTAGGGTTTTGATAAAAAAACGTTTAGAATATACATTTTAGTACATGCACTTCTCGTAAGTTGTGTCCGCCCATCGTTGCACGATGAGTTCATGACTTCCTTCTATATGCAGTTGATTGCGATATAATTTCAACTCCGTGCATTTCTACTGGTACATGTGTGCCTGCGTGCATGCGTATTTGGCATACATGTTCCAGAAATTTGAAGTATTCATACTTACCATCTACACTACTGATAAAATTGTGTTTACTCAAATTTATCATTTTCTTCATTTTAAGTTCATTTGGGATATACGTATTGTAGGATTAATTAAGTCGCATTAATACCGAAGGTAGTCAAGACATGCATGAGTTTGCTAATCCATGTACAAATCTGTGTTCTCATGTTTTATTTCACAGTGACGTCTAACGGATTCCACGTGTCAACATTAGCAGATCAGGAAGTGGAGAACTGCCAATAATTGACAGATGCGGAGCCACGTGTCTGTCATTAAGGTCATTAACCATTATTACGCTACTTGCAACTTCGTTGGAATTAAGGTTCGCAAATATCTTGGGTCCATATGAGACACTTAGTAACGCGGCGTCTCATCAAGATCCAGGATGTTTGACACCCACTAAAAGTGTGACCATTAGGTTGTGCCACGGACATGCTACGGAGAGGCAGACAGACCAACCGATCAACAGACTGACTCCTATTTACCCCCTCTCAAACATTGTTTGCGGGGGTATAATAAATATGTCTGAAGCGGACCAAGAAGTCTAATAATTCTGGATAATTAACGGAAAGGGTAGTTTAACGTGTAAGAAATAATGACACCATGAATAATAATTAGCTTGAGTTTTTATAATAACATAATGTACATGTACACTGGATGTTTTGATATTGGCAGAACCTGTACAGTCATGTCTGTAATAATTGCACACGCAAACAGGGCAGAACCTGGTCAGACGGCTCCTACGGGTGCCATCTTATCTCCTGGGTCTACTCTGTTTGCAAAGGCGTGAACATTCATTTTTACATGAAAGGAACGAGTTAATGCAGAACGAAATATATTATAAAACATGTACCCTGCATTAAATAACCGTTTGTTTACACACATGACCACTTGTTGATTTGTCTGTATAACCCATTCCCGCATATTGATGCCATCTGACGCCTCTAAAAAGAGTCATGTTTTGAAATTATTGTGATAAATACGAGTAGAGCATTTGTTCCTCAGGAGCAAATATTCTATTCATCACAATGGTTTAAAAACTACTCAATTTATATTTGTTTTTCAAACCCCTAGTAAATGCACATCCTCGGTAGAAGTTGGGTCTTAAAATAGCCTATGGAGAAATGGGTTAAAGGTGTTCTGCTGCACATGACTCTTACCCAATTTGAAAATTAATGTCCGTTATAATTTGGATCTGCTGTAGTTTGACTAAATCTGATTGGATCAAATACTGACCAGGTGTCAGACAGCTCGATTCCTGATGAGACACTGTGTTACTCGGCGCCACACATGAATCGACACTCTTTGCAAGTCTGATCGCGGATAAGGGTTTATGCCTATGTCCAACGTTAGATACACTTATAAAATGAGATGCGAGGTGTTATCAGGAGGTCTTACCTACATTAACCTACTACCCGACTTACGGACCCATAATTAGACATATTTTAAATGGCCGCGTAAGGGGAGGTCCCTACATTCGACCCGTTTCAAAAATACATCAGTTATACAAAGCTCACTTGTTTTTATACTGAAAAGTAGTATATCGCGACAATCTATCTAATAAACGTTGAAAATGAAAACAAACACCCATGTGTTTGATATTGACGATCCCGGTGTTATTCCCCGATGTTTCAGTTTTATTCGGGTTGGATTTTAGTTTCGTATCTGCGCTATTTGAACCTCTCCGACAACTTTCGAGAAAAGCTATTACATAAACAGTTGAGGGACCGGTTGATCATCGGCAAAACGCAGAAAATTTGAACTGAAAAGGCCGATAATACTTTGTTGTAGAACAAAATTATAAGTATTGATGAAATCGGTTTATTTTCTATCACAGGGAAATTGTTCGATATAAGTTCAAATTGACAATCTTCATAATAATGATTTAGCATAACAAATACCAAGTTTTATGATATAGAGGATCTTACATGAGTGTTCATTACACATTGTTTTTATGAAACGAGTTTACAATAATAATATGACACGAGCTTTAGCGAGTGTCATATTCATTATAGTAAACGAGTTTCATAAAAACAATGCTTAATGAGAACGAATGTAAGATTCTTTTTATCACATAATCCTTAACTCTTTCGCTGCCAATGCCGGATCTATGATCTATGCAAACAGTATGGATCCAGACCAGACGCCGAGTAATTCGGCGCCTCGTCAGGATCCAAACTGTTTGTTACTGTTACTATGTTTTTGAAACAAAAATGAAGAAAATAAAAAAATGAAATTTTGTAACAGACGACAAAGTTAGCAGACGACAGAGTTTGGCAGCGAAAGGGTTAAAATGCCATAGAAAATAAAACAGACTAGCTGACGGCTGTTTCTGCCATTGCTTTACAAACAGCGTAGTAATACAACGGATGACCCGCATGGAGTGCTATGATTGGTTAACGCTTTTTAAATGAGCGCTACGATTGGCTAACTTTGCATAAAAAATGCACTAGTGCAATTCTGCGAAATACGGCACTCTGGTACGGCACTCCCACATGGTAGATTATGTGATAAATTGAAAATATGCGTTCATTGTAGCGACTTCCTCTTTGAAACAAATTATACTGTAAACTTATGTATTTTAAAACAGGGTGGTGGATATTTGTTCCGATTAAAGTGGTGCTCAGTAAACTGTAGGTTACAACTGAATATTGCATGATATTTATAGCGAATCAATATTTAACCCTTTGACTGCCAAGCGCGTCTTAGTTTGCATTTGAAAATAACTTGAACCTGGATAAGACGCATAGAGACGCACTGCTTGTCACTCGATGAATACCTTCTCTAAGGTTTTGACCAATCGAATAGAAGTAAATGAAGAAACACGTCAGAGTTTGAACAAACACCTTATATTCTCCATGTTAAGTGCTAAAGTAATTATTCGGTATCATATAAAAATGTTTTAGTTTTTTACCTGCTCTCCCTCTGTGACACAAATGTATTAGCTGCTGGGGCATGCTGTTAAACTACTGCAAACATATTGATCAGTGGGGTCCTGATATTTGGTGTATCATCTGGGCCGAAGCTGCTTGCAAGTAATGTGCGCGTTACATAATAATATGATTACATGTTTTATATATTACTTCTAATTCGTAGTAATATTTTACTATTTGTACTTGTAATAGAATCAAACTTAAATTCGTACGTACAAAACAGTCCAACAACTTCCACTAAAATATATGGCCAACGTTTTTAGTAAAGGTCATTGCTTAATAGAGTACGCAAATTATACAGAAAGCTCCTATGATCACACTGTAATAACAGTAACCCGTTTTTGCAGACACGTTATCCACGTTGTCTATTATCGCAACGAAGACCACTTTAAAGAATGCAAATACTTCTGTTCGTATACATAATTTGTAAAACGGTAAACATAAATCTCTAAAATGCTTTCAAAACCCTATGCAAGAATATATGCCTGGAGACATTTCCACGATCATGGATAAACATTTGTTGCCCTTAAAAACAATTGACAAATAATTAAAAGTAATTGAAAGTAGTCTATGCTGAGAGCCGTACTGAGACTTTCCGCAGAATGTTCACCCATTAATGCGCAGTAGTCCCTTAAAATGGACAAACCGTGTAGACCAAATCAAAGGTCTCCTAAATCCACCTATGTCAATGGCTTATTACAACAAATATTGTACTTGCTATGGCCTACCTCCATATTAAAACTGTATGAGTTCCAAAGTAAGATATGGGTGGGGTTTCCTTCCATAATATGGGAATAGATGGGTTTTACCTCTTTTGAGAGTTTGTTGTACAATTATAGCTATTGAACTCATATTTTGCAAATTAGATGTATCACCATGTAATAAAGCATAATGTGCAAAAGTAAGATTATTTGAATTTGTCGATGTTTTCTAATGACTCTCATTTTGATAAATGCAAAACCTGTAATAGTGGAATGTAAATTCCCTGCAATATTTGCCTTTATATTCTCATTTAAAACACAAAACCCTTGATATTTGATGTTAAATTTAGATGTTCACATAAAACTGCTTTAAATCTAGCTTAGCCCTGTATTGCGGCTTTACAGAGTTGACTCGGGTCAGGCGATTCCAGTTACAGCCGTAAGGTAAGGTCTTCTCTCTTTGTGGAATTGTATAAATCCGATACTACAGTTTCTGTCATTGTCAAAGTTTCCTGTGACCATGTGCCATTTTAAAACAAAACAATCTAATTGATATTCATGAAGTCATTGTCCCTTTCATATTATTTCATGTGTTAACATTTAGCATAACGCGGGCGAAGTTGTAATATCTACAGCTACTATGGACCTGGCTTAAATATCGTGTAACTCGGCATCCGCCTGGTCCCAAATGTCCTGCCATTCTAGTATTGAAGCTAATTGGATGAACTGTATACTATGAACAACGGAGCCGACTTGTTTACATGCACTACTTTCCAAAGCATGTTAAAGGTTCATCAATCTTGCAGTAGTGGTGAACATACTGATAATTATTTACGCCATGATGTTTGCAGTATACAGTACAACCTCTCTATAACAGCCACTAAAATGTGCTAATTAGTTGGTATTTAGGGCAGGTGGTTGCTTAAAGCAAGGTGATAGTAAAACAGAACGCTCCTATAGGAGCGTTCTGATTTACTTTCACCTTGCTTTAAGCAGCTACCTGCCATAGGAGCGTTCTGTTTTACTTTCACCTTGCTTTAAGCAGCCACCTGCCTCTAACACTAAATACTTGTTGTAATTTAGTGGCCGTTATAGAGAGGTTTTACTGTATAGTGAAACTGTTTATGACATAGAACACATGTATTTCCAGTGACAATACAGTAAGTATCTTCTGAACCGGAAATTCACCAAAGAGGAATTGAGGATTATATAGTTGCCTAATGCAAGGTCAGTGTCGGCGAATGGCGTAGAACCTTCTAATTTTGTCGACACTTGGAATAAATGAACTTGCTAAATAAAGCCGGCTCCTGTCTGCCGGAACAGTCTTGAGGATATTTTCCACCGTGTTTCGTCAAACATTGAGCCTACCTGGAACCACACTACCGCCGTCCGCAATGTTAATGATACACACAGTAAGGTCGGATTGTCGAACGCTGAATGACCAATTTACTCTTCTCTTAACGCACGATAAGTTTGTGCCTCTTAAGTTCGTCTGAAATATGTCGCCTTTTTCAAGAACGATAGTTACAGCATCAAGCCGTTCTGATCCTACAGGATAGTTACAGCATGAAGCCGTTCTGATCATACAGGATAGTTACAGCATCAAGCCGTTCTGATCCTACAGGAGTTGAAGTAAGCTGCTACCTGCGTCTACGTCCAAGAATCAAACCTCTTGTTGGTATTCGCATCACAGGTGTCCTTCGCATGCTATATCCCAACAACAACAAAAACAATTTCATTACAAATACATTATTTAGTCACATAAGTTTCATATCAAAAGATAGTTTTCTAACCTAACCATTTTTTTTCTTTATTTCGCGAACACCCCTGCCCTATATAATAAGTAAAAGGTATTCAACTCGAGTGGAAATATTCACATAGACTCGTTGTAAAAGCGTGTTAATATTCTGAGAAAAAAAAGATGACTGCTCATCAAGAGTGATAGTTTATTTGATAAATGAGATACGGTTTATGGAAATCGGTGCTCAAATAAGCCTTCAAGGACGATCGCAGTGAATGAACCCATCAATTTTTGAGAAGAATTCCGCCGGAGTTGAATACCTTTTATTTATTATAGAGCAGGAGTGTTCGCATTTATTTTGTAAAACTATCTTTTGGTATGTTTTAGATACTAATGACATGTGATTAAAATCTAATGTATTTGTGATGGAGTTGTTGTTGCTGTTGAGACATACATGTAGCATGCGAAGGGCACCTGTGGTTCGCATTAGAAGGGGTATTAACCATTTACTCCATAAACACGTCATTTTACGCCTTTGCAAACAGAGTAGACCCATATCAGACGGCACCTATAAGAACCGTCTGATCAGGGTTAGCTCTGTATTCATATGATATAATATAGATAAGATTTCACAGTTTCTGTCATGGCCAATTTTCTCAATCAATATTCACAATGTCATTCTTTCTTACACGAATATTCATGGATAAAAAGGTTTATGTATATACAAAAGAAACTGGTCATCAAAGAGGTCTAATTATGGGTATGTTAGGCAGGTGGTACCTTAAAATTTAGACCAGACACCCCTTAGATAAAAGATAGACTAATCCAATTCATAAGCATTGAAGAATCCACTGGGAGCAAATAAGTTAATGTAGATCTAAAATAATACAGAAAGCTCATACTGGAGCTGTCTGCATTACTTTTACCCTGTATTAAGCAACCACCATATACACTATATTCAATAGCTGAATGATCGCTTAGGACAGGTTCTATCGTATTGGCTACAAATATGTTGGTTCTTCGGTGAATCAAATACAATGTACTCCGTTAGCCATGTAGTGCCAAATACATATGGGTCCATGCTTATAAAACTTTTAGTTGAGTCTGAGTACGTTCTCAAGCTTTTGATTGGTCAGATTTGAGCCTCTGGCTCAAATCTGACCAATCAAAAGTTTGAGAACTCAAATCTGACCAATCAAAAGCTTGAGAATGAAACTCAGACTCAACTAAAAGCTTTATAAGCATGGACCCTGATCTGCTTAACATATTGTCTGTTTCAGGTTCGATTTCGTCACGAACATATTATCATTGCCAATCAGTTTGCATACTCGGCCTCTCATCTGGATCCAGACCGTGTGCAAACAGTATTACGCAGAGCTACAGATAAAGGTGCATACCCAAATACTAAAATCGTCATTTCTCCACAAACCCTACACTGTGATTACTCTTTAGAATCGTCTGTTCGAGACGATTCTAACGAGTGGTCACAGTAAAGGGTTTGGCGGAGAAATAAAGACTTTATTCTTGAGAATGTTTTAATCTACGGATCGTATCTGGAGCTCTGTCATGAATTCGCCTATGATGGTGAAATATCTAAACCATACAATAAAGAGGACGTATTTCAACACTGGTTGTACAGGAACGCATTTATCATAGAATGTGCAATTTGCTAACACAGCTGTCGAATGGTTCATTTTGCTTTGTGAATTTGAGATGTTTTATTGTTTGCTCAAATTATTTCATTCCACAATTCGGGAAATAAATGTCGACATAATATTTCAGCAAAAGTTCAATGTAGTAATAAATAATCTTTTAGCATCAGATGTGAACACTAATATTAAAGTTTTGATTTCTAAGGGACACTGTTTGATTACGTTTGCAAACTTTTCGGATCCAGATGAGACTCACCATGATCGAAACTGTTGTGATTTTTTTAACCGTTGGGCTGCTGAAACAAACATTTTGTCTACTCCAATTGTTTCTACAGTAAAAAACCCCTCTAATGCGACCACTAAATGAATAAACATGCATGTGTTTATAAGCAGGTGGTTGTTTAATGCATGACAAAAGTAATGCAGAAAGCTCCTATATTCTGCATTACTTTTGTCCTGCATTAAGCTACCACCTGCGTCTAGCACCCATACTTATACCACTTTTAGGTGGTCGCTATAGCAGGGTTTTACTGTACTACTGTATGTACTTTCTTTCGATTCGTTATCTCCTTCCATGTTGAATATTCATGTAAGAAATACTGACTAACATGGATATTTATAAGCTGAATGTTTATAATGGTACATCTACACATGCTCGTGTGGTATTGGTAGAAACTGTAAAGTCAAATCTAATATTATGCCATACGCTTACAGACAAGATCCGGTTTACAGTTTGCTAACGCGTCAAAATGCGTTTTACGAGGGAAACGGTTAAAACATTCGAACAGCTCGGGTGATCTTCAAACAGCTTGAAATAGCTCAGCGTCTCATATTTATCCAGTTTGTTTGGAAATGAGACTCAGATCGACGATAGCAGGAACAGACTAAAGGAGTGGGATTTCCACATTAACACTCTGATATACCTCATCAACATTCCAAATAGATTAGATTCAAATCCAATTCATAGTCAAGCGAACATTTTATGAATAAAGCTGTGTGTCTGTAAAGGCAAGTGTTTGTTTAATACAATACGAAAGTAAAGCATTAAGCACCTACAGCAGCTTTCTGCATATATTCTGCCCTACATTAAGCTAGGTACCATCCGTCTATAACAGACATAATTAAACCTCGTTTTGGTGGTCGCTTAAAAGGGGATTAACTGTTTGTTTGTCATAATACTCATTAACTGAATAGGTTTTTTGAGAAAATGACAATTCCTGGTATTGCGTTTGTAGATATGAAGTGCTGTTGTAGTCCCAATTAACCATGTATTAACAAGGCAATTCTCGTGCTCACGCGCTGCTGTTGGCACGTTTTAATTATACATTTGCGGGGCCTAACTTAAACAACTAGTCGCAATTATGTGATCAACCAACTGCGTCGCTTTGTGTACTGTGCAGGGTTCGAACTTCTTTCTCCACTGGCAAATTCAATCGTTTCCTTGCTATAACGTACCTATATTTTAGATTTTCAACAAGGTGTAGATAAGACGCTCGACTAATATGTGTACGGATATGTCTGTAAAGTAACAAAGATGTGCTCCAGTGTGCCTTTCTGTTTGATATACGAGGGGTGTTCCAAAAATAATGTCACTTGCATCGGTGCTCATATAGCGGAAGTGCTTTTGTTCATTTTAATTTGCTCTGCCCTTCAAAATACTCTCCGCCAGCCAGAATACACCTTTTTAGCCGGTCAATCCATTTTTGGAAGCATTTTTCATACTCTTCAATGGGGACACCCATCAGACACTGATAAACAGCAGATCCAAGGGCATTTCTCGAATTGTATCTCCTTCCAGATAAATGATATTTAAGTTTTGGAAAGAGAAAATAGTCGCAGGGGGACAAGTCTGGCGAATACGGAGGGTGCGGAAGGACGGTAACCTTCTCTGATTCCAACAGGTCAGTCACAATACGTGCCTTGTGAGCGGGTGCATTATCATGCAAAAGTCGGACATACTTAAGTCCTGTTTTGGGGCGGCTACTTTTGTAGTAGTTCTTCAATTTTCTCAGAACAACGTTTTTATAGAACTTATAGAACCTGTGACCGTTCTGCCTTTTGGCACCGGGATTTGAATAGCTGGACCCTTATTAGTGAAATAAATAGCATACAAAACCTTCTTTACCGTTCGTATTCGTTTTGCAATACTTGGGCGTCTGGCATTTTTAGTGGCCCATATTCGGTTGGAAACCTTCCGCTTTGGTTCAAAATAATACACCCAGGTCTCATCACCAGTGACTATATTATCAAAAGCCTTTTTACTATATTTTGGGTACATTTTGAGAAGTTTTTTTGCCATTGTTACACGCGTCTTCTTTTGCTCATCCGTTAACAAATGGGGTATCCATCTTGCATTTATCTTTCTAACTTTTAGGTGTTTCTTCAAAATTGCATGAACTCTTGCTAACGACAAGTTTGTCATTCGAGCCAATTGTCTTACGGTGAATCGATCATCAGTTTTGAGGATATTTCGGAATTTGTCTATGTTACCTTTGGTCGTAGTTGTTGCAGGACGACCTGGGCGAGCAGCATCTTTCAGTTGCTGCTGCCCAGCACTAAATTTAGCTACCCACCTACAAACAGTCCTGTGGGACATTTGGCCCTCCCCATAAATGTCACACACCTAGCGGTGAATATCTATAGCCTTTATGCCGAGTAATGACCTACCTTTTATATAGGCCCTAATTTCAAGAACATTTTCAGCTCGTTTTCCTGTCATTTTGTGTATAGTCTAACGAATAGGCTATGAAACGATGTACACTGTACCGAGGCAAGTGAACGTGTGGACGAGATATTTACCTGTGTCACGAGCCAGTGATCACTCAATCGACACGAGGTGGTTTTGTGCATGAATTGCACGATTTCCGCGAAATAAAGCACAGATGACATTATTTATGGAACACCCCTCGTATACATGTATCTCAGAGGCGTTTACTAAATACTGGTATAAAAGCGATTGTATTAATTGATTCCGGATATAGCCAAACTTCTGCAAATCC
Source organism: Azorinus chamasolen (assembly GCA_963576725.1). NCBI lineage: Eukaryota > Metazoa > Mollusca > Bivalvia > Cardiida > Solecurtidae > Azorinus > Azorinus chamasolen. The sequence goes on along the minus strand of OY755236.1, from coordinate 99,672,912 downwards.
ACGGTTTTGTAAAATATTTTTCACTTTCGATGACCAATTTGTAACCCTGTTATCATTTGAAATTTCCATTATTTGTTTATCTACAATGGTTCTTATTATACAGTTATTCTGCTTACATCCATACATTTTTAACCAGTATTTGCAGATGACACAGTTTTGTTCTCGTGATCTACAGTGTTCGGTAAATAATTTAAAAACGTATTGTAAAATATGGAAGATTCAGTGGAAGATAAAGCATCATTACCGTCACAGCTGTACGCACGGACGCTACAGTTACACCCCTTGAATCAATTGAAGGGGTGTATTTCTAATACAGTATATCGTCTATACTGATTACAGTTGTTGGACATTTAAAGACTGGTGATAGCATAACCCATTCCCTCCTACTGCCGCATTTTGGCGCCACTATAAAAGTCACCATTAGGATGAATAGAGCATTTGCTCCATAGGAACAAAGGCTCTATTTATCATAATGGTTTAAAAACTACACAATACTATACACTTTTCCTTTCTCTCGTAAATGCTCCTTTTTGGTAGATTTATTCAAATAGATTAGGAGAGAATATATTAATGCAGCGTAAAGCCTTTTACGCTTTTGACGCCTCTGTAAAAGTAATCTTATGAAACCATTGTGATACCTAGAGCATTTGCCCCTATAGGAGCAACTCATGCTACAAATGCTCTCTGTATCACAATGGTTTAAAAGCTATTTATCACAATGGTTTCAAACTAATAGTTCTAGATATTTCCAGGGGAGCATGCCCTCGGACCTCTATAGCCACGGTACGTACATTACATTTGAATTCAGATATACCGTGTCGGTGTTTCTCTACTCTCAAGCCAGACTAACCTATACTGTTTTAGCTAGATTTTAGAGCCCTATTTACACTAGCTAATGGACCTGGAAAGCTTAACCTAATACATAATCGATTTCCAGTTAGTATCAGACTATATGCTCACAGGCGGGTCATTTCCTTAAATCTAATTGTTAACCCTTAGTCAGCCGCTATCTTTCATATTTACAACGCTAAAAGCTACTGCATGTATATCACACACACACACACTACATGTATTTAACACTCGGTCAAGGTCGAGCGAATTGGAAGAAGTCAGAAAGGTTATAGCAGATCTGAATTAGCCTTCGCATGCAGTCATGTGCAAACAGTGTAGACCCAGATCAGAGGGCCATAGAAAAGCCAGTGATCAGGGTATGCACAGTATGTCATGCAGATTACTCTAGCAAATTCAAGTATTTTATACCTTGCGGATTGTATAAGCAATAATGGGCAATTCCGCTCTGACATTTCAGAGCTGAAAGGGGTGGTGAAGATATTACAGCCGCACAGCAGGGTAATACCGTATTGCTTACTCACACGATGGCTTGTATGCTAGCTATGCGTGAGCTACTTAGCAAACCGTCGCTGAAAGGAAATCAATTTTAGTGCAGTAGCCGCTATAATATTTTATTAGCCGGTAATAGCTGTCGGTTCTTTACGTTCGCTGACGTGGGGCATTTAGCTTTATGGCAAAATCATAAACTTGCTGCATCAACAGGAAGGCATCTAAGACTTCTAATGGAATCAGGCGGACACTGCTGTCTGCAATTAGCGCCATTTCAAGTCATAATATGGCAAAGCTGCAGCTGATGAACAGAGCAATTGCAGCAAAGACTCTAGGTCTAGTCTAGGTACAGGTAAGAAGAAGTCATTTGCCGCTCTAAATACAGGGCAGAATATACCTTGCCCTTTCTGGTTTGACGGTAACCCTTCCCTGAGGTCAAATATTGCTCTAAATATAGGTATATAATGTGCTTATAACTATTACTAATTAAACAAGATGCATTATTTATTTCACAAATTATACAAACGTGTAGATTCATGGTTATACAGTAAAACCTCTCCAAACCGGAATTTCATTACGAACAAAATCAGACAAGTGGCTTCATAATGCAGAACAAAGGGCGCACAGAAATTTCTCTCCTGAAGGAACCTTCTGCATGACGTTGACCCTGCATTAAACTGCCACCTATCTTACAGATGGGTATTGATACTAATTTGAACATCATGTCCTTTTTAGATAGGTTTCATTGTATATATTTAAAGTGATAATCTCTATGATAAATACATATTTTCAATAACACCATAAAACTCGATATTTATTAAGTTAAATCACTGCTATGAATATTTAAACCTGGACGTATATGGAATGCCCCCTGTGATACAAATTACAAAATATACAACATAATAGTATCGGTCTATGTCGGATAGTTACGAAACTAAACCGCTAGCCGAATAAATACTAATACATCGCGAGTTACATCGGGTCTTCGGAATAATATGAACGTTATGTCTTCTTGAGCCTTAAAAATAGAAACCGAGACGACGGAACTCGAATTTGACCAGAGAGCCTCCGGGAGAATATTATCATGTCTGTTTAAATTAACATATCGACTCTGGATTCAAACTATCTTATTTTTAAAATTCAACCACGTTTTCCCCTCTTGTAATGTAAGTATCGAAACTATTTTCCTCTGCGGTAGCTTATTATTTACGTCTCTAGAATGGAAATGAAAAGGGAGGTCCGTTGAACGACACCCGCATTTTCAATCCAAATTATTTCAATATTCGTATGTTTTATGAGTCTATGAAAAAGATATAACTAAATTGACTGGATAAATAGAATAATAGTTTAGTGCCGTAGATGGGACGCCTTTATCCGACTCGGAGAGAAAACAGTTGAGGCTCGGCAAGCCTCGCCTCAACGTTTTCTCCCCTCGTCGGATAAAGCGTCCCATCTACGGCACTAACCTATTATTCTCTATATCTTTTTTAATGAATTAACAAAGACACTCGCCCTTAAAAGTTATTTATAGACTGCCAATTGTCTTAGTTTTCAATCCCTTATGAACGAGAATGAAGTAAACATTGTATTTAAACTCAGAAAATCCATTGCCGTTGTGCTTAAAGGCATTTCGAAAGGAATATTGACCCATTAACCCCATGCTGTGTATTTTGGGAGTTGACTGTCAGGGATCTGATACACGAATTGATAAGGCGGGCTACCATCACAGAGGATCAATGTATAATTGCATAACTTTATCTATTATGGCTATGGACCCTGACTGGACACTGCAGGAGCACAGCTGGATACTGTGTATATAAGGCGGGGGGGGGGGGGGGTCACTTATATAAGGAGCTTTGAGTGCCTTTAAACACCTGTCCCCCCCGGGCAAATACGGCTACTCCACACCGTTATAATTGTTATTAGGCACTATTACAGTGCTCATTATATCTTTTATATTTCATTTTCTTGTTGTTGTTTTTTTTTTTTTTTTTTGTTGTATGGTATTTACCTACTCACACAACCTTGTCCTACTATTTTGCAACATTAGCCCATTTTGCAAGCACTTCAACATAATTATCAAATCGACCAGGCAAAAACAAAAACGAACCGGAAACACGTACGCATTGTATTTCAACTTTAAAAGCTCAGTACCTGTACGTGGGACAGACAGTGTGGACCCGAGCGTTTGGGCTGTTTTAGGAGCCCTTTGTTTTGGTCTACACTGCTTACCTATAGTGTTTGGCCAAAATGGGTGAGTTATGTATATTTTCTATATGTGCCTCTCATCACATCTGTTTGTGCGGAGTGAAACATAAATTGTCTAAACCGTCTAAGTAGGCTATAAAAGAATAATATCCAAATGTTGGTAATAACAGTGTTTCATTATTTGTAGTTTTCCATAAATGTTAACTTACATTTTTAATTAATGTTTTTGTTAAGGTTTTTAATTCCCTATTCAGATTAATAAATTCTCATTATTGTGACCAACATATATGTTGTCATTATTTCTTACATTAATATTAAATATATTACATCAATGAAGCATTCGCTTAAAACAGATTTTACTGTAAACTTAAGGCTGGATTTCAATGTGGCTGGATTTCAATGTGATCTGAAAAGAACTGTTTATCATATCTAATATGATGAAAGAAAGAGCACACTCCTGAGTCCTCATGCTTGAAATCATCTATTGTTAAGTCGGAATGATAGCCGTTTCTCGAGATATTGCCACACGTAAGCTTTCCTTTGAAACAAGAAGACATGCATTTTAACACTTTCAGTGTCAAACAAAAGATAAGCGTCTATACATATTGACTTGAATTGCAATTTGGGAGAATGTGCATTTATGTGTATTACTTTACAAATAGTGTAGACAGATACAGGTTCGTTCGATGAAGCAACCCCGTGCTGAACAGAAAATGGTCTTTCTAAGCCCTGATTTGTTTCTTATTTTACAGTAGAAACATTTGCGAAACTATTGACCGAGAGTGTCAGACAGCTTGTATCCTGATGTGGCACCGAGTGGATAGGCGTCTCATCTGGATCTAAGCTAGTAGCAAATGAGTGTTAGGTCGATCACACCTATCATGATAAGGGTTGAAAGGGGTTTGTACTATTTGATACATACATATATGTACACGCCAGAAACCAAACTATTTGATCAGGATGCAATATCATAACTACCATCTACACTCAAGCTTTGTATGTTTAGATGTTTGGAAAGAAGCACATCGAGGACTGTTGCAGACAGAACTATGTGCTTAAGACAGTTATATTAGTTTCGTTTGTCTTAATTGAGAATGTTCAAACAATGAAGGTTGTTCTCTTGCTCTGGATTTTTAATATTTCAGTAAATAATCAATTAACTCTGAACAATTGATTTATTACCTGGGTATTTCGGCTTTATCGCAAAGCCCTCGTCAACACACTGAGATGTGGAGAGTGGGCGTCACATGACTCTGAGTCGTCACGTGACGCAATAAAACAGCGGCGACCATCACTCAACCGAGACGATAAATTGGAACTGCGAGCAGTGTATGTGTATGTAGTGACTATTTATACACTACAAATTTCATTCGATAGCATATATCTCAGAGAAAATTATATCAATAAAACATTGATAATTTGCCCTGTAATATATCCCTACACCTCACCGACACTAATTCCTTACCAATTCCATATTACGCCTTTACAAATGATTACTGTAGCTTTATTCTGCTCATATTTACCCGCATAGTTTGACGGGCCCTTGGGATGTTAAATGGCTTGAGTCTAGATAGTACACAATTACACACTACTTCCGTTCCTGTTCTGGATTCAATCTATTTAATTGTTTCTACCATGATCCGTGAGTGATAAGGACTTATAAGTTAATATTGCCAGGTATCAACAATAGTTTTATGCGTTTGTGATATTTGACCTACAACTTTAATTTTTCGAATCGTCTGTGCTTTAGAACAGTATGGATCTTTGTTTTACATAGGGTTATTCGATATATAATCAGGAGTCTAATTTTGTGACATAAATATTGTACTGAGAAAAGTTTGTTAACTTTTCTTAACTGTCACAGTGACAGTTGACAAGATAAATCACAAGACCAATTGCTCTGCAAGCTGAATGTCACGGGATTTTCTTAAATATGCCAACTGTATTATTTTAAAATAGTTTCTTAATTGTTTTGTCAGCACTAACCGAAGCGTTTTTCTTTCACCCATAAAGGTGCAGTGTGGGGCCGGATCGGACCCGCGGTTTTCAGAGCCTGAACTGGCCCCAAAGGAGGAAGTCCCTACAATAAACGCATATTTTCAATAATATTATAAAACTTGGTATTCCAATTCAAAAGTTTATTGTGTTTATGGCCTTTAAAACGATGCATATATTAAGTGTTCATATGCTAATTGCAAGTCGTGCATTCCGAACTATAGTTATAAATGTCAGCTACGTTCAGTCGTGCAAGTGGCTAACAGCATATATATGATAACGATGTACAGTAAAACCTCTCTATAACGGCCACTGAATTGTGTTAATTAGATGGTATTTAGGACAGGTCGCTTCTTAATGCAAATTGAAAATAAATTAGAACGTTCCTATAGGAGCGTTCTGTTTTACTTTCACCTTGGTTTAAGCAGCCACGTGCCTTTAATACAAAATACTTGATGTAATTTAGTGACCGCTATAGAGAGGTTTTCGCGTATATGCTAAACTACAGTGCATGTACAATACCCCGAACATTATCATAGTACACCCAGTAAGATCGTATGCATATTCTGGCGTATATATCATGTGACGTATACAAAGAAAAACTGTTATGCCAATCCCCTAACATTTGTACTAAACAACTACGTATATGTTGCTATGATACACTCATATGATATGTGATGATGCATCAATATATAAACAAATTGCATTTAAGTTAACATACAGTAAACATAGCGACCACATACAAGGATGTTTACTCATACATGTTCATGAATTGCTTTCTTTCTGCAAAAGCACTATAAATATACACAGCAATATTTCTAATCACATCTGGACTTTCGCATGACAGAAGATTATAGAATTTCTGTATATTTGGATATTCATAGTAACACTTTGGAATGTACAAAGACCGTAGCTTTGCAAAGAATGGTCACACGATTACAAAGTGATATTCATCTTTTATACAACATTCACAGTATATACAATATACTTATGTATTCCCTATCAATATCAAAATACCGGCCTGTTTCAATTTCGAGACAGTGCGAGGAACTTCTAAAGTTTGCAACAAATTGTCTGCACTTGTTATTATCAACAGAGGTGCGTATATTTCAACAGAGTAATGGGGTTTGAAGTTATAATAATGAGTTTTCTATTTTCCATACATCTTGCCTTCCAGTTTTGTATAGATTGATCTTTCATTCTTAACATATATTGTGAAATAAATTCGCTCGAGTCTAAAACTTGTTGTGACTCCCGAATATATCAATAACCATTTAAAAATAAATTAGTTCTTACTGGTGTTGTTCGAAAAGTTTCGGGACAAGTGCTGTAATTTTTTTATTTGTCAATATATTTCTATGACATTTTCAAAAATGATAGCGACAACTGTATGCTATTGATTTATTGCCATAATTAAACGTACATGTAGGTACAAGTAACACACGATATATTGTCACCATAGCAACGTCGTCATTTCCGGTTGTTACGGTATAATCAAGTCAGTTTTTGAATGGACATAATTATGTATTTAAACTTTTCGAACAACCTTCGTACCTCCGTAACCCAGTTCTTGTATCCAATTCCATCATATTATAGCAGAGTTTGACATATATAGTGTTTGGTAGATTTAACAAACGTATCCAAGATTTAATACATCTTTTGCACTAAATAGTTGAATGGGATATCGTCCAAGATCTCCAAGTATTGCATCATTACAAGCTTTATTGTTAACATTTAAAAATCGTTTGCATGCATTAACATTGACATTTTCAATTTGTTTCATACTTGTCATTCCCCAAAGTTCTGATCTATATAACATAACTGGAGCTATTTTAGAATAAACATTTTTGAAGTAAGATTCATATGGCAGTGGAGACAATGGAAAAAGGTTTGAATAAACATAATTAAAAAACTTCATACATAGGAAGTTTACCAACATAGAAGATACCAACATATGTGAACCCATTTACAACGTCTAAATGCTTATCTGAATAATACCAAACTTCACCTTTGGCTAACCGAATACCCCTTTTAAATACCAATATCTTTGATTTGTTTATATTTACTACAAGTTTGCTGTCTTTGCAAAACGTATGCAGGAAGTTTTGTTGTCGTTGTAGACCAACAACAGTATCTGATACCAAAGATATGTCATCTGCGAATAAAAGCGGGAATATTTCAACTGTATCTGGAAACAACTGTATACCACGAACAGTCTTGTCACAGAAATATGAATATAGTTCATTAATAAAAAGTGAGAAAAGGACTGGACTTAAGTTACACCCTTGACGTAACCAAATTGGACAAGAAAATACTTTAGAATATCCTTTCGTAGCCCTATCACAAGCTTTAACAGATGTATGTATATGGAATGTATAGCTCTATGCAATGACCTTTTATACCATGTTTATGCCAGACATCATACAAAATAGACCTGTCTTTTCTGAAATTCAATAAATGCTACATATACAGGTTTTGGCTTCCTACACAAAGTTTTACTAACAATTGATTGAAGTATAAAAGCGTTATTTATAGTACCATAACCTGTCCTGAAACCAACCTGTGTTTCTGTGATCCTACTACACATATCTATATAAAATGTCAATCTTGATGTAATTATTGATATATATATATATAGTTTACTTAACACGTGAATAAAAGATATACCCCTGTAATTATTCGGGTCATTTACATTACCCGTTTTGTGAAGAGGTATAATATCAATCTTAGTACACTGTTCAGGAAACTCCGGTATTTGTTATGCTCAATCATTATTATGAAGGTTGCCAATTTGAACTTATATCGAAACATGTCCCTGTGATACAAATAAACCGATTTCATAAATACTTTTAATTTATGTTCTACACCACAATATTATCGACCTTTTCCGTTAAATTCTTCCGCGTTTTGCCGATGATTACCCGACACCCCCCCCCCCTCCATCGTTTACGTAATAGCTTTTCTCGGAAGTCGTTGCAGAAACGCGAATTGAGCGAACAGTTACGAAACTAAAACCCAACCTGAATAAAACTGAAACATCGGGGAGTAAAATAGGGATCGGCAATTTCAAACACATGGATGTTTTGTCATTATAAACGGTAATTGGGTGGGATTTCTTGCGATATACTACTTTTCAGCATATACGCAAGTGAGTTTTGTTTTATATTTTAAGCGTTTTTGAAATGCGTCAAATGTAGAGATTTCCCCTTTAATTGTAAACATAATCCTCGTTACCCGAGTTTCATAGTATTTGTTTGGTACAGAGGAGCGCTTTCGCACTTTTTAGTTTTATTGTTGTTTTGTTTAACCTTTTGGTATTTTTATGAGATTATTTTAATCGATGGCCTCATGGAATATTAGTCTTCAGACTAACTAAGTTACGCTTGTTAAATAAAGTTATTCATTTTTTATAATAAAACCAAACTGTGCCATTGGTCATCTAATTTAGACTTCATGAATTCTAATGAACCGCACCTACACGAAGCCCCTTTCATACAAAGGAAGATTCCCAGATAAGAAGTCTAAATTAAAACATTTTCTGTGTACATATTACCACTAAATGATATTAAATGACATGCTTCTAATCAACATTATAAACAATCGTCGTTTTTCATCGAAAGCTATATTAATATCTGAATTAAATTGGATAAAGAAATTGCAAACAACGTTTCCTTTAGGCTTAAATGATAATATTTCTTTAGGCTTAAATGATAATATTTACCAGACTGGAAATATTTCAAAAGATCCTGATATAGATACGTTTTTACTTGTTTTTCTATAAGGAAACGCAAATCTCGATCACATGGCGTTCGTAAAAATGGAAATATTAAACGAAATTCTCGTATGAAGATGACTATTCGTGATCTACATACCTTACCTCTAACTTCTGATAAACATGCCATGTTTCCTAGACTTTCCTCAATATCAATATATTCATTAAAAGAAACTGACAAGCAAGCCGATAAAATCAATGTTTAGATTAGATCATCTCATAGGAACGGCTAGTTTGATACAAAGCTTTACTCTACATGTTCTCAGACCGCACATTGACACATTATCTGAACACCAAAAATTATTCTTGAAAATTACCTTTATAAATAAAGATATTGATTTTATTGACCTCCAAATTATATTTAGAGACAAAACTGTAATTAACACTATTCCTAAATACTTTAACAAGAGTACCAGTGGGCACAATATACACCCGTCGAGGTCTTCTTCAATTCTAAGTCCAATTGTGCGACCAAGTTTCAAGGCTTTATCGCAAAGGGTTGTAAATAGGCGCGCTTTAACAAAATAAAACAACTTAACAAACATTTCTAAATTAAAAAGGGTCATAATTCTGTCTAAATGCTTGACAGAGTTACTTACTCCTGTCTACAGATGAAGCGTCTAATGGTGAACAGGTGTTCCAAGTTTCAAAGCTTTATCTCAAAGGGTTATGTAAATAAGTGGACTTTAACGAAAACCATAACCACAATTCTGTCAAAATGCTTGACAGAGTTGTGTACTTTTGCATACAGGTGGAGGTTGTGATGGTGAACAAGTGTTCCAAGTTTCAAAGTTTTATCGCAAACCTTGGATACATGTACCGGGAAACACCCATGCTACTGTAGCATTTCCAGATAAACATTGTGTTGAATTTGAGAAGGATCCACCAAGCAGAAATTCAGTTAGAGATATTACAAACAGACATACATGCTAATATTTGTGATAAATGCAAGTTCTAAGTCCAATTAAGTGGCATTGGCCTTGAATATACGTACCGGGACTGGGCATGCTACTGTAACATGTCCAGATAAACATTGCGGTTAAATTTGGGAAGGATCCATCAAGCGGAACTTGAGTTAGAGATGTAACAGACAGACGGACAGACAAACAGACGGAAAGACAGACAGACAGACGGACGGTCAGACAGCGCCATTCCATAATACGTCCCGTTTTTTCAAACGGGCGTATACAAATACAGAACCACCTATTACTTGCTACAAATATAACAAACTCGCCAGAAATACAATCTTCAACTATAATAAAATGTCTGCCGACCTTAATATTAATTATAATATTCCTGATAATTGAGATTGCGCCACCTCTAAATTTTGCTATTCTCCGTGCTCACTGGTTATTTCGAGATAATTAAAGATAAACGTCTACGATCTCTCTTCTGAATAAAGGTCCCAAATATAAAATACCATCCTTGATAGATTTTAACTCTTGTCGAGGTCAGATTGCTGAGGCTTTACAAAATGTTGTGTCGAAGAGAACATGTTGAGTCTAATGCTCTTCCGAATTGGAAAAAAACTTTGTTGATATAATTGACAAACGCATTTCATTTTATAGCTCTAATGAACACCTTCTATTTAAACCTAGAATTACTTTTACATATCTTAAAAAGTGTTTAAAGGACTTCCATTAAAAATACGTTTTTTTTTCCTGGTGATAAGGCATCGAATAATGTGATTATTATTTGACGATTACATTATATCGATGTCTTGAAGCAGGAAATTATTAATACCAAGTCACAAATTTCAATTACTGCTAACGAAAAGACCATCCTTTCATACCATGTCAACAAGAGTGGGCACAATATACGCCCGTCGAGGTTTTGTTCAACATAAACTGGGGTTAACGTATTTGCTAAATTCAAATTCTAAGTCCAATTTTGCGACCAAGTTTAAAGGTTGTAAATAGGCATACTTTAACAAAAAACCTTAACCAAAAATTCTAAATTAAAAAGTGCCATAATTGTGTCTAAATGCTTGAGATGAAGATGAAGCTTGTGATGGTGAACAAATGTTTCAAGTTTAAAAGCTTTATCTGAAAGGATTATGTAAATAAGTGGACTTTAACCAAAACCTTAACCAAAATTTCTAAGTTAAAAGGGGGCATAATTCTGTCAAAATGTTGGACAGAGTTATGTACTCTTGCCTACAGGTAAAGCTTGTGATGGTGAACAAGTGTTCCAAGTTTAAAAGCTTTATCTGAAAGGGTTATGTAAATAAATGGACTTTAACAAAGTCTTAACCAAAAATTCCAAGTTAAAAAGGGGCATAATTCAGTCAAAATGTTTGACAGAGTTATTTACTCTTGCCCACGGGTGAAGGTTGTGACGTTGAACAAGTGTTCCAAGTTTCAAAGCTTTATCACAAAGTGTTATGTAAATAAGTGGACTTGTTCAACATAAATTGAGGTTAACATGTTTGCTTAACGCAAATGCTAAACGCAAATTCTAAGTCAAATTAAGCGACCTTAACCTTAGATAAATGAGCCGGGACTTGGCAGGCTACTGTAGAATGTCTAGATAAACATTTTGGTTAAATTTGGGAAGGATCCACCAAGCGGAACTTGAGTTAGAGATGTTACAGACAGACAGACCGGTTAACATTTTTGCTAAACGCAAATTCTAAGTCCAATTGTGTGACCTTGACCTTGGATAAACAAATCGGGACTTGGCAGGCTACTGTAGCTTGTCTAGATAAACATTGTGGCTAAATTTGAGAAGGATCCACCAAGCGGAACTTGAGTTAGAGATGTTACAGACGGACAGACGGACAGACAACCAGACAACCAGACGGACAGACAGCGCCATTCCATAATACGTCCCGTTTTTTCAAACGGGCGTATAAAAAGTGTGAACAACTTGGAACTGACATTACAATTACACAACATAAATTTCCTACAATGTATTGGTTACCAAAAGTACATACAATCCATATAAAGCGCGTTTCATTGCAAATTCTAGGTCTTGTACACCTAATAAATTGTCTATACTTTTGACTTCTTGTTTAACGGTGAATAAAAGGTTTCTTGCATCCACTGTAGGCACATAGGATTTGTCTACTTTGTACACAACCCGTCCTCGTGATTTAGTTAAAGATAAACTTACTAATTTAATCCAGAAAGCATATGTCGGAGAAAGAACTATACCTTGCATGTAATGCTGAAAAAGCTTTCTTTACTGACGAGCAAATGAAATATTACACCAATCGGACTTGTTCAGAAGTTTGTGAATCACTAACCTTTCTTCTGGATAACTTATTTGTACGAGTACGTTATTGGAATGCTATATACCGCCAGGTGATTGGTACTCCTATGGATACAAATTGTGGACCACTAGTCGCCGATTTGGTTTTGTACTGCTATGAGAGATATTTGATGTTACGTTAAAATCCACAGTCACAGGATGTTGTTATAAAAGCATTCAATGAAACTTCTCGATATTTGGATGATAACTTAGATAACCCTTTCTTTTATGCTCTGATGCCTACAATTTACCCAAATGAACTCAAATTGAATAAAGCTAACCCTTCCGAAACTTGTGCAGCTTTTCTTGATCTAGACCTTAAAATTGACAATGGAATGATTTCTTCTAAAACATATGAAAATAGAGATGATTTTGATTTTAATAATGTAAATTGATGTTCCGATGCCCAATCATCCGGGGTTTGCTAGAGCATGTTCGTCTGTTGACGATTTTAACAATCGAAATCTCATTTTAACTGAAAAGCTGCTTAAGCAAGGATATAGATACCATAAACTAAGAACAACTTTCTCTATTTTTTTATTATCGAAATCTCTCATTTATTGACAAGTACATATAGTCTCAAGGCGCTCCTGCGACACTGTATTTGACATCCTGAATTTTATGGTGATGCGATTTACAAACTTCGTAAGATTATTCGACATTCCCGTTTTCTCACTTTGTTCATCGAATATGTTAAAAAATCAATTAAAAAGGGACATGATCCTATAGTACTACAACATACTGCATGCCTGGTTGTCAACTCTTTTACAGTTGCCAATTGACAGGTACGCCGACAAGAAAGGTTTAGTACTCTTTGAAAGCGACCTCTTAAACCTTGAAACGGAAGGAGGACGTTGGAGATCTGTACTATTTCGTTTGTGTCGTACGCTTTATTACTTTTCTAAAGTTACTCTGTTTGCAGCTCAATCATTGAGTACACTAGCGATAGGTGGATGCAGTTTTTTCTCTTAAATGTTTTTGTTTTACATGCAATGTGCCACTGTATTTGCAATCGAGGTGTTTGTAGATTAGTCAGAGAGGGATACGCTAGAGTTGGGATGGAACAGGTGTCACTGACCGTTCCAGGGCGATACTTCCATCTTTCTTGTGTTGCTGTTCGGCGGCTGTTTGTTCTGTATATGGTGTTTCCTGCATGACTCATATTTTTACTTTGAAGTTTAAACAACTTAATGAATTGAAAGAGTCATATCAAGCCAAGAAATCAAAGATAGCTGTCAAGATTTTCACATATATGAAAAATTAAACATAATAAAAAAGGGCCATCAATATTTGTACAGTTAATGTGATCTATACACAATGTTTTCAGGTTCAATTCAAGCACATATATACAATTTCATGTTCAAATTACAGGGACTTATATTTAATGTTGTCAAATTAATAAAACTAATCCAATAAGTATGAGATTGGACGCCTTTGAGCCGGTTTAACCCCCAGTGAATTTTGTCAATGACCGCTCAAAGGCGGTACTTCCATCTTCCCCTAGTGTATGTCTGTTTTTCTTTGTGCGTCTCTTTATGTTTTTTATAGTTATGTACATGTGCTGTTTCCTTGTGTTGCTGTTCGAGCGGTTGTTTGTACTGTAGGTGGTGTTTCCTGCATGACTCATTTTTGTACTTTTATATACAAAATGTTTGTGTAGATCATTCCATAATTATAATATAAGTATGGCCAGTTGGAGAGCCAAGATGACTGCTAAGATGGTCGCCAGAGTGAAACTATGCAGCAAGACTGCTCTCCTGTTACATGTATAAATCTATTTTCTCATTATGAATAAAGTTAAGTACCGTTCAGTCCGAATGACCGCTCATCCGACTGTACATTTATCCCCCTGGTCATTGAGTCATTGGCCTACAATATTGAGCACTGCTAACATATGGCGCTATCATGCAGCCGCAGTACCGGAGAGTGACCCTCACATGTGCCCATTTTAACTCCTGGGTGGAGAGGAGATGCGGATGGGAGACACAGAAAAGCGTCTCTGAAATTTCCGAGATGGACCTTGATTTGAACCACGGACCTCCGGACTGATAGTCAAGCGTGTTACCACAAGACCACCGCACACCACCGCATGAATACAGCTTGCATTATCGTCTTATTCAAGGTCAACTGCAATGTGGAAATGAAAACCAATTGGCAAGTTAAAAATAATTGAATCAGATTCTCAAGAAAGTGCTACCGATCAAGGTTATAATAATAAAATGTATATAAGTGTTTGTATTTTATCTAAACCTACATCTGAAACTAAATCATATACAACAGAGTCTAGCTAAAGCGACTACACGATAATTTAACGTAGGAGGCGATGGAATATGCTGGTGTATCAATTTTGACCAGCTTAATTGATACAGAAATCTCCTATAGTTAGCTGTTTTAACAATCCGGAATTACACTTGTGTTGAGTGGTAGTATTAGTTACGCTTTACTGTACTGACAAACAATGTTGCGACCGAAGAAATGCATAACTAAACCCTGTCGTCAAAATAAAAATGTCAACCTAATTATGTATAGATTTATTCATCCACTTATCAGAAATGTCAAAAAACACAGACAATACCAAAACACCAAAACAGTTTTGAATAAGGAATGTTTCAGACGATTGTTAAACACATTGCTTCAAGGTAAAATAATATTGATTGACAACAATTACAATTTCAAATATTCTGAAAATGGGTGATCCCTCAAAAGCAAAAGTAGAAATGCAAAAAGAGAAAATTGCAGACTCGGTTTTATTGAGTCTGTTCATGAGTAGTAATTAAAAGTGCAACACTACTCACGCCCCCTAGCACCGGCTTAAGCAGTATTAAATTTTCAAAACTAATAACATGAAAACTAATGATCCCGAAGGACCAGACAATATAACAACACTGAGAATGAAGTACGGGGCGACTTTTTACGACCGCCACACAAGCACTTAACACCTGCTGTTGTGAAGTACATATATTCTGAAAATGGGTGATCCCTCGAAAGCAAAAGTAGAAATTCAAAAAGAGAAAATTGCAGACTCGGTTTTATTGAGTCTGTTAATGAGTAGTAATTAAAAGTGCAACACTACTCACGCCCCCTAGCACGGCTTAAGCAATTTTCAAAACTAATAACATGAAAACTAATGATCCCGAAGGACCAGAAAATATAACAACACTGAGAATCAAACTTCTCTTGATAGTGTTCACAGTGTTGGGTTGTTTCTTAGTCGTAATGAGCAATTTAGGTTAAAGTGAATTTATTTCTTAAAGAATATCTCTCTTATAGTAGTTTTGGTATTTTACGGACTATGTGTAACTTATTAATATATAGAAGAATTTTAAACCTGTAGCACAAGAAACTGTTTGAACTAGTTCAAGCAATACAGACCATATGATGGGCACTGAGTTGGAGATTTGCATGTACTAGTGTTAGTCGAGAAAGTAAAACACCTTGACAACACTATGGTATAATGAAGTGTTAATTGGTGTGCATCAAGAAATAGCGTGATACAAATATTTCCTAACCTAGTACTGTTTAAAAAATGGCCAATAGCAAAATAAATCAAATAAAAGATATATAAGTTTGTAATGGTTAAAACTCAAATCACTCTAAACAGTGAAATTTGAAATGGAATGGTATAGGTACAAACATGTTGTAATATAAGTGAATCTATTAAAAAGATGTTATAGTGTTTGTTAGAACATACACGTGTGACAAAAAAATAATGCAGGGTGCAATATGCAGGATTTGACATGTTAAATGAAGTTTGGCACCAAGATATAATGAGTCACTTTAGCCTAAGAGCAGTACAGTAAAATCTGTCTTCAGCAGTCATTAAAAAGAGGCTGAATTATTGGCATGTAAACCAAGTGGTAGCTTAATGCAGGTCAAAATTATTGTCGAATATTCTTGGGAGCTTTTTGCATTACTTTTGCCCTTCAGTAAGCAACCACTTCATTGTTAAGAATCATATGTTCAATAAATGAATGGTCGCTTAAGACCGATTCTGCAGTAAGCGAATCACAACTTTATCAAACCACATAATGATTTCATTTAGAAGTATATATAGCTGTGTATACATGTAATGTTTCTTTAAACCGATTAGAATGTTGATAGTACCCTGAGAGGTGGATTATGTATATACATGTACGTGTTTATAAGATTACTGACAGTTTGACCCTGACACTTACAATTAATATAACATGGAAAGCAGGCTGCATATAGAAGGCTTGAAGAGTTTTATAGACAGATTGTGCGGTTTTTAAAAGGGTTTAGTTTAAACACGTACACCAATACTGTACACATAACAAGATTGCCTATTGTGTTGTTGTTTATTTCTCTGAATACCTTGTTAGCAATGGTTTTCAAAATTAATCAATGTAATTTGAACATATTTTGTTCATGAATTTGACCTTTTGGCTTTGAATTCGACCTTTAACTTGATCATGAACACAGCGCGGATAGGCCTTTAACGTAGGTTGTTTTGCTGTTTTCAACATTAGTTAAGATTAAAGTATATACTTAAAATTATATTTCAACTGGTGGGTATCATTTGGCGGGGGTCTTTGCATCTTATTGATTTACATTCATTTATGCTGGTTAGTTCATAAACTACAGACCCTGACAAACATTTTGGTATATTATTATGTTTAGAAACAGATTCCGTAAAATTGACAAGAGGTACTTGTACTTTCTGTTGATGTCTTTTCACCTTGACTGAATAACACATCTATACTGTTGAATGGTCTTTTGTATAGGTATTAGAATTTTCCATGTGTAAAAAATGATATATACGCAGGTTGTCATTTTGACGGCCATTGTGGCTGCCATCTTCGGTGATTTGGTTCAACCCCGATTTTGCTTATATACTAGTTGTTCCAGGTTTCATAGTAAGTTCGACCATGTGGACCATATAGGCAGGTGTGTTCTGACCACACATATATCTATAACATTTACTTTATTGTATATCAACCGATTACTTCCTATAGTGTCACTGTATTTGGAACTGTACTATCAATGGTGTGCTGTTGGTGTAAATATTTTATATAGCAAGAGGTAAATTGAAGAATGTGAGTTTTATGTGCAATTATTGAATTAACCCACTCCCACCTGAGCATTAACCCTTCTCTTGCTGAATTTTAAAACACATTTCTCTTTCTTTACCCATGGCCTGTTGTATAGTTACATCTATCTTCACTGCGTACAAGTATGCCGCTGTTCAATCACTGCTGTGGAGTGCACTGGTTGCACAATCAACTTGTAAATAGTGCAGACCCTGATGAGACAGCTCCTGCAGGAGATGTCTCATCTGGGTCTTCACTATTTACAGGTAGGTATATTGACGTGAATAGCAAGCGATGGGTTAATCAAGAGTTTGTGACCTTATGAATAGTCAGTGAGAGACCTTTATAATTATACATCGACAGAAATGTCTTCAAATTTGCAACAGAAGGAACTATAGAACCATTTGCAGTCAGAGCAGACCTTGGTCAGGCAGCTCTTATGTGTTTACCAAGACGTCTATGAGTGGGAATGAGTTAATATCACAATAGCGTAAGGTACACCACTGCTACACTCGCCTTCCATTAATGCAATGCATTGTTATCGCCCCTAGCTCAAATTCAGCAACTTTCCTGATATCCAACTGTGCACATGAAACCGCTTAAAACCACTTGACTGTACACCCGTATGTGATTATATTTCATCATCGACTTTTCGAAGGAGTGGGTGAAAGATTGAATTACTGAAATTATAGGCAAATGAGTAAGTGGGATAGTGTGCAAGTGAGTGAGTACCAGTGAGTGATCGATCAAATGAACGAACTATTTAGCGTGAGTTTATCGGTAAATCGCTGAATGAAGAAAGGACTGTAAATGGATTTGCGAATAAATGGGTGATAAATTGAGTACGCAAAGACGTGTGTAAGTGAGATGCAGAGTGAGAGACTGGCTTAGTAAATGAATGTGTGTGTTAGTGTGTGTACACTTGAATACGACGTATAGGGTAGGATACAAGTGAATCAGTGACTTGAGAGTATTCATAAATCTATCAGTTAAATAGGGCTGGTGTAAAGTGGTCAAAACAAATATAACCTTCAGCAATACGATCAACGTGTTACCCGCCAAAATCGTAGTCAACTCTGCGCGCAGATAAGAGTAACTGTTGCATTATTCGAAACATTTCGGTCCAGCAAATACATGTAGTTGTATAAACCTGTAATAGTTACTATTTACTGAACACGGGGTTGTTAAACCCTTATGATGGTAATCGTTACATGACAAACGCTCTCATTATCATTTTATTATAATAACCCACACACTTCTGAAATAAGGTGCAAATTTTATACTCCCTCTTGCAAGTCTTTAAACGGTGTGAAATACAACATACATGTATGCTTAGTATCAAATTTATGAATGATAACACCTTAAGGAATTAGATGATCACTTTTATGACATGACGACGTTTCATTAGAATCCAAACAGTTTTATTGTATTATACTCCAAAGCATCATAAATATAATATATAATTCACTCCTTCTTGCAAGTCTTTAAATGGTGTGAAATACAACGTAATTATGCTTAGTTTCAAATTAATAAATTTCAGCACCTCAAGAAATTCGATGATCACTTTTGCGACAGCACGGCGTTTCATTAGAATCCAAACAGATTTATACAGTTATTTATGTAACTGTATTTTAACCCTAATCTCTATTCTATATTTATTCCAAATTACAATGTCTATTGAATATTCATAGACAAAAAAAGCTATAATAAAATATAAAATGTGGGAACATTGTTAGAAACTAACGAAACTGATTAAAAAAATTGCATTGGCAAACAGAACAGACCCTGATCAAACAGCTAGTATAGTCGTCTGATCTGGGTCTACTCTGTTTTCAGATGCGCAAAAGGCGAATTACACCCAAATACGCACTCGCTGCCGTAGGCGAATCCGTGACGACCTTAGCAAACAGTTTGGATGCAATTGAGACGCCTCTCATCAGGATGCAAACTGCTTGACACTTATTTATGTCTTTAAACAGACGCTGAAGACAGCTGATTTAGGCGATACTCTTACAAGATGAAAGTCATTTGGCGGCGGTTGGGTAAAACAGATTTGATCCAGTATCCACTCTTAAGACCTCTCATACTGAATTTTACATACACCTTCACGTTTTACGAATATTTTTTCTGTCCAATAACTGCTTGGAAATGGTGAAGACCCTGAGGAGACACATTCTGCAAGAATTGTCTCATCTGGGTATTCTCTATTTACAGGTAGGTGTATTGACGTGAACAGCAGGAGAAGGGTTAATAACTCAGCTTTCAGCCGAATTCAAACGATTAGAAAAGTGATCGCCATGATGATGCTAGTTGTTAACCTGTTTTAAATTGGTACTTTCTTATATGCTATTTAGATGCACTCTAAAACGATTTAAGGACTCTTGTACATCTAGCACTTATTATTCAAACAATAAAACATCATTATGTTTGTCAATGTACCGCATCAGTTCTACCTAGCGACCTCAAATCTGAAAAAAGAGTGCCAACTACTTATTTTTTTAATGTTAATAACGTCATATCGTCGCCCGAGTGGAACGATGCTCCATCTACCATTTTCAGCTTTGGAGAAAACAGCTCGCAAAGTTTTAAATTTAACGGATCATGCATTAATCATTTCTAATTATTGACTCTTTCGGTGCCTGCATTGTCGTCTGCTGGGCATAGTTTCGTTTATTTTTAATGTAAGTGTGTGCACTTCTTCCATTTTCTTTATAAAACAGTAAACAGAGTGTCAAACAGTTTGGATCCAAACTGATTGCATGTGATATCATAAACCTGTCATTGTGGCACGGAAGGGGTTAATTAATATGTATGTTCGTACTGAAAAACAGTATTTGGAAATGTAAAAATATAAATATACATTTGTATTTTATGTCAGAGTTTTAATTTTTCGCAATATTTACTTTGGAGAAAGAGCATTTTTGTGAAAAAAGCTGAAAAGTTTTTTAAATGTGTAATGCTGTATTGGGAAATGGAACAAACTGACACAAGGCCATATAATATTATTCAATAGATATATGAACAGAAATTTATATGTCACCTTCGTAAGTCTTTGTTACAAAAAGCAAGAAGTTAAACAATTTCTTATAATACAAGCGGCGATAATTTGTAACTGCAAAATAGTAATATAAACTTAGCTACTGAAATAGAAGGTAATACATGTAGTGTCGGTCATTAAATTATATAATTATATAAATAAATGGAACAATTTGCACTATAGAGATATTAAAGCGGCAATGTAACAACCAAATCTGTCATAGAAATAATACCATATATGTGCTTTCAACAACTTTAGAAACAAAATATTGAATCTCTAAATGAAATAAATTACAGTTGTCTTAGTACGTATATTTATTAAAACTTGCATCTCAAATCTCACCTGATTTTTTACGTAAAATAATAACTTAACAATTGCAGAAGTAAAGTGACTAGTAGTGTGGACCTAGGATCAGACCCAACATTCATGGCGTTTGATCTGGATTCAAACTGCATGAACGCACTGCATTCAGCCATAACAAAAATGTGACGTGTATTTTGACATGATAATCTTTGACAAAGGCCCTTAGTGGTCGAAATATTAGATCAGAGCAGTTTAAGTATTTATGTTTTTTATTATTGTTAACGCATTTAAATGTAGTTCCATCACTTTCTTACATGTTTTGTTTTAATTGGCGATGGCCAGCAATGTGCTTGAGAAGGGATGGTCTAATTTACCGACACTATTTGAATGTCAGTGTAGGGAGATAAACAACTAGCTAAAAACTATTTTTTCCGCAGTCAAAGTGCAATTAGTGTTGAATCAAACACATATAAGAAGAAAATGGCTATGCGTTTATAAACACATTTCTGCATTAAGAGTTTTGGGCGGCCATTTTGTTTTCCGCCATTTTAGCTTAACCCTCGGGATACAACTTTGAATGCACTAAAGGATATTCAGCTTTAATAAAGTGTCTTCCATTGGTGGTTTGTACATTTGAACAGAACATTTTAGTGTTACGCCAAGATTTTTGATGTAGTGTATCCTTGTGTGGCTGGAAATAGTGTTCGTTAGCGACCATTTTGTTTTCAGCCATTTTGTACCTTAAATACGGAATATAAAGCGTGGCAAACGGCATATTCGGATTTTGCACATTCAAATTACGTAAAAACAACTGTTTGCTAACTTTTAACACGAAATGCCTAGTGGTGTCAGAATTTTCCGAATTCCGCCTAGCTAGTCTAGTCGGATTTCTAGAAATTGTGAAAAATGAAAGAGCAGTAGGCATTTCGTATTAAAAGTTGGCAAACAACTGTTTTTACATAATCTGGGTGTGCTGAATCCGAAAATGCTGTTTGCCAAGCTGTATCTTCCGTATTTAACTGGTGAAATGGTTTCCGATCAATAACTGCTCAATGGTTTGGCTTAGGATCTTAGGATCTTCAAACTTGCTGTGGTGATTAGTCATGACCACTAAATGACCCCTATTGGTTTTGAGGTCACTAGATCAAAGGACAGGGTCACCTTGACCTTAACTGGTGAAATGGTTTCCGATGAATTACTTCTCAATGGTTCGGCTTAGGATCTTCAAACTTGCTGCGGTTATTAGTCATGACCACTAGATAACTCCTATTGTTTTTAGGTCAAAGGTCAAGGTCGCCATAACCTTTACTGGTAAAATGGTTTCAGATCAATAACTGGTGAAGGATTTGGCTTAGGATCTTCAAACTTGCTGTGGTGATTAGTCGTGACCACTAGATGTCCACTATTGTATTTAGGTCACAAGGTAAAAGGTCAAGGTCACTATGACCTTACCTGTGTAATGGGTTCCGTAACTTCAATAACTGCTCAAGAGTTTGGCTTAGGATCTTTAAACTTGCTGTGATTATTAGTCATGACCACTAGATGACCCCTATTGTTTTTGAGGTCACTAGATCAAAGGTCAAGGTCACCATGACCTTAACTGGTGTAATGAATTCGGATCAATACCTGCTCAAGGCTTAGGATCTTCAAACTCGCTGTGGCGATTAGTCATGAACACTAGATGACCCCTATTGGTTTTAGGTCAATAGATCAAAGGTCAAAGCCACCATGACCGTAAGTGGTGAAATGGTTTCCGATCAATAATTGCTCAATGGTTTGACTTAGGATCTTCAAATTTGCTGCGGTTATTAGTCATGACCACTAGATAACTCCTATTGTTTATTAGGTCACTAGGGCAGAGGTCAAGGTCACCATGACCTTAGCTGTGAAATGGTTTCCGTTCAATAACTGTTCAAGGGTTAGGCTTAGGATCTTTAAGTTTGCAGTGATTATTAGTCATGACCACATGATGACTCCTATTGTTTTGTGAGGTCACTAGATCATGTGATCTGGGGGTATACATGTTTTACAATTATCTCTTGTTCTCGTTTAAATTGAAATAAACTAAGGAAAACGAAAGAGAAAGAACGTTAGAGTCGAATGGCGCGGAGGGACCAAACCCCGCTCCTATGGCCGGGTTTCCGCCGAACCTGATGACAAAACCAGCGAGTTAAAGGAAGCGCGCATTTCTAGTCTTGTCAAAGTTGTCCGGCAGCTGCAGAAAAATTCGAATATAAATTTAGAATATAAGTTATCCCTTTAACGCACCATGACACGCGTGACTTCGCGAATACTTTTTGGCAGCAGTTTGGATCTGGATGATACGTAGGGCAGCCCGATTTGACATTACGATTGTTCTTTTGTGTAGGAAGAGAAAAAAAATATATATACATATTTATTCAATGCGGCGGATGACCGTTCGCTCAAAGTACTAAGAATAAGTTCAGTAACATACAATTGCGTGGAATATGTAGCCTAAACAAAGTGGCTGGAGAAAACTATCCCTGAACTTGTCGAGTTATATGCTGACAAATATCGCCTGTTGCGTAGTCTATTCCGGGATTCGCGCTTCTATATTCGTAATTGAGTTAACCCTTTCCTTCATATTTATAAACGTCTTTTCACGCATCAGCAAACAGAGTAGACCCAGATCAGGGTCTGCTCTGTTTGCTAATATAATTTGATATATATGTTCCTGTAGTTTCTAAAATAACCACAATGTTTCATATTCCACATTTCATTATTTTATTATATTTGTTATTCAAGAATTAACTTAAGTAAAATCCGCAATGGGCGGATTCAAGCGTGAATATTTATCAGGTAAAGTGTTAAATCATTGCTAAATGAATGGTGCAAATGACTTAATGTCCAGATAAGCTGTGTAAATTTAAACATATTCAGGAATACCTCCTTTATCCTTCGAGACGATTCTAAAGAGTGGCCACAGTAGGGATCGGTGAAGAAATGACGATTTTAGTACTTGGGTACCTTTATCTGTAGCTCTGAAATTTATTATTGATGTGTAAGCCGAATGAATTAATCCTTTCCAATTTCGCCAATCGCAGAGAATGTTTTACAAGGTTTGCAATCATAACGACATCTGAGCTGTATACAAAAGAAGCGTAAAAATCTAATTTGCTGCAACTCATTAGAATCGCATCTCCGAAGCAATTCTAATGAATTGCAACAAGACATAATTTTACAGAGAAATAAGAGTTTTCAGTAGATCGGTACCTTGTCTATAGTCCATAAACACTTTTAGTTTACCTGCGTTATTTTAACCTTTTCCCTCATATTAACACCTTCGTTTCCGGTTCCGGTTCACTTCTGTGCAGTGCCGGTTGATTCGTATGTATTATACCTGTATATCCATTTTGTTACGCAATACATTCGGCGTCACAAATAATTTGGACCATGGTGAGACGTCGAATAACTCGCTGTCTCACTAAACGACATCCAAACTACTTGCAGCGTTCTAAAACGGCCATAGGAGATTTTGACTGGATTCGGTCCCGTTTCGGTTCTGTGGTCAATTTGATTAAGTTCAGTACTCGGCATCTGTATAAAATATGCCTACATCGGCACACCGTGAGTGTTTGTATTAAACGAACTCATGTAAAGTCACCAAGTTAATCTTCAAAAGAGGAGCAGTGTGATGCATTATCTAGCTATGAAAGTCTGCGCATGGGCAAACTCTCGTATGCTTCATTTTAAAGCTCCACAAAATGACTATTTTGTAGAACTAAAAAAGAGAGACTGGGTGTCAAACAGCTTTGAGCCGGGCGAGACGCCGAGTCACTCGGTGTGTCATCAGGATCCAAGCTGTTTGCATATGACATATTGGCAGGGTAAGGGTTAATATCCGATCGCTATGCAGTGCAGCAAACCCCCCGTATTTCGGTTTATATTTACATGTACTTGATTCCTGGAATTTTCCCATTTCTTTTCGTGTTCTTACAATAAATATACTTTTCAGGTTTGTTTGAGTCGGGTTTGATATCGATTCTACGTGTGTTACCGATGTGTCGCGATTGTTTGAGTTTGATGTTTTTGTCTACATTGTCTACGATCATCGTACGATTATTAATTTTGTGTATACTGATCGCGGCTTATCCGTACGGTGACTGAGCAGCGACCGTACGGAGATCGTGCGATCTCCGTGCGATCTCCGTGCACTCATCGTGCGGTCTCCGCTTGGATAAGGCAATCGTACGGAGCCCGTGCGGAGCCCATACGGACGGGAGACCAGCGGGGTTGTTAATGCAGGAAGTGTAAAATAAATATGTACCCATCACAAATCTCAAAGCGCCACACGGCCATCGTGCGGTCGCCGTGAGGTTGCCGCAGGACGACCGTGCGATGTCCGTACGATTTCATGAATATCACACGGACACCGAGCGGCAGCCTTGCGGTGATCTTGCGATAACCGTACGGTCGCCGAACGATTATTTTGGCTACATGTACACCGAAAATGCCCGTACGATGCCTGTAACCACGTGTTTACGGGCTGCGGGCTTGCGATGTTTGAAAACTTGTTTTTATGACAAATCGTGGAGGCTATGACGCCCGGGAATCCGTAAGAAAATCGTACGGCGACCGTATGGAGACCGTGCGGTTTTGACCTTACGACGAGTCTACGGGCCCCGTTAACTCATCGCTGGGCAAATGTAAACTAGGCATAAGTTGTAACAAGTTACTTTTTGGGTATTACTGATCTGTCTGTCACTGATGGTCTAATTCTTTTCACAGAACTACAAAACCATATAAAGGATACTAAACGATTCAAATAGTGGAACATGTACATTTGCAGATGGTAAACAAATTAATCTGTAACCTAGTTCTAGTGCATGAACACTTTGATAATGGTCTTCTTCTTCTCCTTTCCCCTTCCTCGTCAGTTACTTGACTCTTCACCCATTATGATAGTAATCCTTAAGTCTTACTGAATGGTGCAGTTGTAAAGCACTACCAGCATTGACAAAGGTTATACAATGGGGAGGACCTTTACTGGTGTTGTTAGAACTTGTGGTCTAACCCTATTACTTGATTTTGATAGTGGTATAATGTACATACGTATTGTGTTCAACTGTAACTAGTATGAGTAATAAAATATGTATAAGCTACGTGTGATTATAACTGTAGCGGGTTGCATGTTTGTTTATAAATGTAGCGGGTTGCATGTGTGTTAACTGTAGCGGGTTTCACGTGTTTTTAAATGTACATGTAGCGGGTTTCATGTGTGTTAATATAAAACTGTAGCGGGTTGCATGTGTGTTTATATATATAACTGTAGCAGGCTGCATGTGTGTTTGTAACTGTGTGGGTTGCATGTTTGTTTATATATAACTGTAGCGGGCTGCATGTGTGTTTGTAACTGTAGCGGGTTGCATGTGTGTTTATAGCTGTAGCGGGTTGTATGTGTGTTTGTAACTGTAACGGGATGCACGTGTGTTTATAGCTGTAGCGGGTTGTATGTGTGTTTGTAACTGTAACGGGATGCATGTGTGTTTATAGCTGTAGCGGGTTGTATGTGTGTTTGTAACTGTAGTGGGTTGCATATGTGTCTATAACTGTAGCGGGTTGCATGTGTGTTTATAACTGTAACGGTCTGCATGTGTTTGTAACTGTAGCGGGTTGCATGTGTGCTTGTAACTGTACCGGGTTGCACGTGTGTTTATATAATACTGTAGCGGGCGCGTTATAAACACAGCTGTGGGTTTATAACTGTAGCGGGTTGCATGTGTGTTTATATAAAATTGTAGCGGGATGCATGTGTGTTTATAACTGTAGTGGGTTGCATGTGTGTTTGTAACTGTAGCAGATTGCATGTGTGTTTGTAACGGTAGCGGGTTGCATGTGTGTTTCTAACTGTAAAGTGATGTATGTGTATTTATAACTGTAGCTGATTGCATGTGTGTTTGTAACTGTAGCGGGCCGCATGTGTGTTTATAACTTTAGCGGGTTGCATGTGTGTTTGTAAATGTAGTGGGTTGCATGTGTGTTTGTAAATGTAGCGAGTTGCATGTGTGTTTGTAAATGTAGTGGGTTGCATGTGTGTTTGTAAATGTAGTGGGTTGCATGTGTGTTTGTAAATGTAGCGGGTTGCATGTGTGTTACAGCTGTAGTGGGTCTCCGGGGTGCGCCAACATGGTCACGTGACAGATGTAGTGACTCTTACGGTTAAAAACACATTTTTATTTTTAAGAATTCTCAATATTTGAACCGCACGGCATGCTATTAAGGCTGTTTTATACTGTTTTATCGAATCATTTTACTATATCTGTTTTAGAAGTACGTGTAGTGACTTTCAGGTGTTATACACAATGTAGTGAGTTTCAGGTATGTGTGCGTACGTGCGTGCGTGCGTGCGTGCGAGCGAGCGTGCGTACGTGCGTGCGTGCGTGTGTGTGTGTGTGTGTGTGTGGGGGGCTTCTGTTTGCAGAAGTTGGGCGTAAGTGACGAACAGTTTTTTGTCCCTCAGTTTAGGTCCCACATTTTGTGGGGCCTAATCTGGTTCAAACTGTTTGAATAGTTCATAAATGAAAAACGTCAGTCAGCTTTCATCTTGGATAAAAAAGAAAGCCGTTTCAGATCGTGATCAGAGCATCCCTCTAAAATCCTAAGGATCTGGGTCTGCACCGTTCTTGCAAGTTCAAAAGAATGTGTTTACATGTATACTGCATATATAGGGTCTGTCCTTTTCATAGCCAAGCTATTATACTATAATGTATGTGGGAAATGTTGTCTGCTAATTTCATTGTTGGCTATATGCATCCGAAATAAGTTGTCATCGGTTTTTACTGGTCCTCCACTGTTTCAGTTATCGTATGCAGAAGTTTTTGTGCATCTGAGCTTTTGATTTAAAAATGTCGGCCCTAAATGACAACTAGTTTTGCTCCCCGGATCTGGTCCGACCTTTTGTGTGGCCTGATCTGGATTCAAGCTATTTACGTCAGTCAAAAATGCGGGACCCATCGCTAGCATGCGAGGAGTTAAGAATGAAATGATTGTCAGACAGTGTCAACCGTAGAGACCCGTAATATATAGATGGTGCCCCTTTGTGATGTTCATGAGTCTTATCTACTGAACAACACAGTTAAAATGTATGCAAGGGAACATGCGTAAACCCTTCGGCTTTCAGTTTAAATAAAAACAGTTCAGATCCTGATCAGAGTGTCCCTATAACAGCTTTAAGGATCTGGGTCTGCACTGTTTTTGCAAATTCAAAATAATGTGTTCATACTGCATAAGGTCAGTACTTTCATAGCCAAGTTATTATACTGTATGTATGATGAAAATAGTGTCTGCTATTTTTATTGTCGGCCGTATGTATGGTGAAAAAGTTGTCTGCTATTTTTATTGTCGGCCATATGCATGCTTAATTAATTGTTTTCATCTGCTCAGACGCCCTCTGCTGCTTAGTTACCATTGCGTTATTTCATTTCTTTTCTTTTAGTGTTTCAAATTTTTTGTTTGCTAAAGCTGAGCCTAAGTGACAAACAATTTTATGCCCGTAGGTCAGGTTCTGCTTTTTGTAGGGCCTGATCTAGACGCAATCTGTTTGCATGGGTCATAAATAAGGGACCAGGCTAACATGCAAAAAGGTAGAAATGACATAAGTGCCAAACAGTGTCAACCATATAAACTAATATTTGCAGATGTAACAGATATACATCTAACAGCTGATGAGGGATGTGAGCCTCTTTGATTAGCTTTCATGTGGCTTGGTGGAGATACATGGTACAAATGTATATGATTTGTGCCCCTTTGTGATATACATTGTAGATATAGTCTAACAAATGAAACTTAAAATTTACTTTGGTCAAAAGGGCGTTAACTCTTTCAGTTTTAATCAGGAACGGTAATGACCCTGATCATAGGGTACCTGTAGGGGCCCTAAAGATCTGGGTCAGCACTTCTTTGTTTTTTGCATACGTAAATGAGTATATGTTACTACATACATGTACAATGGTTAACCAGTTCAGCTCTTAAATTATTTTACTGTATGTTTATAGTAACTTATCTGCCACTTCTATTGTCTTTTTTCTTTGCATGCTATATTAACGTTGTCATCTGCTCAGGTAATTGTACTCTGCTGCTCCGTTATCATCTGCAAAGGTTCCAGCGTCCGAACTTTTGTTTACAGAAGTCGGGCCTAAGTGACAACCAGTTTGCCCCTCGGGTCAGGGTCCAACTTTTGTGGGGCCTGATCTGGATGCAATCTGATTACCTTGGTCATAAATGAGAAGCCCCAATGCTAGCATGCAAAGAGTTAGAAATAGAAACAGTGTAAGACATTGCTGGAAATTCATGGACAAGATGGTTATAATGAAATATATAAGATGAGACATTGCAGCCATTTAGAAACTAAAGGAACAAACCGGCAAACTAACAAAAGGAGCATAACCTGATCAGACACCTACAGGAGTCATTCTGTCTGGATCTGCTCCGTTTGCGAATGCGTAAAAAGTGATTTTTGTATGAGGGAAGGGGTAAACCAGAATTTTAATAATGAATTATTTAGGTCTCTATATGCAGGTGGCTGCTGAGTGTGGAGAGCAGGGCGGGCATGGAATTCAAAAAGGATTTTCTGCACGATTTTTTCAAACCTGCAATCCGCTGCCACCTGTCTTGAATAATAACAATATATAGAGGATCTTACATGAGTGTTCATTACGCATTGTTTTTGTGGGACGAGTTTGCTATAGTAATGTGACACGAGCTTTAGCGAGTGTCATATTCATTGTAGTAAACGAGTGTCATAGAGGCAGTGTGTGGTGAGCA
Source organism: Azorinus chamasolen (assembly GCA_963576725.1). Lineage (NCBI taxonomy): Eukaryota > Metazoa > Mollusca > Bivalvia > Cardiida > Solecurtidae > Azorinus > Azorinus chamasolen. The sequence continues at coordinate 99,643,172 of OY755236.1, read as the reverse complement.
CGAATGTAAGTAAACAAGTGTCATAGAGGCAGTGTGTGGTGAGCACGAATGTAAGATTCTTTTTATCACATAATCCTTAAAATGCTATAGAAAATAAAACAGACTAGCTGACGGCTGTTTCTGCCATTGCTTTACAAACAGCGTAGTAATACAAAAGACGACCCGCATGAAGTGCTATGATTGGCTAACGCTTTTTAAATGAGAGGTATGATTGGTTAACTTGCTAATTTGCATACAAACGCACTGTGCACTTCTGCGAAATATGGCACCCTGTTACGACACTCCCACATGGTAGAGTATGTGATAAACAGTGATACTAAGAAGAGTATTCAGTTTCAGAGGGTTTTTAGATATATGTCATTACTGTATATACATGTATAAGAACGGTCACTTGCTGATTATTGTTGTTGTTTCACTCTTTGTATGTAATGTAATTTTATTGTCTAAATCTGCATCTGGATCCAAGCTGTTTACATAGGTCATAAATGACAAAACAAAGAGTAGGGAAAAAGTGTATAGATCTGGTCCACCAAATGAAACATAAATGTATACCAAAAATACAGTAATCCTTTCAGTGGATATTGCTTGTACCGCATACAAATGGCTAACCCTTTCATAGTTAACCCTTCGCTTGCTGAATTTTAAAATACATTTCTCCTTCTTTACCCATGCCCTGTTGTATAATAACATATATCTTTACTGTGTACAAGTATGTCGCTGTGCAATCACTGCTGTGGAGTGCACTGTATATCTGTATCACAATTGCCAAAAAAGGTATACTTTGTGAGAAAATGTTGAATGGGTGGCAGTGCAACGTTCCAGGTTGACCCTTAGGGCTAGGTTACCAGGTACCAGCTGGATCTAAAATGTCTGCAAACATCTGGACTCATGGTGATACAAGCAATAAATGATTTGAATGAGGTATGGCTGTAATGTTAAGTTGTTTATGTAGCTGTGAAAAAAACTACATGCATATATTTAATCTATTATATCTGGTTCCCGAGTGTGCACGAAAGGGTTGGTGTGTAATCGTTTGCTAAATATATGTACATGTACTGTAAACATGTTATATACATGTATAGCCTCTGTAGCCCTAACCCTTTCCCTCAAACGTGTTTATATGCCTTTGCAAACGGTGTGATCTCGGATTAGATTGTTGTCTGATCGGGGCCTACTCGGTTTGCGTAAAATAGGTCTGACTTTCTAAATTTTACTGCCGGCACTGGGATGCCGTGTGTGCATATACCATTATAGAATTTTCTGCGAGTAAATGATCATGATGTAATCATTACATGAATATTCAACAGGGAAATAGTTGACTGGTCAGTGTATAGGAAATGGCTGTTGTCTGTTTTAGTTTTGAAGTCTGCTTATTGTAGGTAATTCACAGTGACTGTCAAATTGCCATTGATGTAGATTTTTTGGAAGCTGAGTATATTTGCAGTATGATACTCATCGAGAGCTAAGGACGTACAATGTGTTGGTGTTTTTTGGGATACTTGCATTACCGGTAATTTATACTGGACATATGGGTTAATAGAGTTTTAATGCAAAATTACAGCTGATCCTTACTCATCTTATCTAAATGTTGTATGGAAAATATAGTAACTTTAACTTTGGCAGAACATCACTATTTCTAGTGGTAAATGTTTTTGTTTAGTTGTCATTTTTATGTCTTGATAGGGGTTCTCTCAAAACTGTTAAATTATATATGTAAGTATAAAATGGCGATGCTAGATGGAGACTAGAATTCTTTCAGTAAATTGCCAGGGCCTGTGCTCACTAGAAAAAAGAAGAGATGTTTTTGACTACCTTAGATCAAAGAAATATACTATTTATTGCTTACAAGACGTACACTCTACAGCTAATACTGAAAATCTTATCAGAATGCAATGGGGTTGTGAAGGATTGTTTAGCTCTGGTAACTCTAAATCCAGAGGTGTGGCAATACTTTTTCAAAAGGGGACTGATTACAAGATACATGACTATATAATAGACGCAGATGGAAACTATATTGTTGCTGATATATCAGTAGATAATAACCGATTTACACTAGTGAATCTCTATGGACCGAACAATGATGTCCCAATATTTTATGAGTTAATAATGAAACAAGTTGACAGATACAATAATGAAGGGCTCATAATGTGTGGTGATTTTAACTTGGTCCAAGAGCCTGAGCTAGATTATAATAATTACAAACATATTAATAATAAGAATGCTAGATTAAAAGTTTTAGAAATCATAGAAATGTACAATTTACTTGACCCATTCAGAGACAAGTACTCACAACTCAGAGATTTACATGGAGAAACAAACGCCCTTTAAAGCAAGCACGCCTAGACTTCTTCATAATTTCTGAAAATTTATTAAGTTCAGTTGATAAATGCAACATTGAAAATAGTTATAGGTCAGATCATTCCATGATCACTTTAAATCTCATCCTCAATCCTTTTCAGAAAGGAAAGCCATTATGGAAGCACAACAATTCACTTCTTAAGGATATAAAATATATAGAAACGATAAAAGAAAAAAATTGAGTACATTAAACAACAATATGCAATTCCTGTTTATCATATGGATAATCTAAAAAAAACATACCAAATGAACAAATACAGTTCACAATAAATGACCAACTTTTTCTAGAAACATTACTAATGGAGTTAAGGGGGCAAATTATATCATACTCTAGCTACAAAATAAAACAGAAACGCTTTGGAGAAAGAAACTGTTGAAAAAATTAAAAGCCTTACATCGGACAAAACAATAGAATTAGATGAACTCAATAAGCTACTGTTAGATATAAGAAAGGAGAAAATGAAAGGTCATATTATAAGATCAAGAGTTAATATAATTGAAGATGATGAAAAACCAACTTCATTCTTTTGCAAACTTGAATCTCATAACTGTGCCAGCAAAATAATTCCTAAAATTGAAAAAGAAGATAGAACTGTGATATCAAATCAGCATGAAATATTAGAAGAAGCAAAGTCCTATTATGAGAAACTATACAGTCAAGATTTCTCTGAAGATACAGATTTAGACTTAGAAACGGAACTTCAAAATTGCACTTTCAATAAATTTAGTCAAGATGAGTCAGTTTCCCTAGGTGGTTTTCTCTCATATGAAGAAATTACAAAGCCACTAAAAGGCATGTCAAATAATCGTAGTCCTGGATCAGATGGATTCACCCCTGAATTTTTCAAAGTATTTTGAAGAAAATAGGGCAATTTGTTTTACGATCTATAAACTATGGGTATAAAATGGGCGAATTATCTATTACACAAAGAGAGGGAATTATTACTTGCATACCAAAAGAAAATAAACCAAGACAATTCTTAAAAAATTATAGACCTATATCGTTGCTGAACTGTATATACAAGATAGCGTCTGGTGCAATTGCAAACAGACTTAAACAAGTTTTAGATAAATTAAGTCATGAAGACCAAACTGGATTTATGTCAGGGAGATTCTTGGGTCAAAATACAATGCAGGTTTATGATATTATGCAATATACAGAAGAACATAATATACCTGGATTAATTTTACTGGTAGACTTTGAAAAAGCTTTCGATTCTATATCTTAGAATTTTATACGGAATGTATTAAGGTTTTGTAACTTTGGTAACTCCTTCATTAAATGGTTTACTCTGTTGTATAAGAATGCTAGGTTATCGATCAACCAGGGTGGTCATCTGTCAAATTTCTTCACAATCAGTCGTGGCTGCAGACAAGGGGATCCGATATCAGCTTATATATTTTTATTATGTGCAGAAGTACTAGCTATTAAATTACGAAATAACACAAATATTAAAGGTATTACAATTAATGGAACAGAATACAAATTATCCCAATATGCAGATGATTTATCTGCTATATTAGATGGATCTAGTTTGTCTCTAAATGAAACATTAAATGAATTGCACAGCTTTTCAAAATATTCTGGTTTAAAAGTCAACTTTGAAAAAACACATGTAATAAGGATAGGATGCAAAAAGTACAGTACTGATTCAATTAAAACAAAGTGGAAACTTTCATGGGGAGTAAACAGGTTTAAATTGTTAGGGATTATATTTGATGTGGACCTTTCAAACATGGTTATGCTCAACTATACTGAAAAAATACAAAAATTAAAAGCTCTGATATCAAATTGGAATCGACGGTATTTAACACCTATGGGTGAAGGGGGTCTTAAGATGATAAATTTAAAATGTTTTATAGAAGGTTTAAAATCAACTTGGTTGAGAAGATTAATAACAAACTATGGTAAATGGAACAAAATTCTAGAATGTAATATTGATTATAGTAAAATTTTCTCTTTAGGATCCGAGTATCTACAAAAATGTGAGAAAGAAATATCAAACCCATTTTGGCAAGATGTAATTAAAGCTTTCCATAAAATACAAACATCATACACTCATGAAAACATAGCAGAATTAATGGCTACACCATTATTCTATAACAAAGATATTCAAATAGGTAAAATGTATGTGTTTTACAAACCTTATTTTAGAAAAGAGATTTCACAAATAAATGATCTACTTACCTCTGAAGGAAACTTCTACAGTTATCAGTCTTTTTGTAAAACCTATGATATGCATATTGACTTTGTAAAATATTATGGTCTTATAGATGTTATGAAAAGATTTTTAAATAAGTTTAGCTTTACAGTAACACTGCAAAAATTGCAAAATCCATTACTCCCTTTAAATGCATTAATACTACTGAAACAGTCAAAAGGTTCAGCTCATTTATATAACATACTGAATAAAAATAATGAAAAACCTACTGCAGTGACAAGGTGGAACCAAATTTTTCAGATAGACGATAATGATTGGAAAGAAATCTACAATACTATATTTAAATATAATTTCAGTACAGAAATAAGGTGGTTTTAGTATCGAATAAACCATAGAATTTTCGCAACACAAAAATACCTTTTTAACATCAAACTCTCAAACAATCCTAATTGCAGTGTTTGTGGTGAAATAGAAACAATTCAACATATGCTTTGGTAATGTCCAGAAACAGAATTATGTTTAACAAAAGTTCAGCGGTGGATGCAATTAGCAAACATTAATAATTTTATAAATGAGAAGATTTATCTTTTCAATTTAAACATTTCCTATTCAATGGCTGATATGACTATTTTGCTAGAAACAAAGTACTATATATATCTGACCAGAAACAGAAAAGGAAAACTCTCAATAATATCATTGAAAAACAAAATAATAGCTAAATATAAAGCTCTGAGATACATCGCAACAAGGGATAATTATCTTGAACAGTTTGATCAGACATGGTCAAAATATTGTGATCTAATTAAGGAATAGATTCATCCATATATATTACAATATCTAAAACGCAAAAAAAGGCCTTGACAATTATCTTTTCCTGCACAGATTTAAACATTGATATATGAAAAAACGTGAAATAGTAATACATGTATTATTGAAATGAGAGAACCCCATCAAACATTTTTCCATTATTTTTTTGTTTTTGTTTTTTATCTATCAGGATACTCTAGATGTGATTTATTAAATATAATTATAATAATTGTATAATATAATTATAATAATTGTATATGTATTTTTTCATTTTTTTCTTATTTGTTATCAAATTCATAGAAACTCCCCGTCAAAATCATAGTTGGATAAAATATAAATCAATAATACTTTTTTGTTGAAACAGCATTGTTTAAAATTGATTACCATTGATTTTATCTGTTTGTTGACTTATGTAACCATTATACTTATCATAAACATGAATCAATGCTACTAACCTACCAAATGATTGTAAGGTATGATGAGGGATGGTCCTCCCCGACCCTCACGTACCTATGACGGGGAGAATAAAGCATTAAAACAAAAACAAAAAAAACAACTTTGATCTTGAAAGGTGAATTTGTCCTTGACCTGATCCCACTAAAATGATACAGCTTTAACAAATGCATATTTACACTAACATGAAGTTTCTATTTCAACTAGTTCAAACGTTGGAAACAAGGTTAAAGTTGCTGACAGAAAACAAACAGGACAAAGATAGACTACCGAAATGCAGCTGTTTTAATATGCATAAGAATATTCAATTTAAAACCCAAAACACATTCTTATGCAAACATGGTAAACCCTGAACTGACAGTTCCTTCCGAACCAGTCTGGTCTGGGTCTTCTCCGATTGCAAAGGCATAGGAAGGCGTATTTATTTAGGAAAGGGTTGATATACAAATATTATGTTATCAATTTAAAACCTTTGTCTGAGCTACGTTATAAATACACATACCATCAATACTATATATACATAGACGTTCTGATGTACATCTATGCACAAACACATACACAGATGTTGTACAAACATTATGAGATACAAGCGTCAAACATCAGTTACCGATGTTTTACGGTTATAAGTATGTTCTATGAAACACAGTTATAATCACTGGTCGGTTCAAAAGTATGCTTAGCTAAGTAGACTGAGATATACTTAAGTAGTTGTAGGAATACAGTCTTAGGCAGATGAAAATCACTGAATGAAAATAATTAATCTAAATGAAATGTTATATTCTTACACTCCTAATATGTACGAATTCTCAAATTGCCAACGCCTTTATACTTACAATCATTTAAACTATAGTACCAAGTTTCAGAATACAAACACGACTTTTGAAAATAGTTTCTATACTGTCGTATCTCATCTTAGATATTTGAAACATCATACTTTTTCTCCGAATAGTCAGTGCAGATTATGTTCTCTATATCAGCATAAAACATCCAATCTGCAAACGGTGAGAATCGAACACATTCTGGGAAGGTTAACTGTGTGTTATATCATGAACATTCCGAGGTAACAATAAACCACAGTTACTATTTTCAATTCTTAACATTATGCAGTACAAATCTTGTCAACACAAATTTAACAACATGTATATTTGCATGAAAACGATATATACTAACACTTCTTTCATAATAATCTTCGTTATGATTATACATATAATTATACAGATTTGTGTTTTAACTTTGTGAGAATCTGCAGAATTTCCTTTTGATTGTCAGTATCTGTATAAATAACAATTTCACAAAGAGAGTCTATGTTTGATTTAAAAAATTAAATGCTAAACAGTTTAATTTTACCTCGGACGATAACGTTTGTCTTTAAGACATGGCATTGGCCTGAACTTACTCAGATGAGGCAACTCATTGAAATGCATGAGCACGTCAAACTTAAGGCCCTGTGTATAGCTAAAAGGCAAAAGCTAACATTATTATATTTTTGCAAATATTAATCACAAAGAGTAATTTCGACCTAGACACTAACCCACTCTATAGTTTCATCTTTAAAACCTGAATTTGAACACTAATTTTGATCGTGAAAGGTGTCTTTGCCATTGACCTGATCCCAATAGATAGATACAGCCTTAACAGATCCATGTGTGGACTAACATGAAAGTTCTATTTCATCTATTTCAAAAGTTGGAGCCAAGGTTAAAGTTGATGACAGAAACAACAAGAAATATATATTAAAAAATATATTCAACGGCATTCAAATATTGACAATAATAGTATTAAATCTCTGCAATATTAATTTAAACGTTTAGAGATTCTATTAGTACAGGGAACTAGATCTATGAAGGGTTGCTTGTTATTATACTAGCAGAGATGTATGCAATGGAAATGACTTGGAGTAGAAGAAGCAATTATTGAAATATTTCAAGTTACTTTTCTATAGGAAATCACTATTAAACTGTACAATGTTAAATTGTTTTTTTTAAATATCTAATTAGTTCTGCATGTTACCTATTATAAAAATGTGCATGAAAACGCCTATATTTATATTGATATGAAGATAACAAATTGAATACACTTCAAAACATATAGAATTTAGTTTTTGTTTGTGCAGAGTATGTAATTACTTAAAGAACGGTATTTACCTAGCCTAGATCAACGCATTAATCGAATTAGTGTCATCATTAACTGAATCTACATATATTTTAAAACAATATAAAGTTAGCAACCTCAACCTACTTCCACGATCCAAACTCTAAGGTGATAGGGCTGTAGCAATAGTCTTCAGTAAGTAGCTTTATATCATAGTGAGCCAACAACCAGAGCCCCGTTGCTGTGGTTGGGGAAAGTAATTAATACTATAAATGCCACTACTCTAATATACTCTTTCTCTCTCTATCTATCTCTCTCATGTTGGTTCAGGAAGAAGTAATAATTAGTTCTATATTACACCATAAGCAAACAGAGCAGACCCATTGCACTGCACGTTTCGTTGCATCTAACATCCAGATGTTGCCAGACAACGTGATACTATCATGTTGTAGACCTTTGAAGTATGCATGCTTTTAGTTGGTCAATAATTCAAAACTAATAAAGCATGTATGTTTTCATTATCCAGCTAAACGCTTTGGTCTCGTCATAATACTGTTATCTGTGAACTTTATGAAAGATAATTGTTCTGTTGATATTTAAAGAGACTTATAGGACATATGAACATTGATTTGACATAACTGGCATAATGATTTCAGTGGTTCTGATCAGGATTTTAAACTTTATAAAGTCATTTATTGTTTGGCACAATAAAGGTTGTAATGTAGCATGCGTGTTGAATTTCACAAGCCCCGCCTATGATTGGTGTCGGTATTTATTGTATTTTCATCCCGTTCCAAATGCTATTGGTGGTAAACAAGCTCGTTTTACTGAGGTGCATAGGCTATATGCCCGCATATGTTTGTTGTATCAATCCAGCTGTTGCATCGCTGCTTCACTAAATAGACTGATTCCATCATCATTCGTGAATTTGTCAATCTGCTTGATTATAATAAGCTAATGTTTTAGCTTAAGGTGGACTGTATTGTACCTGTTCACTGTCTGAAGTCAGACATCCGACCTAAATCACTAGATGGAAGATTGTAACACTTGACATGGATGTTCCTTTACAGCTATTATTCTGTCTTTCTGTATAAATATATATAAATTCTCTGTGGAAATAGCCATTTCCAAAACAGTGCCGTACCGGGGATCGGTTATTTGCCAAAAATATTAATTTTACTTATTACTGTGGTAACCGACACTTTGTACAAACTAATATTGCTTTTCGAACATTTATTGGATCCAGATCATCTAACAAGATGCTAATAATCGGTATATAATTATCAACCCTGTAATTTAATGGGCAGTCGAATTCCAGGTGGTGATCAGGGGCTGCACTGATCGTCCAATCTGGGTCATCTTGATCTATAAAACAAGACAACAGGACAATTTATTCTTGTTACAAACGTTCTTTATAGGTCTGTCAAATTATCACTACCTGTACCATACAAACTACAATCACTATATAATTGCTTTCTAGGCGAAATCTCCAATTGGTTTACTATATATCTAATTGTAGGCGATTTCTTCACTAGGCGATTTCTCCAGCACCGTGACTTCAAATTCATGGATCTGTTTACATTTGTAATAAACAAATATTTTACTACATTCAGACAAATAACTTTATACAACTGTATTTGAAGATAATTAATACTGATTCTGTTGTTTATATTTTGTCTACATATTGTTTCTTACTACATTATACTCATACTGTTTCATACTGTTGAAGTTTATGACTTCTAGTTATATTAGATCTATCACCAGTTACTATTAACGACAATTGTTAAATTTTCAACACATAACAATTTCGTTTGTCTAAATTCTTTAAATCCCAATCTTATATGATCCCAGGAATTTCGAAACGTTAGCAGACTGTATATCTGGATTTTACATAGTTTGGCCATGTGTAGAGGCATTATAAAAAGGCTGTATGCTAGTCAATGTATTAACTAATGAAAATACAGTTTACTGCTAAATACTAGTAGGTCATATACAAATTACAATGTAAAATATTTTCTGATTGGTGGAAAACTAGAAGAATGAAAATAGCTAGCCGCTGAAAAAGGACAAAAATGCCACTCAAATGCAGCATTCATTTTAATATGCATAAGAATACAAAATATAAAACACAAAACATATATCTTAAGCAAACAGAGTAGACACTGATCTGACTGCAAGGACCTAGTAAGGCGTATGAATGAAAGAAAGGGTTAACATACAAATAGTCTGTGATCGATTTAAAACCTCTGTCTGAGGTACGTTATAAATACACATACCATCAATTCTATACACAGACGTTCTGAGGTAGATTTTTTGCACACACAAATACACAGATGCAGTGCAAACATAATGTGGTACAAACGTTAAACATCAGTTCCTGAAGTTTAAATGGCTATATATTGGAATAATGTCCTATGAAACACAGTTATAAGATATCTAAACACTGGCCGGTTCCAATTTATGCTTTTTGAAAATTGTTTCTAAATTGTCATATCTCATCTAAAATGTTCGAAGCTAAATAGTTATTCTCTACATAATCAGTGCAGATTTTTTTTTCAAGATCGCAAAAACATCCAATGTGCCTACAGTTGGAGTCGCACACTTTATCTGGGAAGGCTAACTAACTCTGTTTTATATCATGAACGTTCCGAGGTAGCAATGAACCACTATTTTTCATTTCTTAACATTCTGCATAGCAAATGTTGTCAACACAAATTTAGCAACATGCATATTTGCATGAAAACGATATTTTCGAAAACTTATTTTATATCACTCTGCCTTGCACTTATACAAGTAATTTTGCAGTTTATTGTTTACCTTTGTGAGGATCTGCAGAATGTCCTTTTGATAATGAACCTGAATGTTCTTCGGCTGGCTTCAAGACTTTAAGCCGGTGCTAGGGGGCGCGAGTAGTGTTGCACTTTTAATTACTACTCAATAAATGAAAAAGTAGTAAAGTCAAGCAGGCAAAGCCACATGCAAGACGCAACCACCACCAAAACACCGATAGACAGCATGACACACACATACACACACACAACCACACACCCAAACGCACACGCACACACACACACACACGAAATGAACACAGAAAACACCAAAAGACACACAAGAAACAGGGACAAACGTTCCACAACATGAACAAACCACAAGCACAAAGACGCAAGGCAAACAAAAGGAAGGGTGACAAAGAGAGTACCGCCTTGGCACGGTCAGCAGCAAAAACACCACTGGGGGGTTTAAACCGGTTTACGGACGTCCTAACCTCACACTTCTCTCAAAGTCACCCTAGCTTTACAAATATTGTAAATAAAGGTATCCCCGCTGGACTTACCCACAACATAGACGACGGTGAACACAGGACAACATGTAAAACATAGCATAATAACTGTGACAATCCGTCAGATATGTACTCAATGACTTTGCTGAAGTCAGAGCACCTGCAGGCAAGCCGTTAAGGGCACGACAGGGAAAAAATAATACATGAGTCTGGTAAGCTCCTCCTGTATCCAAGTTTAAGAGTATACCATCATAGAGTACTACCCTCGGCCTGTCATCGCGCAAGCAAAGAGGGAAGCGTAGCTACCGACTGTAAAAGGGTCGATAACCAAACATGCAGTGTGTTGCAATATAATAGGATCATAACCTTTCTTTTTAAATTTTTTAATGCGTTTTATAAACAAATCATGAAAATGGATATGACCCCGAATATTCCTAAGTTTGTAGATAACATCCCCATAAAATTCTGGTTGAGAAATGCCTTGTCGCAGTAACGTCCGTAGATTGCAATTATATTTACTAATGAGAGGTAAATTTCGATAATAAAATTTAGAAAAGGTTTTCCGAAGTTTGTGATATCTGTAACCTTGCTTAAGAAGTTTATCAGTTATAACTAAATTACGTCTGTTAAAATCTTCAAGCAAAGAACAGGCTCGGGCAAACCTAATAAGTTGAGAAATATAAACACCATAAGATGTAGAACGTGGCACATCCCCATCTAGAAAAGGATAATTAACAATTTTAAAATTAAAATCTTCTCTTTTATCGTATACTTTGGACGAAACTTTATCATTTGTAATTGAAAGATTCAAATCTAAAAATGAAGCATTAATGTCAGATTGATTAGCTTTGTTTAAAGACAGTTCTTTTGGGTAGATTGAAGAAACCATAGTGTCAAAATAAGGATTATCTAAATTCAAAATATCGTCTAAATACCTTGAAGTTTTATTAAAAGCATTAACAATATCGGTCTGTGTATCAGGTTTTAAGCTAAGCATAAAATCCCTCTCGTAGCAATACAAAAACAAATCTGCAACAAGAGGGGCACAATTTGTACCCATGGGTATACCAACAACTTGACGATATATGGTATCTCCATAACGCACAAATATATTATCTAAAAGAAAGGTTAGAGATCTACAAACATCAAGGCAAGTCCACATTGTGTAATGTTCAACTTCTGAATTCGAAAAGAATGAACGTTGAACATTACAAGCAATGAACATTTTGTTTTCTCTGGCAAAGGTTTTTTCTATTAATTTAATAAGTCTATCCTTTATAAGATGGTGAGGTAGAGTAGTATAGAGTGTAGAGAAATCATAAGAGCTCAGTAAAGAAATGTTATACTGTTCATTTTCAAGTTTTGTTAAAACATCATTTGAATTTTTTATGGACCAAAAAACATTAATACCAGAATTTTCATATATTTTATCACAGTAGCGTTTAACATGTTCTTTGATCGTAGTAAGACAGGACGTCAAAAGTATAGATAATTTAGTAGTGGTACAACAGCTAGAGTTGGCAATAAAACGCGACTTATAAGGGTTTTTATGTAGTTTCGGAATCCAGTACAAAGTAGAAAGTTTATGTTGTTTTATGTTAGGACCAGACTTAAAATCATTGCACATTTTTACATGTTCCGAGACTATATCTTTTTCAGGTGTTTGAACTGTTATATAAGTTTTTGAATCAGTTAGCTCCTTCTTTAAAACATCAACATAATACAATCTTCAAATAATGATTACATTGTTTGATGCCTTGTCAGCAGGAACAAGAACATAATCTGAATGAAAATTAGAAATGTTTTTCTTCAAGTAGCGAAATGTAACTCTCGGTCGAGGTGGTAAAAGCTGGTTATTTGATTTGTAAAAAGTTATTCGTGTATCAATAATATCGAAAATACATTTCTTCCAATCCGAAAGGGCATTAACATCAGCATGTTCTCGTCGACACCATTTGATGCAGAATTCTTGAATAGCTTCCGCAATATGAGTTCGACAAGCGTCAAAATCAATAAGGGAAGGTAATCTATATTTAGGTCCTTTAGTTAGGAGGGTCCTGAGACGTTTATCCTTAATGATATCAAAATTACCAGTAATGACATGACCAACTGGTTTATAGCAAAAGCTAGAAATGCTACAATCTCAAGATATAGGGGTATTAACATCAATATTTAAGTCAGAGACAATTTTATTGTAGTTCAAAATAACATTTCTAATAGGTTTATTATATTTATAACAGATGATAGGTGATTCAGAGTTGATGAAATATTTTGGAATAGCCTCGATTACATTCTTATCACGAAATATACTTTGAATATCAATAAAATCGATACCTTTATTTAGGAACTGAAGTTTCAGAAAATGTCTTTTATGTTCAGATTCTTTATCAATACGTGGACGAAGAACATGCTGTGTGTAACTTTGTATAAGTGAGGCAGTATTAATTAACGGATCTGTACGCATATAGATTTTATCAGCCTCTTCGTCTATTGACTTAAGACAGGAAAAGGGTAAAGACGATAAACAAGATAACATAGAATGTTTACCAGTTTGTTTTAGAATAGTATGTAAATCATGAATAGACATATTACGACGTAATTTACGCTTGATATTACCATTTCTACGTAACCGAGTCTGCAATTTTATCTTTTTGTTTTTCTGAGTTTGCTTTCGAAAGATCACCTATTTTCAGAATATTTGTATAGTTGTTGTAAGACTGTCAGCATCTAGCGCATAGCAATTTAACAGAGAAGTTTGAGGTTTGTTTTACATAACAAAATACTAGACAGTTTAATGTTCCCCCAAAGATAGCATTTTACTTAAGACATGGCATTGACCTGACCTCACTCAAATGATGTAACTCTCTGAGATGCATGAGCACATTAACAATTAAGCCTCTGTATATAGCTAAAACGCAAAAGCCAACATTATTCTGTTATGCAAACATTGCTCTTTTATCACAAAGAGTGATTGTGACCTAGACCTTAACCCACAAATAGATGAATCTTTAAAAACTGCATTTGTACACTAACTTTGATCTTGAAGGGTGTCTTTGACATTGACCTTATCCCACTAAATAGATACAGCTTTAACAGATGCATGTATATACTAACATGAAGTTTCTATTTCATCTAGTTCGAAATGTTGAGCCAAGGTTAAAGTTGTTGACAGAAAACAAATAGTTCAGAAAAGGTCACTCACAGGCAGCATGTAAATATGCATGAGAAAACAAAATATAAAGCACAGGGCATATATATTCAACAGAGTAGTCCATGATCACACAATTCCTACCGAAGCAGTCAGGGTCTTCTCCGATTGCAAAGGCCTGCTAAGGCATATTCAAGAACGAATGGGTTAACATACAAATATTCTGTGATCCATTTAAAACCTGTCTGAGGTACGTAATAAATACACATACCATCAATATTATACATAGCCGTTCTGAGGTAAATTTATGCACATACATACACAGATGTTGTGTAAACATTATGAGGTACACGGGTCAAACATCAGTTATTGAAGTTGTACGGTTAAAATTGTTTCTATACTGTCGTTTCTCGTCTAACATGTTTGAAACAAAATAGTTTTTCTCCGCATAATCAGTGCAGATTATTTTCTCTAAATCACCATAGAACATCCAATCATCCTACGGTGAGAACCATTCACATTCTAGGATGGCTAACTAAATGTGTGTTACATCATGAACATTCCGAGGTAACCACAGTTACTATTTTCATTTCTTAACATTCTGCAGTACAAATGTAGTCAACACAACTTAATAACATGCATGTTTGCATGAACACGATATATGCTAACACTTCTTTTATAACAATCTGCGTTACAATTATACATGTAATTATACAAATGTGTGTGTTATCTTTCGAGAGTGATTTTGACCTAGACCTTAACCCACTCAATAGATGCAGCTTCAAGAACTGCATTTGTGCAAAAACAATATCGCTTTGACGTTGACCTTGACTCAATCCCACTAAATAGATAAAGCTTGGACAAATGCATGTGTACACTAACAAGCAGTTTCCATTTCATTTATGTCAAAAGTTTGAGCCAAGGTTAATGTTGCTGATATAAAACGAATGGGATAAAGCAGGTCACTCAAAGGCAGCATTTAAATATGTATTAAAACCTCTGTCTGAGGTACGTATATAAATACACATACCATATATACTATACATTGACGTTCTGGGTCTTCTCTGATTGCAACGGCGTAGTTAGGCGTAATATTGGAGGAAAGGGTTAACATACAATACACATACCATCAATACTATACGCAGACGTTCTGAGGTAGATTTATGCACACACACATACACATATGCGGTGCAAACATTATGAGGTACAACCGTCAAACACCAGTTACTGACGTTTTATGGTTATACGTTGTAATAATGTCCTGTGAAACACAGTTATATGATGTATAAACACTGGTCTGTTCAAAAGTATGCTTAGCTAGTAGACTGAGCTATACTAAAGTAGTTTTAGGAATACAGTCTTAGGCAGGTGAAAATCACTCAATGAAAAGACTTACTCTAATGAAATGTGTTTTCCTACACTCTGAATACATACGAATTATCAAATTCCAACACCTTCATACTTACAATCATTTAAACAGCGATAAAAAATTTCAGAATATAAACACGACTTTTGAAAATTGTTTCTAAATTGTCATATCGCATCTAAAATGTTTCAAACAAAATAGTTTTCCCTACATAATCAGTGCATATCATTTTCTCTATATCAGCATATAACATCCAATCTGCATACGGTGGAGACGAGCACTTTATCTGGGAAGGCTAATTAACTGTGTTATATCATGAATGTTCCGAGGTAACATTCTGTAGTAAAAATGATGTAAACCTAAATTTACCAACATGCATATTTGCATGAAAATCATATTTGCAAACACTTCTTTTATAATAATCTGCCTTACAAAGACATTATATAGATTTATTGTTTACCTTTGTGGGAAGCTGCAGAGTATCATTAAGATAATGAACCACAATGTTCTTCGGCTGGCTTCAAGACTTGTATAGTTGCTGTAAGACTGCCAGCATCTGCATAAATAACAATTTAACAAAAACGTTGTAGGTTTGATTTAAATAACAAAATGTTAGACTGTTTAAATTACCTCCAAAGATAACGTTATACCTTTAGACATGGCATTGACCTGACTTCACTCCATTGGTGCAACTCTTTGAGATGCATGAGCACACGAAATATTGAACATCTATATACAGCTAAAAAGCAAAAGCCAACATTATTCTGTTGTTTGGCAAACATTGATCACCAAAGCATATCAATATGGTGAGAAAAGAACACATTCTGGGAAGGCTGCCTGTGTGTTATATCATGAACATTCCGAGGTACAGTACAAGCCACGCGGATTTTTTGTTTTCCGTTTTACCAGCGCGGACAAAATTATTTGAGAGCGGGTTTCCAGCACGGACAATTTTTATGGATCACCGCGGACAAATTCTGTGTCCACCGCGGACCGAAATTTACCCTACGGGATATTACCGCCGCCGAGCCATCGCTGTCCGTGCTGATATCAGCGTGGATTGCGGGGCATCACCGCGGACACTACCTTTATGACTGGCAGTCGTTTAATCGATTTAGGTATAAATTATTTAGATAAGATATATACAAAAGCTTACATGTATATATAAATACACATGTGCATTTTTTTTTTCAACTGAAGAAACGCATATTGAATATACTGTCAGATCTAGAATTCAAAATGAAATTAGATAGCATACGTATATAGATAGCCTTCATCCAAAACCCGAGACTGAAACGGTTTCTTTCTGCTAAAACTACAATTTATAGTCAGATTTTAACGATTACCAGACTGTAAATGCTCGAGTAAAAAGAAATAGATACAAAATATCAGCAGCAATTGTTTTCACAATCTGATTTTCAGAAAATACGTAGCGCAGAGATTATAGATATCAGGAGCACTCGGTCAAATTTGTTTCGACCCCACGCGCGTATTAACCCTATCCCTGTTCTATATGTGTTCCAAATTTAAATACAAATGTACATGTACCTACTGAATATTCATGGACAAAATAGTTATAATGAATTATGGAAGGTGGAGCATTGTAGAAATTTTAGGAAAGCAAATAAACAGATCTATAAAATTCTATTAGCAAAGTGAGTAGACCCTGATCAGACGGTTCCTCTAGGAGCGGTCTGATCTAGGTCTATTCTCTTGACAAATGCGTGAAAACAGGTTTATATGAGGGAAAGGGTAAAGGGGTGGAGAGTTGTATCCAACCATTATTTGTTGAAATACTTTTTTTTGGAACCTTAACACTTTACTCCATAGTTTGTGTTCAGTATTGAAGACAGATGTTTGATTAAAACAGGCTGAATGGGACCATTTTGCGTTTTTCTCAGCCTGCTTTAAGCTACCGTCTACTGTGATATAGAAATATTTCTTATGGCGCATATTCATGAATGTATCAAGTGGAACTATTTTTGAGTGGAGGAATGGATTAACGCACTATAATGAGTACATATGGAGTAAAGGGTTGAACTGGGTATCATTCGACGAAGAGATGCAAACAGTTGATTAAATAATTATAAAGTTCGAAACGCATCTACACTAATACACTAATACACCGCATCTACACTAATAATCTATACTGTTACAGCTATTCTTGTTTGACCGACCATGTAGTGCAGCTACAAGATTTAAGTTGATATTGTAGCTTATTGTATTATAATTTATTTTGAAACAGCGCAAAGCAGTCGCCTGCATAAATCATTACTCTGTATAAAAGAGCCACCTGAAATAACAGATAGCCAAATATTGGTATGTCGTTGTCTTTCCGATTAGTTCTAAGCTGCAATCGTAATGTTATTCATTTAAGTCATATTAACCCTTTTCATGCTAGTAGCATATATTGACGCAATTTAAAAACAGTGCAGACCCAGATCAGACAGCTCTTAGAGGCTGTATGATCAGGGTGTGCATTGGTTTCTTATAGGATCTGTCAAGCATAAATTGCCATTCGTCCTGGGGAAATTATTACTCCATTACCAATATAAAAGTTGAAATGATAGATAGTCATACGTAATCCATTCATATCTGCGGGAAGAGAGAGAGAGAGAGAGAGAGAGAGAGGGTGGGAGAGAGAGAGAGACACACACACACACAGACAGAGACAGAAAGAGACACACACAGAGAGACAGATAGATAGGGACAGCCACAGACAGACAGACAGACAGACAGACAGAGAGGGAGAGTAAGAGGTGGAAGAGACGGACAGAGAGAGAGGGGAGAGAGAGAGAGAGAGAGAGAGAGAGAGAGAGAGAGAGAGAGAGAGAGAGAGAGAGAGAGAGAGAGAGAGAGAGAGAGAGAGACGGGAGAGAGAGAGAGACGGAGAGAGAGGGATAGACGGAGAGAGAGAGATTTTGACGTCCCTTCTGGCCTTGTGATTGCGTATCATTGTAAATGTTTATTTGGGGGAGAGGACTTCTTAGAAACAACAACAATTGTACACAGAGAGAGGGACAAGGACGGTGAGGAAATATATTATGGGCTTATTAATTATGTATCAGACAATAACAAAGTCTAAAACATGATAAATATTTCATTTTAATACAGTGCCCCTGTATTGATTCACAGGTGCTCGTAGCATGCTATGTCTCCACGACAACAACAGACAAATTCAATATAACTGGTCTATAAGGCCTTGTCCGATCTGATAGCATGGGTGGATATCTTGTATTAACAATTTCTTAAAATAATACTTACATGTAAAATAACATTGACTGGTTTTAAACCTAACGTCAAACCCTCACCGACATCAATTTCAAGCTTATAGAGATTGTTTTATTTAACATTTCCCTGTTCTATGTTTATTCAAAATTTCAATACTTACCGAATATTCATGGACAAAAATAGTTATAAATGAAATATGGAAGGGGGACATTGCAGCTATTTAACAAAGCAAAGAAATATATCTATCAAATTCTATTAGCAAACAGAGTAGACCCTGATCAGACGGCTCCTCTAAGAGGTCAGAGAAGACCCTTCTCTGTTTGCAATTGCGTGAAAACACGTTCATATGAGGGAAAGGGTTAAAGTACAATATGAAGAAATTTTGAATACACAATACCCATTCCTTCTATATTTAATATTGTGGGAAATATAGATGGCCGCTCATCAATTATGAAGAGCAATCTCAATTATTGGTGATTGACACGCCTATAGGTGACAGTTGATTGGATTATGTCTTTTCAATGGGTGGGTCTTAAAGATACTGAACCAATGAGCTGTGACATCTTGATAGTAGCAAAAGAGCGGAAATACCCGATAGTCTTTCTTTAAAGTTGTCGGAACTTTATTGATGACCAAATAATTAACACAATGATGACCATAAATCAATGACCCCCTGCGCTGAAACACCAAGGTAGTTTCCGTACATTGTAGAGCACGCAAAGCGATCATTGTTTTAATGTATGACCAAAACATTTGACCCTCATTATACTGAATTATCGTCCGCTTAAAAATTGTAGTCTGCAAAATAAATGAAATAAGCATTGCTTTAGTTCGTTGAAAACAAACAGAAAAATGAGAGTCAGACATATTTGACCCTAGTAACACTCTTGGGAACTCATCATCTGTTCAGTATACAAACTGTTTGTAAATATTAAGGAAGCCACGCTCGGCGGGCTAAGGGTTGATCTGCATATTTTTTTTATCTTTTTAAACTTTCAGGGTCCTATAGAGAATGTCCAAGTTACCTACATTTATTATGCTGAAAGAATTTGCTTTTAAAAATGTTTTTTGTTTTCTTACCGGGTTTCCTTCTGTCTTCTTTTAAAATAAAAATCGACTAAATTTTGTTTCCGCGTAAAAACATCGAATTAGTGTTAGTGTATCATTTTCAAAGGCAAGTGACTGCTTAATGCGGTGTGCGGAAAAATGCCACTGGAAAATAATGCCACCGGAAAAAATGCCACTGGAAAAAATGCCACCCTGATTTGGAAAAATGCCATTGGAATATATGCCACTGGAAAAAATGCCACCCTTTTTCCAAAATTATATTTTATCCTTTTTTAAGGCCCCAAATAGGGGGCAAAGGTCCGGGGACAAGTGTCCCGGGGGGGGGGGGCAAATGTCCGTAAACCGAAATACCGATATCATGAATATTTATTAAATTTATTTTTAAAATAGCTTATGTACTGAGGCTGATTTGGTATTGGAACAAAACTATAGAGTTAGATTCAACATAAATTCATCAGCAAACAGAGAATACCCTGATCAGACGGTTTCTATAAGAGCCATCGCATCCGTGTCTACTCTGTTTGCAAGCACGTGAAAAGCGTCGATGCTCTCAGAATTTTTACTTCTGTTGCCGGGTCATGTCAGACGTGCGGATCTCTAGCTGAAGCGTAACCTAAAGTTTGGTTGTCGGTGGGTTTCAACCATTTCCCTGTTTAATATTTATGTCGGAAAAGATGACATCATGCTATTTATAAGTTGATTTTTTTATAATGGTGTAGGTACGCGGTCCATGACTTTTCTTGGTACCTGTAGAAAATGTAGAGTCAGATCTTATATAATATCACAAGTAAACAGAGCTGGTCCCGATCATACGACTCCAATAGGCACCTTCAGATCTTGGTCTACTCTGTTTTCAAAGGCATGGACATTGTTTATATATGGTAAAGGGATAAGCAAACAGAGCAGACTCCTGGTCAAACAGCTTTTATTTAAGAAATCTGATCTGAGTCTTATCATTTAAGAGTTTTAAATTAATAAACATAGTTTTATGAATTGTATAACTATGAAAACATTCTTGTAATTCTGTTACTTTTGCTGATTAACCCTTTCCCTGTTCAGCATTCATGTAAGAAATAATGATATCATGAATATTTATAAGCTAATGTTTTGAATGGCATTTGTAGACAAGATTGTTTTGATGTTGGTAGAAATTGTAGAGTCGGGCCTATTACAATTCCATAAATAAACTGAGCAAGCCCAGATCATGCGTATGATCTGGGACTACGCTGTTTGCAATGCTTGAAAACACGTTTATATTAGAGAAGGTTTGTATTTTAAGGTGGAATGGCCCGTCATTGTTTAACTGTAGATTCCATTCATTATATAAGACCTAACTTAGCTATTTGATTTTGAATAATACACAGTGAAGACCCTGGTCAGATGGTTGCTTTTTGAGCCACCTTGTCTGGTTCTACAGTGTTCAAATGTCAGTAGTTTTATTTCCCGCATTTAACAATACAAACTGTTTGTTTTAAATACTGAAAATGAATTGTGTTAGGCAGTTGGAGACTATATTATTATATTACTTACTCAGCCTAAATACATGTATGCTGTAATTTACTAGCTAGACATAAGAAAATAGTAACGATCAAAGGTGCCAGATGGTCAGTAAATCCCCTAATTTCTCAGCAGGGGGCAAGGGTCAGTGTCGCACAACTGCCATCTATCACACACTGTCAACAAAGTTATGAATTATTACGTAACAGGAATGCGTGTAATGAAACCGAACTACCTAACAATGTGCCAATTGTCTAAAGTTATGATTCAGTTTCCCGAAAAATAGAAGATAACTATGCTTTGACTAATTAGATCTATGGCTAAGCATAATTAAACCCTACCGATTAAAACCAGTTAGATTATTGCGAATTCTAGTTCTAAAGACAGTTTAGATTGATATAATCTAGATCTATACTAAAATACTTTTACTAGATCTGATATGGTACTTTACAGTAGCCAGAAAGAAGACATTTTACAACACATAAATGAACGCCGTGAGACTGTACATGTATATCTTAATATCTAGATCTTATTAAAACAAAACGAGATTTAAAATTCTAAATACTGTTGATCTAAATTATTCAACGCGTGTATCACAATAGCCCCTCACTACAAAAGCCCCTCTTGCAAAAGCCCCTCACCAAAATGGTCAAGGTTTACAAAACCCCTCACAAAAAACAATACTAACATTAATTGAACTTTAAGTGCTTTGTTAAGTGTACTTTTAAAAGGAGTGTTCTAATTACCTTACTTAACGAATCTTTATAAGCTTGTCATTGAGCAAACAGGGTAGATCCAGATCAGATTGCTCAGTATTTTGATTTTGGTCTACTCTGTTTGAAATTTAAGAAAGTTAAGGAATTAGAAAATGGAAAAAGTTTGTGTTTAAGTTAATTGGGGTAATATTATAATAATTTATAAATAATATGGCTAATATTACATCATCCATAGCTATTGGATCTATATTAACTGTCACAAAGCAAACATGGTTGAACTAGATCATATAGCTTTAGATTTGATTTGGGTCTACCCTGTTTGAAATAAATACTAGTATAAGGAATCTCCTCCTTGTGATCTACAATGTTTACTTTTATAAGTATAGAGTGTGCTAATTACCTTACTTAATGAATCTTCATAAACTGGTCATTCAGCAAACAGGGTAGATCCAGATAGCTGTAATTTTGATTTTGGTCCACTTTGTCCAAATATTTGGAGTATAATGATTAATTAACAAAAATAGTGGGGGGCTTTTGTAAGCCTTGGCCATTTTAGTGAGGGGCTTTTGATCGAGGGGCTTCTGTAGTGAGGGGCTTTTAGATGAGGAGCTTTTGTAGTAAAGGGCTTTTGAGTGTACCCCTATTCGACATATGAGGCATGTCCAACACATAAATAAGAATGTCTTCCATTTCAAAGAAAGGCCAGATCATGGGATCTTTTTTTTTTCCAAAGTTCAGCTGGTAATGTATAGGGCGTTCCTGAAGGCCGATTCATTCCAGTTTCTTGTTGTACATTGTATCTACCCTTCGGTATACGGACATTTTCTCTCTAGGACATTTGTTCTCCTATTTGGGCATGGGAGGATAGGGCTGACATTTGTCCCCTTCAAATTGTATTTTATTTTACTTGCTCTACTTGCTCGCAAAGGATAAAAAAGAAAATACCTACATTGTTCTAAAAACGGACGGTTGATTACACAGGAAATCGGTAATGCAGAAAGAGTAAGGAGCTTTCTAAATTACTTCAATTCTGCAATTAGCTGTCATCTGTTTTAAACGATCGTCAAATCAACATTTTTAAGAATGGTTGTTTACAATCGCCGCCCCTTAACCGATAATCTTTCTAAACCGATATTGGAGCTACATGTATGCTGTGTTTAGTTACCACCTTTTTTAAATGACAGCCAATTCAACTGTTTTGAATTGTTATTTTACTTCGCTATACCGGTTTGAGAACCTCTCTAATCAGGTCATTTTCTCGGTATGGTCACAGGGTTCGTTTTATAAGGTTTTGCAGTAATTTTGTTATTATCAGGAGCAGTTACATTTTTAACGCATCGAATATTAGACCACCGGCTTACTTTAAAACTAGAAATTGGCATTTAAATTAAGAAATATGCTTTTAAAAAGAAAGAAAGTTGGCGTACATGTATGAGAGATATATTTTGCTGTACGTATTTATTAATAAATGATAACTACAGTATAACCTCTGCAAAGCAACACTCTGGGGGATATAAACTTCTGTATTGTCGTTGTAGAGAGGTTGTTGCTCATCGGAGTTTCATGGCAAATCTCTCTCAAGAGACAACCCAGTAAGGAATACCTGGGATCTTTTGAATACAAGTAGCCGCTTAATGCAGGACAAAAGTACTTTTATCCTGCATTAATCTGCCACCTGTCTTAAAACAGACATTTTATTTGTACATGTATCGATGTAGAGAGGTTCCACTGTAAGTTTTGGGGATTCATTTAAAGTGTTGTTGAAAGGAGGTGTTTGCTGTAATCTGTACTGTATGCTATAAACCCCTTCACTGTCATTATGACGTAATAATCCACTAAAATAGTCACTGTCAAATCATTGTCTGCTTACATGTTTCATCTACTTTTCTTTATAAAAAAAAATGATAGTTTTTACTTAACCCTTTCCTCCATAAATACTCCTTTCTACGCCCCGGTAAAAGTCACCTGTTGAAACCAATGTGATAAAAAGAGCATTTGCTCCTACACGTATAGGAGTATATGCTCTATTTAACACAATGGTTTCAAATTACAAAATTCTAAAAACAATAATTTTATCTACTTAATGCTCCTTTTCGGTAGATTTATTCAAAGAGGTTGGATCCAAATTGAGCCTACATGTATGGAGGAATGGGTCTTAAGAAACTTTAATATAAGTGTCAAATGGTTTGGATCCTTATCAGACGCGGCGTCTGATCAGGATCCAAACTGTTTGCAAACATTAGAGTTTTCAAGTTTGACATGGAAGGGTTTAATAGTAAATACAACTTACAATGGGGAAATTGTGATCTATTTCTAAATAAGGAATAGGTCATGGAATTTAAGCAGGCGACACGTTGGTTTAGACATATCCGTTTAACGAAAGAATGTGGGTGTACGAGGTCCGTGGTTTGATAAACCATGTACATACTGTATACGCTTCTTTAATAACATTGATCAATATGTAGGTCAGACAGGACGTTCTTTAAAAACTAGGTTTCGTGAACACAGTTACCATTGCCGGATCAAAAAAGTACGCAATTTTCTTTACCAGCATTTTCGTCATACAGGACATTCTTTCAAATATGTTTCGGTTCAACCAGTAGAACAAATTTATTATGATTCTAAAACTACTGGTAGTTTAAAATCTAAAGCTCGTTTTATCACAGAGCTAGACTGGATAAAGAAATTACAAACACCTTTTCCTTTAGGTCTTAATGATAACATTTTCCAAAGCGGCAACATTTCTAAAGATCCAAGTATCGATATTTTCTCTATATTTTCTATTCGAAAACGTAAAAGTAGATCACATGGCAGACGTAAAAATGGTAATATTAAGCGTAAATTACGTCGTAATATGTCTATTCATGATTTACATACTATTCTAAAACAAACTGGTAAACATTCTATGTTATCTTGTTTATCGTCTTTACCCTTTTCCTGTCTTAAGTCAATAGACGAAGAGGCTGATAAAATCTATATGCGTACAGATCCGTTAATTAATACTGCCTCACTTATACAAAGTTACACACAGCATGTTCTTCGTCCACGTATTGATAAAGAATCTGAACATAAAAGACATTTTCTGAAACTTCAGTTCCTAAATAAAGGTATCGATTTTATTGATATTCAAAGTATATTTCGTGATAAGAATGTAATCGATGCTATTCCCAAATATTTCATCAACTCTGAATCACCTATCATCTGTTATAAATATAATAAACCTATTAGAAATGTTATTTTGAACTACAATAAAATTGTCTCTGACTTAAATATTGTTGTTAATACCCCTATTTCTTGAGTTTGTAGCATTTCTAGCTTTTGCTATAAACCAGTTGGTCATGTCATTACTGGTAATTTTGATATCATTAAGGATATTCGTCTCAGGACCCTCCTAACTAAAGGACCTAAATATAGATTACCTTCCCTTATTGATTTTGACGCTTGTCGAACTCATATTGCGGAAGCTATTCAAGAATTCTGCATCAAATGGTGTCGACGAGAACATGCTGATGTTAATGCCCTTTCGGATTGGAAGAAATGTATTTTCAATATTATTGATACACGAATAACTTTTTACAAATCAAATAACCATCTTTTACCACCTCGACCTAGAGTTACATTTCGCTACTTGAAGAAAAACATTTCTAATTTTCATTCAGATTATGTTCTTGTTCCTGCTGACAAGGCATCAAACAATGTAATCATTATTTGAAGATTGTATTATGTTGATGTTTTAAAGAAGGAGCTAACTGATTCAAAAACTTATATAACAGTTCAAACACTTGAAAAAGATATAGTCTCGGAACATGTAAAAATTTGCAATGATTTTAAGTCTGGTCCTAACATAAAACAACATAAACTTTCTACTTTGTACTGGATTCCGAAACTACATAAAAACCCTTATAAGTCGCGTTTTATTGCCAACTCTAGCTGTTGTACCACTACTAAATTATCTATACTTTTGACGTCCTGTCTTACTACGATCAAAGAACATGTTAAACGTTACTGTGATAAAATATATGAAAATTCTGGTATTAATGTTTTTTGGTCCATAAAAAATTCAAATGATGTTTTAACAAAACTTGAAAATGAACAGTATAACATTTCTTTACTGAGCTCTTATGATTTCTCTACACTCTATACTACTCTACCTCACCATCTTATAAAGGATAAACTTATTAAATTAATAGAAAAAACCTTTGCCAGAGAAAACAAAATGTTCATTGCTTGTAATGTTCAACGTTCATTCTTTTCGAATTCAGAAGTTGAACATTACACAATGTGGACTTGCCTTGATGTTTGTAGATCTCTTACCTTTCTTTTAGATAATATATTTGTGCGTTATGGAGATACCATATATCGTCAAGTTGTTGGTATACCCATGGGTACAAATTGTGCCCCTCTTGTTGCAGATTTGTTTTTGTATTGCTACGAGAGGGATTTTATGCTTAGCTTAAAACCTGATACACAGACCGATATTGTTAATGCTTTTAATAAAACTTCAAGGTATTTAGACGATATTTTGAATTTAGATAATCCTTATTTTGATACTATGGTTTCTTCAATCTACCCAAAAGAACTGTCTTTAAACAAAGCTAATCAATCTGACATTAATGCTTCATTTTTAGATTTGAATCTTTCAATTACAAATGATAAAGTTTCGTCCAAAGTATACGATAAAAGAGAAGATTTTAATTTTAAAATTGTTAATTATCCTTTTCTAGATGGGGATGTGCCACGTTCTACATCTTATGGTGTTTATATTTCTCAACTTATTAGGTTTGCCCGAGCCTGTTCTTTGCTTGAAGATTTTACCAGACGTAATTTAGTTATAACTGATAAACTTCTTAAGCAAGGTTACAGATATCACAAACTTCGGAAAACCTTTTCTAAATTTTATTATCGAAATTTACCTCTCATTAGTAAATATAATTGCAATCTACGGACGTTACTGCGACAAGGCATTTCTCAACCAGAATTTTATGGGGATGTTATCTACAAACTCAGGAAAATTCGGGGTCATGTCCATTTTCATGATTTGTTTATAAAACGCATTAAAACATTTAAAAAGAAAGGTTATGATCCTATTATATTGCAACACACTGCATGTTTGGTTATCGACCCTTTTACAGTCGGTAGCTACGCTTCCCTCTTTGCTTGCGCGATGACAGGCCGAGGGTAGTACTCTATGATGGTATACTCTTAAACTTGGATACAGGAGGAGCTTACCAGACTCATGTATTATTTTTTCCCTGTCGTGCCCTTAACGGCTTACCTGCAGGTGCTCTGACTTCAGCAAAGTCATTGAGTACATATTTGACGGATTGTCACAGTTATTATGCTATGTTTTACATGTTGTCCTGTGTTCACCGTCGTCTATGTTGTGGGTAAGTCCAGCGGGGATACCTTTATTTACAATATTTGTAAAGCTAGGGTGACTTTGAGAGAAGTGCGAGGTTAGGACGTCCGTAAACCGGTTTAAACCCCCAGTGGTGTTTTTGCTGCTGACCGTGCCAAGGCGGTACTCTCTTTGTCACCCTTACTTTTGTTTGCCTTGCGTCTTTGTGCTTGTGGTTTGTTCATGTTGTGGAACGTTTGTCCCTGGTTCTTGTGTCTCTTTTGGTGTTTTCTGTGTTCATTTCGTGTGTGTGTGTGCGTGCGTTTGGGTGTGTGGTTGTGTGTGTGTGTCATGCTGTCTATCGGTGTTTTGGTGGTGGTTGCGTCTTGCATGTGGCTTTGCCTGCTTGACTTTACTACTTTTCCATTAATACGTATGCCCCTTCACTCCCAGAATTCGGTTGCCATGACATTAACAACACTTTAGATCTAGACCAGACGTCCAATATCTCATTATCAAACCAGAACCAAAAACTGGTTTACATCTATATCTACGTTTTTAGAAAAAAAATGGATTATCATTTTTAATCCATAGGATGCAGGTACATCATGGCAGTGAATCGATTGAGCAGAATCTAAACATGCAGTACATGTACATCAAGCAGAAAGACAAAACATGTACACAGGTACATTTGTACACAGTAAAATATTAAGCACAAGGGTAATAAAACAACCATACAAGTATTATTCGAATGGCTATTGAAACTGGTTAAAACGTACATTTAAGCTGCCGAACCAAGACTAAATAATGGAGAAAACTTCTAACTTTACAACTCACCTGGCTGAATTGATATTAGATGTATTAGTAAATAAAATCCCTCAATTCTTTCGTCTGCCAGAACAATATTTATATACATGTAGATCTATACAGAAATCATAAGAAGACCAGTCAGGACTATTCTCATAACAGAATCAATAGGTTTTGTTGGTCATTTCCAGTAGATTTCTGATAATTAAATTTACACTGATGTGAAACTGAAAACAAAATCGATTGGGAATTAGAATTGGAACCTAAAACATGGAGTCGAAATGAAGATGAATTCACTAACAATATGCACAACCTGATACAAGTTATACAACCTAGTAACTTATTGTGTGTGTGTTTTGTGTTTAACGGGTGTTCCGTGTTTCTATATAAAACATCTTACGTATTGAACAACAAATAATTGAAATAGAAAGCATACTAGAATATCGCACCCATATTATGCAGAAACGAATCAGACAATTCACGGACAGGTTATATTCCAGTACAATCAAACGCGCCAAAAATAATGGATGAATTAATTTGTGTTTGCCGAATGCTGAACAGTTTCGGTTTGGAATTAGTCTAAACGAACCATTTCTCGAGTGTTTTATTTCATACATTTCATATCAATTTTGCAAAATGTGGATGTATATATTTGTATGTACATGTAAAGAGAAAGATAAGCCGTGAAAATGGATATAAAAGGATGAAAAGGATATAAATATCAATCCAGGTAAGATACAGCGCGATCCGCAGTGGTACACAGTGGTCCACGATGATACCACCGCGACCTGCGGTGATAACGATCGCGCCCGGCGACGAGTGCCCCTGTGGAGGGACCAGCGCGGACCCATCACAACCCGCGCTCGATTGCGGAAGACCGCATATCAGCGCGGACAAAAATACCCGTGTCCGCGTTGGATAAAATTGCGATGGGCCGCGGAAAACAAAAAGGTCCGCGTGGCTTGTACTGTAACAATGAACCACAGTTACTATTTTCATTTCCAAACATTCTGCAGTGCAAATGTTGTCAACACAAATTTAACAGCATGCATATTTGCATGAAAACGATATTTGCAAACACTACTGTTATAATAATTTGCGTTACAATTATACAAGTAATTATACGGATTTTACCTTTGTGAGAATCTGCAGAATATTCTTTTCATAATGGACATGAATGTTCTTCGACTGGTTGCAAAACTTGTATAGTTGCTGTAAGACAGTAAGCATCTGTATAAATAACAATGTCACAAAGAAAAGTTAGGTATGATTTAAATAACAAAATGCTTATTTACCTCGAAAGATAACGTATTACTTTAA
Organism: Azorinus chamasolen; assembly: GCA_963576725.1. Taxonomy (NCBI): domain Eukaryota; kingdom Metazoa; phylum Mollusca; class Bivalvia; order Cardiida; family Solecurtidae; genus Azorinus; species Azorinus chamasolen. The sequence continues at coordinate 99,613,530 of OY755236.1, read as the reverse complement.
ATTCTGAAGGGTGGTGATCCCCCGAAAGCAACACTTGCAACACAAAAAGATAATATTGCAGACTCGTTTAAGACATGACATTATCCTGACTTCACTCAAATGATGCAACTCTTTGAGATGCATGAGGACATCAGAAATTAAGGGTCTGTATATAGCTCAAAAGCAAAAACCAACATTATTGGCGTCAAGTTGGAGCCAATGTTAACGTTGCTGTCAGAAAACAAATAGGACAAAACAGACCACCGAAATGCAGCTGTTTTAATGTGAATAAGAATACTAAATATAAAGAACAAAACATATATCATGTAAACATGGTAGATCCTGAACTAAGAGTTCCTACCGAACCAGTCTGGTCTGGGTCCTCTCAGATTGCAAATTATTCATGGAGGAAAAGGTTAACATACAAATATTATGTGATCAATTTAAAACCTGTGTCTGATGTACGTAATAAATAAGCATGCCATCAATACTATACACAGACGTTCTGATGTACATTTATGAACACACACGTTCATGCATTAATGAGGTGCAAGCATCAAGCATCTGTTACCGAAGTTAACTCAATGAAAATAATCATAATAGATACGAAAACTCAAAAGCCAACGCCTTTATACTTACAATCATATAAATTACATTACCAATTTTCAGAATAGAAAAACGACTTTTGAACAGTGTTTCTATGCGATCGTATCTCATCTAAAATATTTGAAACAAAACAGTTTTTCTCTACATAATCAGTGCAAAGTATTTTCTCTACATCACAATAGAACATCCAATCTGCCTACCGTGAGAATCGTTCACATTCTGGGAAGGCTAACTAACTGTGTGTTATATCATGAACATTCCGAGGTAACAATGAACCACAGTTACTATTTTCATTTCTTAATATTTTGCAGTACAAATGTTGTCAAGTCAAATTGAACAACATGCAATTTCACAAAGAACGTTTAAGTTAAAACTTTTAGGAAGAAAGGTTATGACCCTATTATATTGCAACAAACTGCATGTTTGGTTATCGACCCCTTTACAGTCGGTCGCTACGCTTTCCTCTTTGCTTGCACGATGACAGGCCGAGGGTAGTACTCTATGATAGTATACTCTTAAACCCAGAAATGGGATGAGCTTACCAGACTCATGTATTACCTTTTCTCTGTCGTGCCCTTAACGGCTTCCCTGCAGTTGCTGTCTTCAGCAAAGTCATTGAGTACATATTTGACGGACTTTCACAGTTGTTATGCTATGTTTTACAGTTTGTACTGTGATTACTGTCTTCTATGTTGTGGGGAAGTCCGGTGGGTTACCTTTATTTACAATGTTTGTTTAGCTAGGGTGACTTTGAGATTAGTGTGAGGTTAGGACGTCCGTAAACCGGTTTAAACCCCCAGTGGTGATTTTGCTATGACCGTGCCAATGCGTTTCTCTCTTTGTCACCCTTACTTTTGTTTGTCTTGTGTCTTTGTGCGTGTGTTTTGTTCATGTTTGTCTCTGGTGCTCGTGTATTTGTTGGTGTTTTCTGTGTTCTTCTCGTGTGTTTGCGTGTGTTTGGTTGTGTGTGGGTGACATGCTGTCTATTGATGTGTTGGTGGTGACTGCGTCTTGTAAGTGACTTTCTACTGTATGTGTGTGTATGCGCATAAATTGCTATGCTTTCTGTAGGTGTTTTGGTGATGGTGGCATTTTGTGTGTGGCTTTTTCTGCTTGACTTAGCTTAAAACCTGATACACAGACCGATATTGTTAATGCTTTTAATAAAACTTCAAGGTATTTAGACGATATTTTGAATTTAGATAATCCTTATTTTGATACTATGGTTTCTTCAATCTACCCAAAAGAACTGTCTTTAAACAAAGCTAATCAATCTGACATTAATGCTTCATTTTTAGATTTGAATCTTTCAATTACAAATGATAAAGTTTCGTCCAAAGTATACGATAAAAGAGAAGATTTTAATTTTAAAATTGTTAATTATCCTTTTCTAGATGGGGATGTGCCACGTTCTACATCTTATGGGGTTTATATTTCTCAACTTATTAGGTTTGCCCGAGCCTGTTCTTTGCTTGAAGATTTTAACAGACGTAATTTTGTTATAACTGATAAACTTCTTAAGCAAGGTTACAGATATCACAAACTTCGGAAAACCCTTTCTAAATTTTATTATCGAAATTTACCTCTCGTTAGTAAATATAATTGCAATCTACGGACGTTACTGCGACAAGGCATTTCTCAACCAGAATTTTATGGGGATGTTATCTACAAACTTGGGAAAATTCGGGGTCATATCCATTTTCATGATTTGTTTATAAAACGCATTAAAACATTTAAAAAGAAAGGTTATGATCCTATTATATTGCAACACACTGCATGTTTGGTTATCGACCCTTTTACAGTCGGTAGCTACGCTTCCCTCTTTGCTTGCGCGATGACAGGCCGAGGGTAGTACTCTATGATGGTATACTCTTAAACTTGGATACAGGAGGAGCTTACCAGACTCATGTATTACTTTTTCCCTGTCGTGCCCTTAACGGCTTACCTGCAGGTGCTCTGACTTCAGCAAAGTCATTGAGTACATATTTGACGGATTGTCACAGTTATTATGCTATGTTTCACATGTTGTCCTGTGTTCACCGTCGTCTATGTTGTGGGTAAGTCCAGCGGGGATACCTTTATTTACAATATTTGTAAAGCTAGGGTGACTTTGAGAGAAGTGTGAGGTTAGGACGTCCGTAAACCGGTTTAAACCCCCAGTGGTGTTTTTGCTGCTGACCGTGCCAAGGCGGTACTCTCTTTGTCACCCTTCCTTTTGTTTGCCTTGCGTCTTTGTGCTTGTGGTTTGTTCATGTTGTGGAACGTTTGTCCCTGGTTCTTGTGTGTCTTTTGGTGTTTTCTGTGTTCATTTCGTGTGTGTGTGTGTGTGTGTGTGTGTGCGTTTGGGTGTGTGGTTGTGTGTGTGTGTGTGTGTGTGTGTGTCATGCTGTCTATCGGTGTTTTGGTGGTGGTTGCGTCTTGCATGTGGCTTTGCCTGCTTGACTTTACTACTTTTCCATTTACTACTTTTTCATTGATCTAAATAATAAAAAAATGCTAAACAGTTTTATTTACCTCGGAAGATAACTTTTTACTGTAAGACATGGCATTAGCCTGACCGCACTCAAATGATGTAACTCTTTGAGAATCATGGACACAACAAACATTAAGCCTCTGTATAAGCTAAAAGGCAAAAGCCAACATTATTCTGTTTTTTCAAACATTAATCTTTTTTTACAAAGAGTGATTTCGACCGACTCAATAGATGCATTTGTTAAAACTGCATTTGTACACTATCTTTGATCTTGAAGGGTGTATTTGTCATTTACCTGATGTCACTAAATAGAAACAGCCTTTACAGCAAAATATAAAGCACAAAGATAAATCTGCAGCAAACAGAATACACACTGACCTGACGGTTCCTACCAAACCAGTCTGGTCTTGGTCGTCTCCGATTGAAAATGCATAGTAAGGCATTTATTACCTCTGTCTGAGGTACGTAATAAATACTCATACCATCAATACTATAAACAGACGTTCTGAGGTGCAGTTATGCACTCACACATACACAGACGCTTTGCAAACATTATGAGGTACAAGGGTAATACATCAGTTAGTGAAATTTCTCGGTTAAAATTTGTTTCTTTACTGTCGTTTCTCATCTAAACTGTTTAAAACAAAATAGTTTTTCTCTACATAATCAGTGCAGATTATTTTCTCAACATCACAAAAGAACATCCAATATGCCTACGGTGAGAATTGGACACGTTCTAGGAAGGCTAACTAGCTGTGTGTTATATCATGAACATTCCGAGGAAACATTGAACCACAATTACTAATTTCATTTCTTAACATTCTGCAGTACAAATGTTGTTAGCATAAATATAAAAACATGCACATTTGCTTAAAAACGATATATGCTTACAATTATTTTATAACAATCTGCGTTATAATTATACATGTAATTATACAGATTTTGTGTCTTACCTTTTGAGAGTGATATTGACCTACACCTTAAACCACTCAATAAATGCATCCTTAAAAAATGCATGTGTACACACACATTGATCTTGAAAGGTGACGTTGACCTTGACCTAATCCCACTAAATAGATAAAGCTGGAACAGATTGGTGTGTACACTAACATGCAGTTTCTATTTCATCTAGGTCAAAAGTTGGAGTCAGGGTTTAAGTTGCTAGAAAACAAACAGGACAAAACAGGTCACTCAACGACTGCATTTAAATAGCCATTAAAACCTGCCTGAGGTACGTATATAAATAAACATACCATCTTTACTATACATAGACGTTCTGAGGTAGATTTATACACACACATACACAGATGGGGTGCAAACATTATGTGTTACAAGCGTCAAACATCAGTTACTGAAGGTTTATGGTTATAAAAATGTCCTATGAAACACAGTTGTAAGCTATCTAAACGCTGGCCGGTTAAAATTTATCCTTAACTAAGTAGAAGACTGAGCTATACTTAAGTATGTTTAGGAATACAGTCTTAGGCAACGCCTTTATACTTGCACTCATTTAAACTACAATACCAATTTTCAGTTTACAAACATGACTTTTGAAATTGTTTCTAAATTGTCATATCTCATCTAAAATGGTTCAAACAAAATAGCTACTCTCTACCTAATCAGTGCAAATTAGTTTCTCTACATCGCCATAGAACCTCTAATCTGCAAACGGTGGAATAAAACATTTTTATCTGGGAAGGCTAACTAACTGTGTGTTAAATCGTGAATGTTCCGATGTAACAATGAATCACACTATTTTCATTTCCTAACATTCTGCAGTACAAATGTTGTCAACACATGTTTACCAACATGCATATTTGCATGAAAACGATATTTGCAAACACTTCGTTTATAGCAATAGGTTTGTAGAGACAAATGCAGTACATCAAGGAAGGACGGCAATCCAGAACAAAAAAGCTATTCAGTATATATTATATTTGAATTAATCACTCGTCTTACGTGTTATGCTTTTGACAAGTCATCGAAACAAAAAACCAAAAAAACATTATTTCTCAGCGAAAACCGTTCTAAAACCGTTCATTATTATTGTATAGTACATTGCCCTGTACGCAACCACTAGTATAAGCGTAGTTGAAGCAAATCAACTTTTGAACTTATTTTCCTACAGTTTCCGCAAAACGGCTGTTAACACTAGTAAAACACTTGAATGTTTCTATATATCAAATATCGATAACCTTTGATCAGAAGACACTTTCTACTGCAACCCTTTACGTGTCTGCGATTTGCATTTTAGACCGTGAGCCAAAGCCATAATTCAGGCCGATTGGTACCATTTTTGGTGAATAAGGTTCAATATGATTTTTTGAAAGGCACAGGTCTGTAGATTAAGGAAATGCGTGATAGCATTGTATTAGTTTGAGCACCTGTGAGTTATCTGCCCTTTAACACACCCACCCAAGATACCGCGTTTTCGGACATATATATGGGACAGGGGGCAGTTTATTTCTCCCATACTTTAGAAACTTGCATTTTTTATGAAACCACATCGTTTAAATATTGTTGTGGGTACCATTTAGTGTATTTCTTATCAAAATAATGCACAAAACCAATTTCGAGTAATGTTTTGGAATAATAGACTTGAATTAACCTTTAGCCTGCTGAGCAAATTATTTTTACAAATTTTTCACCTACTACATTTTCAAAAATCAAACTATTATCATTTTGTCTACCAAAATGCAATCAGGGTGTCAAATAGTTTGGATCCTGATGAGTTACTCGGCGTCTCATCTGGATCCAAACTGTTTGCATAGGTATTCACTCATCCGCCCGGAGCATGCTAAAGGTTAATGGGGGATTGAAAATGATGATCAATTTTGTTGTTATGAAATGGAGTGCAAAAAAATCCTCATTGCCGTTCCTGGTTGACAGATAATACACATGACTGATAAATCTATGTCCATGTGGAGAAATACGGAAACAGTCACCATTATTTTGGAGAGATAATAGGCAACTCCCCTTCTGAAACAATTCCAAATAGTTTTCTTATCTTGTGAAAGTATTTGACATACACTTGACATATCAGATACAGGGCGTACTTGCCTTTCAAAATGGCACAGTCTCAGAACAAGGAGTCCTATGAGAATCAATGTATAATACATATGTCTACATCCAAACTAGACAATGAACGATTGGTTAGTCTTCAGAGCCATGACTCAATGGTAGCTTTATTAGAGGCAGCAAAATTAAGAAATCATTCACCTATTTTGACATAGCAATGACGCTTGAAAGTGGAGCTATTCCAAACATCTTTTATCATCGCAAATGACAAGAGCGTAATGTTAATGACTTTCTTAGGTCAAGTGACATATATGGCGAGTGAATTTAATCAAGACGTATTTGACAGATTACTGCAAATTCCACTCTTAACTGAGCTTGCAGCACTGTGGAATGACTTTCTTGAACATCTACATCAAACAATGGGGAACTCTCATCTTTCTGGTTCTCATATGTAGATTTAGTAGAGATTGTTATTCTTGGTCTTATTTGTGTCTCCAGTGAGGGTAACTGGGACCTACACCTTCATGCCATCAGACACATGATTCCATGATGCTTTGCGCATGATAAACTCAATTATGCCAGATACCTGACACCGTATTTTGCTCAGATGACAAATCTTCCAGACAAACATCCTCAAACTCTTTGAAGCCTTAAGATCAGGTCAGTTCTCTGTGAAGATGTCCAGAAACAACCCTTTTGGACGGATTCCTGTCGACTAAACAACTGAGGTCACTGTAAACAAAGACAACTCCTGGAGGTACAGTGAGATTCAGCCTGAATGCTAGTGCTATTAAGCGGTACTACATAACCACTGAGTATCGCAGTGCATTTCTAGGGTAGTTACGGGACATGGTGCAAAGTAACAAATCAGAAGTTTGCCTAACAGAGTTGCATCAGACCAAAATCCAAAGGATGAAGAGGCCGTGTCTACAATTGTTGGTCTTATCAGGGATTTGGTTAACCTATTTTCAGACATGCAAGACCTTGTTAGTATCTCTACTGCAAAATCAGCACCTAGAGATATTGCCCTGGACTTATTAAATGCAAAGGAGAAAGGAGAGGAAGCACATGCAAACTTTAAAGCTGATAGACTAGAGAGTGATCCTCCAGCAAAGAAATTCCATGATCCAATTAAGAAAAAAAAGCTGAAAACATTTAGCAACATGTTTCAGAAGAACAGTATCAAGTCAAGAGGCAGGGTTACAATCTTAAAGACTGACAGAACTTTGTTTGGACGCATCATAGTAATGGCACAAGGCCGCAATCTACGGATGGAGGAAATCCTCTCTCACCCGCTTGGACCATTACCCTCGGCTTTATCCACACCAGATGGATTTCTGCGAAAGACCAACAAGGTCTCTTTAGCCATAACTTTGCAGAAAAATGTAAATGTTGCAGAACGTTTCCCAAGCAATTGTGTCACAGTCATTGATGCAATGAACTTGATACAGCTGGTTAAAGGTGACCACAACACTTTTGCAACTATTTTTGCTATGACACTCAAAGAAGGTGCAGAGAGTGACAGGATCGACATAGTGTTTGCGATCATAAATTTCAGTACTTCTTGTCCTGAAAATTGAATACCGCTTAAGCCGGTGCTAGGGGGCGTGAGGAGTGTTGCACTTTCAATTACTGCTCATGAACAGACTCAATAAAACCGAGTCTGCAAAAAAAATTTTGTGTTGTAATTTTTGCTTTCGGGGGATCACCACCCTTCGGAATTGATACCTATGTTGAAGGGTCAATCAAGAATAGTGAGAGATCACTAAGGGGTGAAGAAGCCGGCCATCAGCTTCAGAACATTACAAGCACACGGATCGTGAGACAATGGAGGAATTTCTTGAGTTCTGTTAGGAACAAAACCAGTCCCATCACCTTTTTAGTAAATTAATGGATGGAAGAAGAGTACATGCAAAAGCTGCAGCGGAATATTGTGTATGACACTGTGATAGATAAATGTTTCAAGATCACGTTTCATGAAAGTAAAGAAGTACCAGATCTTCAGTGCCAGCAGGAGGAAGCAGACGGACGCCTGCTATTCCATGCTACTCATACAGGGAAAGAGGGCTATCAAGCTGCGGTAATCTGTTCTGAAGACACAGACGTCTTCATTATGTCTTTGGCATTCAGTGACAAGATTGAGACACATTTGTTCCAAAAATGTGGAAATAGAACCCGAACGAGACTGGTTGATATTCGAAAGATTGCCACCGCTTTTGGCATAGATGTTTGTCGAGCGCTCATTGGAATGCATGCATTTACAGGATATGACACTGTGAGTGCATTCTCTAGAAAAGGGAAAGCCGGTGCTTTGAAACTCTTGACAAAAAACAGTGACATTCAGGACATATTTCTAGAACTTGGTCAGGAATGGGACCTTTCTTTGTCACTGATTGAAAAATTAGAACGACTCACTTGCCTCATGTATGCACCAAAATTATCATCTTCTTAGGTCAGTGATCTTAGATATGACTTCATTCTCAGTGTTGTTATACCTTCTGATCCTTCGAGATCATGAATTTCAGTATTTCTTGTTCTGAAAATTGAATACCGCTTAAGCCGGTGCTAGGGGGCGTGAGCAGTGTTGCACTTTCAATTACTGCTCATGAACAGACTCAAACCGAGTTTGCAATTTTCTCTTTTTGTGTTGCAATTTTTGCTTTCGGGGGATCACCACCCTTCAGAATTTATTCTGTGCAAAGAAAGGTGAAATAGAAAGTCACCAGCTTCCTCCATGCTTTGATTGTTTAGTAGAGCATGCTCGGAGAGCCAACTACCAGGCAGCCATCTGGAGACGTTGTTGTCTTGAACAGGACCCAGGCATTCCAAGTCCTGTTAGTAAAGGATGGAAACTTGATTTGGAAGATGGTACTGAAAATTGGTTGTGCACTGGATGAATGGTCAGCCGGCACCTGAAGCAGTCCTTGATTTATTACCTTTTACTGTGCAAGGAAATGCACACTGCCAAACTGTACATGTTTGTCAAATGGACTGAAATGCACTGATATGTGCAGATTGCAAGACTGTGAAAATCAGGCTTCCGTCTTTGAATTAGACAATGAAAGAAGTGCTGATGAAGATACTCCAGATATTGAAAAAACAGATAATGAGTCTGATTTTTAAGTGAATATAGTTACTTTCATTTACACTGCATTAATCTCGTATATACTAGAGGGTGGTGTGTAATTGCTTAGAGCTTATCTAGAGTCCTATGCCTAAACCAGTAGACACAAAATATTCTGAAAGAAATTACCTGTAGCAAAAGGTTTTGATGATCTTTCAGATTCCAAGTTTTGTAATGACCTTATTTAAAACATGTTAGGTGTAAAAGGTGTAACTTTTGAATTTCTGTTTCTTTTTCAAAATTCATAAAAGTTTGTCTATTTTACTTATTCTCTTATTTTACTTTGAATAAGGAAAGCATCCTTAAACTGTTTAGTACAAATTTTGTACAGACTTTATCAATGAAGCATCAACTGTAATAAAACATCCAAAAATAAATCATTATAAAAGTACATGTATGAATCGTGCAGGAAACACCGAATACAAAACACACAACTGCCCAAACAACACCACGACAACAAAAAGCAAATGTACATGTATATAAAACACACAAAGAGACGCACAGACATAACAAGGAGAAGCCTTGGAACGGTCAGTGACAAATGTCACTGGGGGTTAACTTGCAAACTCAAATTTTTATTCAGAACCTGTTTTGATTTCCAATTGTAATTATGTGGTAACATTTTAATATTTTGTATATACTACATGCCAAAAGTTTCAGCTTGAAAGTAATTCTCCGTAGACACACAGCATTTTAATACATTTTTAATTAAAAGGGAGGTAATAACAAAATAACTCTTGAATGGATGTTTTTGTATGTTTTACATTTAAAACATTCTATTCAGAAGAAGAAGATGTATGACATATTGTGATTATTGAAGAATAATATTGAAACCTTTTATTATATTTTAACAAATAAGGTGTTTTGTCTATGCGAGTTATCTCCCTTTTTAAATATATGAATTGCGTTTGCATGTTTCAAGACAGAGTGGTAAATGTAAATTTTTGTTTGCAAACTATAATATATAGTGTAAAAAGTAATTCATCAGTACCTTATTGACAATTTAGAGCTATAAGTGAATAGGTGGCTTTCGTACAGTGAACTTTGCCATTTTTCGCCTATGCTCAAAGCATTTTAGGGTGGGGTTAGAAAAAACGCAATAACACCCAGGTGCTCAAGTTGCTGAAATGCTATCACATGTTTTCTTGATCTAGGGATATATATCTTTCATAAAATGACCATGAGCCTTATTCACCAAAGATGGTACCGACCAACCGTGTGGCTCACGGACTATTTATCGTATAAACTGATGAAGGATTGTGCTGTGTACAAAAACACAATCCGTTCTTACCATAATATCTTGTCTTTATATCTGAAGTAGTACATGAAGCTCACTTTTTCTTCGTTGTCATATTGCCTCTTTCGTAATCTTGTCTCTTGATTACTTGATAGTTTCCGTTTGTATTCAGGAATATATTTCCCCGCTTCAAACTATTTTGTCGTATCCTTCAATATACAGACTCAAATATTTAAAATCGACTGCGAAATAGTAAACATTAGTATCTGGATAACGAAAACGGAACACTGTAATTGTTACCTGATGCCAATCAAACAAATTCACAACTGAACTTAATCATTTTGTATTATCACAATATTGAAACCTTACTACGGTGCCGGTTCTCGTTCAATAGATTGTTCATCGATTATAAGAGCGACTAGGATATAAATCTTATGATATTCATTCTTATTTACTGACCAATATAATGATTAATGCACCTGATTTCAAATCCACTCTGATATACACCAACACGGCACGATTCAGCTGCTCTCTGCCGCTGTACAGGTATCTTGCTATTCTTTACCCTAAGTTGCAAATATAAATGTGTTAGTGACCTGCGTATTAAAGTCTGTAATTTCAATATTTGAAGAAAAAAAACCACTTGAAACAGGCAGTATATGTTGATACGATCGAAGTGTGTAAAGTGATATATCTATAAATATATACGTATGTCAAATGTGTCCTACGCTAATTTTTCAACAGCATAAATATGTACCAAATTGCATAAACAAATAGAATTGATGAAAAAAATGAGATCGACCCCTTAAACCTCAAATTTATTTTGAAATGACAAAATCCTTTAAAATCGGGGGTTAAATGTAAACGACGAAACCACGAGGATATTTTCACGGAAATTGTCAGAAACGGTTGGCAAATTCAAAATGGCTTAAACTTACTGAAGGCATCTCGACTTCGACACTGTCAGAATTCTTTACATTCGATTACATGCTGGGCCTCTACGTTTGTGCATAATTCATTTCTACGACAATTTCCGGACAATGGAGGGCATAAATCGTAAATCACCGATGATTGATTCGTTTTCAGTTTTATGCATGATTACGCAATGCTTTTCACGAAGCTCTTAAGTCTGTTTGCAGTTTAAACATGTTGCTGTTCGGGCGACTGTTTGTTCTGTATGTGGTGTTTCCTGCATGACTCATTTTTGTACTTTTATATAACATGCAGTTTCCTGCATGACTCATTTTGTACCTTTACTTAGTTTCAAACCGTACAGTTAGCTGTTGACACAATTGACCTGGAAGGACGCGCGTAGGACATCTTTAAAACAGTAGTTTAGTGTAACTATTATTTATTGAACAGCTATTATACAATCGTCAGACATCTGACTGAATATAAAAAAAACTGCATGGAATACAAAAGGCATTATGAAGAGGGATCAGACCAGTGTTGATCAAAATAAGAAAATATACTGTCGATACAGGCAGTCTGCATATATAAACTCAGAATTACCCCCAAGTGCACATGAAAATAGCAAATGAAGTTAGCACACTTTCAATATTATAAATTACACAAAAAATGAATGCAATTAGTGTAAAGATAGGAGTAGCGCATTGGAACAGTCAGTAGCAAAATACCTCCGAGTTTAAACCAAAGCTATAGGGATCCCAATCTCACAATTGTCCAACCTCACCAAGTTAGAATTTATGCAAAACGGAAGTTATGCAGATACCTCCCGTTTTTAATTGTCTGCATAGCATTTGCACAGAATTTTCAAACAAAAAATGATAGAACCGTTTTTTGACATCTGCTGTTTTGTTTTAAAAAACGTTAGAGCTGAATCTACATTGACTGTCGTGGAAGAAATAATATCGCTTAAAATTACTTAAACTCACTTAACCATTTCTCCATAAATACGCATTCCTGTTCCCGTGAAGACAGACTAGACCCAGCTCCGACGTTGGAGCTGCCTGATCAGGGTCTGCTCTGTCTGCTGATGAAATAATATAGATATGATTCTACAGTTTCTATCATTGCCTATATTTCCCGTGGAATACATCGGAAAAGCTTTTCATCCGAAAGTGAAAGTCGTAGAGTTTTGATATTTTGCACGGAATATCATCTAGAGGTTCTCTACAAAGGGCCAATATTGGCACGCTTCCAACATCATCTAGAGGTTTTCCACAAAGATTTACATTGTTTTGCCATTTTTGATGCTACAGGTGATCAGAGAGAATCCAAACAGTTATTCCTTTCCCTGTAGAACATCCATGTTGGAGATAATGACAACATGAATATTTATTACCTGAATTTGTATAATGGCATACTGTATGTGTATTGGTAGAAACTGTAGAGTCAGATCTCTTATAATATCATAAGCAAACAGAACAACCCTTGATCAGATGACTCCTACATGAGGTGTCTGATCTCGGTCTACTCTGTTTGCAAAAGCGTGAACAATATTTTATGAGTTTTATTGCTCTGCGTTATAGTATATGGATTATTTTTAATCTATTTCAAGAAACAAGCTGCTGTCAGTAACAACCTTTCTCTCCATTATTATTGGTGTATATGATTCTAACAGATGGGCGTATATGAGCTTTATTGCTCATCAGTATAGTATATGGATTAATTAAATCCATTTCAAGAAACAGGCTTCTACACATTACAACCACATCTTCTTTCGCAAAATCGATAATCAGAATGAATGATAATAATAAATAATAATAGCTCTCCATTGGGGACAGATGAAAGAAAGACAGACTTTTACCTTACATGATGGGAATAAGATTATTATGTCTCCTCCATTTATGGGGGGATATATTGTTTTTGCCAGAGTTGTATGTCTGTCCGTCTGTCTGTCCGTCACAAACTTGTGTCGCGCGTATCTCTGAAACCAGTTGGGATAGAGTCACCAAACTTCACAGGAATGTTCACCAGCATGAGTTGTTGTGCACCTTGGTTTTTGAATTGTCTCCCCCTGATAATTTCGGAGTTATTGCCCCTGATGACTTAAAATTAGAAATACTTTGTGTCGCGCGTATCTCTGTAACAGCTAGTACTAGAGTCACCAAACTTCACAGGAATGTTCACCAGCATGAGTTGTTGTGCACCTATGGTTTTTGAAATGTCTCCCCCTGATAATTCTTGAGTTATTGCCCCTGATATGAATACTTAAATTTATACAAACTTTGTGTCGCGCGTATCTCTGAAACCAGTAGGACTAGAGTCACCAAACTTCACAGGATTGTTCACTACCATGAGTTGTTTTGCTCTTGGGTTTTTTAAATTGCCTCCCCATGTTAACTTTGAAGTTACTGCCCCTGATGTCTTAAAATTAGACAAACTTTACTTAGTGTCGTGCATATCTCTGAAACCACTGGGGCTAGAGTCACAAAACTTCACAGGAATGTTGACCAGCATGAGTTGTTGTGCACCTGGGATTTTTGAATTGTCTCCCCTTTGATAACTTTGGAGTTATTGCCCCTGGTATGATTACTTAAAATTAGAGAAACTTTGTGTCATTCATATCTTTAAAACCACTAGGGCTAGAGTCACCAAACTTCACAGGAATCTTGACCAGCATGAGTTGTTGTGCACCTGGGTTTTTTTAATTGTCTCCCCTTGATAATTCTTGAGTTACTACCCCTGATATGATAACTTAAAATTAGAGAACCTTTGTGCTGCATGTATCTCTGAAACCAGTAGGACTAGAGTCACCAAACTTCACAGGAATGTTCACCAGCATGATTTTTTGTGCATCTGGGTTTTTTAATTGTCTCCCCTTATAACTTTGGAGTTACTGCCCCTGATGACTTAAAATAAGAGAAACTTTACTTTGTGTCACATGTATCTCTGAAACCACTAGTACTAGAGTCACCGAACTATGTTGACTAGCATGTGCTTTTGTGTACCTGGAGTTTTTGAATTGTCTCCCCTGATAATGTTGGAGTTATTGCCCCTGATGACTTAAAAATAGACCCTGATAAGTTTGGAGTTACAGACATTACACTTGTGAATTGGAAAGAGGTTGGGAGGGGGAGACATCTGTTTTTGTGACAAAAACAAACCTCTAGTTGCAATTTACTATTGCTCGGATTTCTAAATCATCTCATGTGCCTTCTGTTTTTCCCCGCCCACTCAATACCCCTCGAAAACAGCCTGTTTCGGATATAATTCAGATAAACAAAATATGATAGAGCAATTTAGAAGTAATTTTAAGAAACAAATGTCTAAGTACCATTTATCTGTCTAAATAAGTTTTCAATAGAGACATATTTACATTTTAATAACAGTTAAAGCATTTAAATGTAGTCCCATCACCTTTTTACATGTTTTCGTTTAATTGGCGCTGGCCAACAATGTGCTTGAGAAGAGATGGTCTAATTTATCCACACTATTTGAATGTCAGTGTAGGGAGATAAACAACTAGCTAAAAACTACTTTTTTCCAAAGTGCAACTATTGTTGAATCAAACACATATAAGAAGAAAATGACTAAGCATTTATAAAATCTATGAACATATTTCTGCATTAAGAGTTTTGGGCGGCCATTTTGTTTTCCGCCATTTAGTTTAACACTCGAGATATATCTTTGAATGCAATAAAGGATATCAAGCTTTAATAAATTGTCTTCCATTGGTCGTTTGTACAATTTAATAGAACATTTTAGTGTTACGCCAAGATTTTCGGTGAAGTGTAGCATTGTTTGACTGGAAATAGTGTTCGTTGGCGGCCAGTTTGTGTTCCGCCATTTTGTACCTTAAATACGGAAAAAAAAGTTTGTCAAACAGCATATTCGGATTTAGCACACACAAATAATGTAGAAACAACTGTTTGCCAACTTTTAACACGAGATGCCTAGTGGTGTCAGAATGTTCCAAATTCCGCATACATGTGTATAATTCCTAAGTTCATTTGAATCGAGATCCGGTTTCTTCAAACGAGGTCTGACATGTGACACCTTTAACTTTTCGGAACGTAGGCAGTGTCTAAAGAGGAGTTAACATTGTTTGTCAAGGCATGACTTTAACAGCCATGTAGGTATTGGATCCAGTTCACAGTACTTGCAAGGGGATGCCTTAATTATTTGATCTACTTCTTCTTCTGTAGCTGTAACAAAACAATCTAAAGCGTTCGTTGCATGCTGCATTTCCGTGATAACTGACGCACTGGATACAATGCCTGATGCAATATCTGCTCGTATTTTGCCCACTTTGTCAACAAAAAAGTCACTGAGGTATTGTGCAAGTTGTCTTGAGAATGAAGTCTTAGGCAATGTCTTAGACAATGTCACTAATTGTACCTAGCAGGTGCATAGTGACTTTGAGTCTGCCTGGCTAGATTCTACTTTCTCTGAGTAGAAATCAACATTTGACTTTGCCAACAGCTTGTTTTCTTTGGCACACTGTTCTCTGTACAGCTGATAGTCTATTGAGAGTCTTTACTTTCTCTTTTTTTCTCCAACTTTATCCGTACATGTTTAGCATCGTGCAGTTCCTGGGTATATCACGGACATGATGGTCTGAGCGTTATAGTTTTAGTACACTGTGGTGCATGTTTATTGGCAAATGCCGCTAGTGCGTGTGTATATGTGTTAACCAGCTCATCAACACCTGTCATTTGCAAACTTGCTTTGATGAAGTTTTCGAAATGAAACAGTTTTCCTCACCGTTGGAGGTTTAGCCGCCTTTGCTTCAAAAGTTACAGAAAAATGATCACGCGAAATGTTACCAGTACTGTCCTGGGTCGGTGACTTCAATATTTGACACACAGTCATCACCGTTTTTCTTGATAACAACATCAATGGTATGTCCACCAATATGAGTGGTTTCATCCACATGCTGTTGCAATCCAAATGAATATAATATACTAACAAAGTTAGCTCTGTTCCTGTCATTTGGACGGTCAAGATGGATGTTTAAGTCCCCTACAATGATGACTGGTCTGTCACAAGTCGTGAATTTAGAGTCATAGGTCATTAGTGGCCATTCATTATCAAGAAAATCTCCGACTATTTTGTAAGAGTATATAAAACGATTGGTCAGTGAAAAGGACTTCAAAAGTTACAGAAAAATGATCACGCGAAATGTTACCAGTACTGTCCTGGGTCGGTGACTTCAATATTTGACACACAGTCATCACCGTTTTTCTTGATAACAACATCAATGGTATGTCCACCAATATGAGTGGTTTCATCCACATGCTGTTGCAATCCAAATGAATATAATATACTAACAAAGTTAGCTCTGTTCCTGTCATTTGGACGGTCAAGATGGATGTTTAAGTCCCCTACAATGATGACTGGTCTGTCACAAGTCGTGAATTTAGAGTCATAGGTCATTAGTGGCCATTCATTATCAAGAAAATCTCCGACTATTTTGTAAGAGTATATAAAACGATTGGTCTGTGAAAAGGACTTACTTAACGTGTAATGAATAGAAGTGTGAAGCTGTTCCGCGATTTTTAAGCACCGACTATAACTTTTGTTTCAAACTGTTTATTGTTGTCATTGATTTGTTTTCTTTCTGACGAAATTGATTGTGCTGTTCGGTATAATAAAATAAATATCACGTCCTATGGAGAGCGACAGCACGTATTGTCAACTCTCGGTATGGCAATGTACACCTCGGTGAACATTACCAACCTGGGGTTGACAATACTACCGTCTGTCAGCAGCACCGGCAATAGCGAACAGACAAAGCGAAAGCTAACTGATGACGGACATACCGACAGGTTATGAATTTGATATAGTAATAGTAAATATGACATCTCTAGCATTGTATTGTTTTAAATTACTAGTAGATAGACCAACCAATGATTGCATGGTTTCTGGTCAATTCAAATTTACGTAGGTGAATCATTTTAGGTGCATTATTATCTGATTGGTACAGCCGAAATAGCAGCGAAGAAGTCAACAACGTATTCGCAATCACTTTTCTAATCATCCTAAACACGATTTTAAACATTCGTTGTCATCACACAACTGATACACTTCTATGTCAACGTTGATTGCAGACTACGATCGAAATTCGCTTTGAATTTGATAAAAGAAAAACAACGTGTGTGTATGGCGAATAGGTAAATGTGTTATGAAGACTGTACGGCGAATAGCTTCCGATATGTATGGCGTATAGTAATATATTTACTGTTAGGAAGACTGTTCCGCAAATAGCTTGCGTGGTGTGTTGCGTTTTACAGCTAACATTTATTTTAGTCGTTCCCTAAGGCCTGTGCGATGAAAATAAACTGTCTGTCATGAACATGTAATGATGTAGAAATAAAATGATGGTTGTGCAATAGCAACTAAGGAAACTTTTAGAACGAACAGCTGGCAGAATATCCAGCTCTATAATTGACGGATCTGCACATAACAATGATTACAGAATTAATTGCCCCCTAATACTCTCCGTCATTACAGCACTGCTAAGTTTTGGTAATTAAATAAAGACTTTGGATTGTATGGATTTGTTTTATGACTGATATTTTAGGAATTTGTATAGAATAATAAGTTAGAATTTCATACGAAAGTAGTTCAGGAAAGTAATGTGCTGCTTTTATTGCAATCAAAATAAACTTTATCAATGGTGAAACTGCAAGGATAAACAAATTCTGCATAAAGACTACCCGTGTTGAAAGCCTTACAAACTCCACACCATTCCCTGCTGTGACAAACATGCGCTTGCAGTGGATCAAACATTTCATGGTCACAACTTCTACAGACAGGGCGTGGCTAGCGATACGTACATACGCACATACGCACGTGCGTAACATCAATATGACATGTGAAAACATTATTATGGCCGAAATGGAACAAAACTCGAAGGCTAAGAGAGAGTAAACTTTGATAAACGTTCTGTCTTGTCATGTAATATATAACCCTCATACTGGCGCCTATTGTCGCCTATGTAAAATTGACTTTTTGAAACCACTCAATTCTAAAATCCCCCGGGAAGCACCCCACCCTGGACCCCTATAACCAATGTACGTAAACTATATATGGATTCAGCTACACCCCTGAAAGATCTTAGATGTGGTAAGTGAAACTCCAGGTCTGAACATTTTAGTTTTAATTACTGTTGCATGCATCCGGGCATTCATGAAATTCGAATACCACAGGATTCAAATAGATTAGTCGGGTATCGAACCGCGGATCCCTGGAGAGTACTCTGAGCAGGTATCAAACCGGGTATCCCCAGGGAATAGTTTGAGCAGGTATCACACGTGGACCCCTAGAGAGTAGTCTGGCCAGGTATCAAACTGGAACCCCTAGAGAGTAGTCCTGGCAGTTATCAAACTGTGTCTGAGCAGTTATCAAACCGAGGACCCCTGACATTTCCCTCAGCAGCTATCAAACCAGGAATCCCTAGAGCGTGGTCTGAGCATGTATCAAAACGTGGACCCCTAGATAGTACTTTGAGCAGTTATCAATCGGTGGACCCCTAAAGAGTAGTCTCAGCAGGTATCAAAACGGGGATCCTTAGAGAGTAGTCTGAACAGGTATCAAACTGGGGTACCCCAGAGAGTAGTCTGAACAGGTATCAAACTGGGGTATCCCAGAGAGTAGTCTGGTAGTAAGACTTGAGCATTCGATGTTTTATGCCATTGTTGATTTCATACGAGTATCATGTTTATTAACTGTTTTGTAATGAATCGCCCTGAATTGATTATTGCACGATTTAAAATATCATTATGTTCATGTGTTCCCTTAATACTAGTGTTGTACGGTGTATCGGAACTAATGCCATCTTTTTTTCAATCTACTCCTCAGGATTTTATTACATTTTGCATTTTATTACATTTCAGATTGAGCATACTAATATTGTATTTAATGAAAATCATCTTATCTATTTAATAATAACATATTTAGACCAAGAGGTGAAATTTGAACATTCAATGTTTAATGCTATTTTTGTAATAAATCACCCTGAATTGATTATTGCACGATTTAAAATATTATGCTTTTCATTACATGTATTTTCATTAACCCTTGCTGTTCACGTCAATATACCAACCTGTATGCAGGAGCTGTCTCATCAGGTCTGCACTATTTACAAGTTGGTTGTGCAACCAGTGCACTCCACAGCAGTGAGTGCACAGCAAAATACATGTACACAGTGAAGATATATGTAATTATACAACAGGACATGGGTAAAGAAGGAGAAATGTATTTTAAAATTCAGCAAGAGAAGGGTTAATACTAGTGTTGTACGGTTTATCGGTGCTAATGCCATCTGTTTTCAATCTACTCGTCACGATTGTATTACTTTTGCATGTTATTACATTTCAGAGTGAGTATGTCAACCGGAATTGTGATAACAACCGGATTTGTAATAACTTCTCATTTCTACAATTTGTATGTGTGTCGAGTAATATTAATAGTTTGTATTTAATGAAAATTATCTTATCTATTCAATCATAACCATGAAGTTGAACTTGAACATTCAATGTTTGATACCATAGGCCATTTTATATCATGTTTCCTTAACCGTTTTCGTAAAAATAAATCTCCCTGAATTGATTCTTGCACGAATTATAATGTTCTTGTCCTGTCAGTTATTAATACTAGAGTTGTACGGTATGTCTGATCATATGCCACCGTTTTGAAATCCACTCGTCAGGATGTTATTATATTTTGAATTTTATTACATTTCCGTTTGAGCATAGCAACCGGAATTGCAATAATAACCGGGACTTTTATAATTATAACACTTCTGTTTTTATTACAATTTCGATTGCTACAAAGTTTTATCTGTCGGCTGTCTCGGCCATTGTGTACAAACATAGTAGTAAGACAACACAGGACGCAAATGGAATGAACCGATTGATTAAACGCTTAAATGACATCGTGCATTTGTTCCGCGTATTCTCTGTAAGATTAATTATCGGCCGTATTCAAACTGCTAATTTGACAAAAACTGTACTAGTGTATATCCGCGATCTACGACTCTCTAGTTCGGCACTCCCACGCCAGAAATTATGTGATAAACTATTATTGAACATTCCACATTGAACGTTCAACAGTCAAGAGGTTAAACTGTTTGCACAAGTTATCAACGGTTTCTGATAACACTACATAGTATACGCATATTTAAAAACCGGCGTCTGAAGTGAGGCATTGTCTAAACGGAGTATTGTTGTCCATTGTACCGCTTTGACCAGGAAAAATGGAGACGCAAAGGTGATTATTAGTTTTCTTCATTTGTTTGTTATATACTTAACGATAAACTCTCTGGAACGAGGTTTCATTTGTACAAAGAGATGAATGAAATATGGATATTCTTAAGGAGGACGCTAACACAGACATATATGGCCAAGTGTTTGTAAGGTGACTTACATGCCAACCTCGGGTACATGCAGGTGCGTTTTTAATATATTGGTTAAAATACAAAAGTAATTAACCTAAGAGACTTGTTTATTTACTTCTCATGGTGTCTGACACCACTTAAAGGGGAAGTACCTACATTTGACGTGTTTCAAAAACAACTAAAATATACAAAACGCATTTGTTTATTTACTGAAAAGAGGTATATCGCAAGGAAACCCATCCAATTACCGTTTATAATGACAAAAAATCCATGTCTTTGATATCGCCGATCCCGATTTTACTACCCGTTGTTTCAGTTTTATTCGGGTTAGGTTTTAGTTTCGTAACTATTAGCCCTATTCGCGTTTCTCCAACCACTTCCGAGAAAAGCTATTACGTAAACAATGACGGGATCGGGTGATCTTCAATTTTAACGGAAAATGCCGATAATATTGTGTTGTAGAACAAAAATTATAAGTATTAATGAAATCGGTTTATTTGTATCACAGGGGCATTTTTCGATATAAGTTCAAATTGGCAACTTTCATAATAATGATTGAGCTTAACAAATACCAAGTTGTATGATATTTTTGAAAATAACCGTAAGGACTTCCTCTTTAACAACTTAATTATCATGAAGTCTCCTGTTAAGTCTCACATAAATACTTAACCATTTACCCCATAAACACGCCTTTCTACGCCTTTGCAATCAGAGAAGACCCAAATCAGACGGCTCTTATAGGACCTGTCTGATCGGGGTCTGCTCTGTTTGCTTATCATATAATATAGATATGATTGTACAGTTTCTGTCATGGACAAAACTTCCTGTGTACATTTGCTATTTTGAAAATGAATTTAATCAATATTCATGACGTCATTATATCCTACATGAATATTCATGGAGTAAATGGCTAACCTGTTTGTTTTAACTTTATGAAAACAAACGTTATTTTTCAGATACTTTAAAAGTAGAACATCGAACCATTTTTTCGATAATCAGATAAATTCGAATTTTGTTATCATACTGCTTTAAAATGCCACCACTTAATGAATGTATCTTAACTAGGTATTTGTCACGAAAACAAATAAATATTAAATAACTAGACAAGTGTGATGTGACCATTTCTATGGGGTTTTGTTTTTAAGAAAATTGTATTCGGATGATGGCAGTAGTGGCCCATTAATGTAAAACTCCATAGGACATGGTATCTATGTTTAGATTGATTATTAAAAACGTCTTCGAGAAAAAAAATCCCGTTATTTATAGTATGGAGTTGCAGTACGTCACACCAACAGGTCAATTTGAGCGATAAAATAATCATCGAGGTTTCATGAAAATACAGTAAAACTTCGATTATCCGAACACTAAAATACGTATTATTATCGATCTTTAAGACAGGTGGCAGCTTAATGCATGGTGAAAGTCATGCAGAAAGCTCCTCTAGGAGCTTTCTGCGTGACTTTCACCATGCATTAAGCAGCCACCTGCCTAAAAGGGTCTAAATTCTTCTATACCGAAAATTCGAATAATCGAGGTTTTACTGTATTCCACTTTCCACTTATTAGATAATTTTGTGAGCTAGTAACTGGAACTTTTCACTAAAGCTAAGTAATAAGTGGTGTCAGAAATATACCACCATAACTTTGATCTACTGCAAATATTAGAAATCTAGACCATGTCTTGTCAGGCTATGCTATCAATTTTCAAGGATCAAAATGGAAAAAATTCAGTAGATGCATCGTATGGCATTGGTCGAAATCAATATTAGAACCCGACCATGTGTTCTGTAACACTTGACAATAGAAGCAATACGTAGACAAAATTGTTCACAAATAAACTTTAGCCAGTCGAAACAAATGCAATTGAAAGAACGGAGCGCGTATTTAGTTTATTCACTTGATAATACGACTTTTTAATACACATTAACAGAGTAGATCCAAGTCAGAAGCGCTTGTCTCATGATTACACTGTATCAGCCGTGATCAAATCTTCCCCTGTTCAATTACAATTACTCGTATATTCATTCATCTAATTATATTTTTGGTGTCAGTATATCTACCATGAATATTCAGCAGGTAATGGGTTAAGTCCTGTTAACCCTTAGCCCGTCACATATTTATTATCACTCGCCCTCTTTAAATATTAGCTAGGCATTTTTTACAAAATAAACAGGATATGCTGAAATTATATTCGTAGGCAAAGACATAGAGCATGTAGGCATAGATTGTCCATGGCAAACTGTGCAGACCTAGATCAGAGAGCCCCTATAGGAGCTCTCTCATCTGGGTCTTCAGTGTTTGCAAATGCATCTAAAGGTGTGACTGGCGGAATATGAGTTAACCATTCGCTTGCTACTCACGTCAATATACCTACCTGTAAATAGTGAAGACCCAGATGAGACAGCTCCTGGAAGAGCTGTCTCATCAGGGTCTGTACTATTTACAAGTCGATTGTGCAACCAGTGCACTCCACAGCAGTGATTGCACAGCGAAATACCTGTACACAGTGAATATATATGTAATTATACATTCAACAGGGCATGGGTATAGAAGGAGAAATGTATTTTAAAATTCAACAAGGGAAGGGTTAACATTTATCCTCTGCTGCTTACGACTCTACTCGCATATACAAACAACTCGAATCCAGTAAGACACAGAGTAGCTCGACTTCCCATCAGGACCCCATCTATTTGACACGCATCAGGAGCCAAGCTATTTGACACGCATCAGGAGCCAAGCTATTTGACACTAGCTCAATAATTTTTCATAAACATGAACGAATCGGAGTAAGTAATGTTGCAGCATATCTATTTTAGCCGACACCGTTTTCCAGCGGGAATATGCCTATTATATGAGACATGCATCACCGATTATATGAGACATGCGTCACATATTATATGAGACATGCATCACCGATTATATGGGACATGCTTCACCTATTATATGAGACATGCATCACTGTGGTTGATTTAATAAATGCAATGAACCCTTTTTGTGTCAGCACTGTCATCTCCAAAACAATGTTTCGTCTGCGTCAAGTTTTAGAGTGGGTGCATGTTAAATTTATTTATAAAATGATACACAGAGTTGCAAAGAGTTCGGCGTCTCATCGTAATCCAAAATGTTTATATCACAGATCCGTCTTTATTGCACTGAACAGGTGAAACAGATGAGCATTTACTTATTTTTTATATCCAATGTCTACCGATATCCTTTTCCAAACAATGAACAACACACAAAAGAATGAAACAAAACTGACATACATGTATACATGTATTTAGACTTAATATATAAGTCAGCAAGGGCCGCGTGTATATAAAATTCATAATCTTAAGATACATAATCACACGTGTACATAATATCTGATGAATTAGTTATACAGTAAAGTTTTGTTAATACTACCACCGGTAAGAAATCTAACTCTGGACTTCTAAAACAGGCGGTATAGCCTAATGTGGAATACAGCTAATACAGGACGTTCATATAGGAACTTCTCTTCTCCCGTCAACCTGCAATAAAAAGCAAGTTGTTTTACAGTCTCAAATGTTAATCAATTCTATGGTCACTTTTAGATGAAGCTCTACCGTACGATCAAGATAGAGATAACATCTTCGTTTGAAGACAAATGGGGTCATACAAATGCAGAGTAGATTCAGTCTATAGCGTGCATGATTCAAAATCGGCAATGGTGACAGCTGGTCATAATAAAGTTCAGACCCTGAGGTTATTGCATTTCTTAGTTGGAGTCTGAGTTCATTCTCAATTACGTGATTTAAAATTTAAAAGAACGTTTGTGTTAAAGCCTGTGTTTTTAAACTTCAAAAACTAAACATTTTGATTTCTATTATAATTTCTATAGTTAATAATGGAATTGATTCTGTCGACACAAACACACATGTACAATGCTAACGGTTATCACTCACTATTAACCCTTCTCTTGCTGAATTTTAAAATACATTTCTCCTTCTGTACCCATTCCTTGATGTATAATTACGTATATATTCACTGTGTACATGTATTTCACTGTGCAATCACTGCTGTGGAATGTATTTGTTGCACAATCACTTGTAAATAGTGCAGACCCTGGTGAGACAGCTGGTGGTGGTGCTGGAGCTGTCTCATCTGGGTCTTCACTATTTACAGGTAGGTATATTGACGTAAATAGCAAGCGAAGGGTTAACCCATTCCCTTATAGGCTATTGAAACCATAAATAGTGTGATAAATAGAGAATTGGCTACTATGGAGCAAGTGCTCTATTTATCACAATGGTTTCATAAAGGAACTTTTAAAGAGGCATCAAAATGCTTCAGTGGGAGGGAATGGGTACATGCCCAAGCATGGCGTTCAAAACCTAGAGTACTTACGAGAGGTGAAGGCGACGTGACCACATAACCCTTCGGATGCTAAATATACAAAATGGGACAGTCCATCAATGTTTAACCCTTTCCCTGTTGAATATGTAAGATAAAATGCAAAATCTATTTGCTGATTTTTTTATAATGGCATGTGTGCATAAGGTGTCTTTGTATTGGTAGACACTGTTAAGTCATATATATGATAATTTCATAAGTAAAGAGAACATACCCTGACCAGACAGCCTACAGGGACTGTTTGATTTGGGTCTACTTTGTTTGCAACGGCGTGAACAGGGGTTTACTTGAAAGAAAATGTCAACTATAGTGTTTATTCATTATTACAAATTAACATCGGATAGCGAGTGTTATGCAGTGCAGATCCAAATCCTATGGCTCCTCTATAATTCTTATGATATACGTCTACACTGTTTAAAAATGATAACTAACATGTTTCCCGAAGTCTAAGCGTTAAAATATTTGTTGAGTCTACCTCCACGTAATGACCAACAAGTACATGCGTGATTTGATTCAGGAACTTAGCCCTTAACCTGCTGGATAAACAAAACCAATTCCCTTTCTAATATTAATTAATTATACAGACATTGTATTTAAATATATTACTGTAGAAAATAAAATTAATGTCAAACAATACAGGTCATGGTCAAAGGCTTCCCATCCAGGGCAGTGTTTATCTGAGTGTACGCTTTAAGGGCTAAGATTAATATATGATATGGGATGCCCACGCTCCGTCCGGGTGGTTTGTGTATTATCAAATATGATATTCCAGCAGCCATAATAAAGGCACATGTACACGATCCCCTATCTCACACTGTGATATTTATCGGTTGACATTTTAACAAGAAACCGATCGTTATACCGTATAATAATTTTATGTATTAACACTTTTCCTGTTTAACAGTTATGTAAGATTTTATCACCTTACTAACATTTATGGTCAGAATCAATAAAACGGAATATGTAAAGAGAATTGGTTTCATCATGGTAGAAATTGTAAATTCAGATTTTTCGGACACTGGTCCGACGGCTCCTTCAGGGGCTTCTGATATGTGTCCATTCTGCTTGCAAAGTACGTGAAAAAGGTTTTTCTGTGAGAGGACAGGGTTAAATTAATCGTCTTCAAAGAGGAAGTCTAATTTTGGGTCTTGCGGCATGTGGTGCAATGTACGTAGTTGAATGCAGATTGAAATTCATATAGCACGTTCCTATATTAGGCTTCTGTAGTTTACCCTGTATTAACCCATCACCTCATAGGCTATTTTAGACCCCACCTCTTTGAACATATCTACCGAAAAGAAGGAACTAGAGGAAAGGAAATTGTAGAATTGTGTAGTGTTGAAACCATTGTGATAAATAGTGCATTTGCTCCAGCAAATGCTCTATTTATCACAATGGTTTCAGAAAGTGACGTTTACAGAGGCGTCAAAAAGGTGTCTGCTTGAGAGAATTGGTTAAACAACTATGTGTTGTTAAAAACGTTCAATTAAAAGCGCACGCTCGTTTGAAGAACAGTGCCAAAGACGATATGCTCGACTTAATAGCCCGATCAATGCGCGACAACTTAATATTCTACGGAATCAGGGAGACAACAGAACATGAAGACTGTGAATCTGTAGTGAAAGACTTTATTAAGCCACATATGGACATAGACACACGTCATATTAAAATCGACCGTGCACATAGGCTTGGATCCAGTAAAGCCAAGAACACCCGTCCAATTGTGGTTGAATTCCACAACTACAAAGACCGCGAAATGGAGCGTACAAAATCATTTGAAGCTGACATAAAAGCGACGTAAATTATCTACGTCTAGGAGTAGGAGTTCAATCACCACAAGAATACCGAGAGGCCAGGTAATCTCTGAACCCCATCAGCAAAGAGGCAGAAGGCCGCGGAAACAGCACACGCATTGTCGGTAACAAACTCTACGTTAACAACGTCATCAAGAAAAAGTACGTTAACGGAAGTGTATGTGACCACTCTACCGAGTAGGGAAGTCATGACAAAAACATTTCAGTTCTAACATGGAATATTAACGGCCATGCGCGAAATGTTTTAGACCCAGACTTTATTGAAATTATTCAAAGTTATGATAGTTTGCTTTTATCAGAAACATGGATCTCTAGCAACACTCATTTTAATCTTGAAATACAAGAATATGACAGTGAACATTTACATGGAAATAAAACGCATAATGTAACTAAAGACCGATATAGCGGCGGGCTATCTGTTTACTACAATCATTCAATTTCAAACAAAATTCAAATTATTGAAAAACAACAAAATGGTTTAACATGAATCAAGTTATGTAAAGACCTATTTTGCTTCAATGGAAATATTTATGTATGTAACACCTATATCCCACCATCAAACTCCAATGTTATCAATCCTGACACTTTTGACTTTTTTAACGAATTGGAAATAGGGCTAGAAAAATACAAACGTTAAGGAAAATGTTTTGTGACAGGAGATCTTAATAGCCGATCTTCAGATATCAAAGATGTTATTGAATATGACATATATATTGATCATGACAACCAGCTGTCAAACTCTGTTTACATCCCACCACGTGTTTCAAGAGATCACGTGTGTATGGTAAACGCTTGATCGAGCTCTGTCAGTCGACGTCTTTTGTTATAGGTAAAGGCCTGGTCACAACCCGCCGTGCGTGTTTTTAGCACGTACGTTTTTTGGGTAGGCCACGGCTGCTACGTTTTTCTGAAAACATGGGGAAGGAGTACCAAATGCAGGGAGGAACGCACGTCACACGCACGGTTGCGCAAGGTGAACGTAAGTGGCACGCACGCCAGCCTCGACCTGGTCGGTTGCGTGCATCGTACGTTGCACACGTGGTAAGTGAATTGAAAGTGCTTACAACGTGCTCACAACGTACGATCTCCGCACGATTGCCGCAATATCGTACGGAGGCCGTACTTACACGTGCTGCTCACGTACGGTCCACGTGAGATCTGTCAGTTCATTGGACAGTAGAACTGGGGAAGTGCCGAGTTAGCACAGACCACGTACTTATCACGTGCGCAACATGCACGTGCTAAGTGCGCCGTCTGTAGAGCAAGCGACTGTGGCGCACGTTGGCTGTAGAAGGCACGTGCGTCACCCGTACGTTGGTGAATCCGTAGCCCGAACGCAGCGAAAGTTTTGCATGCACTAAAAGTGCTACGGCGTGTCTGCGTGCTCCTAAACCCGTACGGAGGCGATACTCACCACGTACGGATCCCCAAAATTTCCCCACGTTTTTGCACGTAGACAACACGCACTTGCACGTACGGCGTGTTGTGACCACCGCTTTACCGGTCACCTGCATAGCGATCTAGGTATTGGGGATTATACATTCCATTCAGGTAAAGGCTCAAGCGTGGTAGATTATTTGTTATTGCGTGCAAACGATCTGAACGATGTTACATACTTTAACCCCTTCCCTCATATTGACGCCTTTTGACGCCTCTGTTAAAGTCACTTTATGAAACCATTATGAAGAAAATATTCCAAAATAGGTAATTAATATAATAGATAAATACTTGAAATGCTCTGATCTAATTTTCGACCACTAAGGGCCTTTTTCAAAGATTATCATGTCAAAATACACGTCACATTTTTGTTACATGCATTCAGCCATAAAATCAAAGAGTATAATGTCGATCCAGCGTCATGGTGACATTATTAGTTATACAGATCATTGGCGGGGTATCTGACTTTTTGTTTCCTGCTGAGGAAATTCATGTTACCCGAGCCGTTAGGCGAGGGCTACATGTATTTTCCTCAGCAGGAAATAAAAAGTCAGATATCCCGCCAATGATCTGTATAACGATTTTATTATAACGCAAAGTTTAATATTTGTAGCAGTTAATTAGCGTTGTTAATGTGTGCGTCGTTTTGCTTCCCCTCAGGGGCCTCTTAATGTAAGGTAAGGGCTTATATATCACTCGGCAACCCTAATTCATCGTATATAATAACCAGTTCATTATATTTATGGATAGAAAGGGATCTTCCAAGTGCATTAGTTTATCAAAGGATTGAAAGAATCAGACGTTAGTAAAACTTTCAGCAGATCAGCGGTTAAGCAGACACTATTTAACATAATTGAAGGAATTTTGGCGCAGTTCAGACGTCATTTGGATGACGTCAAAATGACGGTTTTATAATATTCAAACAAAGGGCGTTGGAAGGAACGGCTATACTGCAATTTACAGGTACGTGTACTGTGCATGTACATAAATAAAATTTGAATCGAATTGGGAGTGGAATATCTTTGTAAAAGCGGGGTTTGGGGCTAATCGGTACGTGCACAATCACTTTGACACCATTTGCAGCATCAAGGCAGAATAAGACATTCGCCACATTTAGGGTTCATTTACATTGTTATACAACAACTATAACAAAAATGTTTCTAAATGGATAACTTTTTTCCGCCCCAAACTCTTTATATTTCGTTTGAGAGCGGTTGTTTGAATCGAATCGACGAAGTGAAGCTGGTCGGCCATTTTTATTTTGTTATATCAAGGGAGCGAGGCCCTCGGCGGGGGAAATTCCATTGTTGCTCATGACTCCGTATATACATCAGAATTTAGAGGGATACACGGCTTTTATACATGGCTAACTGACCAATCAAAATCGAGGATTTTACTTTGCGTTATAATAATGGTTGTTATTTGAAATGTCATGACGTCATCAAAATGACGTTAACAAATGACATCATGGGTGCAACGACCTCATGCATGCATTAACCTGCACCCAGTTTAATAAAGCAAGAAATGCATTCAATAGGAATAAATCAAATGAAACACTACGTAATAATTTCTTAGAAGCAAAGTTAAACTACAATAAAAACAAAAGGTACTTCACAAAATAAACACCTAAGAAATGAAACAATCAATTTATCACGTTTAGGTAAATCTAACCCAAAATAATTCTGGAAAACAAATTAAACAGCAGTATACGAAACAGAAAACAGAAACAAGCAAAAATCTTAATATAACTGATATATATGAACATTTCAAGAACTTGTATAGTTGAGAAAATGATAACAACGACGACGCCGACGCCGACAACATCACCGACAACAACGACAATAACAGTAACAACAACGACGGCCACAGCGACAATGACAACAACAACAACATCAATAAATATAATAACAATGAACCTTTAAATGAACACATTTTCGATGATGATTTAGACAAAGATATAACAATGACTGACTTATGGGACGCTGTATTCTCTCAAAATAGCAACAAGAGTAGTGGCCTAGATAATTTAATATTTATGTGCTGAAATTTATAAACATTCATTTGAATGTACCTCCCAATTTATGTTAAACCTATTTAATCGATTGCTATCAAGGGGAGAGTACCCAATCTGCTTCGACGAAGGGATCATTTGCTCAGTATTCAAAGGGGACGACAAAGAAGATTAAAAAAATTATAGAGGTATAACTTTAATAAATATTCTTTAAAAAATATACTCACAAACCCTTTTAAATAGACTCACAAAATGGGGCCAACACATGATAAAATAATTAAAAACCAATTTGGATTCCAAAAAGGCAAGTCCACAATCGACTGCATCTTCGTATTACACTCCATAATTGCAAATACTCTTGCAAATAAAAATAGAGTGAAATTATATTGTGCTTTTATAGATTTTGAAAAGTGTTTTGACAAAATTGATAGAATTTACTTGTTGCATAAGTTACATGTAATAACAGAAAATATAAGCTCAACACTTGTGACATCTCTTAAAAGTATGTACAGGGTAGTGAAGGCATGTGTTAGATATAACACTGAAACATCATAATTTTTCGAATCAAACATCGGTGTAAAACAAGAGGACCAGTGTTCTACCACAATGTTTTTTATTTTTCGTAAATGACATATTGACACATCTAAATAGCAATATTGATGGCTTATTCACTCTTGATGACGCAAAGTTATTCATCCTCTTATTTGCTGATGATGCGGTACTTTTTGCACATACCCCACAGGCTCCACAATCCTTACTTAACGATCTACAAATATATTGCAACTCTTGGGGACGAAAGGTAAATACAAAGAAAACAAAAATCATGATATACGAGAAAGGCCGACCTACAAAATATGATTTTTATTATAATAATATGAAACTAGATATAGTAAAATCCTTTAAATATCGGTATAAACATGATCAAAAACGGAAATTGGTTCCGAACACAGAAAAAATAGCCGAACACTCTTTTTTTGCTATGCACAATTTATTCATAATTTTTAACCAGTTAGAGCTAGCTATAACAGATGAGTGTAAACTTTTTGACAGACTCGTAGGATCTATACTTAATTACGGATCCGAATTTTTCGGATACTACCGATGCAAAAATACAGACCTAAAACACTGTAAATTTCTGAGAAAGGTAGTATGTGTTCGAAAAAGTACTAATATTGATGATTTTATGGAGAGCTAGGTAGATATCCTATGAAGATCCGCCGAAAAATCTTAAATATAAAATTTTGGATAAAAATTATTCAATCTGAAAATAATACACGTGTAAAGATAATATACAATATGTTAAAGCAAGACGCAAATAATAACAACACATATGGCGGTACAATTTAGGCATCACATGTAAAAAAAATGCTTCATGAAATAGGAATGTCAGATGTATGGATAATGCAAGAGAATATCACGATAAATGGTAATATCATTAAAAAACGACGCATAGATTCTTACAAGCAAAACTGGCATAATAGTATCAACAATTCAAGTCGACTAATGTCATACTGTAAGTACAAAGACAATCTCGAAATAGAAAACTACCTGGGCTGCATAAATATCAATAGTTACAGAATTGCACTAACCAAATTTAGACTCTCTTCACATGATTTAGCTATTGAGAAAGGCAGACATTTAAATATACCAAGAACAGAAAGAATCTGTAAAAATTGAACATGATAGAAGACGAATACCACTTCCAATAATTCAACAAATTAAGACGACACTATTTTTCTCATAACTCCTGTCGGTGGCCAAATACTCACAAATTTAAAAACTTGATGGCATTTACTTACAATGCATCCAAACTTAGGGGTGAAAATTAAATAATAAAAATTCACAATGTCTGCCACATCACTCATATACCTAAAATAAGAACATACATTTATTAGTTTACCATAACTCTATACTTCTCTGTAAACTTCGTTCGAGATCATGAATTTCAGTACTTCTTGTTCTGAAAATTGAATACCGCTTAATCCGGTGCTAGGAGCGTGAGCAGTGTTGCACTTTCAATTACTGTTCATGAACAGACTCAATAAAACCGAGTCTGCAATTTTCTCTTTTTGTGTTACAATTTTTGCTCTCGGGGATCATCCCCTTTCAGAATGTATAATCTTCACAACAGCAAGTGTTAAGTGCTTGTGCGGTGGCCGTAAAACGTCGCCCGTACTTCATTCTCAGTGTTGTTATACCTTCTGATCCTTCGAGATCATGAATTTCAGTACTTCTTGTTCTGAAAATTGAATACCGCTTAAGCCGGTGCTAGGGGGCGTGAGCAGTGTTGCACTTTCAATTACTGTTCATGATCAGACTCAATAAAACCGAGTCAGCAATTTTCTCTTTTTGTGTCGCAATTTTTGCTCTTGGGGATCACCCCCTTTCAGAATTTATTGAATGAAGAATATAACTTTCCATGGCATTGCTCTTTACGTATGCAAATGTTTAATTGTTCATATATATTGATGGCTATGAATATGCTTATGCTATTGTATGCCGAATAAAGATTTGTACATGTATCTTGTATCAGCCCTTCGAATGAAGGAAACCAGTATAATATCATTAACAAACAGTGTAGACCCAGATTAGAGGCCCCCTAAATGTTTCTCCTGATTCGGGTTTGCATTGTTTGTCATTTAAACTCCTTTTGCATAGATTACAATTTGATACTGTATGGACCCTACCCATGGCCAATGAAGGACTATTCCAGTCTGTTGATTCTACAGTACTTTTGAAATCAAGTCTTACTGTTTAACTCATCGTATGCTTAACCCTAACACCGCCAATGGCACACAAATGCACCACGGCAAATAGTGCAGTCCCAGATCAGACGACGTCTTTTCAAGGCGGCGTCTGATCAGGGACTTCACTTTTTGTCGCAATCTCTATTTCTACATACATGTATGTGCTTTATTCCTTTGAAATTAGCATTTGCTTATCTCGTGTCCTTATTGTACCAAATGATTTAGCAAAAATTGGAACGCAGACGCCAATTAGAATTTTGGCGCCGAAAGAGTTAATAATATTCTACGCTCAGTGTCTGATTTATTGCACTTTTCACTGACGTCCGATTCGGTGAAACCTTTGAGAAACTATTGACCGAGTGCTACAGGGCCACAGCTTGGATGCTTGTGAGACGCCGAGTTACACATTCTCTCATCTGGACGCAAGCTGTTTGCAAATACCACTCAAGACACGCTTAGCATGAGAAGAATCAAAAACATAATTAGCGGACGAATATCAACTTACCAAATATAGACAAGAATGATATTATAGTTAAGTTCGATAGTTTAACATTTTAGAAATGAAGAAATGAGAAGTTTAGGCAAGTGGTTGCTAATGCAGGTGAAAGTCATACAGAAGGCTCATATTGGGGCGTATACGTGACTTTCTCCTTGCATTAACCCTTTCCATGTGCTGTGTTTATTCCAAATTTCAATACCTACTGGACATTCATGGAAAACATAGTTATAATGAAATATGGAAGGTGTAATATTGTAGCCATTTTAGAAAGTAAATAAACAGGTTGTTCAATTTCCATTAGCAAGCAGAGCAGATCCTGATCGGTCGGGGTCTACTCTGTTTGCAGATGCGTGAAAACACGCTTATAAGAGGGAAATCTTTAACTGACACCTGTCTTAACACTTTCCCTCATATAGACGTGTTTTCACGCATTTGCAAACAGAGTAGACCCAGATCAGACGGCTCCTACTTTGTTCATGAATATTCAATAGGTATGGACATTTGAAATAAATATACATGTAGAACAGTGAAAGGGTTAAAGACGGATAATGATACTTGTTTTAGTGTTCGAACTATCGGGGGTTTACTGTATATGTAACTATAATCCTAAGTTATCAACTAGTCTAACTCTTTACTCCATGAATATTCATGAAAGGAATGATTACATCATAATATTAATTTTATTAATCATTGTATTTTTGGCCATGACAGAAACTGTAGAATCATATCTATATTATGTCATAAGCAAACAGAGTCGTCTGATCTGGATCAACTCTGTTTGCAAAGACGTAGAAATGCGTCTTTATGGAGCATAGGGTTAAGGAATGTAATAATAAAACTGCACAATAAGTATTTTTTCTCGTATTACGTGAAATACAACAAAATATCTCCAAACCGGATTCTAGTAGAGAGGAATTTAGATACTTTTAGGCAGGTGGCTGCTTAATGCAGGGGGAAAGTTCGTACAGAAAGATCCTAGAGGAGCTTTCTGTATCACTTTCACCCAGCATTAAGCTGCCACCTGTCTCTAAGATCGATATTTATTTTATACTAAATTGAACTTCCGATTTAGAGGGGATTTGCTGTATTTAAGCAACAAAAGTAGACACTGATCAGAAAACCCCTGCAGGAGCTTTCTGGTATGGCGTTACACTGTTTGCAAAAGCATAAAAATGTAGAATTTCAAGGTAATAGTAATAGAAACTGGTGTACGAACTTTGACCAAATAATGTTCGTGCTCAAATTAAATGAAAATTGGATAAAGATATATTTGATTATAAATGAAGATAATTGAAAACAGTGTGTTTCGGAAATTCGCTGTTCATTGTTATTACTGTATAATCAGACCTGTTCCATAAGCAAACATAGCAGATCCTGTTCAGACGGCTTCTATAGGAGCTGTCTGATCTTTGTGTACCTGTTTATAAATGTCTTAAAAGGCGTTCTTGTAAGATAATCGTCCGTTCTTTATATAACACATTCCCTCCCAGACCATTTTAGACCCAACGTCTTTGATTTTAATCTACCGAAAAGGAGCATTAACAGTAAAAATAAAGAGAATTTTAGAATTATTAAGTTTTGAAACCATTGTGATAAATAGAGCATTTGCTCTATAGGAGAAAAATGCTCTATTTATCACAATGGTAGAGGCGCACAAATGCCTCAGTAGGAGAGAATAGGTTAAAATAACATTTTTGTGTAAACTGCAACATCATGCATTTTTATTTGTCCTTGATAAACTGAATTTACTCATTACAAGGTAAGACGTTTTAATATGTCACAAACATACACTCTTTTTATCCTTAAATGTCATTTGATGTACAAATCAGTCAGTGTCACTGTTATGAAACAGTTATAATGTATTGACCTCTGCCCTGCTTAACCCTTCACCTGTTATAAATGTCTGCGCAAACGGAATAGCCTTTTCATGCCTTTGCAAACAGAGTAGACACCGATCATACGGTTCATGTAGAAGCAAATGTCAGACATTCATGTAAAACTTCAGCTAATTAATATTCATGATGTCATTATTTCTTAGATGGTTATTGAATAGGTAAAGGGCCGGTCCTTTCCTTTCTACGAGACCCGGACCAGACGGCTCCTGAAGGTCTACTCTGTTCGCTTATAATATAAGTAAATCCCTCTAAACCGGACGTTAAATTTAGTAGACAGGTGGCAGCTTAATGCAGGATGAAGGTCATGCAGAAAGCTCTAGGACTTTCATCCTGCATTAAGCAGCCATCTGCCTAACAGTATCTAAATTACTCCCTACTAGAAATCCAGTTTAGAGGGGTTTTGCTTCAATTCTGCTTCGAACAGCCAAATGTGTCATTTTAACAAATAATCTAATTAATATTCATGATGCCATCATTTCTTTCATGAATAGTTATGGAATAAAGATTTGTTGTAAGTATTACTTACGATTGATTCGTTCAAGTGTTTCAGAAATTACCGATTGAGTGACGACACGCTAGCCGCAAGTCATGTCGCTTTTGGCAGGATATGGGTTTGGACACATAAGCCATTATTACAGGAAATTGCACACATAATACGAATACATGGTATTAATGAATGTAAATCACGAATACGGATTGAATTATAAAAGTGTATGTCTGAAAGTACTTAAATATATACATGTATGTATGAAGTTGCTGTGTTTCGGTTTAGCGTCCACCTGATATAGGCATACTGTAAAGCCTGAATGGATATCATGTGTTCACAATTTCTTCAAATATTTTTTTCTCTAAAAATCTCTACAAGCTTGATATTGATATCGGTGAAAGTCATTACTTTCGGTTTGTAAGTCATTACTTTCGGTTTAAACCGAAAGTAATGACTTTAACCGATATCATTATCAAGCTTTTAGAGATTTTTAGAAAAAATATTATTTGAAGAAATTGTGAATACACGATATCCATTCATGCTATCAGATCGGGGCAGTGCCTTATAGACCAGTTGTATGATGTTTCGACTTGAATTATAGCGTATTTCTATTTCAAACCTCAGAGTCATTCTGTGTCCTAGAGGGGTTGGTTGTCACTTTGGCGACTCGTTGTAACCGCATGTTAATATTCTGAAAAAAAATTAGATGACTGCTCATCATGAGTGATGGTTTCTTTGATAAATGAGACACAGTTTATTGAAATCCGTGGTCAAATAAGCTTTCAAAGATGATCGCAGTGATTGAACCCATCGATTTTTGAGCAGATTTCCGCCGGAGTTGAATACCTATTACTTATTATATAGATCAGGGTTGTTTTGTCTAATGGTGTGTATGCATGTTTATGTATGTTTGTTTATATATAAACGTTTATAAATGTTTTAATAGTCATTTATTTGGCTTTTAAACTGTACAGTACATGTATTTGTATGCATATGTCAAGTGAGAATCCTCTTCCTAATGAACATTTACGCATGAATTGATCAGGGTCCATGCTTATAAAACTTTTAGTTGAGTCTGACTTCGTTCTCAAGTTTTTGATTGGTCAAATCTGACCAATCAAAAGCTTGAGAACTCAAATCTGACCAATCAAAAGCTTGAGAACGAACTCAACTAAAAAGCATTATAAGCATGGACCCAGTTCTTGAATATTAATACATAATGTAAAATAATTCCATGGGAATTTTAGCGTAGACAAAACCTGTATGATCAGATATGTATATTTGCATGAGCAATCAGAGTAGACCCTGATCGGACGATTCCACGCGGAGCCTCCAGATCTGGATTCACTATGTTTAGAAAGTCGAGAAAACGCTCTCTATCAGATGAAGGGTAAAGTTCTATAAGAATAGTGATACATATCTTCTTTGACAAATATTAAATCCACGCGCCTGTTTCTGTCGCAGCCAGAATGTCTTTACAATACCAATCTCTCTCAGTTGCCATGGTAACCGATACAAAACGCCAAATCAGATTTGTGCGAAAACCTGTCCGCTTAGGTCTTTTAATGTTCTGCTTCAGGCAACTTCATCGCTGTCGGCAACTAGTGGTTAGCCATGCGGATAGTAAACATATAGCGCGTTCAAATAGTGACAGTGGACACAATAATACTAACATTGTTTAGTACCTACTTGGATAAACAAGTGCATAATTGTCGCATATCTGCCAGGCATTTTGTTCGAGAAGACAGCTGTGTGTGAGAAAGCTACTGAGATTATTAACTTCAGTGGGGAATTTTCTTAGAATCGATCGATATGATTCCTGTATGTTTAAAGATAGAGCTCGTGGCGCGAACAATAGACGTCCTAATTTGTTTAGCCCGATATTAAGCAATAACAGGCATCCTTTGGACGTGTCACTTACCTGATATTTTGGTGTTTTTGTTTTGTGGTGTTTTTGGGGGTTGTTCTTTTTTGTTCGCGAAACAAGCAAGGCTTCGATAAGATCAGATCATATACAAAGGTATGTAAAACCTGTACGATGCCATTACAACAAAACCCATATAAACCGGAATTCTAATACAGAAGAATTTAGATACTTTTAGGCAGGTGGCTGCTTAATGCAGGGAGAAAGTCAGGCAGAAAGCTCCTATAGGAGCTTTCTGCATGACTTTCATCCTGCATTAATCTGCCACCTGTCTCCATGCACGATATTTATACTAAATTGAACGTCCGATTTAGAGGGTTATGTTATACTGCATCTTTATCTCGCTATTAATGTCTACGCTACCATTTTTCTGCTAAGCACGACATGATTGGAACTCGCAAACAGTTTGTATCCAGATGAGACGAGTAACTCGGGATCTTATCCGGATTCAACTTGTTTACCATTCAATATATTGCTTTTTTAACCCTTTCGCTGCCAATGCCGGATCTGTGATTACCTATGCAAACAGTTTGGATCCAGATGAGACGCCGAGTAACTCGGTGTCTCATCAGGATCCAAACTGTTTGTTACTGTTACTATGTTTTTGAAACAAAAATGAAGAAAATCAAAAGAATGAAAATTTGTAGCAGACGACAAAGTTAGCAGACGACAGAGTTTTGCAGCGAAAGGGGTAAAGAAATTGAAACAGCTCAGAATATAAGCCGATGTCGTTTTCTTTCACAAATTGCATTTGGAGGAACGTACTATGTAGTTATTAAATGTAGTTGTATATTTTTTACAGTGACACCTCTCTAAACAGGAATTCTAGTAGAGCTGAATTTAGATACTTTTAGGTAGGTGGCTGCTAAATGCAGGGTGAAAGTCATGCAGAAAGCTCCTACATGAGCTTTCTGCATTACTTTCTCCCTGCATTAAGCAGCTCCTAGAGGAGCTTTCTGCATGATTTCCACCCTGCATGAAGCTGACGCCTGTCTCCAAGGCCGATATTTACTTCCGGTTTAGAGGGGGTTTACTTTAACCATTCGCTGCCAAACTCTGTCGTCTGCTACATTTGTCGTCTGCCACAAATTTTCATTCTTTTGATTTTCTACATTTACCGTCATTCCAAATTCAGTCTTATTTCGTAGTTCGGTCCTAATGGCTTGCATTAACCCATTCCCGCATATTGACGCCTTTAGACGCCTCTGTAAAAGTCACATTTGAATTCATTGTGATACATAGACTATTTGCTTCATAGGAACGAAATATTATAGCTCTATTTATCACAATGGTTTCAAATCTACACAGTTGTAAAAAAATCTTTTTTAGTAAATGCTCCTTTTCAGTAGATTTATAAAGAGTTTGGGTCTAAACATAGCCGCTTAGGGAACGGGTTAATACAAAGTGCACATGCAGCTGAATGATAGTGTTTGGCTGATACTCTTAGCTCAGTGCAAAACAGCTGATACTCTAGATCAGATAACCCTTTTCCTGTTGAATATTCATGCACGAAATGGTGGCATTATGAACATATACTAGCCATAGCTCCAGATAAGATGCGTAAATTTGAACATTTTAAACTATAGCTCCTTTATTTCTCCAATGAACCCTATACTGTGACCACTCTTTAGAATCGTCTCTTCGAGACCATTCTAAAGAGAGGTCACAGTATAGGGTTTGATGGAGAAATGACGATTTTAGTATGTGTGTACGCGCCTTTATCTGTAGCTCTGATAATTTAGTCTAGCTGGCGTTTTACAATGACACACGCACGCGTGTATGTTTGGATATTGGTAGAAACTGCAGTGTCAGATCTATTATAATTTCATAAGCAAACAGAACAAACTCTGAGCAGACAATCTGGGTCTACTCTGTTTCCAAAGGCGTGAAAACACGCACATGTGAAATAACAGGTGAATATGTGACTCTGCAACACACGAGGAACCACCATATATCGCATGGGTCACATTAACACATTGCCCCCTAGTGACGCATTTTTGTGCCTCTATAAAATTCACATTGTGAAACCATTGTGATAAATAGAGCATTTGCTCCTATAGGAGCAAATGCTCTATTTATCACACTGGTTTCAAATTCAAAAATTCTAAAACATTCCTTTTCTCTAGTTAATGCTCCTTTCCGTTAGATCAATTCAAAAAGGTTTGATCTAAAAATAGCATAGGAGAAAATGAGTTAACTAATTGCATAGTTGTACTTTCTTTAGCTACTAGAATTCCTTGTAGGACATGTATAATATTAGTTCGCCCAAAACGATTATAACGTATGGCCTAATTACATTGAATGTAAAGTAGAAGTTTCCGCATTCGACCGTGTTTACTTATTTGGCACTTTATACGTTCGCCAGTTAACCAGTTCATTCATACACGCTTTTCACGTTTTTGCAAATAGAGTAGCCCCAGATCAGACTGTCTGCTCTGTTTGATTATGAACTTATAATATATCTTACTATTATCCTCACAATTTGACCTGAGACTAAATTAAATGTCGGCGTGTTTATCGGGATTGTTCGTCATACTCTTTGACAAAAAATAGCAAACCAAAAGCCGGAAATAATCAAGTTCATCGAGGATAGTACAGTAAAACCCCTTTATTGCGACCACTTAATGAATAAACATGGCTGTCTGTATAAGCATGTGGTTGCTTAATGCAGGACAAAAGTTATGCAGAAAGCTCCCACAGGAGCTTTCTGCATAACTTTCGTCCTGTATTAAGCTACCACCTGCCTTTGCCACTGTGAATTATGTCCCTTTTCGCTGGTCGCATTAGAAGGGTTTCACTGTATTCTTATAGCACATTCTTATACCTTCGGAAGTTTATCCGAAGATTACCGACGATAATACATGGAATATGCATGAGTCTCAGGTCAAATTGGTAGGATAATACAGTATCCATTATTTCCATACACTCCTATATACATGTGCAATTACAATGCATACAACTTCAGCTAATAAATGATTTTTGTCATTATTTCTTACATAAATATGCAACAGCGACACGGTTATCAACTACAATAGTGGCCATGACGCGACCTTGGTGAACTCTATGACGTATGCTAATGTGGCCGAACTTTGAACGCCGATATATTTACAGAGCTAAAGATAAACGTGTGTACCAAAATATCTCCACCAAACCTTATACTGTGACCGTTCTTAAGAATTGTCTCTTTGAGACGATTCTAAAGAGTGTCAAAGTATAAGGTTTGGTGGAGATATTTAATAATGGAGCTAATCTTAAAAAATGTTTATATTTAGGCATCTTATCTGGACCTCTGTATAAGATTATGCTATACCTTTAGTACTCTTTATTTTCTGCTTGATCTATTTATCGTCGCGTATTCTTATTCTTGTGAATACAATGTTAACCATTTCGCTGCCAATGCCGGATCTGTGATTACCTATGCAAACAGTTTGAATCCAGATGAGACGCCGAATAACTCGGCGTCTCATCAGGATCCAAACTGTTTGTTACTGTTACTATGCTTTTGAAACACAAATGAAGAAAATCAAAAGAATGACAATTTGTAGCAGACGACAAAGTTAGCAGACGACAGAGTTTGGCAGCGAAAGGGTTAAATGTACATGTATGGCTTATACATGTACATGCATCAGGTACGTGCGAGGTACGGTCGGCTTGCCAAATATGTATATACGAGGATTTCCGATTACGTTTCGTTTTGGTGTGTGTTGATTTAAATGAAAAAGGGCAGAATATGTAACCTGAATAGACGGGTAAATACGAATGTTGAACAGACAAACTGAAACGGCCCAAATGGACTACTGAACTGAGCTGTTTAGATCCTGGGTCACACATCCCCAATACAGGATTGTTCTGTAGACCCTGTGTCCCGTTTCAAGACTACGGGTCCGCTGTGTAGACCCTGTGTCTCGCATCACCAATACATGTCTACTGTGTACACCCTGTGTCACGAATTGCTATGTAGTTCTTGTACTACGTATCGCCAAAATAGGCCTGCTGTGTAGACCTGTGTCACGCATCACAAATATGCATCTGCTGTGTAGACGCTGTGTCACATCAATACAGACCTGCTGTGTAGACCCTGTGTCACGGATCTTCAATATACACCTGCTGTGTAGTTCTTGTGTTACGTATTGCAAATACAGACCTGCTGTGTAGACCATGTGTCACGCATCACCAATACAAGCCTGCTGTGTAGACCATGTGTCACGCATCTCCAATACATGCATGCTGTTTATGCCATGTGTCACACCAATACAGGCCTGCCGTGTAGACCATGTGAATATTCATGGACAAACTAGTTATAATGAAATATGGAAAGTGGAACATTGTAGTCATGTTAAACCCTAAAGAAAGAGATACAACTGTATACAAATTATAAGCAAACAGAGCAGACCATGATCAGACGGCTCCTATATTGGAGCCATCTGATCTGGGTATACTCAGTATGCAGATGCGTGAAAAGGCGTTTATATGAAGGAAATGTATTGAATACCATTCTGCCATGCTATTTGCTAAATGCTAAATGCGAAATTCTAAATGCAAAATGCGAAATGGCCAGGTGCACAGTAAATGTGCCAATTAAGTTAGCATCTGGGTCAAAAAATAAAGTTTCTTGTATTTGTTCATTATATCAATTTTTATATGACTTGATGTATATAAAGCGATGTCCAGTTGTTAAAAAGATAACTTTTTGCCCATAGTTTTATATTTTCACATGTGTCTGTCACTAGGTATACAAGGGGACGGACATTACAACTTAATGCATTACAGGATTATATCTTAAATTCACTGACCAACTGGTGTGTTTAACAGCTTTTATTTTTCACTGACATACATACACATCTATCTACTTTCGAACAAAAATAACTTCATGTGAAATAGTAGTGAAAAATATGTCTTTGTGAAGGATCTAATTAACACTCAAAG
The DNA here is from genome assembly GCA_963576725.1 of Azorinus chamasolen. Classification (NCBI taxonomy): domain Eukaryota; kingdom Metazoa; phylum Mollusca; class Bivalvia; order Cardiida; family Solecurtidae; genus Azorinus; species Azorinus chamasolen. The sequence goes on along the minus strand of OY755236.1, from coordinate 99,570,677 downwards.
TGCAAACTGAATTAAATTATTTTCATTCTGTGTATTTATAATATGTTTCCTAAAATTAAGTTGTCAGGGACCTTAAAACAGGTTTGATAACATGAACTCATGTAGATGAAATGAAAATATCTTAAATTTTAAACATAAATACAGATTAATGTATTCTATCAACCTTTTTGCATGGAGGGACGGACATTACACTTTTCAGGACCGGACATTATAATTCTCCTGGCATAATGTAAAAAATGATTTTGAAGGTACATAAGTATTGTGTATGCCCATTATTGCTTAGATGTACATTGATATATGATTTGGTTTTAATTTTTATTCAATTTTATTCATTTGAGAGTCAATAATTACATTAATTATCATAGGTAAAAGGTTGATCAATTTGTTCGGAATAGCCCAGTGGTACATGCAATAATTAAAAATTAACAAAGATAGGATGAATAAACTTGAATGAAGACAATTTGAAACTCTTTAAAAAAACAATGGTTGTAACATTTTTTTTTCCATTTCAAACAGTTTGGATCCAGATCAGATTTAAAAAAAATTATGGTTGATTGAAATCCATGCTGTTTGTCCATACTTTGTGATTTGTTGTACAATCAAATTATACTTTCCAATTTATATCAATTTCAACTTACTTCAGATATCAAATCTGAAAAGTTAAAATTAAACTACTTAACCCTTATAATGTAGGAAGCCAGTTTATGAGACATTGTGTAGACCCTGATCAGTGGGCTCTTAGAGGGGCCCCTCACCAGGGTCTGCACTGTTTTATTTTGCAGACATAATTTTGGTGCAATCACCTATCTAGACTAAAATGCAGATCGTTCAGTCAGACAATAGATATTGAACTTTACAATTTCAGTGACTTTATTAAGGTAAGGACCTAGATCAGGCATTTAATATTAATAACGGAACAGATGGTTAAAATACAATCTTTCTTACTGGTGCCAATATTTATGATCAGTTTCTGATCACTGTCCTAGCTGTATCAAATTTATATTTAAATTATCTTTGTGGATATTGAAAGTCTATATTTAATTGCAGAGGAAAGAAATTAGATTAAAGCTGAAGCTTTTTTCTTGAACTTGTCACTAATGTGATATATCTGATGTCGGTACCCCTATTTCCTCCCCGGTTGAGCGCATTTCCTGCCTGCCTAAGGCCCCATACCCCTCTTTGATATGCAGTAGGTGTTGAATAAACAAGTCCTTACTAATTAAATTTGGAGGTCATGACACAAAAACAAAACAGCAGGGTGTCAAGTTCTCAACTACTTTGAGATTAATGGTAACTTATCTATGATAGTGCTGGACTGTTATACAGACACTACTGTAATGGGCCCACTGTAATGTCCGTCCCCCGACTTGTAATGTCCGTCCCCCAATATAAAATATTGTGTAATTTTTTGATTCGATGATTTGTTTTTTAAATAAAGACTTTTTAACATTAAAGTAGTAGTCTGAATGTGGTTATTGTACACAGCCATGTATTTATTTTAGGTTTAGAGTTAAAAATGAAAATTTATTAGTATTTCACATGGCAATATCTTTAAAAGAATGTAATTTGGGAAAAAAAACACTTTCTCTATGTGTATACTATATTTTTTCAAACAGTAGACTTATTTATACTAAAATGGTTTTCAAATTTAGCCATATTATGTAATTAATATGGTTAATAAGTCTTCTAATGAAACATATTGGAGAGGGGACGGACATTACAGGGGACGGACATTACAGATAACTTTTATACTTTGCTGGAAAAACATCATTTAATATGCAGTCATAAGGAAAATTGATGGTGAATTGATGAAAGGCATCTACTAGGCTTATGTTAAAATGGTTGACACTACATAGATATGATTTTCTGAAAAAGTAAGAGGGGGGGACGGACATTACATGATTTTTGACACAAACCTAAATGAGATACTAAAACTGACAAAAAATCAAAAACGTTCATTTTATGGGAAAAAAATTGGTATACTTGGATGATGTTATCAGTTTTATGATCAGTAATACATTAATTTCTTTAATTATACTATTTTTGTTGAAATTATGTCAATAATAGGATGATAGGGTTTGTACGATTTAGCAACCATTACATCGACACGCTTTTTGCTATTTTGCATGTAACTTCATATTCATGAAAGCAAGATACTTACATTATATATCAAATTAAACAGAAACAAATTCTTATGTTGATAACATTGTACTTCATAACCTGTTACTATTCAGATTCTAATAATAATGACTTGAAAATAGGCAAAAAAAGTGATGCTAATTCATTACAGCCAAATTAGGCACTTTTTTGCGTTTAAAAGTTGCATAACTTCATAATGGAAAAAGATATGTGCTTGAAATTTTCAGCACACCTGCAGAATTGCTTATAGATAGAAATAGTAAACTTGCTTTTCTCTTGTAAGTTGAATCTTTGGAGAAAAGAACATGTACACTGTTTTTTAAAGAATTGGCACATTTACTGTGCACCTGGCCAAATGTGTTTTGCCAATTGTGTAAATTGATAGGGAAAGAACCGGAATGCTCCAAACCACGGGTATAAATGTCAAATGCGAAATGATTATTACTTAATGTATGTTTGAACTACTAGCATTGAACAGCGACATTTGTAAAGTGCCTGTAAATTTATGGGAAAGAACCGGAATGTTCCAAAAGATGGATGCAAATGACAAATGGGAAATGGTTATTGCTAAATGCACTACTGGCATTGAACAGTGTCATTTTGAATGGCATTTTGTTTGGTCAGAATCACCAATATAAACCTATTTGGACCGTACAATTTATTTAATTCCTTATTTATTATTATTTTATTCGAATACGACAAAAGCATTTAGCATTTGATATTAAGCAACTGGCATTTCGCAATTGGCATTCAACATTTTTGCAATTAGCATTTGGCAAATTGTATTTAGCAATTAGCATGGCAGAATAGAAAGGGTTCATGCAGGGTAAAATACATGATGTGAACTTTCAGAACTTTCACTCTTCATAAAATAGCCACATGCCTTAAATGTCCGTCGATCACAAATTTGGTTTAGATTTGTCTTGTTATAATGTAAATATATTGTTTTGTATCTAAATATATGCAGATGAAAATAATTATTTTAATTGGAACCATGCAGTAAAGACATTACAATTAATGTTCTTTACTATGACATTGTATGAACTGCTGTCTCTTCAGGAATGCATATTGCTATTAAAATCGTTTACTGTGAAATTGTTAACAGCCGACTCAGTTATGCAAATTATGAAAGACCGTGTTGTCATCCGTATATTATACATGTAGTAGTTTTAACCATAAATCCGCTATTTGCGACCTGGTTCGCATTTGCCTATAGTTTTGATCCAGATGAGATCCCGGGTAAACTCGTCATCTCATCAGAAAGGTGTTTAACACTCAGTCAAGAGTTTGTTAAAAGTTTGATCTAATCTGAAGTACTCACAATTGCACCAGCTCCGAATTTGAGCAGACACAGTGTGTTTTAGAACAAGATAATTGTGTATAATTCATGGACTTAAAAAACTACTAGAACACAATTAGAGTAACATGGGAACGCACATGAAAATGCTAATTGTACACCATGATTCGCTTATGTTATTCAAGAATTTACGGTGTCCCTATCGCGACACACGCTGTTAGCGCTTGTCGAGACATACGATATTAGAAAAGGGTGCTATTTAGCGCATGTAATCTTTTAAACAGGCTTACCAGACTTGCATGCATGCGGTATTAAGCCATTTAAATACCGCTAGTCACTTTTCGCGAGAAGTAGCATGCGATATTAAAAAGGCGCTTTAAAACAGCTTTTATATTATAGCCTATTCAAAATATCGCATGTGTCGACATGCGCAAGGACACCGTAAGAAAAAGATAAACACATTAATATGCTAATGCAGTAAAATCCCTCGACAACGACCACCAACTGATGGTATAATAATGGGCCTTTGAGACAGTAGGTAGCTGAGAAAGTTATGTAGAAAGCTGCTGCATGAGTTTTCGTCATTACTTTCGTCATGCATTACGCAACCACCGGATTTTAGAGACATCTTTGTCCATTCATAAAGCGGTCGCTTTAGAGGGATTTACACTTCATACTAGTTGTAGCATTATGGCTGTATCAGCCTTATATGCATTGACATATTGACAATTATGTATTAACCCTTCGCTCGCTATCAACGTCAATATCCCTACCTGTAAATAGTGAAGACCGGGAGCTGTCTCATCAGGGCCTGCACTATTTGCAAGTTGATTGTTCAACCAGTGCACTCCACAGCAGTGATTGCACAGCGAAATACTTGTACACAGTGAAGATATATGTAATAATACAATAGAACATGGGTAAAGAAGGAGAAATGTATTTTAAAATTCAGCAAGAGAAGGGTTAAGATTATACGACACATATCGATTTGACATGACAATACAAATTATCCGTAAAAAGTCAAATGAACTGGTTTTCTCATTTTCTGACATATAAATCTAAGGCAACGACAATGTGAGACAATTAACAGTCTATATATCCATCAATCATTAATGTCCAATGTCCCTTAAAAAGGCATAGACAAACAGGGTAGACCCAGTTCGGAGAATGATACAATGGTATTGTCAATTAATTAGAAGACAGACAACAAACATATACATGTAGATATATGAGACACATAGATAGACAGACAGTCGTACGGTTGGTTGGACGTACTGACAAAAGCAAACAGTGAGACTAATACACTGACAAATGAACTGACGGACAAATTGTGTTAAACATACATAGAGAAAAATACATGCAATCAGACAAACAAATAGGAGAAAGGCACACAGAAATGCATAAGGAAGGACTAATTAATATACTTCTGTTGACAGAAAATTAGACGGGCGGGCAAGCAGATTGGCTGACGTAGACACGTGCAGATATAGACATACTAGCATTTAAAGAGAAAAATAGTGAGACAGGCAGATGGGGATAAAGTGACCCTGTCACTCTACTTACAGTAAAATCCCACTAATGCGACCACCTAAAAGAGGTATAATTCTGGGTGATAGATGCAGGTGGTAGTTTACTTAATGCAGGACAAAAGTAATACAGAAAGCTCCTAGGGGAGCTTTCTGCATTACTTTTGTCCTGCATTAAACAACCACCTGCTTATAAAGACACGCATGTTTATTCTTTAAATGGTCGCATTAGAGGGGTTCTACTTGCATCAGTAGACCCATGCCCATTTGTTTATTTATGACGTCATGAAAATGTAATACCTGATTTTTATAATGACACATGTACACCGGATACTTTTGTATGGCTAGAAACTGTAGCGTCTGTTTACTTATACTTTCATAAGCAAACAGAGCAGAACCGGTTTATCTGGCTCCTGTAGGAGTCAGCTGACCTAGGTCAACTCTTCAAAGGCGCGAAAATGCGTTATATGGAGAAAAGGGGTTAAATATGCACAGTTACAGGACATTAGTTATTTATTGACTTTGTTTTCTATGTGTGTATTTATAATACTATTTTATGAGTATTTATCAAAATGGTAATAAATAGAGAAAACCCCACTGTTTAGGAATAATAATTTGCCAGATTTAACAGGAATTATCTGTAAGTAATCCTCTTTCGTTTTGTTTTATTTTTTAATAAATCAGTAAATCCGGTCCCCTGAATAAACAAGACATTGCAGCTAAAATGAATTTAAAGAACAAAATGTCGTAAATGGAAGTTTACCCTAACAGGAAATATTCATTTGCGTATAGATCTGTTAACACCTGGAATAGCCTATCAGCATCCGTCGTAACAGCTAAAACAGTTAAAACATTTAGGCAAGACTAGACACACACTAGAAAAAACAGCCGCTATACTATAATTATAGAGGACAAAATACATTTAACCCAAACCGGAAAAGACCGCAATGTAAGTTCAGATGATTGCCTAGAGCTGACAGTAGAGGAGACAGAAGTATCCTAGAGTCAGAAGAGCAACTATGTATCTAATCTGCCGAACGGTTCTCATTCAAATTTCACACAAATAATCTCTAGTTGATACTGTGTCAAAGTTATTGTGCCAAAGTTATTGTTCTGACCAACTACATTATTAGGTCATGCGAGTTCAAATATATTTTAAACAACAGTTTCAATAATCGACAACTCCGCCGAAACCTTTAAATGGATTTTGATCATTCCCTACATCTAAACAAAAATGCTTTAAACCTTCCAAAATGTAAAGGTGCAAGCATTTACAAACATGCGTACTTAACACTGACCGTGCATTTATTTTTATTTCCATCATCAGCCAGTATGATTAGTATAGGTATTGAAAACTATATTCAGCTCAGTGATTCGCCCTGGGAGAAGTCAACATTGTTAACCCATTTGCGCCCAGTGGATTCTTCCATGATTAAATATTTGATTAGTCCATGTTTTTTCTACGGGGTGCCTGGCATAAATTTACAATTTCGTTTTGTTTTATATTGAAATTCCTATCAGCAAACAGTGTAGACTCTGATCAGACGCCGCATTATGCGGCGTCTGATCAGAGTCGACACTGTTTGCCTATGTCCCATATATGGGATTGTGGGAGGAAATGGTTTAACCATTTATTCCATATATACGCATTTCAACGCGTTTGGTCTGACGGCTCATATAGGTGCCGTTTTGATGAGGATCTGCTCTATTTGCTTGTGGAATACTATAGATCTGATTCTGCAGTTTTCTTCCTTGGTCAACATTTTCTGTGTTCATTTGTTGGCAAACTAATTCATCTACTTACCATTCACGGTGCCATTGTTTCAAATATGCAGGGATGTGCATGGACATGTATGTAATAAATCGGACAGAATTTACAAATTCGTCCTTGTATGAACTGTTAACTCTTCCCTTGCTGAATTTTAAAATACATTTCTCCTTCTTTACCCATGCCCTGTTGTATAATTACATACATCTTCACTGTGTATACACGTATTTCGCTGTGCAATCACTGCTGTGGAGTGCACTGGTTGGACAATCAACTTGTAAATAGTCTAGACCCTGATGAGACAGCTCCTGCAGGAGCTGTCTCATCTGGGTCTTCACTATTTACAGGTAGGTATATTGACGTGAATAGCAAGCGAAGGGTTAAGTTAAACGGTCCATTGACGACTATAAACACGTATACATGCACCACAAAATACATGTATGTTCGATACTGACACCTGTGCTAGTACTTCTCCTTTATCTTGATGCGGACGGATGGGAGAGTACATATACAAACAGTTTGAATCTAGATGAGACGCCGAGTTACTCGGCGTACCACCAGGATCCAAATGTTTTGATGGCATACATGTAATTATGTTTTATGAAATAAAAAATAAGAACAGTAGAAATAAAAAAGTGAGCAGACGGCAACTTTTGCAGACGAACAGAACAGAACAGAACATATTCTTTATTAAATTTAGGATTTAAACAATAGTTTATCATCCATAATAATATACATACAAAATAAATACATGTCAAAATATTAAACACTTACAATATGAACACTTACAAACACCTGTCGACTAACATTCTGATTTGTAAAGCAAGAGTGTGGTTTGGAAAAAGTTTTATTTTTTGCGACACTACATGCACCTGGCGGATACATGTCTGCCATCGTATTGTATTTGGTAATGAATAGGTTATACAGTAAAACCCCGCTAATGCGACCGCCTAAAAGAGGTATAATTCTGGGAGCTAGATGCAGGTGGTAGCCTAATGCAGGACAAAAGTAATGCAGAAAGCTCCTAGAGGAGCTTTCTGCATTACTTTTGTCCTGCATTAAGCAACTACCTGCTTATAAAGACACCCATATCTATTCATTAAGTGATCGCATTAGAGGGGCCTTACTGTATACGTTCGTTCATAAAACATTTTCTGTCAAGAAAGTCACCTCGGTTTATAGCCAACAGGCAAAATCAATAATAAATGATGTATCACTCAGGTCATAATGAGTGCCCATCTCTAATTGATGTTATTACATGTGCCTATTTTTCAAGTTAAATATACAGTAAACCCCCTCTAATGCGACCACTTAATGAACAAACATGGCTGTCTTCATAAGCAGGTGGTTGCTTAATGCAGGACGAAAGTTATGCAGAAAACTCCTATAGGAGCTTTCTGCATAATTTTCGTGCTGCATTAAGCTACCATCTGCCTTTGCCACTGTGAATTATGCCCCTTTTTGGTGGTCGCATTAGAGGGGTTTTACTGTACATAATTTTATATAGTTTGCTTAACCTTTTCACCGTCAAATATTGTCCTCTGCAATTTTTTCGTCTGGTACTATTCTCGTTTGTTAATTATCTTCCCTTCTCTTTAAAAATGCAATATCACAGTAACCCAATGCGATGTCGAGTTACACGGTTTCTCATCTGGATCCATAATGTTTGTATATGCAGTCACAGATGGGACATTCGCAGTGAAATAGTTAATGCATTTTTCAATCATGTCCCTGTTCGATGTTTATTACAAATTTCAATACCTACTGAATAGTCATGAAATATGGAAGGTAGAACATTGTAGTCGTTTTAAAAAAGTAAAGAAACATCTTTCAAATGCAATTAGCAAACAGAGCAGACCCTGACCAGAGGGGCTCCTATAGGAGCCGTCTGATCTAAACCTACTCTACATGTATTTGCAAATGCGTGCAAAGGCGTTTATATAACAGTGTAGCCATTTTAGAAAGTAAAGAAACAGACATTTCATATTAAATTGGCAAACAGAGCAGAGCCTGATCAGGCGGTTCCTATAGGAGCCGTCTAATCAGCGTCTGCCCTGCTTGCAGATGCGTGAAAATACGTTTATATGAAGGAAAGGTTTAAGACATGCCTGACCTTTTCGTTCTACGACTTATACGTCCCCTTCGACATTTCTGAAAGCTGAGACCCGGGCAAGTAACCATAATATTATTAACAGAGTCTAGGCGTTAAGATAAGGCTATGGTGTGATAGGGACCAGCACGTTAGGGGTTAAGGTTAACATTCATAAGTGTTTGATGTTAATAGGTTTGAAAAAAAGTACATAATTGATGTTGTATATATGTTTATGTTGTTTGTGGACCATATTGAAAATTAGTTTTTACCAAATATGTAATCCTCGTAAAAAAATAAAGTTATTATTATTATTGTATGAGGCTAGGGGTTGAATAACCCACGATACCTGATACGTTGAACACGTGGTTTGGACTTAATATGCATGTTATTCGTTACAGTGCACTGCTCCACATAAAAGCACAGTACCCGAAAGAGTACACTAACCTAAAACTATGCTTCACATGAACTTTACCATACAAATGTATATCAACTTATCAAGAGATAAATAGTTTAGATAATCATGATAATGAATTGATAGTTGAGCAAATGAAGGTTGAATTTAACCCTTTCGCTGCCAATGCCGGATCTGTGATTACCTATGCAAACAGTTTGGATCCAGATGAGACGCCGAGTAACTCGGCGTCTCATCAGGATCCAAACTGTTTGTTACTGTTACTATGTTTTTGAACAAAACTGAAGAAAAACAAAAATAATGAAAATTTGTAGCAGACGACAAAGTTAGCAGACGACAGAGTTTGGCAGCGAAATGGTTAACCCTATCAGTGCGGGAAATGAATCATTAATGTCTGAATAGCTTCACCCTTTACTCATAAATACATTTACGCCTACACCTTTGCAAAGAGAGCAGAACAAGTTCAGACGGCTCCTATAGGAGCCGCCTGATCAGGGTCTGCTCTATTTGCTTATGATATAAAATAGATATGGTTCTATTGTTTCTGCCATAGCCAACAATGTCCGTGTACATGTGCTAATATAAAAATTAATCCAATTAATATTCATGATGGCATTATTTCTTGCATGAATATCCATGGAGCAATGGCTTACTGAATAACGAAAGAAATGACGGAAACTCCGGTGGGATCTATTTCTTTCGTCCTACAATTAGCTACAATCGGCCTTTAACTCTCTCGCTGCCAATGTCACGATTGTGACTACATGTGTTTTATGCAAAGAAGTTTTGGTGTGCTGTGGTCTAGTGGTAACGCGCTTGACTACCAATCAGGAGGTCCAGTGTTCAAATCCCGGTCCCTCCCGGACATTTCAGAGATGCTTTTCAGTGTCTCCCAACCACACCTCCTCTCCACCCAGGGGTTAAAATGGGTACCTGTAAGGTTCACTAGCCGGTACTGCGGCTGTATGATTGCGCCATATGTTAGCAGTGCTCAATATTGTAGGCCAATGCCTCAATGACCAGCGGAGTAAATGTACAGTCGGCTGAGCGGTCATTCGGACTGAAAGTAGACTATAACTAGGTACTTTCTTTTATCCAGGGGGGGGGGGGGGGGGGGGGGGTCGTTCCTATTTCTACGTTAAGCAGAAATAAGAACACCATTAGTCTGTGTTCGTATTCCATTATAAAAAAAATAACTTCATAATGTCATTATTTCTTACATGAATATGCAACACAGAAATAATTAAATCAAAAACGAAAACGGACACAGTTTAACTATTTATCTTTTGTCAATGACTGGTTTTATACATGGACTACTACGTTCACGGTCAGATAAAGTATATACAGTATAACCTCTCTTAACCGGAATTCTAGTAGATAATAATGTAGATACTTTTAGGCAGGTGGCTGCTTAATGTAGGGTGAAAGTCATGCAGAAAGCTCCTCTAGGAGCTTTCTGCATGACTTTCACCCTGCATTAAGCTGCCACCTGTCTCCAAGAGCGATATTCATACTAAATTTAACTGCCGGTTAAGAGAGGTTTTACTGTATTTACTAGTCTCAACAATAATCGCATATTTTTAATAAAATCATTAAACGTGGTTTTGGTTACATTCATTTATTCCTATGAACATTTTATCGTAAAAATACCCCGTTTCCGTCAATAAAATAGTTTTTGTTGTAAACATCGGATTATTGCGAACCGTTGCGAAACTAAAACTAAACCATGTTCGATCCTAGAATATTAGTACGTAACCAAGTATTGCTCTACGTGAGAGTTCTAATCATTTTGTGTGGGATATTCTGAAGGCACATGCCAGACCTTGCTCACAGTCTTAGTATAGTTTGGCATGCTATGTATAGATTCAAAGTTCAATGCAATTGTTTAGTCGTTCGTTACACATTTGAAATGAACGCCGTGCCAGATTATATCCTGGATCAGAGATATGTCTCTGTCTAAATTTTGAAAATGTAGAGGGTGACACATTGTGTAAACATAATTTGTTCCCCAGACTAAAGTTAAAGATGTATCCGGTTTGTGTCTAATGGTTCCGAAATGGGATATGTGCAAACAGTGTAGAACCAGATCAGAGGGTTCCCAAGCTACCCTCTGATGAAGGTCAGTTCTGTTAGCACAGCACATTAATCTCTAACTTCACACAATAGTTAAAACATTTTGCTAAAACATCCCTCAAGAAGAAAATTAGATCAATTTATAATACTTTTGGACGAGTTCACTAACAAATATTGGTAAAATACCTCTTAAGCCACAGTGTAACCCCAAATCAGTTTCTGTTCATTCAAGTAGGTGTTCGGTTTCAAGTACAGTAAACATCCTCCACTGTAACACGCTCTTGTTCGGAATACCTGTGAAAGTAAAACTCAGGCCTCAGGTATGTTCTCTCTCTGGATGTTAGAGTAAGTGTTTACTCTTTCCTCCATGAGCAGGTGCTGCTCTGTTTGCATATATAAATTGGTACATATATGCGTTTTTAGTTTCTAAAATGGCCACAATATTCCACCTTCTATTTTTGCATTATAACTATTGTGTCCATGAATATTCAGTAGGTATTGAACTTTGGAATGAATATACAACAGGGAAATGGGTAAAACATAACAATTTACAAATACATGTACATGTACTTCATAAATACGCATATTTACGCCTTTGCAAACAGAGTAGATCTCAGATGCTACATGAGAAGCCTGACATGGGTCTACTCTGTTTGCAGAGGGAAAGGGTGGAATGCCGCGTCTTGTCTGATTCTACCGTTTAGGATTATTTTACCTCTACGAAAAGCACACTTTATCAGGATATGCACTTTTTGTGATTAAAAATACTCTCCCAAATTTAATCAGTCCATGATTATTGTACTTTACTATTAAACAAGTCAATGATCGACTCATTACATTTGGAACTTCAGCTTTCCAATAGTTACGTCTATCCACTCTCCAGATCATATATACATATATCCTTTGAACATAACCTTTAGTTATATACAGTAAACCCCTTTAACCCAGTACCACATAGGTGTTTTAGATACAACCTCTTTGAAAAATAATCTACCGAAAAGGAGCATTGACTAGAAAAAAGGAAAATTTTAGAATTTTGTAGTTTGAAACCATTGTGATAAATAGAGCATTTGCTCCTATAGGAGCAAATGCTCTATTTATCACAATGTTTCACAAAGTGACTTTTACAGAGTCACTTTGCTCTATTTATCACAATGTTTCACAAAGAGTCACTTTGCTCTATTTATCACAATGTTTCACAAAGTGACTTTTACAGAGTCGTCAAAAGTCGTCAATATGAGGGAATGGGTTAAAGCGAAAATCATTTGAATAATCGCAGACGTCTTTAAAAACTGTGGTTGTATAATGCAGTGCGAAAGTGACGCAAAAAGCTCCTGTTTGCATGGACTTTCTGTTACCTTCCGTCTGCATTCAGCTAGCACGTGCATTTAAAACCCATAATTAGACCGTTTCTGGTGGTCGCATTAGAGGGAGTTTACTGTATGTATTGTCCAACAACCTTTAAATCTTTAACCCATCCCTCATATAAACGGCCCCTTTAGGAGTCGGCTGGTCATTGTTTACTCTGTGTTATAGAATGATATATGCCGAGGATCAATAACATTTAACAATTTCATTCATTGTCATTTGCAACAGTGTAGATCAAGATTAGAGGGATCCTTCTATGAGCTCTCTGAGTAGGATCTGCACTGTTTAACAATCAAAATGTTGTAACATTGTTTGCTTTCATATTGAGTAGTGACACACTGATAAGCTATTCAATTCTGATAACTCAGAGTTGAAAAGGTTAATTATTGCATCAACCCTTTTCCTGCCGAAACATAAATGTTTGCTCAATTGATATCGTCTGTAATATCTATTTACTTTCGAGTTGTTCATTGGTTGGTAATATTATTGTCCGAATGACAGTGTGGAACCTGATGAGACGCGGGGTTAACCAGCGTATCTTCTGTACCCAAGCTATTTGCAGTGAAACAGTTTGCATCCTTGTGAGTCGTCAGTTTAATCGGCTCCATCTGAACCCAAACTACAGTTAAACTTCGATATCTCGAACTCGGATAACTAGAACTTCGGGATAACTCGAACTAAAATATCGGTCCGTTCAAAACTTCATTACAGAATGACTCTTAAATGTATCACTACGGATATCTATGAACATATGTGGCAGCTTAATGCTTTCAGCATTACTTTACAACTGCATTAAGCTGTCAACTCGAGAAATTGTCCACATTAGTAATCCAATAACTCGAACTTCTGTTATCTCGAACTACAGTAAAACTTCGATTATTCGAAGACTAAAATACGTAATATTATCGATCTTTAAGACAGGTGGCAACTTAATGCATGGTGAAAGTCATGCAGAAAGCTCCTCTAGGAGCTTTCTGCATGACTTTCACCATGCATTAAGCAGCCACCTGCCTAAAAGTGTCTAAATTCTTTTGTAACGAAAATTCGAATAATCGAGGTTTTACTGTAATTTGTATAGTCCCTCGAGGTTCGATATATCGAAGTTCAACTGTATTTACAAATGCGGGTCAGTCCGTGGTTAGCGGGAGAAGGGTTGAAATTAGGAATCTTTCAGGTTGTCGGTGGCTTGACCATTCCAACCCTGCATTATCGGGATAGAATAGCCCGTCAGTGTTTAACGACAGAGTCCATTCAATATGAAATACTTACATTTGCTAGAGAAATTTGAATGACGAACAGTACATGTCCTAATTAAAGGGCTCCTTTAGGAGTTCCTCTAGGAGTCATCTAATCCGGAGTGTAGATGCAAATGGGTGCGTATGAATGGTCTGGATTGAAAGGGTTAAGCAGAACGAAACTATCATAACAAAAGTAAAAAACCACTTCCTGCATTATTTTCTTTCCGCGTTAAGTAGTCACTTTCCTGTAACATTTTCCTCATACAAAGGCATTCCTACTACCGTTTCCCTGATATACAGTAAAACCTCTCTATAGCGACCACTAAATCGTGTTAATTAGTTAGTATTTTAGGCAGGTGGTTGCTTAAAGCAAGGTGAAAATAAAAAAGTAAAGTACCTAGTTATAGTCTACTTTCAGTCCGAATGACCACTCAGTCGACTGTACATTTACTCCCCTGGTCATTGAGTCATTGGCCTACAATATTGAGCACTGCTAACATATGGCGCAATCATGCAGCCGCAGTACCGGCGAGTGACCCTCACAGGTACCCATTTTAACCCCTGGGTGGAGAGTATGTGCGGGTGGGAGACACGGAAAAGCGTCTCTGAAATTTCCGGGTTGGACTGATAGCCAAGCGCGTTACAACTAGACCACCGTCACCTACAATGAAGGAGCGTTCTGTTTTACTTTCACATTGCTTTAAGCATCCACATGCCTTCAACACAAAATACTTGATTTAGTGGCCGTTACAGAGAGGTTTTACTGTAATCAGGTTTTAAGCCCTATCTTTAAGAGTTTCCCTCATACAAACGCCTTCATGAAATAAATATGATTCTATAGTTTCTGCCAGCATGGCCAAGCATCCATGTGTCCGGTTTCCATATATTATTATTAACATATGGTCTGATAAATATTCAATTTAACATTATTTCTTACATAAATATTTATGAAGCAAAGTGTTAACGGTGCATTTGTATGAAGTATGTTAGTTTGCTCAAGCAACGCATTCGTGTGATATCAATGTATCAATAATTGATGAAAACCATTCCTGAATATTCGCTTGATAAAACGCGCGTGACAGAAACTATCAAACTTTATTTTCCAATTGTCCTGTAAGATCATTCAACCATTTTAAAGTTCTAATTGTTTAATTCAACGGTTTGGTTCATTGTGAAATTAAACCGAATAAGAATACTTCAAGGTTTGGATCAGAATAACGCTATCTGATGAAGTCGTATTGTGTAACAGGACTGGTCACAAGGTTGGTCAACTTTTTCGTTTTTGCTTTTGGAAAACTCACGCGTCCCAATAATTGGTTATATGAATATCTGTATGTTTGTGATATACGACAACAACAGTTAAATTCTGCACAGTTGTTGCCCACATGCACATACAGGTCAGTATAACATATACAGTAAAACCTCTCTATAACGACCACTAAATTATGTTAATTAGTATTTAGAGCAGGTGGCTGCTTAAAGCTCCTATATAGGAGCGTTCTGTTTTACTTTCACCTTGCTTTAAGCAGCCACCTGCCTTTAAAACAAAATACTTGATGTAATTTAGTGGTCGTTATAGAGAGGTTTTACTGTATGTATTTCTTTAGATGTTTACGGTTGTGATGACAAGTGGACGTGTATAATAATGCACGTTGACAACTGGACAGGTGGGTGACGTCTAATTTTGGATATTGCCTCGGGCATCACTATTCTACTCTACTTAACCCTTTACCTGTTCAATATTCATGTAAGAAATGATGACGTCATTAATATTTATAAGCTGAGGCTAATACTATAAACATTTTAGGGGATTTTGTTTAACTTTGACAAATTTGTACATAGAATCAGATCTATATCATGTCATCAGCAAACAGAACAGACTCTTATCAGTTGGCTAGTACAGGAACCGTCTGATGTGGGTCTACTCTGTGTACAGAGGTGTGAACTGCGTTTATATGAGGGAAGTGGTTAATTCGTCCACTGCCCATGACGAATCTGTGTCACTTATGATGGTACGATGACAACTCCTAGATGTGTTGTCTGATCTGGGTCTACGCTGTCATAAAAAGGCATCGTATGAGATCATTGGTTAAAGTTGAATAGACCACCAATGGTTAACTCTTTTGGCGCCAAATTTAAAAGTGTCGTCTGCAATAACAATTTCATATTAAATATAATTCTAAACTAAATAATAAAGGTATATTAGTAAAACATTTGTTTTAAAAAACCTGTATGCTTGGGCTAAAATAATGCAGAAAACAGTGAAAACCCAGGTCAGATGCCGCCTTGAATAGGCGGCATCATCTGACCTGGGACTGCACTGTTGTCAATGGTGCCAATGGTGCTCATTGGAAAAGATCCATTTAAATGACGCGTGTGCGATGCAACAAGTGCAGGCATATCCAGATTGACGTGTTTCATTGGAATCATCTAATCTTGGTCTATACTGCTCAACGGTGCATAAATGCACTTGTCTTATCGAAATACACTATTGTGACCCTCTCCACCCCATCCCCTCGGTTATTGGAAAAAGTAAATACAATTATACAGTACTCGTAAAGTCTCGCTAATACAGTCACTCTGATGTCCGTGAAGTTGGCTACTTGTTCCTTGTTCCCAGTTCGACATTCAATGGATTGTGAATGTTCAATAGCAAACAAGTAGCTAACTTCACAGCCCGTTACTTATTCGACTGTTTTCGTTTTTGTGAATAACGAACCGGGAATAAGTAGCTAACTTCACACCCAGTTACTTATTCAATTATATTCGTTATTCTGAATAACGAACCGGGAATAAGTAGCTAACTTCACATCTCGTTACTTATTCGATTATTTTCGTTATTTTGAATAACGAACCGGGAATAAGTAGCTCACTTCACATCCCGTTACTTATTCGATTATTTTCGTTTTTGTGAATAACGAACCGGGAATAAGTAGCTAACTTCACATCCCGTTACTTATTCGATATTTTCGTTTTTGTGAATAACGAACCGGGAATAAGTAGCTAACTTCACATCCCGTTACTTATTCGATTATTTTCGTTTTTGTGAATAACGAACCGGGAACAAGTAGCTAACTTCACATCCAGTTACTTATTCGATTATTTTCGTTTTTGTGAATAACGAACCGGGAATAAGTAGCCAACTTCACACCCCGTTACTTATTCAATTATTTTTCGTTATTTTGAATAAGGAACCGGGAATAAGTAGCTAACTTCACATCCCGTTACTTATTCGATTATTTTCGTTGTTCCGAATAACGAACCGGGAATAAGTAGCTAACTTCACATCCCGTTACTTATTCGATATTTTCGTTTTTGTGAATAAGGAACCGGGAATAAGTAGCTACCATCACATCCCGTTACTTATTCGATTATTTTCGTTTTTGTGAATAACGAACCGGGAATAAGTAGCTAACTTCACATCCAGTTACTTATTCGATTAATTTCGTTTTTGTGAATAACGAACCGGGAATAAGTAGCTAACTTCACATCCCGTTACTTATTCGATATTTTCGTTTTTGTGAATAAGGAACCGGGAATAAGTAGCTAACTTCACATCCCGTTACTTATTCGATTATTTTCGTTTTTGTGAATAACGAACCGGGAATAAGTAGCTAACTTCACATCCAGTTACTTATTCGATTATTTTCGTTTTTGTGAATAACGAACCGGGAATAAGTAGCCAACTTCACATCCCGTTACTTATTCAATTATTTTTCGTTATTTTGAATAAGGAACCGAGAATAAGTAGCTAACTTCACAGCCCGTTACTTATTCGACTGTTTTCGATTTTGTGAATAACGAACCGGGAATAAGTAGCTAACTTCACACCCAGTTACTTATTCGATTATATTCGTTATTCTGAATAAGGAACCGGGAATAAGTAGCTAACTTCACATCCCGTTACTTATTCAATTATTTTCGTTATTTTGAATAACGAACCGGAAATAAGTAGCTAACTTCACATCCTGTTACTTATTCGATTATTTTCGTTTTTGTGAATAACGAACCGGGAATAAGTAGCTAACTTCACATCCAGTTACTTATTCGATTATTTTCGTTTTTGTGAATAACGAACCGGGAATAAGTAGCCAACTTCACATCCCGTTACTTATTCAATTACTTTCGTTATTTTGAATAAGGAACCGGGAATAAGTAGCTAACTTCAAATCCCGTTACTTATTCGATTATTTTCGTTGTTCCAAATAACGAACCGGGAATAAGTAGCTAACTTCACCTCCCGTTACTTATTCGATTATTTTCGTTGTTCTGAATGACTAACCGGGAATAAGTAGCTAACTTCACATCCAGTTACTTATTCGATTATTATCGTTATTTTGAATAACGAACCGGGAATAAGTAACTCACTTCACATCCCGATACTTATTCGATTATTATCGTTATTTTGAATAAGGAACCGGGAATAAGTAGCTAACTTCACATCCCGTTACTTATTCGATTATTTTCGTTGTTCTGAATAACGAACCGGGAATAAGTAGCTAACTTCATATCCCGTTACTTATTCGATTATTTTCGTTTTTGTGAATAACGAACCGGGAATAAGTAGCCAACTTCACATCCCGTTACTTATTCAATTATTTTTCGTTATTTTGAATAATGAACCGGGAATAAGTAGCTAACTTCACATCCCGTTACTTATTCGAATTATTTTCGCTGTTCCGAATAACGAACCGGGAATAAGTAGCTAACTTCACATCCCGTTACTTATTCGATTATTTTCGTTATTCTGAATGACGAACCGGGAATAAGTAGCCAACTTCACATCCCGTTACTTATTCGATTATTTTCGTTATTCTGAATGACGAACCGGGAATAAGTAGCCAACTTCACATCCCGTTACTTATTCGATTATTTTCGTTATTCTGAATAATGAACCGGGAATAAGTAGCTAACTTCACATCCCGTTACTTATTCGAATTATTTTCGCTGTTCCGAATAACGAACCGGGAATAAGTAGCTAACTTCACATCCCGTTACTTATTCGATTATTTTCGTTTTTGTGAATAACGAACCGGGAATAAGTAGCTAACTTCACATCCAGTTACTTATTCGATTATTTTCGTTTTTGTGAATAACGAACCGGGAATAAGTAGCCAACTTCACACCCCGTTAGTTATTCAATTATTTTTCGTTATTTTGAATAAGGAACCGGGAATAAGTAGCTAACTTCACATCCCGTTACTTATTCGATTATTTTCGTTGTTCCGAATAACGAACCGGGAATAAGAAGCTAACTTCACATCCCGTTACTTATTCGATATTTTCGTTTTTGTGAATAAGGAACCGGGAATAAGTAGCTACCATCACATCCCGTTACTTATTCGATTATTTTCGTTTTTGTGAATAACGAACCGTGAAGAAGTAGCTAACTTCACATCCCGTTACTTATTCAATTATTTTCGTTATTTTGAATAACGAACCGGGAATAAGTAGCCAACTTCACGTCCAGTTACTTATTCGATTATTGTCGTTTTTGTGAATAACGAACCGGGAATAAGTAGCTAACTTCACATCCCGTTACTTATTCGATATTTTCGTTTTTGTGAATAAGGAACCGGGAATAAGTAGCTAACTTCACATCCCGTTACTTATTCGATTATTTTCGTTTTTGTGAATAACGAACCGGGAATAAGTAGCTAACTTCACATCCCGTTACTTATTCGATATTTTCGTTTTTGTGAATAAGGAACCGGGAATAAGTAGCTAACTTCACATCCCGTTACTTATTCGATTATTTTCGTTTTTGTGAATAACGAACCGGGAATAAGTAGCTAACTTCACATCCAGTTACTTATTCGATTGTTTTCGTTTTTGTGAATAACGAACCGGGAATAAGTAGCCAACTTCACATCCCGTTACTTATTCAATTATTTTTCGTTATTTTGAATAAGGAACCGAGAATAAGTAGCTAACTTCACAGCCCGTTACTTATTCGACTGTTTTCGATTTTGTGAATAACGAACCGGGAATAAGTAGCTAACTTCACACCCAGTTACTTATTCGATTATATTCGTTATTCTGAATAAGGAACCGGGAATAAGTAGCTAACTTCACATCCCGTTACTTATTCAATTATTTTCGTTATTTTGAATAACGAACCGGAAATAAGTAGCTAACTTCACATCCTGTTACTTATTCGATTATTTTCGTTTTTGTGAATAACGAACCGGGAATAAGTAGCTAACTTCACATCCAGTTACTTATTCGATTATTTTCGTTTTTGTGAATAACGAACCGGGAATAAGTAGCCAACTTCACATCCCGTTACTTATTCAATTACTTTCGTTATTTTGAATAAGGAACCGGGAATAAGTAGCTAACTTCAAATCCCGTTACTTATTCGATTATTTTCGTTGTTCCAAATAACGAACCGGGAATAAGTAGCTAACTTCACCTCCCGTTACTTATTCGATTATTTTCGTTGTTCTGAATGACTAACCGGGAATAAGTAGCTAACTTCACATCCCGTTACTTATTCGATTATTATCGTTATTTTGAATAACGAACCGGGAATAAGTAACTCACTTCACATCCCGATACTTATTCGATTATTATCGTTATTTTGAATAAGGAACCGGGAATAAGTAGCTAACTTCACATCCCGTTACTTATTCGATTATTTTCGTTGTTCTGAATAACGAACCGGGAATAAGTAGCTAACTTCATATCCCGTTACTTATTCGATTATTTTCGTTTTTGTGAATAACGAACCGGGAATAAGTAGCCAACTTCACATCCCGTTACTTATTCAATTATTTTTCGTTATTTTGAATAATGAACCGGGAATAAGTAGCTAACTTCACATCCCGTTACTTATTCGAATTATTTTCGCTGTTCCGAATAACGAACCGGGAATAAGTAGCTAACTTCACATCCCGTTACTTATTCGATTATTTTCGTTATTCTGAATGACGAACCGGGAATAAGTAGCCAACTTCACATCCCGTTACTTATTCGATTATTTTCGTTATTCTGAATGACGAACCGGGAATAAGTAGCCAACTTCACATCCCGTTACTTATTCGATTATTTTCGTTATTCTGAATGACGAACCGGGAATAAGTAGCTAACTTCACATCCCGTTACTTATTCAATTATTTTCGTTATTTTGAATAACGAACCGGGAATAAGTAACTAACTTCACATCCCGTTACTTATTCAATTATTTTCGTTATTTTGAATAACGAACCGGGAATAAGTAACTAACTTCACATCCCGTTACTTATTCGATTATTATCGTTATTTTGAATAACGAACCGGGAATAAGTAGCTAACTTCACATCCCGTTACTTATTCAATTATTTTCGTTATTTTGAATAACGAACCGGGAATAAGTAGCTAACTTCACATCCAGTTACTTATTCAATTAGTTTCTTTATTTTGAATAACGAACCGGGAATAAGTACCTAACTTCACACCCAGTTACTTATTCAATTATTTTCGTTATTCTGAATAAGGAACCAGGAATAAGTAGTTAACTTCACACCCTGCCAAATTACCGTGTAATTAATTTATTACCAGTCAGAGATCCGACTTACCTAATTAAGAAAGGAACAACTTTTATTTTTGCTGACATGAGACGTCATCACAGAGCAAATATGACGTCGTCTTAGAGCAATTTCGAAAGAGGAATTCAATATTCACTTGTAAACATTTGAGTTTAAACGGTTACACGTTGTGCATAGAAGTTGATAGTGTCAAATTGAGGAACATACGAGGAACAATCTTTTACGTTTATTATCGATTTTTGGTCGTAATCCGTCAAGAATTAATGGACTAAGGACGATATGAAATTTCGAATCGACGTCAAATTTGAATTCTGTATTCTCCGTGGAAGCCTCCGAATACGGTTCTGTACACCCCGGCAGTTTTTAGCAAACTTGCCAATCAAATTCCAAGGATTTACTCTGACTGGTAATAAATACTCATTTGAATAGTCAACCGGCAATTGGCAGCCAGCTGCCAAATCAAATCTAACTTCAGAAATTGTTTACTAGCGAAACGTCAACTGGCAACTGGCAGCCAGCTTCAAATTCGCTCTTAACATATCAAAACAGAGTTGATCACGACTAGTCAGCTGGCAACTGGCAGCCAGCTTCAAATTCGACTTCTATAATCCCTAGATACATATTCATGTGAATTGATGAGATTCATGTGAATTGATGAGATGAAATGAGATAAGAATAGATCAGATATAAAGCTGATCGGAATCTGATCTGTATCTGGTTTGTATCCGATCAGATCAACTCAAATCAAGATCAGCTCAGATCCAGATACGATTATATTAGATCAAAATCTGATCTGGATCTGATCTAGTTCTGATCTAAATCTAGCAGTGTACTTGTTTTGATCAAAGCAGATCGGATCAGATCTAGATCTAGATCCAGATCAGATCAGTTAAGATTCGATTAGATCATAGCATCCCAGATTACATAAAGTCAGACTAGATATGACCAGATGAGATCCAGATCCAGATCTTGATCCAGATCTTGATCCAGATCAGATCGGATCAGATCATATGTTTATCCAGTCTAAGTCAAGATCTATATAGATGTGTTGATCCGGCTAATTGGGCGGAGTTTGCAGTTACTGCACAGCATCTAAATTAACTCATTTTGTGCTGAAAATTATTCTGATGTGTTTCATTTTTACTTGCTTTGTTACATTGTTTACTTACTTCTGCTTTGAGAAACTGTATGAGAAACTATTGAACAAGTGTCAAACAGCTTGGATCCTCATCTCGGTGCCTCATCTGGATCCAAGGTGTTTACAAATGCAAGTTATATCGTGCTTAGCATAATAAAGGTCACAACACACTTAGATAAATAACAGCTTTATTCAGGAGAACGAGTGAAAGGATAATCGGTGATAGAGTTTAATAGATAGAGAACCTCGATCTATGCTGTTTTATATCACACTAATTACGTAAGATTTCCGACATCACATTTTTAGAGCATACATTTATTATTTTGTAGATTTTCATTATTTCAAGACTTTGTTGATCTTTATCTGGTTACATATTTTAACAGTTTGGATTCAAATCAGACGATGAGATACGTCTTGTTTACTGTTAATCATGAATTTGTCAATTGCGCACGCTAAGTTACTCAACTACTCTCATTACATGAACAAACCCGATCTGATCTTATCTGATCTGGATCTAGATCTCGTCTGATCTTGATCTGATTTGGATCTGGATTTGAATCACTTCTGACCTGATATGGTATGATCTAATCTGATCTAATCTGATCTGGATATGAGTTGGATCTTATCTGGATTGAAATACTAGTTCACGAAAAAATAGAAGAAATCTATATTTTGACTAATTAGATCTATACCTTAGCACAATTGAATCCCGACGATTTAGATCTTTTAAATTTAGATAAAGTGAATTCTAGATAGTTTAGCTTGATTTGATCTAGATCTATTCAACAATTATTTTACCAGATTTGCTACGGACCCTATTGTACAGTAGCCGGAAAGACATTTTACACAACATGAATGAACGCCATGAGACTGTATAAATACATGTTATAATATATCTTATCTAGATCTTACCAAATTAAAAGGAGGAGTAAAAGATCTAGATCTTATCAAAATAAAAGAAGGAGTAAAATTTTAAACACTGATAAAAAAAAATTCGATCACCGAAAGAAAAATGCAAGATGTGTTCTTTGCCAATATCTTTAGGTATTGAAATCGATGAAAAATTATGTGTGAGTAAATCTCTTCACGACTATAAACCCTTCACTCAACGTGCCTGTTTATGTCAATGCAAACACAGTAGACCCAGATCAAACGTAATGAAATAAATTTACAAACAGAGTACATCCAGATCAGACAGCTTCTGCTGTAGCTCCTTGATCACTGATCAGGGTCTAACTCTTATCGGTTTGCTTATGAAATAATATACCGGTAGGTCTGGTTGTACAATTACTGTCAAAGCCAAACTTTCATGTACTAATGTATCATTACAAAAACTCGATCTCCATGAACTCATTTTTTTCTTACACGCCTTTTTTCACAATGCTAATTTTTCAAAGGGATCTTTGGCTCTGACAGAAACTATAGGATTAGATCAACAGAATTTCATAAGCAACAGAGCAGAACCTGGTCAGACAGCTCCTACAGGAACTGTCCGATCTGGATCTACTCTATTTGCAAACGTGCGTGAAGCCGTTTACATAATACGAGAAGGATCGGGAAATTGATTTTAAAGCAAAGTTGGTGTCTGCTGTCAACAGAGCTAACTGGTGTTTATCAATTCTTTTTTCTCTTAAGAATATTTATTAAAGATTTCATGACCTCTTGCATATTCATTTACAGGGATTACAGAGACGCTAGACAACCATGATCGAATCTAAAGAAATAAGTCTACGGACTAAGCAATCAGAGCAGATCCTGATCAGACAGTTTCTACGTGATTTAAGTTTACGCTGTTAACAAAAAGTTTGAATAGAATAATTTTACAATACGAAAAGACCCATTAACATACAGTGCTAACATCTAAAGTCACATTCATAATAGAATGTAGCATATCCTTTTTTATAATTGTAGACCCAAGTCATTGGCTTAAACGGCTTTAAAACGCGTTTGAAACGCAATAAGTTGGAAAGAATAACAGTTTCTCCACTGTAATTACTTAACGCAGCAAACACATAAAGATCTACGATGGAGTTGCAGAGTTACGATGCAGTAACTCGGTTTAAAAATATACTGTCGCTACAAAAGATTAACGTTGGAAGGAATGCCGTGGTAACGAGAGTCCATTGTATACATGTATATAGTTTCTTATTCCCGGTTCCTTATTCAAAATGACTAATATATTTGAATCAGTATTTGGATGTGAAGTTAGTGACTTATTCTCTGTTACTTATTCAAAATAACGAACATAATTGAATAAGTAACGGGATGTGAAGTTAGCTACTTATTCCCGGTTCGTTATTCAGAATTACGAAAATAATTGAATAAGTAACGGGATGTGAAGTTAGCTACTTATTCCCGGTTCGTTATTCGGAACAACGAAAATTATCGAATAAGTAACGGGATGTGAAGTTAGTTACTTATTCCCGGTTCGTCATTCAGAACAACGAAAATAATCGAATAAGTAACGGGATGTGAAGTTAGCTACTTATTCCCGGTTCGTTATTCACAAAAACGAAAATAATCGAATAAGTAACGGGATGTGAAGTTAGCTACTTATTCCCGGTTCGTTATTCACAAAAACGACAATAATCGAATAAGTAACTGGACGTGAAGTTGGCTACTTATTCCCGGTTCGTTATTCAAAATAACGAAAATAATTGAATAAGTAACGGGATGTGAAGTTAGCTACTTATTCCCGGTTCGTTATTGAGAGCAACGAAAATAATCGAATAAGTAACGGGATGTGAAGTTAGCTACTTATTCCCGGTTCGTTATTCAGAATAACGAAAATAATCGAATAAGTAACGGGATGTGAAGTTGGCTACTTATTCCCGGTTCGTTATTCAGAATAACGAAAATAATCGAATAAGTAACGGGATGTGAAGTTAGTTACTTATTCCCGGTTCGTCATTCAGAACAACGAAAATAATCGAATAAGTAACGGGATGTGAAGTTAGCTACTTATTCCCGGTTCGTTATTCAGAATAACGAAAATAGTCGAATAAGTAACGGGATGTGAAGTTGGCTACTTATTCCCGGTTCGTTATTCAGAATAACGAAAATAATCGAATAAGTAACGGGATGTGAAGTTAGTTACTTATTCCCGGTTCGTTTTTCAAAATAACGAAAACTATTTGAATAAGTAACGGGATGTGAAGTTAGCTGTTTATTCCCGGTTCCTTATTCAAAATAACGAAAACTATTTGAATAAGTAACGGGATGTGAAGTTAGCTACTTATTCCCGGTTCGTTATTCACAAAAACGAAAAAAATCGAATAAGTAACGGGATGTAAAGTTAGCTACTTATTCCCGGTTCGTTATTCACAAAAACGAAAATAATCGAATAAGTAACTGGACGTGAAGTTGGCTACTTATTCCCGGTTCGTTATTCAAAATAACGAAAATAATTGAATAAGTAACGGGATGTGAAGTTAGCTACTTATTCCCGGTTCGTTATTCACAAAAACGACAATAATCGAATAAGTAACTGGACGTGAAGTTGGCTACTTATTCCCGGTTCGTTATTCAAAATAACGAAAATAATTGAATAAGTAACGGGATGTGAAGTTAGCTACTTATTCCCGGTTCGTTATTCACAAAAACGAAAATAATCGAATAAGTAACGGGATGTGAAGTTAGCTACTTATTCCCGGTTCGTTATTCAGAACAACGAAAATAATCGAATAAGTAACGGGATGTGAAGTTAGTTACTTATTCCCGGTTCGTCATTCAGAACAACGAAAATAATCGAATAAGTAACGGGATGTGAAGTTAGCTACTTATTCCCGGTTCGTTATTCAGAATAACGAAAATAGTCGAATAAGTAACGGGATGTGAAGTTGGCTACTTATTCCCGGTTCGTTATTCAGAATAACGAAAATAATCGAATAAGTAACGGGATGTGAAGTTAGTTACTTATTCCCGGTTCGTTTTTCAAAATAACGAAAACTATTTGAATAAGTAACGGGATGTGAAGTTAGCTGCTTATTCCCGGTTCCTTATTCAAAATAACGAAAACTATTTGAATAAGTAACGGGATGTGAAGTTAGCTACTTATTCCCGGTTCGTTATTCACAAAAACGAGAAAAATCGAATAAGTAACGGGATGTAAAGTTAGCTACTTATTCCCGGTTCGTTATTCACAAAAACGAAAATAATCGAATAAGTAACTGGACGTGAAGTTGGCTACTTATTCCCGGTTCGTTATTCAAAATAACGAAAATAATTGAATAAGTAACGGGATGTGAAGTTAGCTACTTATTCCCGGTTCCTTATTCAGAACAACGAAAATAATCGAATAAGTAACGGGACGTGAAGTTAGCTACTTATTCCAGGTTCGTTATTCAGAATAACGAAAATAATCGAATAAGTAACGGGATGTGAAGTTAGCTACTTATTCCCGGTTCGTTATTCAGAATAACGAAAATAATCGAATAAGTAACGGGATGCGAAGTTGGCTACTTATTCCCGATTCGTTATTCAGAATAACGAAAATAATCGAATAAGTAACGGGATGTGAAGTTAGTTACTTATTCCCGGTTCGTCATTCAGAACGAAAATAATCGAATAAGTAACTGGATGTGAAGTTCGCTACCGATTCCCGGTTCGTTATTCACAAAAACGAAAATAATCGAATAAGTAACTGGATGTGAAGTTAGCTACTTATTCCCGGTTCGTTATTCAAAATAACGAAAATAATTGAATAAGTAACGGGATGTGAAGTTAGCTACTTATTCCCTGTTCCTTATTCAAAATAACGAAAATAATTGAATAAGTAACGGGATGTGAAGTTAGCTACTTATTCCCGGTTCGTTATTCGGAACAACGAAAATAATCGAATAAGTAACGGGATGTGAAGTTAGCTGCTTATTCCCGGTTCCTTATTCAAAATAACGAACAATATTTGAATAAAAAACGGGATGTGAAGTTAGCTACTTATTCCCGGTTCGTTATTCACAAAAACGAAAATAATCGAATAAGTAACGGGATGTGAAGTTAGCTACTTATTCCCGGTTCGTTATTCACAAAAACGACAATAATCGAATAAGTAACTGGACGTGAAGTTGGTTACTTATTCCCGGTTCGTTATTCAAAATAACGAAAATAATTGAATAAGTAACGGGATGTGAAGTTAGCTACTTATTCCCGGTTCGTTATTCACAAAAACGAAAATAATCGAATAAGTAACGGGATGTGAAGTTAACTACTTATTCCCGGTTCGTTATTCAGAACAACGAAAATAATCGAATAAGTAACGGGATGTGAAGTTAGCTACTTATTCCCGGTTCGTTATTCAAAATAACGAAAATAATCGAATAAGTAACGGGATATGAAGTTGGCTACTTATTCCCTGTTCGTTATTCAGAATAACGAAAATAATCGAATAAGTAACGGGATGTGAAGTTAGCTACCTATTCCCGGTTCGTTATTCACAAAAACGAAAATAATCGAATAAGTAACGGGATGTGAAGTTAGCTACTTATTCCCGGTTCGTTATTCAAAATAACGAAAATAATTGAATAAGTAACGGGATGTGAAGTTAGCTACTTATTCCCGGTTCGTTATTCGGAACAACGAAAATAATCGAATAAGTAACGGGATGTGAAGTTAGCTACTTATTCCCGGTTCCTTATTCAAAATAACGAACAATATTTGAATAAGTAACGGGATGTGAAGTTAACTACTTATTCCCGGTTCGTTATTCACAAAAACGACAATAATCGAATAAGTAACTGGACGTGAAGTTGGCTACTTATTCCCGGTTCGTTATTCAAAATAACGAAAATAATTGAATAAGTAACGGGATGTGAAGTTAGCTACTTATTCCCGGTTCGTTATTCAGAGCAACGAAAATAATCGAATAAGTAACGGGATGTGAAGTTAGCTACTTATTCCCGGTTCGTTATTCAGAATAACGAAAATAATCGAATAAGTAACGGGATGTGAAGTTGGCTACTTATTCCCGGTTCGTTATTCAGAATAACGAAAATAATCGAATAAGTAACGGGATGTGAAGTTAGTTACTTATTCCCGGTTCGTCATTCAGAACAACGAAAATAATCGAATAAGTAACTGGATGTGATGTTAGCTACCTATTCCCGGTTCGTTATTCACAAAAACGAAAATAATCGAATAAGTAACGGGATGTGAAGTTAGCTACTTATTCCCGGTTCGTTATTCAAAATAACGAAAATAATTGAATAAGTAACGGGATGTGAAGTTAGCTACTTATTCCCGGTTCGTTATTCAGAATAACGAATATAATTGAATAAGGAACTTGGTGTGAAGTTAGCTACTTATTCCCGGTTCGTTATTCACAAAAACGAAAACAGTCGAATAAGTAACGGACTGTGAAGTTAGCTACTTGTTTGCTATTGAACATTCACAATCCATTGAATGTCGAACTGGGAACAAGGAACAAGTAGCCAACTTCACGGACATGTCACTCTGTAGTTTTAAAACAGGTGGTGATTTGGAGCAAATGCTCTATTTATCACAATGATTTCACAAAGTGACTTTTATAGAGTTGTCAAAAGTCGTCAACATGATGGAACGGTTAATGTGGGGCAAACTTTATGCAAAAAAAACCCATAGGAGCTT
This sequence comes from Azorinus chamasolen, assembly GCA_963576725.1. Classification (NCBI taxonomy): domain Eukaryota; kingdom Metazoa; phylum Mollusca; class Bivalvia; order Cardiida; family Solecurtidae; genus Azorinus; species Azorinus chamasolen. The sequence continues at coordinate 99,541,497 of OY755236.1, read as the reverse complement.
TGTGAATAGCCACCTGCTTAAAATTATCTAAATTCTTCTTCTCTACTAGAATTCCGATTTAGAGGGGTTTTATAGTTTTGCTATACAGTAAAACCTCGATTATTCGAATTTTCGGTATAGAAGAATTTAGACCCTTTTAGGCAGGTGGCTGCTTAATGCATGGTGAAAGTCATGCAGAAAGCTCCTAGAGGAGCTTTCTGCATGACTTTCACCATGCATTAAGCTGCCACCTGTCTTAAAGATCGATAATAATACGTATTTTAGTGTTCGGATAATCGAAGTTTTACTGTATCTGTACTATAAATGATATTCTGTGTAAAGTTTCTCCGTTCATTTCCTAATACACCAGACCGGATATAAAACAGGTCTTTAGAAAATCAGATTTAGATAATTTCACTGTTTCTAAAAACTGTTTTAGTAATCGTTTATAGGAAACACCAGTTCAGTACTGTGCATGTAAACGTTATCAAATTAGCCACAGTTTGGTCGTGATTTAGCTAACCTTTTCCGAAACCGATTCAGATAAACGTTTCCATATACGGCACTGACCAGGTAGTTTGTTTATATCCTGTCAACACCGAAATTAGATCTTTTCGTGACATGTCTATTTGCATCGATTCAAAAACAAACTCGGCAAATTACCATTAGTCAAACGAAATTGTTTGTAATACAGTAACAGCCAAATTGTTCGAGCACTAAAATAAGTATCATTACTGTTCTTTGACCATTTCCCTATTCTATGTTTATTTCAAATTTCAATACCTACTGAATATTCATGGACAAAATGGTTAAAATGAAATGTGCAAGGTTGAACATTGTAGCCATTTTAGAAACTAAAGAAACAGATCTATCAAATTTCATTAGCAAACAGAGCAGACCCAGATCAGACGGCTCCTCTAGGAGCCGTCTCATCTGGGTCTACTCTGTTCGCAAATGCGTGAAAACACGTTTATATGAGGGAAAGGGTTAAGACATGTGGGAGCTTAATGCAGGGTGAAAGTCATTTCCAGATAGCCCCTCTTGGAGTTGTCTGTATGGCTGTCATCTTGTATTAAGCAGCCACCTACCTACCTTAAAAGTTCTCAATTCTTTACTTAAGTTTGCATCATTATTGTATCCGCCCCTCGGCTAATTAATTCCAGGTTATCTTGACCAAATAGATCACAATAAAAAATATATTTTGGTCGCTTTAGGTTAGTCAGTCCCGGACGTTAACCCTTTCGCTGCCAAACTCTGTCGTCTGCTAACTTTGTCGTCTGCTACAAATTTTCATGTTTTTTTTTTATTTTCTTCATTTTTGTTTCAAACACATAGTAACAGTAACAAACAGTTTGGATCCTGATTAGACACCGAGTTAATTGGCGTCTCATCTGGATCCAAACTGTTTGCATAGGTAATCGCAGATCCGGCATTGGCAGCGATAGGGTTAACGACCTACCTCTGACGTCAAACACGTGTTTAACCCTTATATGGCTGACTCTTTAAATGAACTATTCCAAAGTTTAAACAGGTCAAGCTTATCGTGACTATTTAGGGATATTTCTAAAACAATGTGTAACATGACAAACAGTGCAGGCCCTGATGAGAGGGCTCCTATAGGAGCCACCTCATCTGGGTTTTCACTGTTTGCAAATGACATTAGTGACTCGTGTCCCGCGCTGTAAGGGTTAACCCCACACCATTCAAACTAGGCAGATTCAAGAACAAGAAACACCAGGCATACTTAATGCAAAATCATAATTATGACAGCACTAATTACATAAAACAAAGAACGAAAACGAACATTCAGTTTTATTTACTACAACTCATTAAAAACCGATATTCCCGGAGTCCGAATTTCTACAACGTCAGCAAACTCGGTTATACGGATAAGTGATATATACAGTATATGTGTATAACCCCTCAAATGCGACCAGTTAAATGATTAAACATGGGTGTCTTTATAAGCATGTGGTTGCTTAATGCAGGATAAAGTAATACAGAAAGCTCTTTCTGTATTACTTTTGTCCTGCATTAGGCTACCACCTGCATAAAACATCCATAATGATACCTATTTTAAATGGTCGCATTAACGGGATTTTACTGTACAAAATAGAACTTAACTTAATGCCGGTAAACATGTGTTACATACAGTAAAACCCCGCTAATGCGACCACCTAAAAGAGGTATAATTCTGGGTGCTAGACGCAGGTGGTATTCATTAAGTGGTCGCAGTAGAAGGGTTCTACTGTATAAACGAGACTGGAAAAAATAATTTAACACTTTACTCTATGAATACTCATGCAAGAAATAACGACATGGTGCATATTAATTAATTTAAGTGTAATAATTGTACATGGACACCGGAATTTTGACCATATTAGAAGCAGTATCATTTCATAAGCAAACAGAGCAGACCTTGATCAGACGGCTCCTGCAGGCAGGAACCGTCTCATCTGGGTCTACTCTGTTTGAAAATGCGTAGAAATGCGTTGAATTTAGAGTATTCGCAGGCATTAAGATCATGGTGTTGGGTGAAATTGTTTAATACTCATGGAAAGTCCATTTGAGTCATTCGGTACACTGACTAATAAACCTGTCGAGTTATATTTTTGGCATATTTATCAACCCCACCTGTTATATGCATTACCATGATCCAGCAAATGTTCTTTTTATCACAATGGTTTCAAACTACAAAATTCTAACGTTTTCCTTTTCTCTAATTAATGCTCCTTTTCGGTAAATTAATTTAAAGAGGTTGTATCTAAAAATAGCCTATGAGGTAATGGGTTAACCCTTTGTCACAGGTGTACTGACATTTGCAAACATTGTAAACCTAGATTCGACGACTCACTGAGGAGCCATCTGATCAGGGTCTGTACTGCTTGTCATTCAATATCTTCTCGCATAGTTTACCCTTTGATACAGAATGGTTTCTACCGATAAACAATGATGGACCATTCCACATTGAAAACTTAGATCTCAACGGGATTATCCTGTAAATGCATTTTAACGCCTTAGCAGACAGCGTAGACCCAGATCAGATGGTTACTGTAGAAACTGTCTTATCAGGGCCTGCTCTGTTTGCTTATAGAATTGTAAAGTTTTCACCAGAGCCAACATATGTCTTGTGCTTGTGCATATGCCACTATAAATACAAAGCTAAATGAATACACATGTGCATTATTTCTTAGGCCTACATAATTTCATTTGAGTAAAGGTTTAACTTATCAGTGCCCAGTGTCCCATAAAGACAAAAGCAACCCGTATAGACCCAGATCAGATGGTGAATGTGCCGTCTTCCCAGGTCCTGCTATGTCTGCTTATGGAATTATAAAGTTTTGAACTGAGCCAACGTATGGCTTGTTCATATGCCGCTATAAATACAAAGTTATGCATTATTTCTGATATAAGTATTCATGGAGTAAAGGGTTAACACATTAAAATACACAATGTCTCTTAAAATGCATAGGTAAAAAGTATAGACCCAGATCATATGGATTCTGAATACGCTCTCTTATCAGGGTCTGCATTGACGGATTTTGATTGGAATAAAATGGGATAATTAAACAAGATGGTGACAGGATAAATATACGTTGTAAGTTGTTATTGGGTAGTTACAGAGGTCTAAATAAGATGTGTAAATTTAAATATGTTCACCAATAACGCTTTTATTTCTCCATCAAATGCTATACTGTGACCATATTTAAGAATCGTCTCTTCTAAAGAACGTTCACAGTATAAGGTTCGGTGGAGAAATGACGATTTTAGTTTTTTGGTACGCATCTTTATCTGTACAGAACTATAGTTACATTATATGCACTGGGTTTACACGTTGGCTTCATGTGATTGTATCTGTGATGCAAACTGTGTTGAAACAGATCAGACTTAATGTCTGTGAGTCTGTGTCGAATCCAGTTACACACTGTATGGAATGACAGAGAACAAATTCCTTCAGGTTATAATGAGTAACAAACAGTACAGACGCGGACTTGACTGGTTCAGGTACACTGTATATAATGTTTGTAATTGAGTATGATCACCAGACTAGACTGGTTCAGGTATATAATGTTTGTAACTGAGTATAATCACTAGACTAGACTGGTTCAGGTATATACCGGTAATGTATGTAACGGTATGTAACTATGATCACGTTTCCTAGAATGCGACACTTATGTTTTTAGACAGTTTATTTTTCACTCCGCACATACAGATGTGATAAGAGGTACATATTGAAATAGGTTAGCAGTGTAGACCAAAAACAAAGGGCTCCTAAAACAGCCCAAACGCTCGGGGTCTACACAGTCTGTCCCACGAACAGGTTTCTAGATCGCAAACTGAGCTTTTAAAGTTGGATGAAATATTATATGCTTACGTGTTTCCGGTTCGTTTTTGCTGGTTTTTTTGCCCGGTCGATTTGATAATATATTGAAGTACTTGCAAAATGGGATAGTGTTGCAAACTAGTAGGACAATGCTTTGTGAGTAGGTAAATACCATACAACAAACAAAAAAACAAGAAAATAAAAAAGAAGATATAATGAGCACTGTAACAGTGCATAATAACAATAACGGTGTGGACTTGCCGTAATTTGCCGGTTGGGCAAATCTATTGATTAGAATGGATTCGTTAATCTCATATCAATTACAAACAATGATAAATAACTGATGGGAAAGATGAAACTCAATACAATGGAATTCTAATCAACCATCGTGTAATTAATACTTCATTTGCGTGGCGAGTTTTCATGTTAGAAGTTAGACAGATTCTACTATACTAGCGCCCGTTTATATAATGGATACATAATTATGTAGGTCAATAAGAACAGGTGGTTGCTTAACTCATTACCTCATAGATACAACCACTTTGAATAAATCTACCGAAAATGAGCATTAACTAGATAAAGGGAAAGTTTTAGCATTTTGTAATTTGAAACCATTGTGATAAATAGAGCATTAAATCTTGCTCCTATATGAGCAAATGCTCTATTTATCATAATGGTTTTAACAGGTGACTTTTACAGAGGCGTAGAAAGGCGTATTTGTGGAAGAAATTGTTAATGTAGAATGGAAGTAATACAAAAAGATCCCAGATGAGCTTTTTGTAATACGTTTTTATTGTATTAGCTATCACCTATTTTAAAAACTTACAATTAGAGTTATTTGGAATGTAGATATATAGTTTTTATTGTACATGGTATATCCGGCAGGTATATAGTAGCTTAATGCAGAATGACAGTTGTGCAGAACAGTACAACATCGTATATTAACTTACTGAATTACTTTCGCTGTGCCGTAACCATTTCCCTCATATAAACGTGTTTTCACGCATGTGCAAACAGAGTAGACCCAGATCAGGCGGCTCCTAGAGGAGCCGTCTGATCAGGGTCTGCTCTGTTTGCTAACAAAATTTGATAGATCTGTTTCTCTACTTTCTAAAATGTCTACAATGCTCCATCTTCCAGATTTCTTTATAACTATTGTGTTAATGAATATCCAGGTTTGAAATTTGGCCTAGGACAGGGTTAAGTAGCCATCTGCCTGTAAAGACACATATGTGTGTTGGCATAGATAATTATGTACATATGTATTCACTCAAAGGTATCACTAGAACCTCGACATTCCGAAATTTTAGTAAAGAAGCATTGAGAACATGTTGGGTCGGCGACTGCTTAACCCGTTCCCTCGAGAATATTCATAATGTAGGACCTGTCTTCAGCGACCGTCTAAAAGTGGTATAATTTCGGGCTTGTAAGGCATGTGATAGCTTAATGCAGGTCAAAAGTAAAACAAAAAGCTCAAATACGAGCCTGCATTAACCTACCACCTATCCCACATACCCATAATTAGACCCATTTTTGAAGATCGTTTAAAACAGGTTCCACTGTATATAGGCTATATATGATATTACGGTTTGTGTCAAAGCTGATAATTCCTTTGAAAAATTCACATCATAAAAAATCATGTAATAAATATTCATGACGTTGTCGCTTCTTGAGTGCTCAGATAAACTCGGATAAATTGTAATTGCAGTAGAACCTCTCTAAACCGGACGTACGATTTAGTATAAATATCGGTCTTTGAGACACGTGACAACTTTATGCATGATGAAAGCTGTGCAGATAGCCCCTCTATGAGCTTTAAGCATGACTTTCACCTCCTGTTAAGCAACTACCTTCCCCAAAGTATCATTGTGTCCCTATATTATAATTCCGGTTTAGAGGGGTCTAACTGTATATGAAGATATAATAAATATTTATTTAATAAAATAAAGCATGCTGTGAGACATGCTGCATGTGTTTTCTTAGTAGACTATAGTTTTGGAGCAGACGACTGTTTCGTCATTACGATAAACTAATTAGCAGTGCAATGTCTAAACCCGTACGTGCTGCGGCGACTGCAGACCATATTTAGCCTTATCTAAGGGTCAAACGCCACTTGCCATTAAAACAGTGATAAACAATGTATGAGGTTTGGCTTGTGTTATTATTAGAGATACAATACATACACACGTATAACTTCATATCTCTGTATCTCATTGTATCTCTGTATCGCTTCTAAACGGTTTGAATCTAGATCAAAAGATGTTTTGGATTGACGGATTCAGACAAACCATTAAACTGTGTTGAAGTTATGTATTTGTGGATAATAACAAAAAGACATACGTCATCTTCACCAATGGGAAGGGACTATTATAGTCTGATATAGCCACGGGTAGGGTCAGTGGATGTTTTAGTATCTAGACTAAGATTGCTGTGGGCTGTGTATATATCATGCCCATAGAGCAGATGGTCCTTGAAAGGAGTGTGCTTCAACCGATTGGCTATGAATAATGGATAAAACTAACACCCATTAATGGACTTGATTGGTATTAGCTAGCTCATCTGAAAGTTAATCAATTTTTGTAGAAGGTAAGTGTCCAGTTTATATATTTATGGTAATCAATAGAAGGTTCTTATTGCATTAGCGCGCGTTCATGTAACTATCATCTTGTATTCCACTTTAAAGACTTTTTCCAAACCTGTAACTGAACCTATTCTCTCCCGCCTCTGTAAAACTCATTCATTGAAACCACTGTGATAAAAAATCATTAAAATTCTGCTTCATGCTAGCAAATGCTCTATTTATCAGATTGGTTTAAAAACTACGCGATTTTAAAATTCTCCTTTTCTATAGTTAATGCTCCTTTTCCGTAGATTAATTCAAAGAGTCTGAAAATAGTCTGACCGGGAATGAGTTAATCCTTACCAAACGTATGTCTACTCGAACTTTTATCAGCATTTACCCTTCTCTTGCTGAATTTTAAAACACATTTCTCCTTATTTACCCATGCCCTGTTGTATAATTACATTATATCTTCACTACGTACACATATTTCGCTGTGCAATCACTGCTGTGGAGTGCACTGGTTGCACAATCAACTTGTAAATAGTGCAGACCCTGATGAGACAGCTCCTGCAGGAGCTGTCTCATCTGGGTCTACACTATTTACAGGTAGGTATATTGACGTGATTAGCAAGCGAAGGGTTAAGACCCTACTGACCGAGTATTAGACGCCATTAGCCCTATAACGATACCTCAGGTCCATTGGTGTCTTGTCTGGATCCAAGCTGGTTTCAAATTCCTCTCGGGTGTCAATTTGCAGGCGAAGGTTTGAGTTTGGTAAACAGTGGTTACCAGTTTTGAAAACAAATGATAAACAGTAAACCCCTTCTGATGTGACCACCTTAAAGGGTCTAATTGTGAGTCTTAAAGGCAGGTGGTAGATTAAGGTAAGACAGGAGCTCAGTGTATTTCTTACGCACTGCATTAATCGACCACTGTATTTCAAAGACAGCTATCTTTGTAGTACACTTCGATTTGACTTCAATCTGTTTAATATATTCATTTGATATTGAAACCTATGTATTTTCCTATCATAATTCTCAAAATGATAAGTATTATCTTGCTGAAAAGAGATAGTTAACCCTTTCCCTCATATAAACGTGTTTTCACACATTTGCAAACAGAGTAGACTCAAATCAGACAGCTCTAGAGGAGCCGTCTGATCTGTTTGCTAATATAATTTGATATATCTGTTTCTTTGTTTTCTAAAAGGGATATAATGTCCTATTTTCCATATTTCATTTTAACTGTTTTGTCTACGAATATTCAGTAGGTATTGAAATTAGGAATAAACATAGAACAGGGAAAGGGTTAGTTACTGCCCAGACGCTGAACTCTTGAACACTTTGCTGACTTCTGGGTCCATGCTTATAAAGCTTTTAGTTGAGTCTGAGAGCTTGAGAACTCAAATCTGACCAATCAAAAGCCTGAGAACGAAACTCAGACTCAACTAAAAGCTTTATAAGCATGGACCCTGGTTCGTTCCAGTTGTTGAGGACCTACTAACAGAGTGTTTAACAGCTTAGATCCTGATGAAACGTCTTGGTACTCTTGGCATCCAGGTACTATACCAGAAAATACGAATAACGTCTCATAAGCCAAATTGGCTGACCCTTTCAGTAGAATTTACATCATTACTAATACTTTAACTTCATGTACAGTAACTCCCTTTAAAGCGACCACTATATGAATAAGCATAAACGTCTTTAAAACTGGTGGTTGTTTAATGTAGTGCAAAAGTAAGGCAGAAAGCACCTCTCTGAACTTTCTGTTAACTTCCGTCATGCATTCAGTTAGCACGTGCATTTAAGATCCATAATAAGACTGCATTAAAGGGGGGGGGGGTTGTATTTATTTTCCAACAACCTTTAACCCTTTAGCCCTTCACCGCATGTTTATAAACGGTTCCTGTAGGAGTCGTCTGGTCGTGAGTTACTCTGTTTTATAGAATTATGTAGATCTGTCTGTCGAGGTAAAAATAATATGTTAACAGTTTCATGCACTGTCATTTGCAAACAGGGTAAACCTAGATCAGAGGGCTCCTTCTATGAGCCCTCTGGCCAGGGTCTGCACGGATTAACAAACAAAATGTAGTAACACGTTTTGCTTTCATATTGAGTAGTGGCACACTGATAAGCTATTCCATTCTGATAACCCAAAGTTGAAAAGGTTAATTATTGCATCAACCCTTTTCCTGCCGAAACATAAATGTCTGATCGACTGATATCGTCTGTAATATTTATTCAATTTCGAGTTGTTCAGTGGTTGGTAAGAATAATGCCCGAGTGAAAGTATGGAATCTGATGGGACGCGGAGTTAACCCATTCCCTCATACGCTATTTAGATACAACCTCTTTAAATAAATCTACCGAAAAGGAGCATTAACTAGAAAAAAGGAAAATGTTAGAATTTTGTAGTTTTAAACCATTGTGATAAATAGAGCATTTGCTCCTATAGGAGCAAATGCTCTATTTATCACAATGGTTTCACAAAGTGAAGTTTACAGAGTCATCAAAAGTCGTCAATATGAGGGAATGGGTTCATCGCCATATCTTCAGGACCCAAATAACGAAAGGTTAAAATACACGACAGAGATTCAGTTTGGCAACAAACATATCGTGCCCAGGTCAGATCTGTCTATTCAGTTCGCAACGGGGTAAATGTGCGGAGTTTATCATGTGACGAATAAAGGGCTAGATATCAGTTACATGTCAGCCTATTTATACATAATCAAATTAAATTGAAGCTAGACAGTGTAACGCTTAAACCCGTAATTATATTGGCCATCCACCCCTACACCGCTGTAATACAAAATACGTCCACATTTTGATCTGGTGGAATTTTGACTCATTCCGATCGGAACAAGCTTCAAGGTACATGTGTAGCCGGGTAGAGATTATGGTGAAATAGGTTGATAGGCTTTACTGTGTGGCTTGGTAGCTCAGTCGGTAGAGTGTTGGCATAGTAAGCCAGAGGCCCTGGGTTCGAGTCCCAGTCGAGTCACAACTTTTTCACCATGTTACATTTGGCACCCAACGTAAATAACCCATAAGGTGATTTATATGAAGATTATATGAAGATAATGTGTAATAATAAGAAACTCGTGGAGTGTTCTTTGAGTAAGAATTCGGGACGAATTCTTGTGTAGAGGGGGTGTGTGTAGCCGGGTAGAGATTATGGTGAAATAGGTTGATAGGCTTTACTGTGTGGCTTGGTAGCTCAGTCGGTAGAGTGTTGGCATAGTAAGCCAGAGGCCCTGGGTTCGAGTCCCAGTCGAGTCACAACTTTTTCACCATGTTACACATGCATTAACACGAATGTCGCATCCTGTGATTACCAAAGCAAACAGTTTGGATCAAGATGAGACGCCGAGTAACTCGGCGCCTCATCAGGATCCAAACTTGTTTTTGTGCTGAAACGATTACCCGGTTGACCGTTGCCGATTACGAAATGGCGTTTAACCGGTTACAAAATCCGTAACCGGTTAACCCGATTGGTTACTTCTCTTAGTTTGTCAGTAGAGTGCTAAAGGTTACAACGGTCATAAAAAACTTGTAAATTTGTTTTTATGTTCAATAATCCTGTTGAAGTATCTGGATTTGTTTCAAAAGTATTGTATTTATTGGCTGCTCTATTTAGCATATCAAACCGGTCGGTTTTCGTTGGTCGGAAATATTTCGACAGAATTGTAATGGAAATATCAGCATAACTTGGTTATGATAAGACGTTATAATGATAAAATATGTCATCAAAATTCAATTTCTGTTCTTTTTTGTGCGCAGAAATATCAATATTAGCACTCAGGTAATTAATATGTGCATATATTGATAATACGCCGATAGGCCTGATATACCACTTGTTGAGGGGCAGACCTCCTCCAAGTCCCCCACAGTTCAGCCTGGAGCCGAAATGTGCCCGGTTACCGTGTGACGCTACGAGGAACTACTGTACGTTTAGGGCTTGCTGATGGAGAGGATGTTGTACTGATAGGAGAGATTCACGCACTCGACTCTCTTTTCACTAGTTACCCAGTTAGTCAGCGATACTAGCTGAAAGCGGAAGAAGACAAGCATACGACACACCTCGCTAGCACACTAGACGCTTCACATCAACCATATATCACATGCCCTGATCCCCACGAACATACCCCCAGTTATGGGTTAAATAGTACTAGCAATGGGGTAAATAATCTCACTGCCTTGTGAGTGCTAGGAATAATTCAAGGCTAAGGGAAACACTCTGGCAGGAATATCGGAGTTGAGTCCCGAAGGCGGAAAGACATGACCACTGTTCGGTTCTACTGGCAACTCATGCAACCAATCTGATGCTAGACGTACTGCACTGCTTTCCCCTGGGTTACATCAGTGCGGTCGAGAGGGGATCTTGTCGCATGGGTAACCCAGGATCTCCTTAGAACTACCCAGGCCTTGCGCCATAGAGAGAGATCGCAAAGGCACAACACGGGAGACAGAAGTTACGGATTATAAATCCAGACATGATTGGCGTAGAGTATAGGCGCCACGGATTGTTTCCGTCGGTGGGGCCACAGTGCTCCGCTGATCAGCTACCACCCGCCTTAAGTTGGACAACCCAACCCAGGACAGGAAGTTGTTGGTCCGCCATATACTGCCTGCTTCTTTGGTTGCAAGGAGCTTAAAGTGTTTACACTTGACAAGCAACTTAATACCAAGTACCTAACAACAAACGGAACAATAGTAATTGTCTGATCTAGGTCTACACTGTTTTCAAATGCTCGATAACACGCTTTATAAATATAAGGGAAAAAGTTAGTTTGTATTGTGTTTACTAGTTAAGATATGCCTTAGCTTTTAGTTGATCTACTTGTGCCACCCTGTTAGTGAACTGTATTATAATAATGTGCCATGGCTGTGTTACATGTTTGTACTATGTGGGTAACTGAAACAGCTGTGCTCGATGTAATTTGACAATGCGAAATAACATAAACAAATGAAACATACATTGCTGCAAACCCATTTGCAATTTTCCCGGTATGCCGTTGGGATCAATTCTTAGCCTGTCCGTCCGTGAACTTAACTGTCGACTCGTTTTAACTTATTTGTCGCCTTTTTCTTCTCCTCTATACACCTCTATCTACATGTATCTACTTTCCACTGTTATTGCACCGGCATTTCTATTAGAACTGTTTAAGCCATTGTAAACATATGGACATGTAAACTGTAGGGGAATGGTCGTTTACTAATGTTGAGAGAACTTGTGGCCCGACCCCGTTTCTATGTATAATTAGAAATAAAATATGTTTAAATCCCGTCAATCTGGTGACCTGCTACGCCTCACACTTGCTGCTAATCCTGATGTGAAAGACCAATTCTACATTGAACGTTATTCACTCATAGCCTATGACAGTTGCCACAGACAGTTGATCTCTACCTGCTTGAAGACTTCCACGCTAGAGTAAGCGCTGCACAAGACATCTGATCAACATACATCGATAAGTTTGGAGTGCGAAACATGAATGACAATGACAATGGACAGATACTACTGAAGCTTCGCTGCGCTAGACAACTCTGTATTACAAACACCTACTTCAAAAACATACCTAGATATAAAGTATCCTGGATGCATCCATGGTCGCATCAGTGGCACCAGCGTGACCTGATCATCACCAGAAGAAAAATAGCATTCAACGTGTGCATGACACACGTGTTACCGCAGTGCTGATTACGACACTGATCACTCCCTCATCAACAGCAATGCTGTACTGGTCCCTCATAGACTTCACCTTGTGCAACACGAAGAGGCCAATCAAAAATCAACAATGCTCGCACTGGAGACAAAAACAGAGTCAGAAATTTCACAGCCTCCATCAAAACAATCACCCCAGTTGCCGCCGGTGAATCTGCAGAGACTATATATATCTGAGAGCCAGTTCTTCAGGAGCCTTATGCTCAACAAACAACGACAGAGCTGGAAAAGGCTATCGATGCCTTGGCGAGAGGCAAGGTACCAGATTCCTCCAGAAGCCATCAAACAAAAGGAATCTGCTCTACTTCCACATCTCTATGAGCTTCTCCAACTCTGCTGGAGGGAAGGTGAAGTACCACAAGACATGTGCGATACAAAGATATAAAGAATAAAGGCAACCGTAGTGACTTCAACAACTATCGTGAAATCTCCCTGCTAAGCATCGTAGGAAATGTCTTTGCAAGAGTTGTACTCACACGACCACCCAGAGTCACACTGCGGCTTCAGATCTGGAAGGTCTACAACTGACATGGTATTTTCTGTGAGACAGCTTCGAGAAAAGTGCAGGGAGCAGCGCCAACTCTTGTACATAGCCTTCGTCGATGTAACAAAGGTATTCGACCTTGTTAGCAGAGATGGACTGTTCAAGTTCCTTCAAAGGATTGGATGTACACCAAAGCTTCTCGGCATAACCAAATCCTTTCATACAAATATCAAAAACAGAGTATGCTTGGATGGTGACATATCAGAGGCCTTTCCAACTCTCAGAGGTGTGAAGCAAGACTATGCCCCCGCCCCCACACATTCGGTATCTTCTTCTGGTCCCTCCTGTCTTACGTCTTTCAGTCTTCCACAGATGGTGTCTAAAAGGAATATTTAAAGCGTCGTAAAGAACAAAGACATTCTGTATTGTTATTTGGTCTTTATTTGGTAAAGATGTCTTCAATACGGTGGACTGATACTTATTTGATATTGTTATTCATACATTTTAAAGAGAAGTCCCTCCATTCGACGCCTTTAAAAATACCCAAAATATACAAAACTGGTTTGTTTATATACTGAAAAGTAGTATATCGTAAGAAAACCTATCCAATAAAGTGAATAAACGTTGAAAATGACAAAATATCCCTGTATTTGATATCGACGATCCCGATTTTATTCCCCGATGTTTCAGTGTTATTCGCTTCTCTCCGACCACTTACGGGTTATGTTGTTATGTAAACAATAGAGAGATCGGGTGATCATTGGCAAACGCGGAATATTTTAATGGAAAAGGCCGATATACTTTGCTGTAGAACAAAAATTAAAAGAATAAATACAATGTACGCGCCAGCTGTAGTGCAAAATTTCAAAAGCTTGTTCAATTCATACCTGCATTTATCACAGAAGATAATTAGCATTCAACAATCCATATAATTTCATATGCATGTGCCATTGTCTAAGTATTAATTTTGTTGAACACCACTGCTGATAATTAGCTTGATAAAACGTGAGTGAAAGTAAATTTGAAACAGCTTTATTTTTCAAGTTTCCTGTAAGATTATTTAGCCATTTATAAGTTCACATTGATTGAACGGCTTGATTCATTGTAAAATTAAACCGAATAAGAGTACCTCAAGGTTTGGATCAGAATAACGATGTCTGATGAAGTCGTATTGTGTAACAGGACTGGTCACAAGGTTAGTCAACATTTCCGGTTTTTTTTGCTTTTGGAAAACACACGCGTCACAATAATTGGGTACGGAAGACACACGCGTCACATAATTGGTTACATAAATAATTGCATGTTGATGATTTTCGACAAAAACAGTTAAATTCTCCTTAGTTGTTGCCCACGTGTACATGCAGATCAGTATAACATAGATGTATATCTGTAGATGTTTAGGGTTGTCATTTGTGATGTATAATAATGAACATTGACAACTGGGCATGTGTGTGACGTGTAATTTTGGATCTTGCCTTGGGCATCACTATTCTACTCTACTTAACCCTTTACCTATTCATATAAGAAATGATGACGTCATTAATATTTATAAGACTGTTAACATTTTATGGGAATTTTTAACTTTGACAGACTTGTAGAATCAGATCTATATAATGTCATCAACAAACAGATCATACTCTGATCAGATGGCTCGTACATGAGCTCTCTGATATGGGTTTACTCTGTTTTCAGAGGGGTGATAATGCGTTTATATCAGAGACAGGATTCTCTTTCACTGCCAATGACGAATCTGTGTCACTTAAGATAGTACGATGACGACTCCTAGATGAGTTGTCTGATCTCTGTCATGAAAAGGCATCTGTATGAGATCATTTATTAACCCATTACCTCATAGGCTATTTTTAGACCTAACCTCTTTGAATAAATCTACCGAAAAGGAAGTTATAAGGGAACAGGAAGCTGTTAAAATTGTGTAATTGTAAATCCATTGTTTCTCCTTAGGAGCAAATGCTCTATTTATCACATTGGTTTCAAGTTGCTTTTACAGAGGCTTCAAAATGCGTCAATATGAGGAAATAGGTTAATAAGAAATGGCCCATTGGTGTTTAATAACGGAGACCACTCATTGGGAAAGTCTTATTTTGGAGGATTTTGAATGATAAACAATACAGATCATTGTTTCTCTAGGATACCTTCGATATAGGATTACATAATTATACTCCCACATTAAAAGCGTTTAAAAGAAGTACATGTATTTCAGTTAAACTTCCATGCTGTTGTGTAAGAGGAACCAAGCATGCAAATTGCAGTAAAACCTCTTTATAACGACCAATAAATTATATCAAGTACTTTGTGTTTAAGACAGGTGGCTGCTTAAAGCAATATGAAAGCAAAACAGAACGCTCCTATAGTGCTTTAAGCAGGCACCTGTCCTAAATACCAAATAATTAACACAAAAAGTGGCCGTTATAGAGAGGTTTTACTGTACTTCTAAAGGGTTCATAGGCACACAGTGTAGACATATATCACTATGTTTCTGAAGGAATCAGTAATAATTGCGATCAATATATGCCCTGTTTGCTGATTGTCAAGGTATAAATTTATTGTAATTGTTTATTCTAAAATGATCCTACCAACGAAAATTGGTTTGCTTCACAACATATACATGTACACTAAAACTCCTTTAAACCGGACTTTTAGTAAATATAATTTATATGTTTTAGGCATGTGACTGCTCAATGCAGGTTGAAAGTCATACTGGAAACCTCTTTGGAAGCTTCCGCATGACTTACAACATGTTTTAAGCTGTTGCCTGTCTTACGGATCGACACTGATACATGTACTATGCTTATGTCCAGTTTAGAGTAGTTTAACTGTATTTAGTAAAATGCACTGGAGAGTTTCTATGGATTTAGCAAGTATTACAGACTCCGGTCAGCTGTTTGATCAGGGTTTACACTGTTTGACTATGTAATCAAGGGTGACAAGGCATGCAAGCGTTCACCCCTCGCCTCTTAGCTCGATATTAAGCTGATATTTGCAAATTGTTTGGATCCAGATGAGACGCCGAGTGATACGACATATCACCTGGGACCAGGCTAGTTTAAAATCGTTTCTAAAATGCTTGCACGAATCGGAATAGACTGAAAATGTTACAAACCAGAGTTTAAGCAGACATCATTTTAAAGCAGACTAACGGTTATCACTTTCCCTGTTCTATGGTTAATCCACATTTCAGTACCTACTGAATACCGTAAAACCTCTCTATAACGACCACTAAATTACATCAAGTATTTTGTGTTAAAAGCAGGTGGATGCTTAAAGCAAGGAGAAAGTACTTTCACCTTGCTTTAAGCAACCACCTGCCCAAAATACCAACTAATTGACACCATTAGTGGTCGTTATAGAGAGGTTTTACTGTATTCATAGACAAAATAGTTATAATGAAATGCGGAAGGTGGAACACTGTAGCCATTTTAGAAACTAAAGAAACAGATCAGCAAATAGAGCAGCCCTTGGTCAGACGGCTACTATGTTTGCACATATTTGTGAAAAGGCGTTTATATGAAGGCAGGAGTTAATATGTAAATACCATCTGTTCCTGCAGAAGCGAATTTAAACACAATAGATGTGTTCAAAGGCAAATATAGCCACTGGATCGCTCGCGTACCGTATGGTCTAGTATTTAACCCTTTCCTCCATAAGTACGCCTTTCTACGCCTCTATGATAATCACGTCTTGAAACCATTGTGATAAATAGAACATTAATTTGCTCTATAGGAGCAAATACTCTGTTTATCACAATGGTTTCTATGCTAAACAATCATAACAATTTCCTTTTCTCTAGTAAATGTTCCTTTTCGGTAGATTCATTCAAAGAGGTTGGGTCTAAAAATAGCCTATGAGGGAATGGGTTAATACGCTCGGGACTCAAAGGATCCAATCAGTGTTTTACCTTGACACTGTGTTCTGGAAATATGTTCTTTAATGAAAGAATAAATGCTTTTAGAATTGAAGCAAGCGACCATATTGGCAGACAAAAATTACCTAGCATGCAGAAGGTTAACAGGGTGCAAATGCTATTGACGTTTTCCATGGTGATTTGAATTCCCAATGAGCAAGACTAATTAATCAATTACAGTAAAACCTCTCTTAACCGGAATTCCAGTAGAGAAGAATTTAATTTGCTTAATGCAAGGTGAAAGTCATGCAGAAAGCTCCTCTAGGAGCTTTTTTCATGACTTCCCCACTGAATTAAGCTGTCACCTGTCTCAAAGACCGATATTTATACTAAATTTAACGTCCGGTTAAGAGAGGGTCTACTGTATACCATTTGAATGTGTTCCCTGTTGTTCTAAACCATCGGGTCTAATCCGGTTTACTTAAACAGCGTAATTGCTCTGTAATTTTGAAAAATGCTTGCAGGAATTAATACACAATTCAGTTTGAGCCAGTGATAACATTAATCTCGGAAATCAATAGATTAGGTTCTTGGACTTAGAAATTTTATCGATTCGAATTTAGCTCAGTGAACTTCAATCCAGATTTTACGAGACTAATCTAGCTAGTCTAGGCAATGTATTCGTGTTGAATGCTGGTATTGTTAGTATTAAAAGTCAACCCTTGCAATTAACCCTTTCCCTTAAATAAACGCCTTTCACGCATTTGCTAACAGAGTACAGTAAAACCTCTCTATAACGACCACTAAATTGTGTTAATTATTTGGTATTTATTGCAGGTGGCCGCTTAAAGCAAGATGGAAGTAAAACAGAACGCTCCTATAGGAGCGTTCTGTTTCACTTTCACCTTGCTTTAAGCAGCCACCTGCCTTTTACGCAACATACTTGATGTAATTTAGTGGTCGTTATAGAGAGGTTTTACTGTATACCAATATCAGACGGCTCATATAAGATTCGTCTGATCAGGGGCTGCTCTATTTGCTTTTGATATGATATAGATCTGATTCTACAGTGTTTTTCTTGAAAAAAAAAATACATTATAAAATTCAGCTAATAAATATTCATATTTCTTACATGAACGTTGAACAGGGAACGTGTTAACATGCATATGTACATGCATGGCTTCTGTGCTTGGTTTTCCAAGCATGGCCCCGTATCCTGATGAACACGCTCAGGCCCCGAGGTTATAAAAAGTTTTTGCTTGGGTCTGAGATCATTCTCATGCAACTGATTGGTCAGATTCTGAGCTTGCTCAGAATCTGACCAATGAGATACTTGAGAATGATCTCAGACTCAGACTCTGAAGTTTTATATCATTTGGACCTAACCGTCATTCGCAAAACAGCTTGGCTCCAGATGAAACGTTGAGTAAACTCAACGTCTTACATCAGGATTCAAACTCTACATGGCACCCGGTTAGAAGTTCCTCAAAAGCCTGTAGGAATCGCAAATAAATAAATCTTGTTTATGGAATTATATTGATCTGATTTTGCAGTTTATTTCATTAAACCAAAACATCCTGTGTTCATATACCATTGTTAAAATTTAGCTTATTACTATTCATGATGTAATTAATGTTTACATGAATATTAATCAGTTAAATGGTAAACCGAAGAAAATACAAGGGCGATACTTTCGTTCCATAAGCAAACACAAAAGCTCCTGTGTTTGCAAAGACATTTAATCATTTCCCTCATAGAAACGTGTTTTCACGCAATTGCAAACAGAGTAGACCCAGATCAGACGGCTCCTAGAGGAGCCGTCTGATCAGGGTCTGCTCTGTTTGCTTATGAAATTAGATAGATCTGTTTCTTTACTTTGTAAAATGGCTACACTGTTCTACCTTCCATATTTCTTTATAACAATTTTGGCCATGAATATTCATTAGGTATTAAAATTTGAAATAAACATAGAACAGGGAAAGGGTTAAAGGCATCTATATGAAATAAGGAGTTACGCGGATTATACACTAATCTAATCAGTTAAGCATTAAGGATGTGGTTAGTGTGGAGAATATTATCATGGGTAGTTAAAGCTCTCTAAACCAAACTTTAGATAAAAAATATGATTGTGATTTAAATCGGAAAGCTTATGAAATGAACATATATCTGAGTCCATGCTTATAAAACTTTTAGTTGAGTCTGAGTTCATTCTCTGATTGGTCAGATTTGAGCCTCTGGCCAAATCGGACCATTCAAAAGCTTGAGAACAAACGCAGACTCAACTAAAAAGTTTTATAAGCATGGACCCAGATTTTACGGTTTGTGTCATAGCCAAAATTTCCTTCGCCCATGTGTCATTCATCTGATTGGTATTTCTGTTATCATGCTTACGTACAAATACTAGACTGACATGGGTGAAACAAGCTCACGTATTTGTTGTTTTGTGTTTGTTGCACGCGTTGTTATCAGTGTCAACCATGATTTATGGTATAACTACACTTGACAAGTTCAATAAATGCACTCCCTTCTTATATTAGAAAAGGAAAAAAACTAGGTTGTTATCTGTAAACTGGTGCCAAGTATTATGAAAGCCGAGAAACCGGATATATCAGTTACGGGAGCATTGAGTGCCATGCCATATTCCCCTACCGGCTGAACTCAGTGTCGCAATATAACGAAAAGCCCTTACGTGGTGCACATCCATACAAATTTCTGTATATGATACTCATTGAATTAGATTTATCGCCTCTGACAATCACAAAAACGTGAGTAATAAGTTTAATGAGACTTTTACCTTGTTTATGCTTTCTTTGTAAGCCAAAAAAAGGGGAAAGCCCTGTTAAAAACCAAAGAAGACAAGAAGAGTTAAGGCTACTGCCAGCCAATGTCATCTTATAATCGTGCATTTTTTATTTATTTTTTCTAAGGGGGGGGGGGGGGTCAATTCCAAAGTTCAAAACCTAGGTACCTATTCGTCACAAATCAAGTTCAAGGACCATAACTCTGGCAAAAATACTCAACCAGACCGTTGTTCGAACTTAAGCTGTAACATAATCTAGATTTAGCTTTCTGCCAAACATGAAATTGATATCTGAAACCACTTCCAAAAAAGTCCGGACCAAAAACACCATCCTCATTAAGACCATCATCATCAACAACATCATCGTCACATTCAACTCCTCGCAATTTCATTTAGCGTTATTGCTGCTTCCGCGCAACTGGAAGTGACTTCCAGTTCATGTGAAAAGCGAATTCAGAAAACAAACTAAAGTTCCATAACTGTTATGGAATTATCTTTGCAAGCAATTACCTTCAGATTTTTTATAAACGACAACTTAGCCGCGAACTGTTTTTTTCTTCTACACATTTCTAGACCGCAGAAACGCAGAGACGCAGAGCACACTTGACACACAATATCAGTATGCACGGCCCCCAGGGGGGCGTGCAACAAGAAACTGATACAAACCTGAACCGTGCTTTCAAAGGATTAAACAACATTGTCATATATGTAATTTCTATATAATAAAGATGTCATAAATGAAATTAGTTTAAGCATATTTGTACCGTTTCATGTGACTACATTTACTTGCCATTTTAATATCACTGCTGCAAATATGTAATGTCGATAACATACCAGTTAATGGCACTTTTATGCAAATGAACAAGACACTGATATAAACCTGAACAGTGCTTTCAAAGGATTAAAAACAGTGTTATACATGTAATTTCTATATAATAAAGATGACATTAATGCAATTAGTTTAACCCATTCCCTCATAGGCTATTTTAAGATACAACCTCTTTGTATAAATCTACCGAAAAGGAGCGTTAACTAGAGAAAAGAAAAAAAATAGAATTTTGTAGTTTGAAACCATTGGCCGTTGAATACCCACTAACCAAACTAATCATCTGAAGTGTTCACCGATGATGATGATGATGATGATGATGATGATGATGATGATGATGATGATGATGGTGATGATGATAAGAATCAGCAAAACAACCTGTGTGGCATACAAAAGATTTCAATAAAATTAATGCGATTGTTAAAAAATTATATGTACGTGGGTTTTTTTCAATAACAAATGTGATAAATTCGTTGCCATTTTCCTTTTTTGTGTCCACTTTGTGGGTGTAACATATTCGTTTTGGCGTGCATACACAATTTTAAGCCACACGAATATATCACATTTTATGTATCATATTCGTTTGATGCGCGTGTCATTTTCGACCGAATATAACACACGTGACATATTCGGTTGAATTTTATACTCGTGTTACATGTTCGATCAGTGAAATATACGGCTCAACATGCCTTGATTAATCTCGTAAAGTCTAGACTGAATTGCACTCTACCAGATTCAAACCAATGAAATATTGCAGTTCATGGCGTAGGTTATCGATTCCGAGATCAGTGCTATCTCTGCTTTTAATGACATTGTGTTTTATCTTAGCTTTATCCCTCTGTAAAAATGTCTGCTCAAATTTATATGTGATGTAGCTTTGACTTCTTCCAAATCGACTAAAGTTTTGAGAACATATTGATCAAGACTTCGGAGACATTGATCGAGTATCAAATGGCTTGGGTCCTGGTGAGACCAAAGATCCTGATGAGACCAGCGATCCTGATGAGACACCGAGTTACTCGATTTCTCATCGGAATCCAAGCTATTTGCATTTTCGATTGAGGTCGCTTGGATCCATGTGAGATATCGAGTAACTCAGCGTTTCATCAGTATTGAACCCATCTCTTGGTGAATTTTAAAACACATGTCTCCTTCTTTACCCATGCCCTGTTGTATAATTACATAATTATATCTTCACTGTGTACAAGTACATTGCTGTGCAATCATTGCTCTGGAGTGCATTGGCTGCACAATCAACTTGTAAATAGTGCAGACCCTGATGAGACAGTTCCTGCAGGAGCTGTCTCATCTGGGTCTTCACTATTTTTACAGGTACGTATATTGACGTGAATAGCAAGGGAAGGGTTAAGTTGTTTGTCACTCGGTAAATAATTGCGCAGCAGCCTAGGTCAATATTTGCTTGGCCAATATTTTCTCAAAAGCTTGATCGAATTTGAAATAGACACACTTGAGGAATTCCATATTGAACACATATTATTGTTTTCACAAAGTGTTTCCTAAAATTACGTTGACAAACCATGTAAACGCAGAACATAAAACGGACACATTTATGCAGTGTTTATTTCACCATTAAATTCCAACATTAGAAATTATCTTGACATAGACCTCAGGAGCATTCATTTACAATAAAACCCTTCTAAACTGGACCTTACAATTAGTATAGATATCGGTATTGGATGCATGTGGCAGCAGGTAGGAGATTTCTAAATGACCTTCACCTTGCATTAAGCTACCACCTGCCTAAAAGTATTTAGATTTTTCTCCATTAGAATTCCAGTTTTGAGGGGTTTACTGTACCTATACTGACGAATGCATTTAGAAATGCAAACACATCAGTGGAAATCTTATCACTGCTCAAACGTGCTGCACACAGAGCGCTGATAACAGCTATAGAGTAGAACACATCTTAAGCGTCTTCATATTGATAGGACACAGGCATCCTAAAAGACATGTGGATGCGTAATACAGGGTAGATGTAATACAAAACATCCCTAGAGGAGCCGTTTGCATTACGTTTGACCTGAATTAAGCTACCACCTGCCTTACATTCCCATGTTTATACATCCTTTTAATAGTCGCTCAAGACAGATTCTTCTGTAGTTGACGTATGATGTCCCGGACAAAATCTAAATATGGAAAAACCTGCTTATAGCGATCATATAATGAAAGAATTATAAATTCTATATATTGATTCCTTAGTACATGACGAAACTGATGCAAAGGGCGTCGAGAAGACTTTCTGTACCCCCCCCCCCCTCTCTGCATTTAGATAATATTTGTCTTAAGAAACAGAATCTGACTTATGTTGAGTGGTCGCTGTATACAGATTTTACTGTATGTATATTACATGCTGTAATCTTGTAAAATGACACCGTTATGCGTGTCGCATATTTCATATCCGAAACCGCTCCGCAGCAGGACATGGTAAATGGAAGGAAGGTAATTTTATTAATTCACCGAGTCCATTTAAAATACCGAGTAACTGTTAACACTCACCTTCATATAAACGTGTTTTCAAGCATCCGCAAACAGAGTAGACCAAGATCAGATAATATATGACCAGGTTCTGAACTGTTTGCTTATGGAATATGATAGCTCACTTTCATAAGTTTCTAAAACAGCTACAATGTCCCACCTTCCATATTTCATTATAACTATTTTGTTCATTAAAATGCAGTAGGTACTCAAATTTGGAATAAATATACAACAGGGAAAAGGTCATGAATAGTCAGTAGGTATTAAAATTTGTAATAAACACAGAAAATGGAAAGGGTTAACACATTCCCTCATACTGACACCTTTTGACGCCTCTGTTAAAGTCACATTTTGAAACCATTGTGATAAATAATAGCATTTGCTCCATATGAGCAAATGCGTTGTTTATCACTGGTATAAATACTGCATAATTCTAAAATGGTTCCATTTTCCTATTGATTGCTCCTTTTCAGTAGATTTATGGATCTGAAAATAGCCTATAGGGGAATGGGCTAAATATGGATCTGGTACAATTTTGACAGTAAAACCTCTCTATAACGGCCACTAAATAAAATCAAGTATTTTGTGTTAAAGGCAGGTGCTTGCTTAAATCAAGGTGAAAGTAAAACAGAACGCTCCTATAGGAGCGTTCTGTTTTACTTTCACCTTGATTAAAGCTGCCATCTGCCCTTAATACTAACTAATTAACACAATTTAGTGGTCGTTATAGAGAGTTTTACTGTAATTCTATTTTGATTGAGCTTATGAGAAACCGTTGACCTAGTGTCAAACAGCTTAGTTCCTGATTCAAACATTATATTCATTAACCCTTTACCTCATTTCTGTAACAAATAAGTTACAGAGGTCCAAATACGATGCGTAAATTGAAACATTTTCAAGAATAACTTTTTTATTTCTAAACCAAGTCCTATGTTGTGACAGGTGTTAATTCAACGCAGGGAAAAGGTAATGCAAAACGCTGCATTTTCTTCATTACAGCTGATCTGTATTAAGCTACCAAATGTCTTACAGACCCATAATTAGGCTTTGTTGATGACCACTTAAGACAGGTTCTACTGTACTTTTTGTAAACATTATTAAAACCAGACGAGACACCGCGTTACACGGATATGCATCATGATAAAAATGTCTGAGGTTGATTAAACAAGAAGACAAATCATGAATGAAAATTGAAGTAGACGGCAATACGTGGCAGTAAAACAGCGTAACCATTCACACGCATAAGCACAATTTGTTGTATTTTTTGCAGACAAATAAAACACCGACACGTCATTTCAGTTTCACAAGTGGCAAACATGTGGGATCTCATCAGACTACAAAATAAGTGACACTCAAACCCAGTCTTTGTCAAGATGTGTACACAAACAACAACAGCTGAACAATTTGAGTTCAATATTATTAATACTCGTATATGTGGAGACATCTTGCCAATGACGAGTCTATTCACCCAGCGTTTCATAAGTATGTAGTTTAAGCTAGGTTTCCACTGCCGATCAGATCAACTCGATCAAGCCCGATCAAATGATCGGGACTGGTCTGGTTAGCTCGGCAGGAGTGATCGGGGAGGTCTACCTTGGTCGGCATCGCTCGGACTTCCTACCGAAATTTTTGGACATGTCCAAACAAGTCGGGTAGAGATCGAGTAGCTACGCGCTCGAGAAGCGATCGGGAAGTGGTTGGGTATAGATCGAGTAAAGGGTCGAGTTGATCGGGAGATACGTGTGCATCTAGTGCTGTCCGGGTGAAGTCATGTATCCGCATCTCGACCTCTACCCGAGTAATACCCGATCGACCCAAGTACGACCATGAATATCTGGTCGGGTAGAGATCCAGCTGAGGTCCGGTTGGTGTCGGGAAGCCATCGTATAGGAATCGTATCTGGTCGAGATGATCGAGCAGAGATCAGAGTGGTTGTTGAGTGGAAGTCGTGGAGGAGTCGTGAATGATCGCGTGGGTGTCGTGTATGACCGAGCACAGGTGCCCTTCGCATGCTATGTCTCAAAAACAACAACAACTCCATCACAAATACATTATTTTTTTAATCACGTCATCTAAGTATCTAAAACATACTAAAAGACAGTTTTCTAACAACTCCGGCGGACATCTGCTCAAAAATCGATGGGTTCATTCACTGCGATCGTCCTTGAAAGCTTTTTTGACCACCGATGTCCATAAACTGTGTCTCATTTATCAAAGAAATCACAACTCTTGATGAACAGTCATCTATTTTTTCTCAGAATATTAACACGCTTTTACAACGAGTCGCCAAATAACAACAAACCCCTCTAGGACACAGGTTGACTCTGTATTCACAATTTCTTCAAATAATACTTTTCTAAAATCTCTACAAGCTTGATATTGATATCGGCGAAAGTCATTATTTTCGGTTTGTAAGTCCTACTTTCGGTTTAAAACCGAAAGTAATGACTTTCGCCGATATCAATATCAATATGGAGATATGCGATTTAAGTACGCACGTTTATCTGGAGCTATCATGTGATATGAAATGTAATTAATATTCATGATGTCATTATTGCCTACATGAATTTCCATGGAGTAAAGGGTTAAATTTAGTCTATGCATTAATTTAGTCCGAGCTATGCCCCTGATATTGATAAAAAATATGTATAACCCATTCCCTCATATTGACGACTTTTGACGACTCTGTTAAAGTAACTTTGTGACTAACATCGTGATAAATAAAGCAGTTGCTCCTATAGGAGCAAATGCTCTATTTATCACAATGTTTTCAAGCTAAAAAAATCTAAATCTTTCCTTTTCTCTAGTTAACGTTCCTTTTCGGTAGATTTATTCAAAGAGGTTGTATTTAAAATAGCCTATGGGGTAATAGGTTAAACTTACAGTTTGATTTCTGACTGCAAAATGGCTTGCATTTATAAACCTAGATCAGGTGGCAATTTGTGATACGAATCCAATGATTTTACCGCTCATGTTAGTGACTGTATATTAACTACAAACATGCAAAATCACAGTCGACGTTGTTGACGCGTATATAAATAGCTTGTCTCGTCTTCATAGAAACAATGATAAAGCGAGGTTTTGCCGTAGCTCTCCTTTCATTGTTTTTGCCATCGCCGTTGTGCAAAAACATTTTTGACAGTTTTGACATCAAACTTCACACACAGTTGTTCAACGTCATAACTGCTACGGTTTAGGAAGCGATCGTTACTGTACTATGCATGCAAACATTTAACCATTTACGGTTACCTAATGAATACGCGTGTAACACTATAATACAGTAAAACCTCTCTATAACGGCCAGTAAATTGTGTTAATTAGTTGGTATTTAGGGCAGGTGAATGCTTAAGCAAGGTGAAAGTAAAACAGAACGCTCCTATAGGAGCGTTCTGTTTTTACTTTCACCTTGCTTTAAGCAGCCACCTGTCTTTAACACAAAATACTTGATGTAATGAAATGGCCGTTACAGAGAGGTTTTACTGTACCATGGATATTCATGATCTGTTTTTGTGTAATAACACAGACTATAGATTCCATCTATAAGGAAACAGGGCAAACTGGGCGGACGGTTATCAGACGACCCCTAGCTTTTCTTTTTGTAAATACGTGTAAAGGCATATTTATCCGGTATAGTGCCCTTCTACCCTTTCCTTCATACATACGCCTTTCTACACCTCTGTAAATGTCACATTTGTTATAAATAGACATTTTCACCATAGAAGCAAATGTTCTATTTATCACAATGGTTTCAAAACTACACAATTCTTAAAGTTTTCTCTAGTAAATACTCATTTTCGGTAGATTTTTTCAATGAAGTTGGATAAAAATAATAGACTGTAAGGGAATGGGTTAAGATATGGATGCTAACGGTAACAGACAGACACTGACATCAGACTGCGCCGTTCTTGTTCTTGTTATCCCTTTTATACAGTCTGTCAAGGATAAATGAGCTTAACCCATTCCCTCATATTGACGCCTTTTGGCGCCACTGCAAAAGTCACCTGTTGAAACCATTGTGGTAAATAGAGCATTTGCTCCTATAGGAGCAATTGCTCTATTTATCACAATGGTTTCCAGCTACAAAATAATGCTCCTTTTCGGTAGGTTTATTCAAGGAGGTTGGATCTAAAAATAGCCTATGAGGGAATGGGTTAAACGAATATGCATTCCTCGTTATGTGATGTGATAGGAGAGAAGGGCATACGAGTCACAAGCAAGCTACACGGGTCTGAGGAAATTGGTTTTATACAAACTTTTTCCCACTATATTTTCAAAAACTTCGAAATATAATCAATTTGTCTATCAAAATGCAACCAGTGAGTCAAACAGTTTTGATCCTGATGAAACGTAAAATTAATTGTCGTCTCGTCTGCATTTAAATCGTTTGAATCAAGAGTCCGCTGGCGGCAGGCTAACAGATAGCATTCACAGTGCGGGGACACGGGTCACTAATGTCGTTTGCAAACAGTGTAGACCCAGATGAGAAGGCTCATAGAGGAGCCTTCTCATCAGGGTCTGCACTATTTTTCATGTTACACTTTTCTTTAAAAACATCCCTTGATATTCACCATAAGCTTGCCCTAGATCTATTTGAATTTGGGAAAAGTCCATTTGAAAAAGTCAGCGTAGTAAGGGTTAAAACACATACACTTCACTGCCTAAGTGTAGCTGTCAAAATCTGTATGACACATCTTATTTTTTTTGTATCCGTTGCGTAAGCAAAAGAATACAAAGTTATATGTGTATTCCCGCGTCGGTCACATGCTACTCTCGCCGACCTGACAACCGCAATTCCGCATGGCAGTCTAGTACAAATTATTGACGTGCATTCAATAGATTCAAAAGGCGTTTATTAACATGGCAACAATCAAGGTATAATATTTCTGACATGAAAAGGCTTCGTAGCGTTAGCTTTGGTTTAGTATGTATAAGAAAGTCCTCAAAATATAGCCATGTTTAAGGAGTGCGCACGAATATACAAATGCCAATAATATGAATAAAATTATTCTGCCAGAGGATAGTCAATGAATTAATTAAGAAGTGCCCATCGATATGCAAGCGATTAGGTAATCACACCTACATGTATAACCGAGTGGGCAGTTTGATAAGCATAGCGGGAAACGACCGAAATGTCAGCTGCAACTGAATCACTCACTAGAAAGAGTGTTAGATTTTATATTTTCCTTTCTAGATCCGCTATTTTATGCCAACTAATAGAAATTTGATTGTCAAAACATTGTTCTCATGCAAAGAATACTGCAGCGTCTGCAACGCTTTGATTTTTGCAAGGATTTATTTGGCGTGATATTTAGAAAATAATTTATCTGTAAGCAACGTGTCAGATTCTTAACCATTTACTGCTTTTTAAACAACCACCCCTTGAATGTCTATGTAAGAAATAAAGAAATTATGAATATTAATTGTTATAATAATGCCCAGAGGAGATTTCTGCATGACTTTAAGCCTGCATTAGGCTGCCATCTGTCTCCAATACCGATATTGATATTGAATTTTATATCCGGTTTAGAGGGTTTTTACTGTAAAGATATCTCTTGAATGTTTTGCATTATAAAGATACAGCAAAAAATATTCATGATGTCATAATTTTTTATATGAATATTCAACGAGATAAAGGTACAGTAAAACCTGCCTATAACGGCCACTAAATTATATCAAGTATTTTGTGCTAAAAGCAGGTGACTGCTTAAAGCAAGGTGAAAGTAAAACAGAACGCTCTTATAGGAGCGTTCTGGTTTAATTTCAACTTGCTTTAAGCAGCCACCTGCCCTAATATACCAACTAATTAACACAATTTAGTGGCCATTATAGAGAGGTTTTACTGTACATCTGCTGTATTTAGATGCACAGACGGTCACGGGGTCTAGTGTGAGTTCATTACACAAACACGTTTGATACGGTTATCTGTGGGTTAGGTCAGTACACGAATCGTGGCTGCGACTTCCGGGTTGAGGATCTGAGTCACATGTTACATGTACACTAGAATCGCCCTATGGCGACCAACGCTGAAATTGGTAAACTGACTATTCCAAAGTTCAAACAGAAAGCTTACAATGAATGTTCAGAAACGTTCTTAAAGCTAGACACTAAGCTCCGTTAGGAACACTTAGCTACATATACATTTGTCTACATTTAGCTAAAATTAGCCCCTCGTCTCTGTGGTTCGAATCCCGGCCTGGGCATTTGGACTTTTCATGCGAGAAAATCTTCAAGCTGGCCTGCGATAGGTCCGTGATTCTATCCATGTGTTCTGTGCATCGCGATGAGCCTAAAACACTGTCAAAGCGTCGCAAAACGCCGAAAGAAAGACAGAAAAACAAAGAAACAGAAAAAACAACAACGAAGGAATGAACTAACGAACAAACAAGCGAAAGAAGCAATGAACGACCGACAACGAAGAAACAAGCGAACGAACGAAACCACACAAACAAACGAATGAACGGACGAATGAAGAAACGAACGAGCGAACGAACTAAATTAAATGTTCGTAACGAACGGACGAACAGAATGACGGAAGAACAAACAAATATACCAACAAACAACTAAAATCCATAATTATTCACGATTTGATTGTTGTGTTTGAGAGAGGTTTTACTGTAGTTTACGCTGAACAGGATTTCACAGTCCTGATTAAATAGAATTTTGAAAACAAGAGATAACACACACAGTGTCACACTCTACTACATAGATACGCCTTTTAACACTGTTGTGAACAAAACTTGACCTTAAACAGGCGCCTATAGGATCTGTTTCATCAGGATATGCTCTATTTCTCTACGGAACTATTTATAACTGACTCCACAGTCTTGATCAGGGCTAAAACTGTTGTTCAATTGCAACCATGGACATTAAGCTAAGTTCTGTTTCTTGCGTGAATATTCATAGTGTAGGATTAAGACGGACAGAAACTTAAAGTATGGTGAAAATAATACAAATGCCCCAATCAGGGCGTTTTTAACCATTACATACAGTAGCACCCCATTAAACTAGAATTCTAGTACAGAAGAATTTTAATATTTTTAGGCAGGTGGCTGCTTAATGCAGGGTGAAAGTCATGCAGAAAGCTCTCATCTTACATTAAGCTACTACCTGTATTCATGACCGATATTTATACTAAAATGAACACGCGGTTTAGAGGGATTTACTGTTCTCGTTTGATTTTAAGTGGTTACTTGATCCATGCACTTAAAAAACAACCAAAATATCGGCTCAAATTAGAATCTCGTTCACTTTTTTCTACTTCTGGTTCAATCAAACATATAAGAAACTATTGATCGTGTTTCAAGCAGTTTGGATCCTGGGTGTGTCTCATCTGGATTCAAGCCGTTTGCCAATTTGAGTCAGGTTGAGAATAGTGGACTAAGGGCTATGTTACACTTTTCAGGATACTTTAAGGCGGAAATTGCAATTTCCTTATGTATTCGGCGTACAGGTTCTTAATCTTATTCATATCAGAGGACTACTTTCATAAGGATTTCCTTTTAGTTTTTTAACATTATTCTGAGAAAGGAGTATTGAAAATTGATCATGATGCATAGTAGGACGGGCAGAGATAAACCTGACATGGAAATGAATCAGTAAGTTTCATTTGATTTGTACATGTAATATGTTTCCTCTCAAAATTAGCTATATACTGGAACCTGTCTTTAAACGACATTATATTAAAAACATACAAGCAAGTGATTCCAGGGCAAAAGCAACGCAGAAAGTTACTATAGGAGCTTGCTGCATTACTTTTGACATGCTTTTCACCCTAATATACAGATCCATATTTAGACCTTTTTTATCGTCTTTAAGAGATGTTCTATTTTATTTGTTTTCTTAACTCATTCCCTCATAGGCTATTTTAGACCTAACCACTTTGAACAAATCTACCGAAAAGGAGCATTAACTAGTGAAAAGGAAAATTTAGAATTTTGTAGTTTGAAACCATTATTATAAATAGAGCATTTGTTCCTATAAGAGCAAATGCTCTATTTATCACAATGGTTTCTACAGGTGACTGTTGCAGAGGCGTCAAAAGGCGTCATTATGAGGGAATGGATTAAACATAACGATGTCCTGTCCATTTCTCGGTGTTTACAGTAGAACCTCTCTAGAATGCGACCTTTTATTGGTTGGAGACAGGACTCTTTAAAAACATGTGGTTTCTTAATACAGGGTAAAGTAGTGCATACAGCTCCTGTAGGAGTTTTCTGTATTACTTTTGACCTGTATCAATCTACCACCTGCCATGCAGATCCATAGTTACTGCTATTTTTGACGGTCTTTTAAGAAAGGTTATACTGTATGTTACTGCTATTTGTTTTCAAAACTTTTCACGTCAGTGATCCAAGCTGTTTACACAATGATTGATTTACAGTAGAACCTGTCTTAACCGTTTCCCCGTGAATATTCATGAATGATAATGACAGCATGAGTATTAAATATATTATTTATTATGATAGCAAATGGTTACGGGAATGTTTGATATTTGAAACTGTAAATATTATTTCATAAGCAAATGGCGCAGACGCTGTTCCTACAGGAGCCGTTTGACCTGCATCTACTGTGTCTGCAAAGGCGCAGATAAGCGTAGTCATGGTGTAAAAGGTTAGCGACCTTACATTGATTTGACACAGGAATCTTAACCCTTCGCTTGCTGAAGTTTAAAATACATTTCTCCTTCTTTACCCATGCCCTGTTGTATAATTACATATATCTTCACTGTGTACAAGTATTTCGCTGTGCAATCGCTGGTGTGGAGTACACTGGTTGCACAATCAAATTGTAAATAGTGCAAACCCTGATGAGACAGCTCCTGCAGGAGCTGTCTCATCTGGGTATTCACTATTTACAGGTAGGTATATTGACGTGAATAGCAAGCGAAGGGTTCAAACGTGTTATACTGTACGAGTATGTATGATTCTAATGTGTGAGATAGCCTTTACCTGCCTGTCATAAAAATGTATTTACACATAATGTTTATATTTTCCCGTTTCTCCTTTACTGATACACATGGATGCACATGACATGTTTAAACTGTTTTAAGCAAGTGCTAACAGATTAAGTCTGTGAGTATTACATACAACGCTAAGTGTTTAAGCGAACACTTACATTTTAAATATATTTAAATGTATTAACCCTTCGCTTGCTGTTCACGTCAATATACCTACCTGTAAATAGTGAAGACCCAGGTGAGACAGCTCCTGCAGGAGCTTTATCATCTGGGTCTGCACTATTTACAAATTGATTGTGCAACCAGTGCACTCCACAGCAGTGATTGCACAGCAAATTACTTGTACACAGTGAAGAGATATGTAATTATACAACAGGGTATGGGTAAAGTAGGAGAAATGTATTTTAAAATTCATCAAGAGAAGGGTTAAAGCAGATGATTGCTTAGCTCTTACCCTCTGTGAAATAAAACCCCGATTTTTAAACAGCTAATAAGACACCGAGTTACTAGGCGACTCTTCTGGGTCCAGCTTTTTCGTAAATGTGAGCCAGGTCGTAAATAGTGGAATAACAGTTAACTCTTTACACCATGAATATTCATGTAAGAACTAATGACATCATGAGTACATTAATGTTTGACCAAGACAGAAACTATAGAATATATATATCATTTCACAAGTGGACAGTGCAGAACCTGGTCAGACAGCTCATATGCGTATACCGACGTATTTATGCAGTAACGGGTTATCCAGGCACAAACGCTATGGGAGCGTTGTGCACATTATGTTACCATCTGCCTTAACCCTTTCACCGCCGCAGTCGCATAAATGCACCACGACAAATAGTGCAGTCCCAGATCAGACGCCGCCTTTTCAAGGCGGCGTCTGATCAGGGACTTCACTGTTTGTCTCAATCTCTATTTCTATATAATTATGTGATTTATTCCTTTGAAATTTGCATTTATTTATCTCATTTCCTTATTTTACTGAATGATTTAACAAACTTTGATTGCAGACGACAATTAGAAATTTGGCGCTGAAAGGGTTAAAGACCGATAACAAGACTAAGATTCGCTATGGTCAGTTATTACTGTACATTGATAACATTATCTGTGTACTGTATAATATCATGATTGTGTCTAAGATACTGAGTTTTTGTTTGACACTTTACAGAGGTCCAGATAAGATGCGTAAATTGATACATTTTCAAGAATAACTATTTTATTTCTCCACCAAACTCTATACTGTGACCACATTTCAGAATCGTCTCTTTGGGGCAATTCTAAAGAGTAGTCACAGTATAGGGTTTGGTGAAGAAATGACGATTTAAGTATTTGAGTACACACCTCTGCTCATTATCTAATGGATCTTTAACTTGCTGGCCAACTTATCGCATATAAGAATGTCGTCTACAGTAATTCCAAACAGAAATAGCACGTTCATTTCTTGTTTCTTTTTTAAAGGAAACGCACACATCCAGACAATACATCGAGATACCCAGTGTCCAATTTGGATTCAAATTGTTTGCACATTTTAACTCTTCCATCACCGAAGTCGCCTGTGTGCTGCCATGTACACTCAGATCTACACGTATATCATATCATCTACAGTGAAACCTCTCTGAACCGGAATTCTAGTAAATAAGATTTCAGATACAATTAGGCAGGTGACTGCTTAATGCAGGGTGAAAGTCATGCAGAAAGCTCCTAGAGGAGCTTTCTGCGTGACTTTTACCCTGCATTAAGTTGCCACCTGTCTGCAAGATAGATATATCTATTTACCCTAAATTTATCGTCCGGTTTAGAGAGGTTTCACTGTATATGCAAATTTAGCAGTCCCTAATCAAACGACTACCACCTGATCCGTCTTATTTGGATCTACTCTGTTTTCAGAGCTGTAGGAAGACGTTTAGATGAAAGGAAAGGTTAACAATTCGTTATATTAAGTACAATAGATCCTGCCTTAATTTTAGCGGTCAATCATTTATTGAACAAAACAGTTAAAAGCAGGTGGTTGCTTAATGCAGAATAAAAGTAATGCAGAAGAAAGCTTCCTTCTATGTCTATGCGTACAGTAAAACCTGTCTATAACGACCACTAAATTGTGTTAATTAGTTGGTTTGTTGGGCAGGTGGTTGCTTAAAGCAAGGTGAAAGTAAAATAAAACGCTCCTATAGGAGCGTTCTGTTTTACTTTCACCTTGCTTTAAGCATCCACCTGCCTTTAACACAAAATAATTGATGTATTTTAGTGGTCGTTATAGAGAGGTTTTACTGTATTTGTATCAATGTACAATGTATATGCATGTTTATTGTATGTAATGCTCTCCACGAGTGCAGGAAATAAAGATATATATATATATATATACTTTTTAGACCTGCATTAAGCTACCACCTGCCTTACAGACCCATAATTAGACATCTACTTGATGGCCGCTTAAGGCAGGTTCCTACTGTATATGATTGACAAGGTTTACTGCTTTAATCCTTCCCAAGCTACGCGCCATTTGTCTGGCATTTACACAACGTGTAAATCCAGATGAGAGTCCGTGTTTCATTAAGATCCAAACTGTTGGTCCCACCGCCTACACTTTACGAGGAAATTGAAGGAAACCTCACTTTCAAACTGAAAGTAGATTGTTTACGTACGAAAGTTATTTGACACCAGAAGAGTTACACATTCATTGATTGCAACTCCTGTTCAAGTATTTACAGAGTACCCCATGCAGGAGCCATCTGGCCAGGATTGGTTCTGTTTACTTAGATAATTATGCGGAACTTATTCTTAAAATGCTGCCTCGACCAACTAATTCTGTTTTCATGTGCCGTTATAAAATTTCAGTTAATTATGTATTAATACATATTAATAACCGTGTCATTTCTCACAATAACGCATTAAATTTTATTTGCAACCAGTTTAGATCCAGATCAAGGGACTTCTGGAGGAGTCCATTTATCAGTGTCTGCAACGTTCTGTCATTCGAAATTCTCTCGCCGATTTGACACGTTAATCCATTACCTCATAGGCTATTTTTAGATACAACCTCTTTGAATTAATCTACCGAAAGGAGCATTAATTAGAGAAAAGGAATAATTTTTTTTAGAATTTTGTAGTTTGAAACCATTGTAAAAAATAGAGCATTTGCTCCTATAGGAGCAAATCGAGGGCTTGGCGGAAAACTATTCTAACTCATATTTTTCAAATTTTACAGGAGAGCGAAAAAACGTTCTTTTAACTTATTTTTACGCCTTTTGTTTGTTTTTCTTGCATCAAAACAAAACTTTTTGATGTAAAAACTAAAGGCAATTGTAACATTTATGCTATCCTTTATGGTTTGTCATTTATAATAG
Source organism: Azorinus chamasolen (assembly GCA_963576725.1). Lineage (NCBI taxonomy): Eukaryota > Metazoa > Mollusca > Bivalvia > Cardiida > Solecurtidae > Azorinus > Azorinus chamasolen. The sequence goes on along the minus strand of OY755236.1, from coordinate 99,506,139 downwards.
GTTGGCTGAGTTAGAATAGTGTTATATTCAAATTCTTGCATAAAAGAAGATATGTTTAGTGGAATACTATTTCATCTTGAGATGGCATAGTGTTCCGTTACAAAATCCACTATATTGTATTAGATACAATCGTTTTTTACTGTGAATAGACCACCTCACTATCTAGAAAATGTTCTATAAGATTGTGTTAACATATCTAATCATTAATTTTGCAAATGGTAAAAATTCCAAATCATTAATCTAAAGTTAGCACTTCCATACACTCTCTACTTAGTAATCTGAATAGACCTAGAACTTATAGGAGCTGCCAGATTTAAGTTTGTTAGTGACCACTTGATAATGACTGTTTATCTTATAGTATCTGCTGAATGCAGTACAGTGTATATGAGGAGTTTTCTCCAGTAACTTCCATTCAAAATTAAGCAGAGCTCTAACTGATTAAATGAATTTATTTTTAGTTCATGCTGCAGTGGTATTCCACTGAATCTCAGATCTTTATATATAGAAAAGTGTAAAACTGAACTTCAACATTTTTAATATCTAACAATAATGCACAATTCTGCAACATCAAACACAAACTAAAACATGACAGGGTCGTCTAATGAGTAATAAATCTGATGATACCTGCACTTGAATAGAGGTACTGTTTAAGTAGAGTCAGGCACATTAAATACAACTATATTTGTCATACAGATCAACATATAAAGTTAAAGTAGCTTGATTTTTATATATTATTATACCCCGTGGTATAATCAACAAATGTAACATTGGATAACTAATTGTACATGTCAAATCTGTCTGACTCTCGTGTTTTGGTCATCCAGGTTTGCATGGTGGGATATTTAGATTACATATTCTAACACACCTCGCACACATCTACATAAACAAAGAAGGGACGTATCTATGTTTGAATTCTCAATAAAACACCGCACGAGCTGTAACGGCGTAACGTGACGTAATATAGCTTCGAAAATTCGTACGACAAGTTTCGTAGTGCCGTTGTGGCGGTGCAAATTATGGTTAAATTGAAGTGTTAGAATCGAAATAATAAATTTATACCAGTGTTTCATCGTGCAATCGAACACGGGTGGTCGTTGAGATGCTTATAATTAAATCCCTTGGCCTATCGGCCTCGTAATTTAATTACTACGCATCTCAACTCCTACCAGTGTTCGATTGCACGATAAAACACTGGTATGAATTTATTATTTCTTAAATATCAAGCCTTTCAGGCCTTTTTTATTTTCTCCAAAACCAATCAATCACATAATAATTCTTAGATGTAAAGGTATACTACAAATATATGTGAGAAAAATTGTTGCAAATGAGAATCTCTTTCTGTTCTAATTTAGATTTGTGGAAAGATTGTTATTTAACATACCTGACCACAGATTCTCAAACTAACAAACATCTGTACATAGATGTCATACTAAGCCAGAAAGCAATAAATATGGCATACTAAGCTGGAAAGAAAGACAATTTCAACATTTATGCTGCTGTTAGCTGTTTCCAAGACATGGTATTGGACCATTTCTTCATTATAATGACTAGTACCTTTCAGTCAAAGAATAGATAAGCATTTTCAGGTAATCTAAATTGTTGTCTGCTCTTTCTACAAGATAATGGCTCCTCAATTTCACATACAGTATCCCCAGTTTCTATCCATTGGATATCGGGTCTTTCTGACCATTTGTAAAATCAAATGTCACCTTTTTTCTAGTTTCTTCCATGAAGGACACCTGGATTTTTTGGTTTTCAACAACCAAAACCTTTCCTGGATAAATGACTTCATTCCACTTTATCGTAGCATAACTGACGACCACAGCAGCAGTTTTTGCAGTAGTTTCATCATCTTCTGTGCTTGTCCTTGGCAATTTTTCTCTGCTCCTACCTTCATCAGCTTCTGCATCTTGCTTTCTTTTCTTATCTACATATGTCTTGATTTTCTTGTATTGCTGGATCTGCAAACTGCTCTTTCTTCCAGTAACCGCATGGTTCTCCAGTAAGACATTTATGGCAATTATAAGCAGGGTACTTCTACAGTATAAATCGTTTTACCTGCTGAAAGCAGAGCATGTAATTTCATTGTGCCTGGTATTGTTTTGGGGTTTCTTGCTTCCAGTTCTTTTGCTGTTCTTTCATATTCTTTGCCTGTGTAAAATTTATACTCGATGCTTTTCTTCTGATTATTCGCCCAATTGTACAAGTCCGTGGCATCTTGTATGTTTACTTTATTCTGCTTACATGCTTCTGCTGCCTGGCGTTTTGCTACTGTAACCAGACTTGATAAAATTCCATCTTCCTTTCACGCCAAATAGGTCTGTATGGTGTTTAATTATGTCCACAGTACACTGTTACTGTATTGGGAAGATTGGCTATCTGTCCAATAGTGTATAACCTTTAAGTCGGGATTCTTTTTTTTCAGTTCAGGAACAAGCTGAACACATGGAATTATGATTTGTAACATCAGAAACAAAAATCAAGTTTCTATGTTCAAGGTCTTCCTCCTGTTTGTAATAAGTAACGACTGGATGCAGTGTCACTGTCGTTACATTCCAGTACGCACTTTGAATTTCATCAGTGCTGATACAAGTAAAATTTTCTGCTAAGTCCATGTGAACGAGCTTTTCATTCCTGGACAAGTCTGCTTTAAGTCTGTAATTACTGTGTACTGTGTTTTTGCATTGAATACATGTTGTAAAAAGTCTTTGTATTGCTCATTCACGTGTTTGTTAATTAAACTCGTCTTTCGTCATGCCTGTCTTGACATCTACGTCAATACATCTCCATTCTTCAAATTCCACAACATCATATTGGGCCAAACCATCATCTAACAATTGCATTTCTTCCTCCGATACAGTTTTGCTTACTGTTTCTGGATTTGGTGATATGTCTATGCCTAGAGAGCGTAAGCATTTCAACTTTCATTGTGATGTTCTGTTGTCTGCTACACAAGCATGTGTTTCTGGTTATCAACTTTGTCAACAGTATGTTCTTGGGATGGAGACGACAAAATACTGACTTTGAAACTTTAATGTCTCTCCATCATCTCTTTCCATTAACTCTTTTCTCTTGATTCGTTCTCTTTCTAAAACTCTCCTTCTTCTACTAACAGCAATCACTTCTTTTGTTTCCACGCTCTTTAAAGAACATGACTCGATATTCCTGTCCTTACTCATCATTTCAAGGCACTTATATTTTCTGAGTATATGTATATTGCCACACACTATGTTTCTAACAACTCTTCTTCTATTTTGCGACTTGTTCTCCTGTATTTCTGCAGTCATTGCATTTGCCATTACTAACTTCTTCTTCTTTACACTTTTAGGTACTTTTCTCAGCATTAGTCCTTTACACTTTTAGGTACTTTTCTCAGCATTAGTCCAAGTTCATGAATCTCTTCTTCAGCTTTAGATTTTGGCGTAATCTGTTCATGTGTAGCTATTGTTGAAGCATTTCTGGTTGTTTTTCTTCTCCCTGAATACTCAGCACAGAAAGGCTAACTTTATTTTTTTCTGAGGACTGTGCTATAGTAATTTCTGCTTTTTCCTTGGTTTCTTGCAACAAACCTTTTTATATCTTCACTGCTTTGCCTTTTCCATGCTCTGTTCTTTTTTTCTCTATTCACATTTTTTTTTCTTCGCTAAAATCCTTAATGGGTAGCTGGTACTTTTTCCTATGTTTCCTTTGTCTTTTAAGATATCTTTATCATGTTGTTTCTTCCTTTCTCGGTACTTCTTCTGATACTGCGCTCTTGTCTTTCAAATTATTTGGCCTCTGAAACAGTATGTCAAGAACGTTATAATGTAAGTCAGGTACGTTAACAATAATTAATAATACAAAAGATTCACTCATTACTCTTTTAAAAGTCATTAGTATCAGTATTATTTGCATTTCTAAGGTATTTTCTATAAATTTATCTATTGTTACGCCACAAATAAGAATGGTTTACCATTGATTTAGTCTGATTTAATTCAAGTGTATCACTTCCATTAACCTTGACCCACTTTCGGTTCCGGGGATGTTCTGTACCCTCGATATACGTGTGCGTCTATTATTGCCAAGTGCATGTTTGTGTATCGAAGTTAAGCGACAAAAAACTATCGATGATGCGTTGCAGTACACGTCCCTGACTTTAACGTCCCTGATGTTGTTTTTCTTTCAATGGGTTCTTAACGTTCAGATTTTTCTTGTCAGGTTAAGAGATTTTTATATGTATGTTCAGTTGAAGGTAAAGTAACATTAAGTTTCAATAGATACCATGAAGCTATAGCTGCTGTGTACTTGTTTACGCGCCATAAACCTTTTAACATACATGACAATTTCTAACGTAACACCTTGAAAACCTGTCTTTCATGTTATGGCACAAATATTCATTCTATGGAGAATATCTTATGTCGCTACCATGATTGAGACACATAACCCTAGAATTAGTTTGCATAATTTCATTGTATCTGAGTGACCTTTAACTTTTGCTGTGTGAAGTTACAAACTGTTAACAGACCTGGCCAGCAGTTTTGGGACCGTGCTTCGTCGATTTTTGCACATTTTTGGAATCTGTTCAAGTAGAAACTTGGTTAATTCTTAAAACCATGTATGGTACATATCTAATGGAAAGCTGCTTTTCTCTTGGTAAAATGCCATAAACGGAAAAAGTATGTTAATGCAGTACACCACTAGCGGATGTGACAGCCAATTTAGGTAATATTTGAGGTGTTCTACAGCCATTTGTAGCGATATGTATGACACACATCATAAAATAGTGTTATTCAATGCTTCCATGGCCTTTGTCTGTGGAAAACATGTAAACGGTATCATGGTATTTATTACATATTACTTGGAGACACTGCAAATTCAAAAATGCAGTTATCATTCTGAGATTCAGTGATTTATAGTATTTTGATCTGAGAGGGAGGTGTTCCCCCGAAAGCAAAAATTGCAATATACAAAAAGGGAAAATTGCAGACTCGGTTTTATTGAGTCTGTTCATGAGCAGTAATTGAAAGTGCAACACTGCTCACATCCCCTAGCACCGGCTTAAGTGGCATTAAACTTTCAGAACAAAAAGTACTGAAAATCATGATCTTGAAGGATCGGAAAGTATAACAACACTGAGAATGAAGTACGGGGCGATGTTTTACAGCCGCCATACAAGCACTTAACACCTGCTGTTGTGAAGATTATAAATTCTGAAGGGAGGTGATCCCCTGAAAGCAAAAATTGCAATACAAATAGAGAAAATTGCAGACTCAGTTTTATTGAGTCTGTTCATGAGCAGTAACTGAAAGTGCAACACTGCTCACACACCCTAGCACCGGCTTAAGCAGTATTCAATTCTACTCTAATTATATAAAATAATGTTTGCTGCTAACATTTAGAATGAAATATGTTATGTTTGAATAGCGTTGCTACATTAGATACGTAAAATAACATGTTTTCTGGTTACTAAAAATTTTCAGATTGCACCAATGCAAAATACAACCACCCACCCATATGACAGAAAATTGTTTGGAATTCTTTTCAGCTACAAAATGTTTGCAGAGAATAACAGCAAAACTCATATATCATTAAAAATGAATTTTCTACATCAATTCATACTCACCTTCTGTTTCTTTTCTTCTTTCAACCGTTGGTTCAAAATGGGGCAGTAAACAACTTTTTGACACCATGTGGTCATAAGGGTGAAGGTTAAATACCGATAAATGTGAAGGTCAAGTATTTAATTCTTAAAATAGACTAACTTTTTTAACATAAACTTGTTTTCCACTGAAAGATGATGTTTGTATTTTGTTGATTTTCAGTATTACACTATGCTAACTCCAAGATAGACTAGTGTTCTTCTGAAATAATTATGAAGATTTTTCATTTTTAACTATAACACTATTCCATCTTAAGTTACAATAGTGTTTTATTTTTTTAAACACATGCAGTAAAAGATATTTTCAATGTAACACTATTACAACTCAAGATAGAATAGTCTTTTACTAACAGAAAACTTCATCTGAGATAGAATAATGTAACAATTTGCAATATCTTTGCTATTAATAAGAACTTGATAGAGATAATTTGACAGATTATGTAAGTCTTAAAACAGACATGAAATTTGACAAAAAGTCATTTTTGTCAAAAACATGAGTTGGAATAGTTTTCCGCCAAGCCCTCGAAATGCTCTATTTATCACAATGGTTTCATAGGGTGACTTTTACACAGTCGTCAAAAGTCGTCAATATGAGGGAAAGGGTTAATACTTTTCAGACTACCAATAAACTATGATGGACTATTCCACTCTGAATATGCAGGAGTGTTGAAAGGGTTAACCCTTTCCCTCATATAACACCCGATCACACATTTGCAAACATAGTAGACTCAGGTCATACGGCTCATATTGGAGCCGTCTGATTAGGGTCTGTTCTGTTTGTTAATGGAATATGATATATCTGTTTCTTTAGTTTCTATGGCTACAATGTTCCACCTTACACATTTCATTAAAACTATTTTGTCCATGAATATTCAGTAGTTATGACATGTTGAATACGTAGAAATGGGAAAGGGTTAATATTACATACAACCTGCTACAGGTTAGATGTGCATACAAGTAGCTCCTAGAAAAACGTAATTGAAACATTGTAACTATGAAGATTGATGTTATAATTCTGTGATTACGTAATTAACTTCAACAGAACCTTTAGAAATGGACCACTTAGTGAATAAACGAGTGCATCAAGTGATAGCTGATTGCAGAGTGAAAGTTATAATCATATGGGAAATGTCAACATAACGTGTACCATATATTTAATTGCATGTATGCAATCTTAATGTTGGTTTTCGCTGTGGAAAGATTGTACTGCATATTTCAGATTTAGCTCCGCCAACATCAATATATTCTAACCTGCCATATTTACATAACAGTACGGTACTCTCACTGAAACTATTGACCTGGATTGAAACCTAATTTTGTAACATGCTGTCGATATGGAGTATGTGTGATTGTGCACAGTTTTGTGTTTCTTTCGTTCATGTGGGCATCAATGTGTCATTTCCTAATTTCCTGCATGACCGTTAGTTCGAATTTCACACTGTCTCATCATTTTAAGTCATTTGTTTTCTTCTTGAACGTAAACATGAAGGTCATAATATTGCATGCTATACCTTATGACAATTTGACCAAACTCATGTGTGCAATAGAAAAAAAATCATATTGACTTCATTGTGAAATATACGTCCACAATGACTCCTCCTCTTTGTGCGTAAATGCTGTTTTTTATTTTCCAGATACAATGTATATATAAGCATTTCTAACTTTTTTGTCCGGGTTTTCTCCTTCAGGTCATTCCTGCAGACTATGCGGCAGAGGGTTTTACGTCGCCAGATTGTCGCTATATGCGTCTGTGTCACGTTCATCGTCTTCTTCTCAAGCATATTCGTACTGAATACCAACAACCAGAACAGAATACCCGTCGCGTACGAGCAGCCTTTTAGCACAAAATTCGACAAAGTCTCTGTTTCACGAACCCCTCGGCGTCTTGTTAATGCCGTGAACTGTGCGGCAATTATTGCAAACAACACTGAAGAAATAAAATGGGCAAAAAATATATCAATGGAAATAGACGTTCATAGACATAGAATAAGTGATCTTAAATATATTGAGTTAACTCGTAACTGTGATACCTTCACACAAGTCCGGGGTTACAACAATTACATGGTTTCTCTAGAAGAAAAGCAGTTTCCAATATCATTTAGCATATTACTATACAAAGATGTCGAACAGGCGGAAAGACTTTTACGAGCAATTTATAGGCCACACAATCATTATTGTTTACACGTAGATGCAGACGCTCCGTCTGAAGTTCACAACGCCATTGACGGTATAGCCAGTTGTTTGCCGAATGTTTTTGTTGTTTCTAGAAAGGAGTTCATTGTCTATGCTGGATACAGTCGACTGCAAGCTGATATTAATTGTATGCAAAATTTATTAGAAAATGGAAAAACCTGGGAATACTTTATAAATCTGCCTAGTCAACAGTTTCCTATTAAAACAAATAATGAACTTGTGAAGATACTAAACGTGTACAATGGATCTAATGACATCGAAGGTATAACAGGTGGTAGAATGCTCCCAGCACGTATAAAATGGCGTTATAACTATAAACATTCCCGCGATCAAAAGAAACCAAAAATCGTCAAGACCAACCAAACAAAGGAAACACCTCCTCATAACATTACCATTGTAAAGGGCAGTGCATATGGAGTATTCAGTCGTAAGATGGTGGAATACATCTGTAATGACAGACGGGCACGTGATCTCCTTGACTATCTCCGAGACGTGTTAAGCCCAGATGAATACTACTGGGCCACACTCAACCATAACACGCACATTGGCGTCCCAGGGGCATATAAAGGTACAGTCATGTTATTGTTACATTGATAAACGTATACATTTATTGTATGATAATGAGGTGAATATCACAGGCAACGTGATATTGACCGGATCGAACGCTTGGGTCAGTACCACAAATGTCCTAATCTATTGACTGGGTGATTTAGCGCTGTCACCAAACTCTAACTGTTGCATTTTACAATTGTTACCGACATCAGCAAATTGTGCATGGAATATTCGCTATCGCTTAAACATATTATAATTATTTATTATTATTATTATTATTATTATTATTATTATTATTATCATTATTATAATTATTATTATTATTGTTGTTATTATTCAACGCATTAGGTTGGACGTCAATTTAACGCGGCGTTCATAACGCCATGTCATTATTTGCAAATGCAGTAGAGCTTGTCGTATGCGATGATCTATTAATTTATCATGGGAGTCTTAACAACAGGTGGTTGCTTCATGCAGAGCAAAGTAATACGGAGCTTTCTGCATTACCTTTAATCTACATTAAGCTATCATCTGCCTTTAAGACCCATAATTAAATCTGTTTTTGATAATCGCTTAAGATAGGATCTGCTGTATGTGATAATACAATCTATTTTAGGATTATATTTTTGAAACATTTTACAGATAAAGGTGCGTACCCAAATACTAAAATCTTCATTTCTCCACTAAACCCTTTACTGTGACCACTCTTTACGATCGTCTCGAAGAGACGATTCTAAAGAGTGGTCAAATTAAAGGGTTTAGTGGAGAAATAAAGGAGTGATTCTTGAAAATGATTTAATCTACGCATCTTTTCTCGAGCTCTGTCTTTAACCAGAATTTCAGATAAAATGTACGTGTTTAATCTATCTTTTACCTATTTATTTACCATCAGAAGAGACCCAGATCAGTCGATCCATGTAAGAGTCATCTGATCAGGATCTCCTCTGATTTTATATGGAATTAAATATACAGTAAAACCTCTCTATAACGACCACTATATTGTGTTAATTAGTTGGTATTTAGAGCAGGTGGCTGCTTAAAGCAAGGTGAAAGTAAAACAGAACGCTCCCATAGGAGCGTTCTGTTTTACTTTCACCTTGCTTTAAGCAGCCACCGGCCTTTAACACAAAAATAATTGATGAAATTTAGTGGTCGTTATAGAGAGGTTTTACTGTATTTGATTCTACAGTTTGTGCCATGACCGAAAATATATAACATCAGCAAGTAAATACTCAAATTTCATTATTTCTTTTATGAATATTCATAAACTAAAGGGGTATTTATCAAATTACGTTAAGTACATTTCCGCTGAAGCCTGTCTGGCTGATACGAAGTTTAATCATATCTGGATGAGAACGAACACTATAGAGTTTGGTTGGCAAATAAGATATGATGGGGGACAGTATTCCATTTTTTTATAAAAATATATAAAAGAGGAAACAACTGTGAGACGAGATTTACTACAGTTAATCTACTTAATGTTTTTGGTAGTACCACAAGTAAAACCCACTCTAAGGCAGCCACGTTATGAATATATATAGATGACTTTGAAAGGTGTTTTCTTAATGCAGAAAGAAAGTAATGCTGAAACCCCCTTTCATTCTAATTATACCGAACCAAAAGAAGAAATGCAGGGTACACAGATATGCAACCATTATTAAATAAGTTGGCCTAAAATGATTAAAATCGGTCATACAAATTGCTGGGTCACACTCTGTACTGAACGTGGTATTTAAATTTACTCAACCGCGTGATGTACCGGGCAGCACAGAGCAAGAGTAAAATTGTAAGCATGTGAATTTTAATGATAACATGTTCCTCAACACATTTGCTAATATATATCGCTCAATACTCTTGAGACATACACTTCAATTTTCGCTATCTAAAGTTAAAGCATAATGGGACGGGTGACCGAAGTACAGCGGGGTCATGCTATGTATTAGTTAGTGTCTATTAAGTGCGGATTTAATGATTTTAAATGCCGAAGCGCAGCGAGCGTTAGCGAGCGAGCAAGGCATTTAAAGTCATTAAATTCGCACTTAATAGACACTAACTGATATAGTGTTTAGCCTAGTTTTTGGACAGGATTAAAAGTGGGCGGAGTGAAGCTGGAATTGGTCGCGTGCGTTGCTAGGGGCAACAGCCGAGACCGTGTGTTGAACAAATGTGTCAGTCGTTCAGAAAGATGGCAGAAAAGAAGCCGACGTTCGACCTTCTTGGGGACCATGACGTTAATGTTTACGGACGATGCATTTCAAGATAGCTGTCTAGCACAATTGTTAAATGTGCAGACACAAACGTTGTTAAAACCCGAATTAGGTAAGATATTTCATCGAGTCGACGTTTCAAGCGCGGTGCTCTTAAAAAAGAAAGCCAATGCAACAAAATGCTTTAAAAATAAAATTCAGTTTTAAATATAGACGTAGACTACACATGCTATTTAACCCTTTACGCAATAGGTACTTATTTTAACGCCTTTAATTATTCTTCCACTCAAGAAATTAGTTTCACTTTATACCGCCATGAGTAGGCATCGTAAGAAATATTTCCTATATCCTAGCTGACGGTAGCTTTAGGCAGGCTGAAATTAAAGCAGAATGCTCCTAAAGTCTGCTTTAAGCAACCGTCTGTCTTCAATACTGAAACAAACTATGAAGGAAAGGGTTAGATCTAACCCACAGCTGGTAATTTTATCATATTTTATTATTTCAGGGTCTGGACGAGAGACCAGATACATAAAAGACAGGAATGACCATATATAATGTTTAATAGTGAATCGTTGTACAATAGTCATTCAACGGCAAAACAATGAAATCTCTGTAGACAGGTGGCTGCTTAATACAGACAAAGGTAGTTCAGAACGCCTCGAGGGAGCATTCTACATTACATTTGTCCTGCATTTAGCATTCACTTGTCTAATAACTAAATAGGGTCTTCTTTTTTGGTGTTTTAATGCTTTGGTTTTTTCTTCTTTTTTTTCGAATCTCAGTACATGTAGATCTACCAATAAAATGTTTGAGTTGCATCAATTTACCTCATTTCTTAGTCTCAGCTTGGTATTCTACACAGAACATGTATACACATGTGTATTTGACGCTCGCGCTGTTACATGGTGGGACGAGCTAAGCACTGTACGTCACAGGATGTACTCGCGCATGCGCTGGGGACAGCCGACTTAATCGCTAAGTCAGCTATTAGTGCCTGACTATGTGAAATTAATCATGGAGAAATTCAAAATTTCCAGCATTGTGATTGGCCCAAAAAGTAGGTTAAACACTATTACATTGATATTGTAAGGTCAAGAGCGACAACAGGTTGCTAGGCAAATGGTGTGAAAATGCCCATCATAAAATAACTTGCTAGGTACCAGAGTGAAACTGGAACCAATGCCGACCGTCCTAGATCGGTGTCCATGTATGACGACGCGGCGTCAATACAGGACTATACGTCTTACCCACCTGAGTGATCGCCACCTTACTGCAACCGACTGGTTATTAATATTGCAGCCTTTATATGAAGGAAATGGTTAATTCTTTTATTCCCTTATTATTTAACCCTTTCCCTCATATAAACGTGTTTTCACGCATTTGCAAACAGATCTGGTCTGGATCTACTCTGTTTACAAATACGTAAAACACGTTTATATGAGGGAAAGGGTTAAGGGTCACCGAACACAAATGGGTTAAATTTGTATCTTTTGCAATTTTATTAACGCCGATTCTTATTAAGAAACTATAAACCAAGTGTCATGACAAGCTTTCAAGAAACTATTGAGAAAATGTCATGATATTTTGTTTAAGAAATTAATGACCAAGTATCATGACTCAAGCTTTTCTGAAACTATTGACCAGGTATCATGACACAAGCTTTGCAGAAAAGATTGACAAGGTATCAAACAGATTGGCTCCTGGTTAAAAGCCTTGTTACTGTTACTCGGGGTCTTGTCTCTACCCAAACTGTTTGCACGTGCGATTTAGGGCGCGGTTAGAGGGATAGCGGCGTACAGAGTGTTTGCTTTAGCCTGTTCTGGTTTCTATTTAAATTACCGACCCGGTAGTATGGAATGCCGGTCACTACATGCTACTTGCCACTTGGTAGTTGCTTATTAATAATAGTCACTTACTAGTTGCTTCTTTACATGTGCTACTTGCCACTTGCTATTTGCTGCTTACCACTTGCTATTTGCTGCTTGCCTCTTGCTATTTGCTACTTGCTATTTGCTACTTGCCACTTGCTAGTTGTTATTTGCCAATGGATACTTGATATTTTGATTTATGTACCCAAATCAACACGAGTTATAGACAAGTTTAATAGAAATATGCATGTAGTTGGTAAATTAAACAGGACATTGTGTTTTAAATTTGTATCTTGCTTCCGGACGCTTCTCGACGCTAAGGACGTTTAGCGTCTCCTTTTAGGGAGACCGTTTCTGAGCGGTGTGTATGTAAAATTTTCCTTTTCATAAGTGGCAACAAGCAAGTGGCAAGTAGCATGTCGTGACCGGCATTCCATACGGTTGTATCACTCCTTATCGAATCGGACTGACATTTCTAAAACGGAATGCTACAAACGGCATCATCACGTCACATAGAAGATCTACCTTTGTTTTTTCGATGAGTTAAAACATAGACATACATGCTATGGGCAGATATGAGGTATTTTTCTGCCACCATGTGCCATTTAACCATTTACTCCATTAATATCCATTACCTCGTAGGCTATTTTAGATACAACCTCCTTGAATAAATCTACCAAAAAGGAGCAATAACTAGAGAAAAGGATAATTTTAGAATTTCGTAGTTTGAAACCATTGTGATGAATAGAGCATTTGCTCCTATAGGAGCAAATGCTCTATTTATCACAATGGTTTCACAAAATGACTTTTGCAGAGTCGTCAAAAGTCGTCAATATGAGGGAAAGGTTTAATATCCATGTAAAACTAATAACGCCGTGATTACTTATTGGACTCATTTTTATAATGGCACATGGACACAAGAAGGTTTGACCATGGCAGAAACTGTAGAATTATAGCCATATCATATCATAAGCAAACATAGCAAACCCCGAACAGAGTCTAGCATAAAGAAACATACAATGGGACATTGATATATCGACCATTAAGGGACCATGCAAATTACTTCGGGAGAAAGGGAGTTAGAGTCAGTCTAATTCTATCTCGGAAGCTGTCTTGGTGTGACAGCTTAATGCCGACCAAAGGTAATGCTGCTAGCTCCTAAGGAGCTTACACTATTACATGCGACATGCATTAAACTGTTGCATGTCTTTATATATGTGTGTATATAGTGGTGAATTGCAGAACAATTTTGTATTACAAGTTTTGGAATTTTTCGCCCGAGTTATATCGAACTTGGAGATATCTGCTTTCCAGGTATCTATATTCCATTGTAAATGTATGCACATGTCAGTAAACCGTACAAACGCGACTGTGATCAATGGTGATACTATTTGCTACTCGTTATTGTAAGCCATACTTCATCAGACATTAATAAAACTTACAGTGCAGATTCCGATCAGACACGAATTTCCAATGTGCCATCTTGCCCCTGTCTCTACTATTTGCTACACAACTATAGTAGTCTGTTACGACGTGCAGTTAACAATAGAGCACGAGTGACTTCTACAAATATTTGCAATCCAGGTCAGACACTGAATGCACAGATGTCTTGCCAAGGAACAATATGTTGTCAAGTGTTTTTCATAAGCCTGAAAGCATTACAGTAAACCCCTTTAACCCAGGCGTTCATTTTAGTATAAATATCGGTCTTGGAGACAGGTGACAGCTTAATGCAGGGTGTTCCTCTAGGAGCTTTCTTTGACTTTCAGCAGCCTGCCTTAAAATACCTAAATTCTTCTCTATAAGATTTCTGGTTTACACGGGTTTTACCGTACTTAGTAAAAAGGCTAGAGATCAGAGGTTATTCGAATTTGAAATATATCCATCAGAATACGTGTAAAATTTGCAACTGCTGATAATATAAACCCCTTTTTGTCATTTTAGGCAAACCTGACGAGAAGCCCTGGTTAGCCACGTTTGCCTCCTGGGGAGGGGCGGATAAGTGTGCTGGAAAGTTTGTCCGTGGTGTGTGTGTATTCGGTGTTGGCGATCTCGGCGGTTTGGTGACAAGGAAGCATTTATTCGTGAATAAGTTCTACATTGACTACCAACCGCTGGCATTGGACTGTATAGAAGAGTGGTACTTTAACAGAACAGTTGGGGATTCGACACCAACACTCGATATGTCGTATTATAGATCTCTGCCGTTCATAACAAGGTGAATGCGGTGCTGCAGTTGATATCATGACTACGTTACCATATATCTCATGAATATTCATGTAAGAAATATGACATCATGAATACATATTAGCTGTTTTATATATGCAATTGAACACGGTAATTGGTGACCGTTGCAGAAACTGTAGGACAAAGTCTATATATATACAACTATATACAACCCCTCTAATGTGACAACCCAAATGGGGGGGGGGGTATTCTGGATGACAGAGGCAGGTAATAGCTTAATTCAGGATGAAAGTTATGCAGAAAGCTTCGTAACGTTCGTACTGCATTAAGCAACCACCTGCTTATTAAGACAGCTATGATTACATTTTAAGTGGTCGCATTAGAGGGGTTCTACTGTATTTGCATACGCAAACAGAGCAGAACTTGATCAAGTGGCTCCTACACTAGCCGTCTGATCTGGGTCTATTATGCTTGCAAGGTGTAAAAATGCGTTTCTATCGGATAAAGGGCTGATATTCATCTTACATGTAACCGGTCCTGCTGTGTTTGTTTATGAAAAAAAAGATCTACATGTATTTCCACAGTGTGTGCAATGGTAAAACATATGCTCATGGGCCCATGATAAATAAATCAGCCAATTAATATGGATACAGTCATGATTTTCACATGTATATTCATGGAGTAAATGTTTAAGTTTGTAATGTTATATACCCTCTGTTGGAATACATTCCTTGTAATTGCGTAATTGTGATATGAACTGTGAATAAGCCTACTGCTAACACTAGATCATGATGAACAAAGTATGTCTACAGTTGGACCTACATCCATATTTTTAACTTCAAAGGACAATACAAAGTACTCCGAGGTTACAAGAGGTTCGAGTCATCCGATTCTAAGTTGAGCAATGTCTCAAGTTAACAGCGGAATGCAGGTCTAGATATGCTGAAAGCGCCTGTAGGAATTTTCATGTTTACTTTTGACCTGCATTAACCCTTCGCTTGCTATTCACGTCAATATACCTACCTGTAAATAGTGAAGACCCAGATGAGACAGCTCCTGCAGGAGCTGTCTCATCAGGGTCTACACTATTTACAAGTTGATTGTGCAACCAGAGCACTCCACAGCAGTGATTGCACAGCAAAGTATTTGTACACAGTGAAGATATATGTAATTATACAACAGGACATGGGTAAAGAAGGAGAAATGTATTTTAAAATTCAGCAAGAGAAGGGTTATGCTGTCCCCATGTTCTTCTAGATATGCGCAGTGATATATTTTAGAAAAATACTGGATTGTGAATTTTGGAAGGATCAAAGTTTTACTTCGAGTTACCCGAAATTCGAGTTATCCTAATTCGAGATATCGAAATTCAACTGTACATACTTAAACTGCTACAACATTTACTTATTTTCAGTTTATTTAAGATTTGGTTTTCAGAAACACTGTCTGGGCGTCAAACAGTTTTATTCTTACGCTTTGACTCGTCTAGATTCAAGCTCTTTGCAGTTGTTTATTTGACTTATAATGGTTAGAATGCATGATAGTTTCTTTTACTACTGCGAATTACAGTAAAACTTCGATTATTCGAACACTTACATACGTATTATTATCGATCTTTAAGACAGGTGGCAGCTTAATGCATGGTGAAAGTCATACAGAAAGCTCCTCTAGGAGCTTTCTGCATGACTTTCACCATGCATTAAGCAGCCACCTGCCTAAAAGGGTCTAAATTCTTCTATACCGAAAATTCGAATAATCGAGGTTTTACTGTAATTAGGCATTAGGTTCATTAACCCTTTCCCTGTTTAATTTTTATTCAAGGCGTATTCACCTCATGAATATTCAGAATCAGTAATGTAGTACATGGAAAAGGGACTTCTTTCAATGTTGTGGAAACTGCATGATCAGATCTATAAATTCCCATAAGTAAACATAGTCGATCCTGATGAGACGGCTCCTATAGGATAGCGGCGACAACACACTTAACCCTGTTCTATATTTAGACCAAATTTCAATACCTGAATAATCATTAACAAAATAGTTATAAAGAAATATGGAAGGTGGAACATTGTAGACATTTTAGAAAGCAAGGAAACATATCTTTCAAATTATATTAGCAAACAGAGCAGACCCTGATCAGACGGCTCCTCTAGGAGCCGTCTGATCTCGGTCTTCTCTGTTTGAGATGCGTGAAAACACGTTTATATGAGGGAAAGGGTTAATTCAACTTAGGGGTCGTTAAAAGCAGGTGGTTGCTTATCCATTTTCCACTTAGGAAGATTCAAGTAAGAGATATTGATATTATCAGTATTAGTAATGACATGCGAACATAACAGTTTTTGATCTGCAAATAAACTGTAAAATACATATACATAAAAACCTCTCTATAACGGCCACTAAATTACAGCATTTTTTGTGTTAAAGGCAGGTGGCTGCTTAAAGTAAGGTGAAAGTAAAACAGAACGCTCCTATAGGATCGTTCTGTTTTATTTTCACCCTGCTTTAAGCAGCTACTTGCCCTAAATACCAACTAATTAATATAATTTAGTGGCCGTTATAGACAGATTTTACTGTTAATGGTTCCATAAGCAAATAGAACTGACTCTGATCAGAAGATGGTTATGAGAGCCGTCTGATCTAGGCCCACTCTGTTTTTGCAAAGACGTAACAAATGCGTATTTATGGAGTAAAGGGTTAATGCAGGCCTAAGGTAATACACAAAGCACAACTTAAGCTACCGCCTGTTCTAACAGTCCAGTATTATGCTTT
Source organism: Azorinus chamasolen (assembly GCA_963576725.1). Lineage (NCBI taxonomy): Eukaryota > Metazoa > Mollusca > Bivalvia > Cardiida > Solecurtidae > Azorinus > Azorinus chamasolen. The sequence continues at coordinate 99,488,725 of OY755236.1, read as the reverse complement.
TTTGATTTATTGTATTAGTGAGACTCTACTATATGTTATATTTACCTTGGGTTGTGATGCAATATAACAGTAAAACCTCTCTACAACGGCCTCTAAATTGGTTATTATATAGGGCAGATGGTTGCTTATAGCAAGGGGAAGAAAGTTCTGTTTTTATTTCACCTTGCTTTAAGCAGCCACCGGCCTTCAACAAAAAATACTTTAGGTAATCTAGTGGCCGTTACAGAGAGTTCTGTAAGAAGTATTAACACCGAAACATCGTTAACCTTTAGCCTGCACAAAAACGATGTCTGCTTAAACTCTGACCTGCAACAAGTTTTTTTTTTATTTTCGATTTGTTGATCATTTTTAGAAACAATTGATCGAGTATCAAACAACATGGATCCCTAAGACTCGGTTTCTGATCTGGATCCAAGCTGTTTGCAACTGTCCGTCAGATAGCGTTATTGCAGTCAAACGGTTAAGCTGGTTCAATTCAGTGAAACTGTTTGTATATAGATGTTTATACAGTAAATTCCCTCTATACCGGATGACCAAGTTAGTATAAATATCGGTTTCTGGAGACATGTGGCAGCTTAATGCATGGTGAAAGTCGTCTAGGAGCTTTCTGCATGACTTTCACCCTGCATTAAGCAGTCACATGCCTAAAAGTATTTAAATTCTTCTCTACTATAATTCCGGTTTATAGGGGTTTTACTGTATTATTTTTGTCTGTCTGTTTTGTAACAATAATTTGACACCACTACTTACAGTATCAGTCTGACGCCTGGATTTACATATATGTGGACAATAATACCAGACCCTGCTACTAGGTTGTAAATAAGTAATGTTATTTTTAACCCATAAGTAAACTGGTAAGCCCCATCTTGTTGATATTCATTAGATTCGTCTCAGAGAGACAGTTCTAATGAGTGGCCACAATATAGGATTTGGTGGAGAAATAACATACAGTAAAACCTCTCTATAACGACCACTAAATTACATCAATTATTTTGTGTTAAAGGCAGGTGGCTGCTTAAAGCAAGGTGAAAGTAAAACAGAACGCTCCTATGGGAGCGTTCTGTTTTACTTTCACCTTGCTTTAAGCAGCCACCTGCTCTAATTACCAACTAATTAACACAATTTAGTGGTCGTTATAGAGAGGTTTTACTGTATGTTTCTGTATCTGTACGCATCTTATTCGCCTCCCTGCTGCTAAAATGAAAACAAATCCTTATGAAATCGACATGTTAGAAATGTATACTGTTGCAATAAACACATATCGACCGCATCTAAGAAGAGTGTATCGGTTTGAGAGTAGGTTCGATAATAAGCATGGACTTCAAAAAGGTGATTATTGAGGTGCAAGCGAATAAAACTTCGTGAGTGCTAATATGCTTGACGGATGTAACACTGATCGTGGAATTTATTGTACCTAGAACTTGATCAGTTATTAGGTAAGCTTAGTACAACCTGTGATACATAAACACAAGTTAGTGATTCGCCTTCAACTATAGGGAGAGATAAACCCTTTTAAATATATGGTGTTTCAAACACTCCTTTAAAACTGCCATGTGTTTTTAATTCTATTCTTGATTTTCTTTTCGCTCAAGCATGCATGACGATGTATGAATTCATATACATGTACATGTATACCAAAATGATAGTTCGATAGCGCCACCTATGTTTGAAACCGACTCACATATGTTTGCCCTTTGAGTCTTAAGCAATACACACATATACAGTAAAACCCATCTAAACCGAACGTTCAAGTTAGTATCAATTCTGGTCTGTTACCCAAATGGCAGCTTAATGCAGGTTGAAAGTCAAGCAGAAAGCTCCCAAAGGAGCGTTCTGCATGGATTTCATCCTTCATTATGCAGCCACTCGCCTTAAAAGATCCAATTTCTCCTTTACTAAAATTCCGATTGAGAGGGGGTTTACTGTAACTTGTTAAGACTGTTTTCGTTTAAACCGTGTATTTACATGAAATACTGACAGCATGTTAACCCTGCAGAAGTGATACATACTATGTATCAGATTGATTGTCTTTGACTCACTCTAAGAGGACTATTCCGATTTCAATCAGTCCAAGTTTACCGTGAATATTTAGGATGCTTAAAGAAAAATTGATCATTTAGACAGTGTATGTTCTTTATAATATTCACTTCCAAAGAGAAACATAATACATTAGAATATCAGAATATCTCCAGTTAGGAATGATCGGCTTTATAACTCGTAATATCCAAAATTATATTAACGCTTTCACCGCGCAGTCGCATAAATGCGCCACGACAAATAGTGCAGTCCCAGATCAGAAGCCGCATTTTCAATGCGGCGTCTGATCAGGGACTTCACTATTTGTCTCAATCTCTATTTCTATATATGTGCTTTATTCCTTTGAAATTTGCATTTATTTATCTCATTTCCTTATTTTACTAAATGATTTAACAAACTTAAATTGCAGACGACAATTAGAAATTTGGCGCCGAAAGGGTTTAACACGAACTAGAAACATGACACTAGAGAGTCAAGAAAGAAACAGATATGAAATCAATAATGGATTTTGAAATTGAAAAAAAAAAACATTTTTCCTTAAACCAATGTATTCTAAATGTTACCCTTTTTATTTTATTCTAATAACTATAACCAAATTCAATGATTACTACGTTTTGAATAAATATATAGATATATATATTTCTGTGAAGTATATACTTTCACATAATGACATTAATTCAATATGGATATGAACGGTTATTTAACCCTTTCCCTCATATAAACGTGTTTTCACGCATTTGCAAACAGAGTAGACCCAGATCAGACGGCTCCTACTTCTTATTCGTACAAGCGTTTGACAGATTACTGGCCAAGTGTTAAACAGCTGGATCCTGATGAGACATGGAGTTACTCGTCTTCTTATCTGGATCCAGTTGTTTATAAATGCGAATCAGGTCGCACCTGACTCATGTCTCTCTCTTTTCCAGAGACTTTAGAGTGTTTCGGACGACCTTGTTTCATTATTGATTTCATTTGTGTACGGTATAATGCGAGTCAATGACAAATTGTATTTGACGAACTCCGTCTCTCAACATATCTGTCGCTATTCTGTAATTAACCCTTTCCCTGTTCTGTGTTTATTACAAATTTCAATACCTACTGAATATTCATGGACAAAAAGGTTATAATGAGATATGGAACGTGGAGCATTGTAGCCACTTTGGAAACTAAAGAACAAGATCTATTAATTTTTATTAGCAAACAGAGCAGATCCAGATCAGACGGCTCCTCTAGGAGCCGTCTGATCAGGGTCTACTCTGTTTGCAAATGCGTGAAAACACGTTTGTATGAGGGAAAGGGTTAATATTCGATACACAGCCATGCCCCTTCCAATGAAACATTTGAGTAACTAGATATTTCGACGTTGGGCATTTAATTGTGAGCATCATAATCGTCTCAGCTGGTTTCCGTCCAAGTGTATTAGCTCTTCGCTTGCTATTTACGTCAATATACCTACCTGTAAATAGTAAAGACCCACATGAGACAGCTCCTGCAGGAGCTGTCTCATCAGGGTCTGCACTATTTACAAGTTGATTGTGCAACCAGTGCAATCCACAGCAGTGATTGCACAGCGAAATAATTGTACATAGTGAAGATATATGTCATTATACAACAGGGCATGGGTAAAGAAGGAGAAATGTATTTTAAAATTCAGCAAGCGAAGGGTTAGGTCAAGTTGTGACAAAAACTACTTGACATTTCCCAGATACTATTGTATTTAAATCTGTCTCCCTGTTGTTCCGTGCTTTGTTGAAATTATGATAACTGGCTAAAGTTGTTATATTTAGCTTGAAATGCACGCTCTACTTAACCTTTAGCCTGCTAAGGATGGATGAGTGAATACTTATGCAAACAGTTTGGCTCCAGATGCGACGCCGAGTAACATCAGGGTCCAAACTGTTTGACATCCTGGTTGCATTTTGGCAGACACATTGATTATAACTTGAATTTTGAAATTCTATAAATTTTGAAAATGTAATAGATGAAACATTCTGTAGAAATAATTTGCTAAGCTGGCTAAAGGTTGAAACGTGCTTAATTGTCTTCAGAAATCACTGTTTTAATTTCGAGATATTTCCAACTGAACTCAAATGATCTTGAGCAAATATATTTTCAATATCGTCGGCATTGCCAGTTTGTTTTAGCTCTAATGATATAGCACCCTTTGCAGCGTTAACTTTGTCACTGAATTCCTTTATTCTCCAGATATACAGCTTCATCTTCTTCAGTATTTCTATGACATCCACAACTCCTTTTATGCGAACATGTACGTAGAACCTGTCTTAACCCATTACCTCATACGCTATTTTTAGATCCAACCTCTTGGAATAAATGTACCGAAAAGGAGCATTAACTAGAGAACAGGAACATTTTAGATTTTTTAGTTCGAAGCCATTGTGATAAATAGATCATTGGCTCCTATAGGGGTACATGCTCTATTTATCAAAATGGTTTCAATAGGTGTTTTTTCAGAGGCGTAGAAAGGGGTATTCATGGAGGAAACGGTTAAACGTCCATCAGAAATAAGTTTAAATATGGGCCTGTAAGGCATGTGGTAGGTTAATGCAGGTCGAAAGGAATGCAGATAGCTCCTATATGAGCTTTCTGCATTTCATTTGCCGTGTATTAAGCTTCCAACTACTTTTTAATCTCCTATGTTCAAGAAACGAATTGCTGCTTAGGACAGATTCCACTGTATTTCCAGTTCCTTTGTCTGATCTACATTGTCATGTCTGATGTTAATGTAAATCTAATTTGCTAATTATTTGACACTTGTTGCATACCTGATAGATGTGTATTGTTTGACACTTGTTGCATACCTGATAGATGTGTATTGTTTGACACTTGTTGCATACCTGATAGATGTGTATTGTTTGACACTTGTTGCATACCTGATAGATGTGTATTGTTTGACACTTGTTGCATACCTGATAGATGTGTATTGTTTGACACTTGTTGCATACCTGATAGATGTGTATTGTTTGACACTTATTGCATACCTGATAGATGTGTATTGTTTGACACTTATTGCATACCTGATAGATGTGTATTGTTTGTTTTGGTGTCGTTTCATCACAACTGTCACTTGCTTTAAAGACACCCTTGTTACTGCATTTACTGGTCACTTTATACGTTCTATTGTACAGTAGGCCAATATTTAAATTTAAATATTTTTAATAGATTATTGTTTATAACTGTACATGAACACAAACAATGTTGACTATGGTTGAAACTAGAATAATATTTATATAATTCCGTAAACAAACAGTAGTGCTCTGTGTAGACAGATAGGACCGTCTGTATTTATAAAGGCACTGCAATGTGTATTTGTGGAGTAAAGGGTTAACGGAGGAAAAATATTCTTTCGATTACGCCAGTTTGTTAGCCCTTTCCCTCATATAAACGTGTTTTCACGCATTTGCAAACAGAGTAGACCCAGATCAGACGGCTCCTAAGGAGCCCTCTGATCAGGGTCTGCTCTGTTTGCTAATGGTGTTTGAAATATATGCTTATTTACTTTCTTAAAATGGTTCAAACTGTCCACATTCCATATTCCGTTGTAACTATTTTTTCATGAATATTCAGTAGATATTGGAATTTGGAATAAACATAGAACGAAGAAAGGTTCAGCAGTCGATGATCTGGCTATTTTAGTATGAAACCTTTCAACTGGAGTTTAGTTCATTTTCTATTGTTTTGTGTTTGGGAATTATAATGGTGCATAAATGATGTGCAATAAATATAGTTTGATTTATAAATAGTTTTAATTTATTTGTTATATACCAGACGGTTCATAGAATGGTTGGAAGAATTCTGCATATATTAGCATATATATGATCATCATCAGCCAGTCCATTCGTATTGAATAATTAGGAGGAACAGCGGAACGCATCAGACGAGGTTGTCTTCCAGTTAACTGTATATGTTGCAGACCTCTAATTTCCAAACCAATCTATTTCTTCAGAATACCAGACTTGCCTCTTTTGATGACAATTTGAACTGTTCCTTGTATAGAAGCTTTCATGTCTGGCGGCATGATTAACCCTTTCCCTCATATAAACGTGTTTTCACGCATTTGCAAACAGAGAAGACCCATATCAGACGGCTCCAGAGCCGTCTGATCAGGGTCTACTCTGTTTGCTAATAAAATTTGATATAAATTATCTGTTTCTTTGCTTTCTAAAATGTCTACAATGTTCCAACTTCCATATTTCTTTATAACTATTTTGTCAATGAATATTCAGTAAGTATTGAAATATGCACTAAACTTAGAACAGGGAAAGGGCTAAGCTAAACTGTCTTACGTAGTCTGGCGACAGCTAGACGATGCGCCCATGCTAAACCGTTTGATGTGTCTGTGCTCAATGGTCTTAATTCTTATCACGCTGTGAAAAATGATGTCTGCTCAAACTTGAGTCTGTTCAATTTTAACTACGTCCGATTTGATCAGGCTTTGAGTAAAGATTGACCAAGTGCATGTCACGATACAAGCGTTTGAAAAATGTTGACCAAGACAAACGGTTTAGATCCTTATGAGACGCCGATTACTCAGGGTCTCTATCTCTCAGGTGGACCCAAGGTGTCTGTAAATGTGATAGTGGGCTATTGGTTAACGACAAATGTGCGCTCTATGAGTGGATTATAGGTGAGAGTCGGTATTCAATGGCTGGATGAAGTACATGTTAAGTAGGCAGCAAACATGAGCAAAGATTACAGTAGAACCTGTCCTAAGCGGACAATGAAATAGGTCTTAATCTTTTTTAAAATAAATCGTGACTTAGTGCAGGACAAACGTAAATTGTATATGAGCGTTTGTGTAACTTTTGCCGTGCATTAAGCTAATGCATTAATCACTGTAATTTCTATATTGTAATGCTACTTTCTATCTATTCCGCCATTGTTACAAACCCTTAACCCTTACAATGCTGAATTATCAAGCGAACTATTCCAATATACAAACAGGTCAATCTTATGGTGAACATTTAGGAATGTTTTAGAGAAAAGTGTAGCATGAAAAACAGTGCAGGCCCTGATGAGTCTGGGCCAACAATGTTTGCAAAGGACACTAGTGACGCGTGTCCTGCACTGCAGTACAAATACAACTTGTCATTCTCTTTCCGATTATTAATTGAATCAATTATTGTATCACTATAGATCATCACAGAATACTTTTTTAATTATTTTTATCATCAATAGGTTATATAGATAAACAAACTAGGTCTGGCAGTTACGTCAAAACAATAACAAAACTAAAATTAGACAGGGTTTCCTCGATATATGATTTGAATGGGATAATTAATAAATAAGACAAACATTATACTATGAGATATCCGAAGCCGTGGTCTAAAGGATGCGTATGCGGCTTTGCATGCGCGCTACCCGAGTTCGAAACTCATCGGCGTTTATACTTGTATTTATTTGTTGTTTTGTTTAAATGCTTTAATTTGTCAGTATATTTTTTCTATATGATCTATTGCCGTTATATCTTTTTTCCTGTTCTTGTTAAATCCTGCTTAGTCTTTCTTTTCTGTTTTTGACATATGTGTTGTTGAGGCAAAAAAAAAAAGAGAAAAAAAAGATTTAATTTATGTGGGTTTCGAACCAGGTACATTTTGATTCCGAGGAGAGCGCCTATTTCCACTCGGCTACGGACTCCACAAGCATGTCATCATAATCAAATAGTAACAGTATTCTCTTTTAAGAAATAACATCTCATATGAATATTCAAGTAAACACATTATGACGTTACTGTCAGGAATTCCCTGTCGGACTATACCTCTGATCTGGGCATACACTGTTTGCAAAGGTCTTGCATACTGTGTTCTTTTTTGAATTTCTGGAATAGAATAAATCACTAGGAACTAAATCCTTCAATAAAGTCAAACAATAGGTAACATATTTTTAATACGTAAACTGGATTGTTTTCGATAGACACTGAAACATATAGTGTTAAATCATACATATACACATAGAAGTTCAAGGGGAACAACTAGACATATTTCGTTGCCTAGTTTATTATCGTATCGAGATTAGCCTCCCCTGACACAATTTGTATTCGTATCGTATGGTTCCAGCACGATGCTTCCAGCAGGGTGTACCTTTGCAACCTCATTTTACCCCGTGAATGGACATAACTTTATTAAAGATATATCGCTCAGTTACCCTTACACCATAAATAGGTTGTACGCCTTTTCAAACAGAAAACCTAGATCAGACGACTCATATAGGGGTCGTCGGATCAGGGTCTGCCTTGTTTGTTTATGGAGTAACATAGAACATATCATACAATTACTTTGTGGTATCGTATGTTTTCAATATAAAAATTGATCTAATAAATATACAGGATGTCATTATTTCTTATTTGAATATTCATGAAGTATTGTTTAATTAACACATTACCCCCTAGTGACGCATTTTTGCGCCTCTATAAAATTCACATTGTGAAACCATTGTGATAAATTGAGCATTTGCTCCTATAGGAGCAAATGCTCTATTTATTACAATGGTTTCAAACTACAAAGTTCTAAGAATGTTCCTTTTCTCTAGTTAATGCTCCTTTTCGGTACATTAATTAAATAAGGTTGGGTCTAAAATAGCCTAGGAGATAATGAGTTAACTTGATAATACATGTGTGTTTACCAAGTCCACATTGTCATCAACTGACGGCTGTTTTGAAAGTTTAACCTGTTGCATGTGAATCCGTCATTTCCTTTGCAAACAGTTTAGATCCAGATAAGACGCCATGTAGCATGGCCTCTCATCAGGGTTCCAACTTGTGCAGTCACCTGATAGTTCCAAGGAAAAGAAAGGTTTTATGCAATAGAACCGTCTTAATCGATCATCAGAAGGAGGTCTAATTATTCTGTAAGGCAGATGGTAAGTTAATACAGGTTAAACGTTATGCAAAAAGCTCCTACAGTAAAACCTCTCTACAACGGCCACTAAGTTGTGTTAATTAGTTTGTATCTACGGCAGGTGGCTGCTTAAAGCAAGGTGAAAATATAACAGAACGCTCCTATAGGAGTGTTCTGTTTTACTTTCACCTTGCTTTAAGCAGCCACCTGCCTTTAATACAAAATACTTAATGTAATTTAGTGGTTGTTATAGAGAGGTTTTACTGTATAAGATAACTTGGTGTCTCATCTGGATCCCACTTGCTTGTCAGTTGTTCGGTGTTTTGCCAAAAGTTTGTTCGAATCGACAGAAGTCCTACATGTAATTGCTGTAGAACCAACTTTGAGCACAGTTCTTTAGCGACGGGATAAGAATTAATATATAAGATTAATACTATATGGTTGGTTTGGAAAAAGGTCATATCTGTTTGATTTTCTGCACAGTCGTGCTAGTGTACGGATTATACTGTAATTTTCTCGCCTTTGGTGGGCGCACATTCCAGCCGGGGCGTGCACTTGTATCCAACGGCTTCTTCACTATTACCTTCTTCCTCTTTTCCAATACCTTCTGTTTATGCTTCACGTCGACCTGGGACGGACTTGTTATTTCTGGTATATCAGGTATCACGGAATTTAGACTGGATGTAGAACTCTTATATACCGCCAGTTTTGGAAGTCGCGTGTCCTGTTCTACGCTCGCTGGACGCTTAGACTCATTATTTAGCCTCCGCCTTCTGTATCTATGATGGATAATTACAAGAAAGCCAGAAGCAAAAGCAATAAGAACCAGAGCGGATATTATCTGCAACGCCGACTTGACTACAGGGTCAACAGTGATTGGTTTTTCGTTTTTTTCTAAAGGTGCATAGACCTCTATCGTGAGTATCGCCACTCGGTTCTTCTGATTCGGTGAGTCTTCCATCGCCTGTAAATAACAAAACAAGGAAAATATATTCGGGAGTGTTTAATTACAGACATCTTAACAATGTTGTGTACACATTGTATGTACTTCAGAATATGACTTCATAAATATATTTATATGTTGATAAACAGTATAATCTGTCTTAAGCATCCATCATTTATTGAACTTAGGCGTCTTATATGTAGGTGGTTGCTTAACCCTTTCCCTGTTCTATATTTATTCCAATTTTCAATACCTACTGATTATTCATGGATAAAATACTTATAATGAAATATGGAACTTGGAACATTGTAGCCCTTTTAGAAAGTAAAGGAACATATTTATCAATTTCTTTAAGCAAACAGAGCAGACCCTGATCAGACGGCTCCTCCAGGAGCCGTCTGATCTGGGTCTTCTCTGTTTGCAAATGCGTGAAAACACGTTTATATGAGAGAAGGGGTTAATGTAGGACAGAAGTAATGCAAAAAGCTCCTACATTAGCTTTCTGTATTACCTTTGACCTGCATTATGTTACCACCTTCCTTACAGGCCCATAATTAGACCTCATTTTAATGGCTGCTGAAGACAGGTTCTACTGTTTCTGATAACAAATCAACCCTTTATCTAATAGTCATGCCTTTCATGCATTTTCAAACAGAGTAGATACAATTCATTCTTGAGTATAATACCCTGAGGTAAAGGGTTAACCAATAATTCATAATTCGTTCAATCTATTGTGACGATTGCTGAATATCAACTCTTTTGGTGCCAAATCAAAAAAGTGTCGTCTGCAATAATAATTGCATATTATAATATATAAACTAAAGAATAAAGGTATATAAGTAAAATATTTGTTTTTAAAAACCTGTATGCTTGGGCTAAAATAATACAGAAAACTGTGACGTCCCAAGTCAGATGCCGCCTTTTAAAGGCGGCATCTGACCTGGGACTGCACTGTTTTCAATGGTGCCAACAGGCGACATTGGCGCCAAAAGAGTTAAACACGACAAAAGCAACTTAGCATATCATAAAGCATAATTATGGCCATTGTGTACGAATTTCTTCATTTATATGAAACTAATAAACATATTACTTGATGCCTGGTCAGGATCAACATAATTTTATTAGTTGCGATACTAATAAAAAAAATCCACTCTTACGGTGAGCAATCAGATATATATGGTAGCTTTTCTAGCTCTACACTGCTTATGAAACCCGGTAACAATACTTCTCCTGATAAGGATCGTATCGATGGTTAATTGGTAAGAGTTAACCCTTCGCTTGCTATTCACGTTAATATACCTACCTGTAAATAGTGAAGACCCAGATGAGACAGCTCCCGCAGGAGCTGTCTCATCAGGGTCTGCACTATTTACAAGTTAATTGTGCAACCAATGCACTCAACAGCAGTGATTGCACAGCGAAATACTTGTACACAGTGAAGATATATGTAATTATACAACAGGGCATGGGTAAAGAAGGAGAAACGCATTTTAAAATTCAGCAAGCGAAGGGTCAATAGACCGCTACAGAGATGTTCTACAACATAAGTTGTTACCTGAACAAATAACACATATTTTCTTGGATCGCTGACGTTCATGTGTCGTGTTTTGTTGACAGTGCCATTAATCGAATTCACGTTGAAATACACGTGGTAGTTGTCTGGCTCGGCTATAAGAAAATAGATGATGGGCATTTAAGTGGATGATTTACAGTGTGCGAATAAGCCTGGTACAAAAACAATATTATAAACATTTGCGTATGCAACATGTTAAAGGACAAATATGTTCGAATTCAGTGGTGTATAGTAACACCCCTCTAAAACAGACTTTCAATTTAGTATAGTGTGGGTCTTGGTGACAGTAGGAAGCTTAATGCAGGGTGAAAGTCGTGCAGAGAGCTCACAGAGGGACTTTTGCATGAGTTTCACCCTGCATTAACCTGCCACCTGCATAAACTATCTAAATCGTTCTCTGTTAGAATCAGGGTTTAGAGGGGATTTACCTTCTTCGCAATATGCAAACAGCTTGAATAAAGAAACGTTTGATCGATTGTCAAACAGATTGGATCCTGATGAGCCATCTTATCAGGATCTACTCTGTTTGCTTATAACATTATAATATATCTGACACTACAGTTTCTACCAATAGCAACAAATCCCGTGCACATATTTTACTATAAAAATCACTGTATAAATATTTATATGATGTCATTGAAGTACTTCTCAACCAATTTCAATACCTACTGAGTATTCATGGACAAAATATTTAAAATGCAACATGGGATACTGAACATTGTAGCTGTTTTAGAAAGTACAGAAACAGATCTTATCAAATTTCAATAGCAAACAGAGCAGACACTGACCAGACGACTCCTATAGGGTCCGTCTGGTTTGGATCGTCTCTGTTTGCAAATGCGTGAGAACACGTTTATATGAAGGAAAGGGTTGACCGAGTCATATTTCATACATGCTTGGAACTCACAGTGTATCACCGTATACGTTATGTTGTGTTTCTTTGTCAAGTCACCGTCGACTGCCTTAATTCTGCCAGGGGAAACGACCAGCTCACCCTACATAAAACAAAACAGGGAACCAGAATAAAAACGAGAAAAGTAGATACTTTTGAGTAGAAGATGTATTACGTAAACATTTGTTTCAAACTTTACCCTATATCAAAAGATTGATTGGTTGGTTGTTCGTGTCAGTGTTTTTCCTTATATATGTGCTGCTCTTATCTCGTGGCGCCATTGAGATGTTTTAAATAAATAAAACTCTTAACTAAAGTCGGCACATGTATATGCATAACCCTAAAACCACTGGATAAGTAAAGGTGGCTCCCACTTTCTGAATATTAACTAAATAAGAAGCATTTAATTCGAAATTTATCACAGAAGATAAATGTTTTTTACGACAATGTAGATCCAAATATTTGTTTACTTATTGCTAGACTCTAGGAATAAGTTTATTGTTACAGAATAGTAAGTGTTTAAATATTCTATAGGTAATATAATTGTCTCATTGTCGTATTGCAGTGTACATCAAATGGCGGTCCTGGTCCTTAACTCCCAAGCGCCCAAGCAACTTGTTCTTGTTAAACTTGTTTGATTTTAGGTCCTTGTTCTACCTTGAACATAACAGTTTTTATGCATGGTATGTTCTGCATTCCTGTATTTACCGTGTAGTCTTCATCGGTCCCTGCCTTGTACACAGGTACGACACAAGACGGCCCTGAACCATCGTGTTCAAACACAGGCATGCTATCATCAACATCCTCCACTGTTACATTGATAATCCGCGATGGAAACTGTAACCAAGAATAACACAACATAAAACAGTACAATCTCGATACCACAAACACTCAAATACGTACCATTATTGAGATTTAACACAGGTTGCAGCTTAATGCAGGGTTAAAGTCAATGGTCTTTCTGCATTGCTTTCATCCTGTATTAACCCTTTCCCTCATATTGACGACTTTTGACGACTCTGTAAAAGTCACTTTGTGAAACCATTGTGATAAATAGAGCATTTGCTCCTATAGGAGCAAATGCTCTATTTATCACAATGGTTTCAAACTACAACATTCTAAAATGTTCCTTTTCTCTAGTTAATACTCCTTTTCGGTAGATTTATTGAAAGAGGTTGTATCTAAAAATAGCCTATGAGGTGATAGGTTAAGCAGCCACCTGCCTACAAAGACATAATTTCTTCATTTTCAAATGTTCGTAGTATCGCGTTTTACTGTACACATATAGCTCATTCATGCACACATTTTTCAATTTGTCACATACAAATGATCTACAGTGAAGCTCACTTATAACGAAGTCCTCGGGACCCTCTGATTTCTTTCGTTATATCCAAATTTCGTTATATCAGGTCCATTTTACTATTTGTATATTAAATTGTAATCAGAGAGGGGGATAAATTTTATTTTGTTATATGCAGTATTTCGTTATATCCAAGTTCGTTATAAGTGAGCTTCACTGTATCAACAAATACGTTCTTATATTAATCTATATGTTCCAATATTTTTTCAGGAAAGCCAATCGACTTCTTATTTTTGAACCCGTACATACTGCATGTCATGTTGAGTGGGCACAGTAAAACGAGATTTTACTGGTATAAGTTATGGGCACCCGTGGCTTTAGAAAACAATGCAGGCCCTAATCAGAGGCCTCTTTCAGGGTCCCACTGATATGGATCTACACTGTTTGTCTATATACTTTACCATAGAGACTGTGCCACTAATGAGTTAATAGCCAGTTGGTGTACAACTTGAGTAATACAATTATTGTTAACTTTATATTTGACCTGAGATGATACTATATTACAAGCGAAAAAGTATACACGTTTAACCCTTCACTTATATAAACATCTTTTCACGCATTTCCAAACATAGTAGACCCAGATCAGACAACATCAATAGGAGCCGTCTGATCAGGGTCTGCTCTGTTTGATTATGGAATTTGATAGATATTTCTTTAATTTATAATATCTACATTGATACACCTGCCATATTTCATTGCACTTTTTTGGCAATGAATATCCAATAGGTATTGAAATTTGATATAAATATAAAACAGGGAAAGGGTTAAGAAACCTAAACAACATATCTCATCCTTCAAAACATGCAGTCATGTTCCGCATTGTTTTCACTATATCTAAAAACAAATATGCTTTAGCTGAATAACTGGTAGCTATTTCACTGGAAACCTAACCGGTTGGGAGCTTTGATGATAATAACCAGGAGTCTTGTATGAAATTCCGGGTATTTATTTCTATCTGTCAAATATGCTTACAGACAAAACTTGGAGTTAACGCTTTCCATAATACAAACGTTTGTTTACGCATTTGCAAAAAGGAGTGTATACAGTTGAACTTCGATATGTCGAACTTCAAGGGACTACAGTAAAACCCCTCTAAACCGGACGTTAAATTTTGGTATAAATATCGGTCTTGGAGACAGGTGACAGCTTCATGTAGGGTGAAAGTCATGCAGAAAGCTCCTCGAGGAGCTTTCTGCATGACTTTCACCCTGCATGAAGCAGCCACCTGACTAAAAGTATCTAAATTCTTCTCTACTAAAATTCCGGTTTAGAGGGGTTTTACTGTATATAAATTAGTTCGAGGTAACAGAAATTCGAGTTATCCGAATTCTGATATGGACAATTTTCTCAGGTTCACAGCTTAACGCAGGTCTACAGTAAAGCTGAAAGCTTCTGTAGGAGCTTTAAGCATTACTGTAGAACTGCATTAAGCTGTGAAATGTGTTTCTAGATATGCGTAGTGATACACTTTAGAGCAATTCTGTACAGTAAGATTATGGGAGGACTGAATTTTTAGTTCGAGTAATCCCGAAGTTCGTATTATCCGAGTTCGAGATATCGAAGTTCAACTGTACTCAAATGAGACTGCTCCCACGAGAGCCGTGAGACTGCTCGATTTGCTCAGGAATTTACAATTGATGTGACCCTTCAGTTTCTACCAATACCAAAACATCCTGTGGACATATAACATTACAAATTAAAGATATTCATATAGAAAATTATTTCTTACAGGAATATTCAAAAGAGAAAGGGTTAAGATAATTATCTGATTTTTTCTGATCGTTTTCGATTTTTGTCTTGCTAGATATTTGTTAATTTATATAAGCATCATCTGGTTATGATCTTCATTGTTTATGAAATATGTAAACTAAACTAAAGGTGAGCTACTGATGAAAGTCAAACAGTGCAGCTTACAATCAGCTGCCGGGTTTCAAACATTGTTGCCAGTCTGGGTCTATATTGTTTGCAAAGCTCTGAAATGGGTTGTTTTTGTCGACTATTCCGTTGTACAAGACATACAACTGTACATTAACACAGTCACTAAATTCACCCATACAACGACCAATTGAAGGGTTTAAACCCCACCATGTTGAATATTCATCTAAGACACACTTACAGCATTAAAATCTAGTTACTGACTTTTTATAAAGGTATTATGGACAAAGTATCTGTTGGTACTACATGTAGTAGAAACAGCAGAGTCGGATCTACAGTTGAAATTCGATAACTCGAACTTCAAGGGACCGTACAAATTAGTTCTAGATGAGAGGAGTTCGAGTCATCCGATTTCTAATCTGAACGTTTTCTCAAGGCCAAAGCTTAATACAGGTCTAAAGTAATGCTGAAAGCTCATGTAGGAGCTTTCAACATTACTTTAAATCTGTATTAAGCTGCCACATGAGTTTCTAGATATCTGTAGCAATACATTTTAGAACAAATCTGTATTGTAAGTTTTGGAAGGACTGAACCTTTTGTTCGAGTTATCCCAACGTTCGAGTTATCCTAGTTCGAGGTATCGAAGTTCAACTGTATTTTAATTTCATAAGCAAGATGAGTAGACCTCCAACAGGGAACCGTCGTGAGAAAGCATTTATATGCGGAAAAGTGTTAAGTCAGGAGGGCGCTTAATGCAGGACGAATATGACCGGTAAGGCTATTGCCGCCAACATTTATACCACACGTATATTGCACGTTCAGCACTGAGTACCAAACTGCATTAAAACATACAAATGTTTATTTATTACCTGGTCGCTAAGGAGATATGCTGCTGAAATGAAACACCGATTTATACATATTACATACCACCACTCCATTCTCCAAGCACGTTAGTTGTATCTGGAATTTGTGCACGTCTGCTTGCTTGTTCTTAAAATAAAAACATATATTTGAAATAATACATTGATATAATAATGCAGTATGCCATGCTGAGTTATGAAAAGTTTCGTCTATACTCGCAATTACTGCAAACCCCCTCTAAACCAGACGGAGACAGGTAACAACTTAATGTATAGTGAAAGTCCTGAAAGTTGTAGGAGATCCTTCAAGCAAAAGCAACAATGCAAAAAGAGAAACTGTCAGACCCGGTTTTATTGAGTCTGTTCATGAACAGTTATATAAAGTGTAATACTATCCATGCTCCCTAGCACCGGCTTAACCGGTGTTCAATGTTCAAAGCTACTGACATCGACGGTAAAAATCACAATGTACCACAAAATATATAAAAGTAAAATAAAAATACCTAGTCAAATTCTACGTTAAGTATGAAGAACTGCTCAGCCGACTGTACATTTTCTCCATTGGTCATTGAGCCATTCGCCTCTAATAGTGATCACTGCTTACGTACGGCGCAATCATGCAGCCGCAGTACCGGCTAGTGACCCTCACAGGAACCCATTTTAAGGAGAGGAGGCAACCTCATGCGGATGGGAGACACTGTAAAACGTCTCTGAAATTTCCGGGAGGGACCGGGATTTGAACTCCGGACCTCCAGATTGGCAGTCAAGCGCGATTACCAGTATACCACCGCACCACCACAAGTATATGAACTGCGTGCATGACATTCACCTTACATTAAGCAGCCACTTGTCTAAAAGTGTCCAACATCTTCTGTACTAGAATTCCGGTTTAAAGTGGTTTTACTGTACATTCGAATTATCTTCAAATGTTCAATTCAAGTTGATTGGCAAATACTTTTGATCAGGATTCCTCGCAATGGCAACCAGTAACATTCTAATTTCGGTCTTTTAAAACACATGGCAACTTAATACAGGACAAAATGTCATTCAAAAATGTCATTCAAAAAATGTCATTTATCATTATTGTTAGTATGCGCTAAACAGCCTTCATGTGGTTGCTTTCAAACGTTATCGTGATCAGCGCAGCACTGCTGTCATTTGCAAACCTCTCTAACTCATATGAGACTCAAAGTTACTCAGCTTCTTACTAGGAGTTAAGTTATTTGACACTTGGCTACCAGCTTCGGAAAGTCTAGCACGATTCCACACACTGTTGCTGAATTTCAAAATACATCTCTCCTTCTTTACCCATGTCCTATTGTATAATTACGTATAACTTCACTGTTTACAACTATGTCTCTGAGCAATCTCTGTGTACACTGTCTCAACAGGGTCATCACTATTTACAGGTAGGTATATTGACATGAACAGCAAGGGAAGGGTTACAATCTAACAATTCAGTATTTTGACATTCATCACAAGGGTTAAAACAAATAATTTCTTTATTAACTTCTTTCACTCAATACATGCACCTTTTGCAAACAGAATAGACTCAAACCAAATGGCCCCAGTAGAAACCATCTGATGAGGATCTGCTCCGTTTTATTATGCTTTATCAGCTATAATATAGATAATATTCTACTGTTTCTACCATGGAAAAATGCCTGTGTCTGTGTATTTTTACTACATGTATAATAGATCAAATTAATATTCATGATGTCATTATCTCGTGCATGACTTTTTCGTGGAATAAAGGTTTAAATGGTCCTTAAATGGTTTATTGTGCATAATGTTGAAAGGAGTAGCATGTAACAATGCATCTTATAGTCACAAGCTACTATTTTAACACTTGCGACGCTATAAAATGCAATCTCTGCTCTGGTCGATTGCATGTGTTCTCATTTCAGGTTCGTTCAAAATTTAGAGAAATTATAAAGAACCGAGTGTCAAATAGCTGGACTTCTGAATAGATGCTAAATTGCTCGGTGCTTCACTTTGGTCGAAATAGTTTGCAAATTACAGCCAGATCTCGACTGACAGGATAAGGGTTAAACTTAGAAAGTTCAATCAGTTTTTGATGGATTCATTTCTATTGCACTTAGATCACGGTTCGATACCGGAAGTTCAAACACGTTTACACATTTATTTTTCCGCTAATGAAAATAACACAATATGCATATCATTACAATGAAAGTGATAATGTTTAACTGATAAGAAAACAAACTAAATGACCGATGTATCGTGATAATCCAAACTACTACAGTAAAGCCCCGCTAATGCGACCACTTAATGAATAAACATGGGTGCCTTTATAAGCAGGTGGTTGCTTAATGCAGGACAAAAGTAATGCAGAAAGCTCCTCTAGGAGCTTTCTGCATTACTTTTGTCCTGCATTAAGCTACCACCTGCATCTAGCACCCAGAATTATACCTCTTTTAGGTGGTCGCATTAACTTTATTGTAGTATGAAATACAAACCGTTTTAAGATATAGCTCTTCCAAATCCATTTCCTGTCTTAGAGACATTGTAAAAATCGAACCCGTGTTGGTTATTGTAAAGTAACTCCTTAAGATTTGTTCAAGTCCCAGTGGTCTGACAACTCGAAGGTCAATAGACACATTATGTATTCCCTTCATTTCGATGATCACATAACCTGCAAACATGTGAAACAGGCGTCTATAATCGCAGACATTATTTAATACACGAATCAAAGTTTGGTATTTCTTATATTATAATATATAGTGGCTATACAAAAAACGTCACATGTGGCAGAAAATAAGAATTGTAATTAAAATTGAATCATGCATTTTCCTTTTCTTAAGAAATAACACTTTGTGGATGATTCATATAAGTTCAATGCTGTTATACAGTGAACCCTCATTATACCGGCATTCGTTACAATGGCACCCGCGTTATACCGGCAGTATGAATTGAAACAAAATTACCGTTAAGTCTTTTAAACAACCACTGCATAAATAGGTACAATGCCAATAAGACAGATGATCGCTTAATAAGCTCCCAAAGGGAGCTTTTTGCACTTCTTGTGCTCCGCATTAAGCGTTCACCTGTTGGTACTAGTTTAACACTGACCATATGGTCCCTTTCATATTTAAACTCGTTATAACGGCAACCTCGTTATACCAGAAAAATGTCTGGAAATAAACACCTCCGTTGTAACGAGAGTTCACTATATATCCATATTAACCCTTTAACTCCTGAGTTATCAGATAATATTTAACGACAATGTATCGTTTCGTGCATGGACGAACACCCGGGTAGATCCACAGAACTACCACAACGAAAGGTTAGATATATCACTTTAGTACCGTGTTCTGTATGATAATGACCGTTGCAGACATATCATGGGTCTATACGCTTTGAAGTGTCCAAGATCAACTTCTCAGTGGCCCTACCTTTATGTTTAATTACCTGAAGGCATTGATTCCTCAAATGTAATACTGGGCATCAGTTGGCTAAGGCCATACGCACAGCATGACCGGGTACTGGAACAATCCGGTTGGTTAGTTCTAGACACTGGAGGTAAGCGTGTATTGTATGTTGTTTGTATCACAGGTGAATGCACGTTTGAAACAAATGTAAGTGACGAATTTGCAAAACCAACAGTAGCAGCAGAAACAACTGTTGGACTGGGTTTGATCAGTTGAGAGATTACAGATGAATGGAGAATAGACGATGTGTAGGTAATTGAATATCCACTAGCTAGCACGTTGATCGAAGCCGAGGGCCACATTGTTGAATAAGTGACATCACTTTGAAACCACCTAATTGTTGCAGAGCTGCTTGGTATATGTCTTTGTATACTGTCCGAAGAAACGAAGGTTGAAATTGATAGAGCGTTTTTATTTGCACTGTTTATTCCAGTAGATGACATTACGCTGCTGGTGCTTTTTATTGACATTACTGGCGTTGTTAGATTGTGATCACTTTGGTAAGGATACGTGGAAATTAGTTTGCTGTTTATGCTTTGTGTCTGTTTTGGTTGTATTCCACTTATGCTCTCACTCGACGATGGAAATAGATTGTTTGAAGTTGATGCAACTAAATTGAATGATGGTGAGCTCGTTTCGCCACGACTGGAGGGCCGCATACGTGAATGGCTTAAATTTATACTTAAACTAACATCTGACAGGGTTTGTAGGTAACTGCTATTCTGATTTGTAGTGTGGTCAATTGGAACCGAATATCCTTGTCCTAACCCTGGATGAATACACAAATAATAGAAACACAATATTAATTAATTATACTAACTTGAAAAGTACGTAGAAGACAACAAATGAAGCACCTGTTAAAAGCGAGAAGAACTCAAAGGCATACTAAAACCAATTCAAACTTCTTTTCCTGCTATCATAACTTGACTCGCATTTGCCACCAGTTAGCCATGATAACGTAAAACAGTACTAACATTCTATTAAATATAACGATAAAGCACACGCCACACATAATGTATTACAAAACAAAGTGAATCATTTACTCGATGAATACTCTACTAAGAGATTATGTATGTATACCTACCAATTAGCTTGGCTTTTAAAATGGAATATAAACAAAAACATGTTTGCTTGGTCTGCTCTGATTGCAAAGTCGTTAAATATTGTCTGAAAGAGGGATAACCTTCGAAAGCAAATGTAGCAATGTGGAAAGAGAAAACTGCAGACTCGGTTTTATTGAGTTGGTCAGAGCTACAGATAACGGTGCGTACTTAAATACTAAAATCGTCATTTCTCCACCAAACCCTATGTTGTGACCACTCTTTAGAATCGTCTCTTCGAGATACTTGAAAATATTTCAATTTACGCAATTATCTGGAGCTCTGGTTGGTTTTATCAAAGCCGCTTCTATGGAACAAAGGGTTTAGGTTGAGTTTTCAAGTTAAATTAAAATGATCAATATTGTTGATGTCACAACAGCAATTGTATAAGAAGAATATTCACAAACGGACATTAGTTCGAAGCAAACAGAACAGGCCCTGATCAGACGGCTCATATAGGAGCCCCCCTGGTCGTTGTCTACCCAGTTTGCAAATGCGTTAAAAGTTGTGTCTATTTACTAAAGGGTTAGGAAAGCATAATATATATGTATATGTTTTCATGCACAGTATTCAAGCTATTAGATTTAATACACGGTTGATGTACCAAATCTAATTGTGTAAGAAATATACTCGCAAAGGAATGGCCACGGCAGTAACAGTATTAACAGATTTGCATTATTCCGTAAGCAAACAGAGCAGACTCTAATCGGGTGTCTAATGTGTTTACTCTGTTTACAAAGCGTTCAAATGTGTGTCTATGGAGCTAAAATAATTATACACTCGCAATAGAAAAATACTTATTATATCCAAGTTAACGAAGCGAAGAGAAAAGAATAATAAAATTATTACCTGTTAATATCCATACAAACAAATGTATAGAATAATGTGTGTACTTCAGAATAATCATTTTGGTGTTGTTAAAATCAAAAGTCGTTATGAAATATTAGTAGTACTACACACATGTTCAGTAAGAGTCCAGAAGCAATACTGAACTTAATTACCTTTGATTTTCTTATCATATTATTGTATGTGTTAATCAACTTAATTCGGCTTTTACTATATTCTAGCTACCCGTTATCTTATTCTAAACACAAAGTTTCAAATGAAAACTTTCAAATGATATCTTAATGGAAAAGCAAACAATGCAGTATTCTACAGTACTCCTAATATGATCCTCATCGTCTCCGATCTGGATGCATACGTTTGTGGTTTGTTCATCTCAACATGTCAACGGTTATTCAATACCTTCAGATATCATTAACCTTAAGCCAGCTGAGTACATTTTTGTTAGTAGAAAATGGCATCTAATTCAGTTTCCACAGGTGATTTGTCTTTGCGACAACACGGCCAGGGTATCAAATAGATCGGATCCTGCCTGATGAGACGCCGAATTACTCGGCGTCTCATCTGGATCCAAACTGTTTATTTGCCCGTAATAGTGCATAATGGCGTATTTGCATTACTAACGGTTTAAAGTTATGATTTAAGAAGACAACATCTGCATAGGATTCAAATTTTCAATAATTCCATTTATTGTTTTTCTTGTGAACTACGTAAACGTTTATTAGAACAAATTCTGACAACAAATATAAAATAAGACTTGTATCTAAATTCTTTGCAATTTAAAGGTTAACTTTAGTTAAAACGAGTGCTTACATATTGGAGCTGCTTGTCTTAAGCAAAGACTGCAATAGGTGATTTTGTGCTTTGCAATACAGTAGATCACACGGCGGACATGCAATGCATGAACACAGGTGTGCATAAAATCAGGCAGCTATTTAACACAAATTGAATGGAACCGAAAGCTCCTACGACTGCAAAACGTTTTTCATGTGTTACTTCCGTTACAGGAAACCCCCTCTAAACCTGAATTCTAGCTGGGAAGAATTTAGATATCTTTAAGCAGGTGGCTGCTTAGTGCAGGGTTAAAGTCATGCAGAAAGGTCTCAGAGGGGAATTCTGCATGGCTTTCACCCAGCATTAAGCTGCCACCTGTCTTCACTGTCGACATTTATACTAAATTGGACGTCCGGTTTGGAGGAGTTTTACTGTATTCGACAACATGTCACTCTTTGCCTGCTAAATAAGGTCGTATTGACATAAGCGAACAATTTGCATTCAGGGGAGACGCGGAGTGACTTGGCGTCTCATCAGAACCTAAGCTGTTCACAGTTGGTCAATAGTTTCCAAAAACCTTCAACGAATCGACAGTAAGTGTAGCAGATCAAAAATGAAGCAGACATCATATTGCGGACCAAACGTTAAGTGACCTTTGTAGAGAGCTGTTCTTGTATTTCAGGAGTTTAATGCCAGTGAGTAGTGATACAGTGAATCATTTTATCTTGACATTGTGCTTGAATGGCCTTTTAGAAAGGTTATCATTATTTGTTTAGGTTAACTGAATAGCAATTTCCAAATGAAAATGTTACCTTTTACTCTATTTTGTCAGAATTGCAAATAACTTAAATTCTGATTGGGTACAGCATAATTGGACTTCTATGTTAGCATACAATATTTTCATAGTTTGTTTTGTAATAGAAATTAAAGATGGACATACTTTACGAGTGCTGTACAGACGGTAACTTTGTGGACAACAAGCGTGTCACGGGTAAGGAGTAAATAAATGAAGTGCCCGATGTAAAACACCATTTATCAGGGTCTATCGGAACGCCTGTTGCCGTCTTTGATAAGGTCCACTCACACTGAAGTTTTTGTTTGGCAACTGAGATAAACGTCTTAGGTGAATTTGCTAACAAAAAAGCGAAACGATATAATTCATAGGTTTTATTTAACTAAGGAAGCATAACGTCTAGCATTTGATGGCTTGGGACAAACGTGTCAATATCTGAAAAAACAGCAACATTTATTTTTGCTGACATACTTTTGTTGAGGAAATGATGCCATCAGTCAAATTCAGGATGTCAACAAGCACTGTCTACATTGCGTACGTTAAAGGTTGGAAGAAAAGCTACAGGTGATAACTCAGTTTATCAAGTACACTGGCGAGACGAAGAGAAAATACTGAACACATTCGTAGATTTTCACTTCTCTTCAATCTATTTTTTAAGCAAACAAGGGTTTCTTTAATCTTTTGTGTCAGTTATAATTTACCCACGTTCAAGTATTTTATGTAGGGCATAATTGTATGAAACAGGTGCCTTTACAAAATGTAGTTTTCTGTTTATCCTTTACTCGATGAATGTTCGGCCCAGAACTCCAGATAAGATGAGTTTTATACATTTTCACGAAAACCTCCTTTATTTCTCCACCAAACCCTATAATGTGGCCACTCTTTAGAATCGTCTCGATGAGACCATTCTAAAGAGTGGGCACATTTTAGGACTTGGTTGAGAAATGGCCAGTGTAGTATTTGGATACGAACCTTTATCTCTTCATATAAAGATAATAAATACAAAATAGATTACTATTTTTCAAATATCATATGAACGAAGATCGAATGGAAAGAAACTGTAGAATTAGATATATATTGTTTAATAAGCTAATACGCATCAGATTATTAATAATTATGAGTAGCACTAATATGCATAATGTAATTATTTCTTATATGAATATTCATGCGTAACTAGCAGACAAGCGCACTGGTCTGTCAGAAATTTTAACCCTTTCCCTCATATTGACAGCTTTTGACGACTCTGAACAAGTCACTTTGTGAAACCATTGTGATAAATAGAGCATTTGCTCCTATAGGAGCAAATGCTTTATTTATCACAATGGTTTCAAACTACAGATTTCTAAAGTTTTCCTTTTCTCTAGTTAATGCTCCTTTTCGGTAGATTTATTCAAAGAGTTTTTATCTAAAGATAGCCTATGGGGTAAAGGGTTAATAAAAAAGGATTATGTACAAATCCATCCAATCATCTTATCAATATTCATATTGGCATTATTTTTCACATGAATATTCATGGGGAAAATGTTAATGAATGCATGTACGTATATAAGTACTACTGTTTACCAAAATATAGCATTGTGTAGCTAGATTACTGCACTGACCCAACTGCTCATAATTCTGATATACAGGTAAACTTCGATTTGCTGTATAACTCTTTCGGGGCCAAGGTCACCTGTTGGCATCATTGAAAACAGTGCAGTCCCGGGTCAGGTGCCGCCTTTTAAAGGCGGCATCTGACCTGGGACTTCACTGTTTTCTGTATTATTTTAGCCCAAGCATACAGGTTTGTAAAAACAAATGTTTCACTAATAAACCTTTATTATTAGTTTAGAATTGTATTTGATATGAAATTATAATTGCAGACGACACTTTTAAATTTGGCGCCAAAAGAGATAATAAAGCATTGGCCTGCTAAGCGAGACCTAACTGCCATTTGCAAATAGTTTGGATCCAGATGAGACGTCGAGTAACTCAGCGTTTCATCAGGATCCCAGCTGTTTAACACTCTGTCAATAGTATCTCAACTGCTTGAACGAATCAGAATCAAGTGACGACTACAACATATCGGAGCTTAAGCATACATCAGTTTCATTACAGGCTAAGGGTTAAAACCGGCTCTTCCTTTTTTTGAATATTAGAAACGCAGGCAAACAGTACAGATCCCGATTAAAAACTGCCCTAAGGAGACCTTTGATACGGGCCTACCCCTTCGATACTCGGTATCCTCCGATTTATGGTTACAAACTATATTTGCCTCATGTGCACATCTACTCTTTGTGGGTTTCGATCGAATCTCCTGCAGAAGTCCGTTTCGCCGGCCTCGAGGTCAAATCCAAATGCGTTTAGCCAACCAAACCTCAGTATACTTAGATATCACTCGTATCAATAAGACAAACGGAGCATGAACAAGAGAAGGCTTTTTACAAGGGTATACATAATTACCATCTACACCTAGTCTAGAGAAAAATGCTTTTAAGTAGTGTTTGGTCATTTTTTCCTTCCTGTGTTTTAGATCGAAACTACACGGTGGGTGATGAATATACATACAGAATGCAATCCATGCATGCACCTGAGGGGCAACGAAATACGGATCATGTTTACCAGATGAACATGATAATTATTATCAGTGACCTTCTAGAGGAACACGGGACCCAGTTCACTCTATCACCCATCCCAGTTTCACCCATTGTTACCGGACTTTGATGTGAACTCCTCGAAATGTAAACAATAAAAGCCTTCTAAACCGCTCGTTCAACTAAGAGCAAATATCGGTCTTGGAAAGAGGTGGCAGCTTAATGCAGGGTGGAAGTAATGCAGAAAGCTCCCCTAGGAGCTTTCTGCATTACTTTCTTCACCCTGTATTAAGCAGTCATCTGCCTAAACGTATGTATGTGAATGAATATTATATTCAGTTTGATTTGGTGTTTCTGCAATGATTCGTTTGCAGATATGACTTTCGGAAAACCAAGTGTGAAGTAAACAAAACATACCTGGATCAAAGAGTTCCTTCAGGAACCATCTGATCTCACGCTACAGTGTTCGTCTATGTCCCATTTGTGGGAAAGTTGACATATCTGTGGTTTAGTTTTGTTTGTCGTTTTACTAAATTGACCAATAAATCGGTTTAATTCGATGTTTCTTGTTGTTTTCGTGTTTTTTTTTTAATTCCTTAACCTTTACAGTGCGGGACCCGAATCACTAATGTCCTTTGCAAACAGTGTAGACCCAGATGAGAGGGCTCCTAGGGGAGCCCTCTCATCAGGGTCTGCACTGTTTTTCATGTTACACTTTTCTTTAGAAAACATCCCTAAATATTCACCATAAGCTTGACCTATTTGAATTTTGGAATATTCCATTTGAAAATTCAGCGTTGTAAGGGTTAAGATTTCATGTCCGGACCAGATGTAATACTGTAAATTACAGACAAGATGTTTTCCAATAACATGTGCAATATTTCATTCTTCAAGGGGAATAAAACATTACGCTTAATGGAATGACTGCATTTGTTTTGGAACACTTAATTTGTTTTCTTTCATAATGTCTTTGTTCGTGTATCTTTAACCTTTAGCCTGCGAAGCAAATAACTTTTACAGAATTGTTCACCTACTACATTCTCAAAATTCAAGCTATAATCAATGTGTCTACCAAAATACAACCAGGGGGCAAACAGTTTGGATCCTGATGAGACGCAGAATTACTCGGCGTCTCATCTGGATCCAAACTGTTTGCATAGGTTTTCACTCATCCGCCCATAGCTGACTAAAGGTTAATGTGATAATTTCCGGAGAACACAGTAGGTGTGATTTAGAAGGTTATTGTTCTTTTAATTTATATAGAAAATTTCGACATAGAAATGCGCGGCGCAACAGTGGAGGTACTGTCATATATGTTAAAGAATCGGTGTCCCCGGGGGTAGAGGTGGTTAGGAATCATTATGACACGATCATATGGTTAAAACTCAACAGAGAATACTTCGCAATGGAAAAGGATGTGTACTTAGGAATAGTATATATATGGGGGAACAATTCGCCTGCATATGACATAATTAACTGCGATCTATTCAATATCTTAGAGAATGACGTGTGCAACTTCGATAGTATGGGTACAGTGATGGTCATGGGTGATTTTAACGGCAGAGTTGGAACAAAATTGGATTATATCGGTTGCGATTCATTCATCGAAGGGTTAGATAGTGAGGACTATATCCCAGACACGCCCCTCAACAGGGCCTCAATGGATAAACATTGTAATACACAAGGACAACAATTACTTGATCTATGTAAATCGACATCACTGAGAATATGTAACGGTCGGTTTGAGAACACGTGCGGATTTACATATTTTAACCGAGCTGGTAGTACCGTTATAGATTACCTGCTGTGTGCATAATATAATTTTGGTAGCGTGGAAGCATTTAATATAAGTGATTTTAACATGTTCTCGGACCACGCGATGCTACAGATATCCATACCAGTTAATAGCATAAATAAGATCAATGACAAACCCATATGCGACAGTAAAATCGCTTGGGACAATAGAAAAGTAGATCAGTTCAGACGTGGCATTATTGCAAGATTGCCTGATCTGAATGAGCTAACACGGTGTATTAAAGCCACTCAAAATAATGAAAATGTTAATGTAATTAATTTGTTCAGGTAATCAACGAAACTGCGCAGCCTTTGTTTAAAAAAGATAATTACATAAGAGATAGTGACTCAATTAAATGTGTCTACAAACCACCATGTAAAGACGCAGACTGGTTTGACAGTGAATGCCGTCTTAAAAAACGTCGTTATAACAATGCCTTACAAGTGTTTAACGCGTGCAAGTGTGCAGAAAACCGAAAAGTGCTGTGTGATAGTAAACGTGATTATAAGTCATGCTTAAATAAAAAGAAGAAGTTTTATAAGAGAAAGAGGAGTAGAGAGATAGAAGAACTAAAGAAGAAAAAGCCTCGTGATTTCTGGAGATATTTCTGCAAGAAAAAAGAAGTTAAAGGTCATGATATTTCCACAGAAGAATTTTATAACTATTTTAAAAACTTATCGGACGAAATAAATGTCATTGCTGATGCGGAAGCTGAAGAGTTTTGCAACGCAGATCAGCCACATGAAGACCCGGTATTCGAGGAACTAGATCAACCTGTAACTACCACAGAAGTAATAAACGCTATAAAGACGCTAAAACGCGGGAAAGCTTCATCGCATGATGAAATCATAAATGAATATTTTATAGAGGCCGGTGATATTTTAGGGGCCCATTTGACGGACATTTTCAACTTGATTTTTTCAACGGGTGTATTTCCAAGTAGCTGGATGGAAGGCATTATTATCCCCGTGTACAAGAAAGGGGACGCCAGTGACGTGCACAATTATAGAGGAATAACCTTAATAAGCTGTATGTCAAAGTTATTTGTGTCAGTGTTAAATAATAGGCTCAGGACCTGGAGTGCAAAATACAATAAAATATCGGATGCACAATTTGGTTTTAAAAGGGGATATGCAACCACAGACGCAATATTTAGTTTACATTGTGTAATTGAAAAAATTATCAACTCTGGTAAACGTCTTTATTGTGCCTTTATAGATATGAAAAAGTGCTTTGATAGTGTTAACCGAAATGCATTATGGTACAAATTAAACAAGCAAGGTGTAAATGGTAAATTTCTGCAAATTCTTCGCTCAATGTACAGCAGTGTTAAATGTAAGGTGAGGCACTGTAACACACATTCCGATCTCATGGACATAGCAGTTGGCTTAAAACAAGGTGATGTATGCTCACCGATATTGTACTCTCTGTTCGTTGAAGACATAGAATTGTATCTAAGTAACAAGGGAAGTAATGGCGTGTCTTTACATGAGTTATCGTTACTGCTTTTCTTGTACGCTGACGATATGGTGTTATTAGGAGAAACAGTTGAAGATTTACAGCTAAGCTTGGATAATTTGAAATTATATTGCGACCGTTGGGGACTTTCAGTACACACGGATAAGACTAAGGTGATGGTATGTCGTAAAGTTGGTGGCCTGAAACGCCAGGAAGTTTTTACCTACAATGGCACAAAGCTTGATATGGTGGATGACTTTAATTATCTTGGCGTCGTATTTAACTATACCGGTTCATTCACGAGACACCAACAGTTGCTCGTGGGTAAAGGTTTGAAAGCCATGAATGTATTGTTATACAACACAAAGGACTTTACATTCTCATTAAAAACTATGTGTCAGTTAAACTATTCATCCGAAGTATGTGGTTTTGCTAACATGAAAGACCTGGAACGTTTACATTTAAAGTTTTGTAAACGCATTTTAGGGGTAAAACTCTCTGCATGTAATTCTGGTGTTTACGGGGAATTAGGCAGATTTCCACTGTATATTGTTAGATATATCAGAATAATAAGATATTGGTTTAAGGTTATGTACACAGATAACTGTATACTCAAAAGCTTGTATTCCAGTTTAACTGAAAAAATGTGTGCTGGTCAGATGAATTGGGCAGTAAAAGTGAAAAATATACTGGGTACTTACGGTTTCTTAGATGTATGGGAAAATCCCCATATGGTTGACAGCAAACGTTTTATCAGTGTATTTAGGCAGAGACTAATTGATGTTTTTATTCAAGGTTGGGCTGGAGAAATTCAAACTAACAGAGTTTTAATCTTATATAAAGAAATAAAGGTTGTATTCGAGTATGAGTTATATTTAGACTCATGTAAAAACAATGGCTACAGGAAAGCTTTAACGCAAATGCGTATTTGTGCACATAGACTACACATACAAACTGGTAGATATGGAGGTGACAGAAAAGAAAGATATGAAAGACTGTGTAATGTTTGTGGAAATGGTGACATTGAGGACGAATTCCATTTTATCCTTAAGTGTGGACAATATAGAACTATACGGAAAAGGTATATAAGTGAATATTTTATAAAACGACCAAGCATGTACAAGCTATGTCAACTGATTAAATCTAGAGACTCTGATACGATAAACAAACTTGCCTGCTACATTAATTGTGCTATGAAGATAAGAACGAATACTCTAAATTAATTTAATATTTAATCGCTTCTCTCATCTATATATGTATATATGTGTGTAGTATAGAGATATTGACTTTGACTACATATGTTATTCATATGTTATGTATATATATATATATGTTTGTATGGACGATAAACATCCTGTTTAAGTCCTAAAGAAATAAACTATTGTTCTGTTCTGTTCTGTTCATTTCTAACAAAACCTCAAGTACTCAATTCAACAGAATTATACCAGATCTACAAAACGCACTTGCACGAATTACTGTTACCGTTTCAACGTTGGATATTCAGTGCGGAATAGCCCGCCAATGTTTAACTATAGAGTCCATTCTGTATGAAAGGCTTTTACTGGCTCGGGGATTTAAACTGACAAGCACTACATACCCTGATCAGATAGCTCCTCTAGGAGACCCTGATCTTGATCTACAAAGTATGCAACAGCCAGTACATGCTTGCCAAGCATTTAAAGGGATACCATTTTTTAAATCGCTCCTTTGATGTATTATGCTGAATTGTTCATTGCTTCAATATAAACACATTGCATAAACATACTTAAGTAAAGAACAATCAAATTCTTATCCCCTCCTTAAAATCATGTCAACTTCTGAAAATCAACTTCTGATATGAAGCAATATTTACAGTTAAACCCCTATAAATCGGACGTACATTTTAGAATAAATATACGTCTTGGAGACAGGTGGCAGCGTTGTGCAGCGTGAAAGGCATGCATACAGACAGAATCATGTAGGAGCTTTTCGCATGACCTTCACCCTGTATTAAGCAGCCACCTGCCTTAAAGTATCTAAATTCGTATCTACTAGAATTCCCGTTTAATGCAGTTTTATGCATCTTAATGCAGGGTGAAAGTCAAACAGAAAGCTCCTCTAGAGGGCTTTAATCAATAGAGGGGATGAGAGGGGGTTTACTCAATTGCGGTTCGTTAAAGCTTTTGAGAAACTGCTGACCTAGTGAAAAAATAGCTTGGTTCCTGATGAGTCTCTGAGATACTTTGCGTCTGATCTAGATCCAGGTTGTTTGCAAATGACAGTTAGGTCGCGATATGCAAGAATACATATAAAACCCAGTATTAACTTCACACACGCGCATGTTTACGCTTTGAAAACAGGGTAGACCCAGATCAGACGGCTTCCATAGGAGCCGTCAGATCAGGGTCTACCCTGTTTACTTATGCTATTATAATAGCTCTGACTATGCATTTACTTCCAATGCCAAGATACCAAAAATATCCTTTATACATATTCCATTATAACAACTCTGCTAATAAATATCTATTATGTCATTATTTCTTACAGGAAGATGCTACAGGGAATGGGTTAAGTTGACCTAACGAAAGCAGTCACTCTTTCAGCAACTGTTGATTTCTAAACAGCCAGGCTCCGAGATTATAACACTTCTGGGTTTTATTCTGAGTTTATTCTAAAGTATCTGATCGGCCAGATACAGATATTGAGCATTCTCAAACTATGACCAACCGGATGCTTGAGAATGAAGCGCACCTTATCAGTGTTTTATTCATGAGTTCAGAATTTCGAACTTTACCTTACCGATAATGATCTTTATCCGTTATCCTTCCTGCTTATAACACTTTACTTCGTGAATATTCATGTAAGAACTAACAATGCCAAGGATATTAATTACATTGTTTTTATAATGACATTTGGACACAAGAAATGTTGGCTATCTCGAAAACTCCATACTCGTATCTAAATTATTTAACCAGCGAACAGAACAGATCCTGATCAGACGGCTCCTGCAGAAGCAAATGATTAGAATGGCGTAATTATGATGTGAAGGGCTACTCTTTCATACGCTATGAATATTAGAACAGACTATTTTATCATGTTGTACTTAATTCAGATCCTTTATGATTTTGAGAAACTTTTAATATAATATCAAACAGCTGGGAGCCTGATGAGAAACCGATTTACCCGGCGTCCCATCTGGAGCCAACCTGTGTGCCAATACAGTAAAACCTGTCTTAAACGGCCATCAAAAAGAGGTCTAAATATGGGTTTGTAAGGCAGATGGAAGCTAATTGCAGGACAACAGTAATGCGGAAAGCTTCTTTAGGAGCTTTCTGCATTACTATTGTCCTGCATTAAGCCTGCTTTGAAAGACTCATAATGTTAAATAAACTAATGACCGCTTAGGAAATATCTAACCCTTCCCTTACATAAACGGTTTTGCACGCATTTGTAAACGGTATAGACCCAGATCGGAGGCTCGTGTAGTAGCCATCTGATCACGATCGGCAATAGATCTGACTCTGCAGTTTCTGCTAATAGCAAACAGTCCTGTGAACATATGACATTGTATAACAATCAGCCAATACATATTCATGATACCTTTGTTTCAGACAGGAATATTCAACAGGAAATGAAAACAATTTATTTTAAAAGTTGTACACCAATCTTTATGTATCATGAGATACGAACCTTATACGAATCGCAGTTAGTCTGAAAGTATGACACATATGTGAGCATTAGAAGAGATTAGCTGTAATAATTTGTTTTTGCGTGCAGTGGCGTCACAACATGGGTTGTGATAGTATTTCACTTATTTTTTCAAATTAAAACAACCTGACAAAATATTTACAAACTATTTAAAACCACTATGCCCTTATTTCCACGTAACCCGTAGTCTGATAATCGATACCTGATCGGTATCCATAAAACAAGACGCCGAGTAACTAACTGTCTCTGTTTGGCAATCAACTAACTGTCTCTGTTTGGTAATCGCCCAATAGTTACTCATAAGCCCAAGTAATGGTATGAAATATTATATAACTGTTGAGCTTCTCTGATTTCTACAACACTTGCATTATGGCAAACGAAGATTTGTTTTCACCTGGACATAGCCATGGAGTTAAACGACTGCAGCCAGGGTCTCTGTATATCATGTTGTATATTCGTACCATAAGTTAGCAATAATAAATCGTGATATGTTTCGGTCAGCACTACGCACAGGATCAAGAATTCAAAATAGAAAGACAACGACTTAACCCGTACGGTATCCACCAATCTTCGACTTAAACCGCATTTGCAAACTTAATTTTGATTCAGATAAGACACAGAATAATTCGGTGTCTCTTCAGGATCCAATGTATTTGATATTCTGTTAATAGTTTCTTAACCCTTCGCTTGCTATTCACGTCAATATACCTACCTGTAAATAGTGAAGACCCAGATGAGACAGCTCCTGCAGGAGCTGTCTCATCAGGGTCTGCACTTTTTACAAGTTGATTGTGCAACCAGTGCACTCCACAGCAGTGATTGCACAGCGAAATACTTGTACACAGTAAAGATATATGTAATTATACAAGAGGGCATGGGTAAAGAAAGAGAAATGTATTTTAAAATTCAGCAACCGAAGGGTTAAACATATTGATTTTAGGTAGTCAAAATTGCATTACCAGGGGTATAGATAAGATGCGTAAAATAAGATGCGTAAATAAAAAACATTTTCAAGAATAATTACTTACCAAAGTGGAGAAATGACGATTTTAGCATTTGTGTAAGCACCATTATCTGCATTACATTCAAATTTGAGCAGATATTTTTGTTCGCAACATGATAAGGGTTGAACATCTAATACCATGTTGAGTAGATATTCGTCCGCTCACAAGTTGGTCCGATTAGTATTCAAACAATCAGGACAATTTGTCTTTTGCATAAATACCTGTACATGTCCCTGCATGGCAAATAGTATATGGACTCAGATGAGTCTATGTATCCGATTTTCTGGGTTTGAAAAATTGGGACATGGTAAAGATAAAAATGAGATTTAAATGGAAAATGTTCATATATTAACCCTTTACTTCATGAATAATTATGTAAGAAACAATGACATCATCTATGTTAATTAGGTGAGGTTTTATAACAGTATATGAAAATATTAATGTTTGCCTATGGCACAATCTACATTGTTCCATCAGCAAACATTGCAGTCCCTGATCAGACGACTCAGTCCGGGTCTACTTTATTTGCAAAATGTTTGGAAATATTATCTATGACATGAAGAGTTCACATAAAATTGCACATTTGCCTCATTCCGTCATGGACATAAGTAGGACACATACAAATATTTTGAACGAGGAGACTTTAAATAGCGACGCCTGTTATATAATAAAACTTATCGTGTTATTCGACGCGAAAGGGTAACAACTCTGAGAGAATGGTATGCAATTATTCACGGGTGGTAACTGCTTCTCACTGCAATAATATCTTGCTTTCCGACTGACAATGCACATAATTTATGACATAACACGAACTTGGAACCGTACAGTCCCTGCAGAATCACTTAAGAAAAACTCCACTTAGTATTCAAATGCGCCAAGCATGTCATTTTCACACATCTACGTTAACGGGCGCACGTGTTATATAGACTGTATCCTGCTAAGCGCGGCATGGATTGCATTTATATAAAAAAACGTGTTTCAAAAACTAGACACCACGACATCTGATCAGGTTCCAAACTGTTTGGCACTTGGTCAAAAGTTTATTAAAAGCTGGATTAATTTTGAAGTAAATGAAATGCAACATATTACAGTATACGCCTACAGCAATACAACAACATGATCAAAATTAATGGTTTGTGCAAATGTGCGAGGCACTAGAGTCATAACTGCCTAACACTCCGAAATTGTTGTGGATGCATGCTGCAGAATAATGTCCTAGTTGACTGAGCAACACACTTCTACGTTGGATAATTTACAAAGCTGCTGACCACAAATGACCCAGGCCAGAGGACACAAAAACTTCTTTGTTTGAGTCAGAGTTCACTGTCAATCCCCTGCTTGGCCCCGATGTTATAAAACGTTTTGCTTGAGTCTGAGATCATTCTCAAGCATCTGATCGGTCAGATTCTGAGCTTGCTCAGAATCTGACCAATCAGATACTTGAGAATGCTCTCAGACTCAGACTCAGACTCAGAAGTTTATAATATTGGACCCAGGTCAGACTCGAACTCTGGCCAATCAGGTGCTCCAGGGTTGAATCCAGACCCGATCAATTGCCTGGAGCCTAAATACCGTCAACCAATATGTTTCACATTATTGAGATTTCTGTTGTACAACCCCACATTCAACAAAATAAAGAATATATATATTATAGTCCTCTTTACATGTCTATTCTAAATCAGACTTCAGCAACAGATGTTCGAGGACTAAACATATTTTGTTATTTTTGTATTAGTTGCTATGACCTTACATTTTTATTTTCCTGTGAACTGTGAAAGGATCTTTCTTCATATTATGAACATTTTGTTTCTAATAAGTTCTAGCAGTACAGTAGTTCTGTATTACCTGTCGGATTTGATGGATTATTTACGTATGGTACTAGACTATCCAAGAGGCATTTGCTTTCGCACAAGAAAACAACAACAACAACAACCCGAAACATTAATGCTAACGACGTGTATTATACAATATGACAGGTGTATACAGTTATACAACTTGAAGGCCATACGCTAATCGCCGCCAAACTATCCTGCATACAGTAAAACATGTCTTAAGCGGCTATCATACAATAGGTTTAATTATAGACGATCCATAAAGCAGGCGAGAGCTTCATGAAGGTCAACATTAATACAGGAAGCTCCTACGTTTGCCCTGCATGAATCAACCACCTGCTTTTTAAACTACTGCGTCCAATAAATGAATGACCATTTAAGTCAGGTTGTACTGTACAAAGGCCCAGATAAGATGCGTAAATTGAAACAGCTTCAAGAATAACGTCGCTATTTGTCCAACAAACACTATTTCTTACCAGTCTTTAGAATCGTCCAATCGAGACTATTTTTAGTATTTGAGTGCGCACCTTTATCTGTAGTTCGTACTGTATAGTGCATACATGTATACCAGTAGAAACAACGCAAATGATGCCGTATAAACCTCGGAAATGACCAACGAATGTATTCTAAACTCTGTACTCAATATATACGCCTTTGCACAAACAGAGTAGACCCATATCAGACGGCTCATGTAAGATCCGTCTGACCAGGGTCTGCTTTATTTGCTCATTATATACCATAGATATGGTTCTGCAGTTTCTGTCATGGCCCAAATGTGTGTCTAAGTGCTTTTATAACAATTGATTTAATTAATGTTAATGAGATCATTATTTCCTTTACGAATATTCATCGAGTAATGAGTTCAGCCTTTGAATGCAGGGAAACGTGTACACGTACTAGTATTTGCAGCGTATACCCAGATTAAAGGATGTTCTATAGGAGATACATGTATATGATCCCTGTAATATGTTTCGCCAAAAAAGAGAGAGCACGCTGCATTTCAGAACAAAAGCTGTGAATGTGTGAAACTAGTGAACAGGCATTTGCAAACAGTGTAAACCCAGAGCAGATGATTCTAATGTAACCCTCCGGTCTGCGTATCAGGGTCAAGTACAGAAACACCCAATGAAATGTAGACACTTTCACGGCGGTTTCCCGGCACCATAAAGGATATATCTGTAACTATGATAGATGCTACACATCAGACACACTCTGCAAACCTATAGAGTCTAATACCCCCATTCCACTGAGCGGCGATTCCGCTACGCTTCGAAATTTTGGTAAAAACGCCGCGAATCGTAGCAGGAACGGGAAAAGCGCAGTAGAAGCAGAAGCGTAACAGAAGCTTCTTGATCGCCACTTCACGGCGATTGTTTTGACCTTGCTCAAAACAATCGTAGTGGCATCGCCGTGGACTCGACTCGCCGCAGAAGCGTAGTAAGAAATTCATGAACGCAGCAGTATCGTAGCGAACGCAGCAGTATCGTAGCCGCAGCGTGAGTAACGTAGCACAATCGCATTCACATTGCAACAAAAGCGCCGAGATATTTGTCCGCATACAAATGCTTTTTCACACATTTGCAAACAGAGTAGACCCAGATCAGAAACTCCTATTGGAGACGTCTGATCAGGGTCTGCTCTGTTTGCTTATAACATGATATAGATATGATTCTACAGTTTTTGTCAAAGCAAAAATATTTCTTAAAAATGTTAAATTTTAAAAATGCAGCTAATAAATATTCATAAGATCGTTCTTTCTTACATGGATATTGAACAGGGAAAATGTCACCCCAAGACTTAGCAAAAAGAAGACCTAGATCCGGCCCAACACTGTGTTTTTCTTGATCTGGGTCTTCAAAATGGTCAATTTTCTTCGAAGGATGATGGTCAACTACTTCGAAATCAATTTAATCACCCATTTTTATATAGAAACGTCCCAAAAGCACAACAGAAGCAGAGCTCCTGTGTCTAGGTCGAAGCAAGGTCGTAACAGCAACGTATTAAGCGTAGCCTGAAATCCCTTGTCGTAGTGGAGGCGTAGTAGAAGCGTCTTGGAGAGACCTTAAGCGCCGTAGATGCGCAGCAACATCGCGACAGGATCGTAAACAGCGCAGCGAGATCGTTAGAAACGCCCAGGTCCCAAAATTAGGCACATGACGGCGCTTCTGCGGCGATTTGGAAGATTTTGGAGAAGCGCCGTGATCGCTATGAGCGCAGTGGAAACGCCGCCCAGTGGAATGAGGGTATAAACTATTTAACCACTCACCTAGGGCATGCTGCGGCAAGTTGATTGTCATTTGCCAACATACTGGATCAAGTGGAGACAACCAGGGTCTCATCAGTACCTAACATATCTGACAAACACTGATCGTCTTTTATTTTTTAAAACGAAATGGGGCAATATTTCCTTTGAATTATAAGATAAGCGAAATGTTTGACAGACTAAGGCTTAATTTGTAGCATAAAGCCTGGGGTAAACTGAGGAAAAGTACATTCTTGAAACTGAAAATGAAGTAAGAGAAAAACAATCAAAGCATTATTCGGAATGGTTACAGCCGTGACGTGAATCGCGAGAACACTCAACTCAACACTGTACCAAATTTTATATACAATAAAACCCCTCCAAACCGGAATTCTAGTATAGTAGATTTTGTATACTTTTAGGCAGATGTCTGCTAAATGCACCCTACATTAAGCTACCACCTGTCTCCAAGACCGATATTCATACTAATTTCAACGTCCGGTTTATAGAGGTTTTACTGTATATCCGTTTTATCAGTTATTCAATAGATACGCAATTTTAACGCCTTTTTAACGTCGGCAACACAATTATTGCACAGCATTCCCCAAACCGAAAATTGCATTCATTCAACATGGTGACGTAGGCAAACAGATTAAATTTGGTCCATTAAGTACTGCAAAACAAAATTACCTCTAACCGATACGTTCAAATCAATATCAGTACCGGTCTTTAATACAGGTGGCAGCATAACCCACTATATAAGCTATTTTAGATCTACACCTGTGAATAAATCTACCGAAAAGGATTATCTACTAGAGAAAAGGAAAACATACTAATTGTGTAGTTTTTAAACCATTATGATAGATAGAATATTTGTTCCTATGGAGCTCTTTTTGTCACAATGGTTTTAAAAAATGTAACATTGACAGGGACGTCAAAAGGCGCAATATGAATGAATGGGTTAGTTCAGGAATAAAGATGCAGACATTTTTAAAGGAGCTGTTTGCATTACTTTTAACCCGTATTCAGCAACACCCGCCTAAAATATATAAGATCATCTTTGCTAAAACTCTGTTTTGAGAAACGGAATAAACCCGAGTCTTACTAAAGGATTATTTATGCGGTTGCTTATTGCAGGTTGAAAGTCATGCCGAATGTTCGTTTGGAAACTTTCTGCGTGAGTTTCACCCTGCCTTAAACATTTAAATCCAGGGCATGTATGTACTGTATTTTACAAACAATGTGGATCCAGATTAAAAGGCTTATAGAGGAGTCCCCTCATCACGGTCTGCACTGTTGGTCATGTAAATTCCTCTAGCAAGTCCTTCCATACTGATTAGACTATATAATTAAACATTGATGGGCTATTCCACTCACTTAAAAATTCAAGGTTAAAAGGGTTAAGCTGTCACCTGCCTGAAACCCTGGTACTGAAACTTATTTGAAGGTTTGTTTTCATTGTAGTCATGTTCTGGACATACGGCAATATCGAAAGCTGCCATATGCCCCGGTTACATGTATTTCCCTTGCATGTCAACACATGATCAAAGCATGATGATTTTCTTGAACTCTTAACCGAGGTAGTATTTCAATGGCACGTGCCTCCATGCCAATTAACCTGGAAATTATCATTGTAAGAAATCAAAACTGTATGAATATTAATTAGCTGTTTTTGTACCAGGACAGAAACAGTAGAGTAAGATAGATATATAGCATATCATGAGCAACCATAACCGATCCTGATCAGACATCTGCTAGACGAACTGTCTGATCTGGGTAACCTTTAATGGCAGTTGCACATATATCCCTTTGTATCAGGTAAAGCGGTAACCGTTTACTCCCTAGATATACGTGTCAGATATAATAGATGTATGAATATACTGAGCTGTTTTTTATGACACCATGAACACGGGAAGTGTTACCAAGCCATTTTAAAGGCAAGCAGAAAATACCGTGATACTGGAACCGTCTGATCTGCATCTGCTCTGTTTGCAAAGGTACCAAACATACCTCACAATGGAGTACATAATCAATAATAACGCCTGTCACACCAAGGCCACGTTCGCAAGGCGATCCCATGGCGTGCAAGACTAATTAAGAACGCCGAGCCCCGTGCAGTGGAATCGCAAGCATCGCCGCGGCAACGCAGTGGCATCGCCAGTAAACGTCGTGGGATCGCATAGAACGCCGAGCGACGGCGCGCACTTTGAGCATGCTGAAAACAAACACCGTCGCTCGGCGTTCTGAGAAGAGCGCATTTGGATCACCGTGAGGTCGCCGTAGCAGCGCTTTGAGGTTTCCTACAACGCCACAAGAGCGCCGCTGGCGAGCACAAAGACCGCAATGTGAACACACTGGTTGTCGGTGGCGCTTGCACGGCGAACGTACGGCGTTGTCTAAGATGGCACTGCGTCTCCATCGCGCTTATACAGCGCGTCTATGGTGCTTACACGGAGTGTTATTTGCTTTACTGCGGTCTTACTACAACTGTTCAGATGACACACCGACACCGTATTTCATCTTTGGCTGCGTTTGGGCTACGCACGTACCATATGAAACCCCATGCACAACGCCAGATGACGAAAGAGCAAAGGTTCTTCTATTACAGGTTAGATTTAAGCATACATGTTGTTGCTTGTTAATACAGGTAAAGTTGCAAATGTATCTAATAAACGGTAAAAGGCAACTTGGTCAGACGAATTGTCTAAGAGCAAAATAATCGGTCTACCAATCAATCCATAGACATTTCCATAACCACTATGAGGTTGAAGAGATGTGCAAAACAAAAATGTTATCGCATATGTTTTAGAAGACGTTTTACCTAAAAAGACAGTTTCTAACATACAAGACAGACCACGGTCAAAGACAATGACAGGCAACACAATCAATATTTCAATTAGATTTTGTCCCAGAAACACGCTGTTAAACAAGGAGCAAATGTCAATGTTCGTGGCACAACATTTTATTGTATCCATTGCAGGTTGTCGATGGGTCGGCGTATCGTTGAAAATGCGTTCGGGATCCTTGCTCAACGCTGGCAGGTTCTCCTCACTACGGTGCAAAACGACCCCCAAACAATCTCTATCACCGTTGAGGTATGTGTCTTTCTGTCCAATTTAATGGGAATGCGCTATCCTGCGCTCCAGAATAATGACATGGATGACAAAAATGCTAACCACCAGATCATCCCCGGTGCATGGCGGGCCGCGGGAAATATGCATGATGAGGACAATATAAAGGGTCACGAGACAGCACCGCAGCCAAAAAACAAGAGTACTTAAAGTTGTACTTCAACTCCAAAGCTGGTTCGGTTCCAGGACAGGACCGCATGATTTGAGTGTTTCAGTGAAATGAGTTGTAAAGGTATCAAGATATTAACACTAAAAAAG
This sequence comes from Azorinus chamasolen, assembly GCA_963576725.1. Classification (NCBI taxonomy): domain Eukaryota; kingdom Metazoa; phylum Mollusca; class Bivalvia; order Cardiida; family Solecurtidae; genus Azorinus; species Azorinus chamasolen. The sequence continues at coordinate 99,447,392 of OY755236.1, read as the reverse complement.
TGAGTTAATTATCTGCGATAACAGGTCGAGGGTAGTACTCTATGATGGTATACTCTTAAACTAAGATACGGGATGAGCTTACCAGACTCATGTATTACTTTTTCACTGTCGTGCCCTTAACGGCTTCCCTTCAGGTGCTCTGACTTCAGCAAAGTTATTGAGTACACATTTGACGGATTGTCACAGTTATTATGCTGTGTTGTCCTGTGTTCACCGTCGTCTATGTCGTGGGTAAGTCCGGCGGGGATACCCTTATTTACACTATTTGTAAAGCTAGGGTGACTTTGAGAGAAGTGTGAGGTTCGGACGTCCGTAAACCGGTTTAAACCCCAGTGGTGTTTTTACTACTGACCGTGCCAAGGCGGTACTCTCTTTGTCACCCTTCCTTATGTTTGCCTTACGTCTTTGTGCTTGTGATTTTGTTCATGTGTGGAGTGTTTGTCTCAAGTTCTTGTGTGTATGTTGGTGTTTTCTGTGTTCATCTCGTGTGTGAGTGTGCGTTTGGGTGTGTGGTTGTGTGTGTGTGTGTGTGTGTGTGTGTGTGTGTGTCATGCTATCTATCGATGTTTTGATGGTGGTTGTGTCTTGTATGTGGCTTTGCCTGCTTGACTTTACTCCTTTTCCATTTAGTTGTTAAAAAGTGCATGTCCAATCTAATGATAACTAAACTTTGGTATGCGAGAAACATTAAAATTAATTTATTAGTCCATTTGGTTAGATTACTTACTTTTTGAATGTTCATTATTTCAAGATTATATATGTAAACTTTGATTACATTCTGTTATGCAGTTTCAGGAGAGATGTCATTTAAAGCAATTTTTGACCGTCGGATGGACGCCAGACAGTGAGCGATCAAAACAGCTCACATGAGCATACTCTGGTGAGCTAAATATAATTCTAGCACGCAGACGATTATAGTGATTGCAATAGCAAAACCTTTTCTTCAATAACAGACAAGCTGAAAGAAACTGTTTATTAATCATATACATAAGAACAATATGATACGAAGTACAAAATGCGCACTTTCTGTGTATTGCGAACAGGGTTGAAAATATGTCATTTATGATCTCTACAGTACTAGTATATAATTATAGTCATCATATCTATAGTTCACACTTCTTGTATGTGCTTTGATATCGTACATATAGTTTAAAGATGTATGCTGCGCAAATTTCCGCAAATTTGCGTATCGAACTGACTTCAGAATTGGAATATATGTACTTTAACACTTATTTAACGCTACACAGCACGGTCAGTAAATGGTTGTTTGTGTCGAAAAACACTAGAAAATTGGATTGCTACGGAAACCAACGGAACAGCCTTCGCCATTGGCCGGAATCTGTCATAAGATTCAATTTTTTACATACCGGAAATAATCAGTCGTTAGCTCCATTTGACCGTTATATTTGATTGGCACCATTGAACGGCATATTTAGCATTTGTTATTTTCCTGAATAAAATCTATTATGTAGGCCAACAACCAGTGTCAGCCATTGTACATGTTGTTACAACCTAATTAATATTCAAAGCGTTGTTCCGAAATAGAATCGGAGTCATTCAGAACTTGGCCGAAGATGTCCGCTGATTTCCGTACACACTCTCCGTAATAAAAAGGAGGCTCCTTTTTAGGATTTAGCAGTTTTCGGATAGCGATAATATTTAGCTGAACAAGTATATCCTTTCGGAAAATGGGTTGTAGGCATTATTTTTATTATATGTATACCTGTACAGCTTCTGGTGTTGATTGATTAATACGACACATGCGCATAATACATCTTTAAATGCTTACAAAGCTAATAAATCATCAAGTGTTGCCCTTTTCTCCTGGCAGGTGTATGTACAGCATATTTGTACATTCTCACTGAAATTTTAGCCAAACTAAAGTGTGCAGGGCTCACCATTAGCTCCTTCACCCAATCAGCGTAACGAGTCCTCTATGTGGCCTTGAAGCCAGCATCTCCAGCACTTTGGTCTTGAAAGTGATGGACTGTACCTCTCTGGCAGCGATGTTGCTAAGCAGTCGCTCCTTATTCTGAATGGCCTTATTGGTAGAAGTTGTTGCTGACCTCCGAGAGAGAGAGGCTCCAGCCGCTGATGAGTGGTGGTTAGAGTTTCGGTGTCGGTTGGGTCCTCTGACTGTTCATCGTTCCCGTCATCAACAGAAGCTGCAGCTGCTATTTTCTACTCATTTGTAAAAATAAACACTATTGTTTAATTTATATAACACTTATAAAGACCTGAACCAATATACTACAGTAGAACTTCTTTAATGCGACCACTTAATGATTAAACATAGCCGTCTTTATACGGAAGTGGCTGCTTAATGCAGGACGGACGTTATTTAGAAAGCTCCTATAAATTTTACCCTGCATTAATCTACCACCTGCCTCTGCAGAACAGAATTATGCCCACTTTGTGTGGTCGCATTAGTGAAGTTAACTTAATCCAGAAAGTATTTGCCCGGGAAAAACATCATTTCTGGCATGTAATGCTGAAAAAGTTTTCTTTACTGACGAGCAAATGAAATATTACATCAATTGGACGTGCTCAGAAGTTTGCGAATAACTAACCTTTCTTTTGGGTAACGTATGTGTACGTTATGGGAATGCTATATACCGTCAGGTAATTGGTATTCCTATGGGTACGAATTGTGCACCATATGTCGCAGATTTGTTTTTGTACTGCTATGAGAGAGATTTCATGTTACGTTAGAATTCACAATAACAAGATGTTATAAAAGTCTTCAATAAAACTTGTCGATATTTGGATGATATTTTTAACTTAGATAACCCTTTCTTTGATGCTCTGATTCCTACAATTTATCCTAAAGAACTCAAATTGAATAAAGCCTAACCCGTCCGACTAATATGCAGCTTTTCTTGATCTAGACCTTAAAATTGATAATGGAATGATTTCTTCTAAAATATATGACAAAAGAGATGATTTTGATGTTAATATTGTAAATTTCCCTCATCTTGACGGAGATGTTCCCCGTGCCCTATCTTACGGGGTTTATATATCTCAACTTATTCGATTTGCTAGAGCTTGTTCATCTATTGACGATTTTAACCGTCGAAATCTCATTTTAACTGAAAAGCTGCTTAAGCAAGGATATTGATACCATAAACTAAGGAAAATTTTCTCGAAATTTTACTCTCGAAATCTCTCACTTATTGGCAAGTACCAATGTAATCTCAAGGCGCTTCTGCGACACGGTATTTCACATTCTGAATTGTATGGTGATGTGATTTACAAACTTCGTAAAATTATTGGACATACCCATTTTCTCACTTTGTTCATCAAATATGTTAAAAGTTTCATTAAAAAGGGATATGATCCTACAGTACTACAACATACTGCATGTTTGGTTGTCAACCTTTTTACAGTTGGCAATCACGCTGGCCTCTTTACATGTACGCCGACAAGAAAGGTTTAGTACTCTATGAAGGCGACCTCTTAAATCCAGAAACGGAAGGAGAACGTCGAATATCTGTACTATTTCGTTTTTGTCGTACCCTTTATTACTTTTCTGCAGTTACTCTGTTTGCAGCTCAATCATTGAGTACACTAGCGATAGGTGGATACGTTTTGTTCACTTAAATGTTTTAATTATACACGCACTTTACTACTGTATTTGCCATCGTAGTTGTTGTAGTTTAGTCGGAGAGGGGATACGTTTATTTACACTGTTTGTCTTTTAGGGTGGGGATGGAATAAGTGTGAGGTTGGGCGCCCATAAACCGGTTTAACCCCAAGGGACTTTTGTTACTGACCGTTCCAATGCGGTACTTCCATCTTCCCCCTATTGTATGTTTGTGTTGTCTTTGTGTGTCTCTTGATGTTTTTATAGTTATGTACATTTGCTGTTTCCTTGTGTTGCTGTTCGGGCGGCTGTTTGTTCTGTATGTGATGTTTCCTGCATAACTCATTTTTGTACTTTTAACTGTACTTAAATAATAGTACATGTAGTATAATGTAATAGAAAATTAAAAGTATATACTGAAATACCAGAGTAAAGGAGAGGAATGAAATGTTCTAGGGTAACCCTCTCATAAACATGACCGGAAGTATTTAAAATATGGCTTTAAATGGTGCATGGCTGTAGTGGTAAGCGGAATATGTACCAATACGCCCCGGGTTCGATTCCAGGCATACGTGCAATTTGTGTTCACTGGTAGGACTAGTATTTCCATTAACCCCACAAAAGCACAAGTTAGAACACACGCATTATATCGTGTCAACGAGAGTGATAAGCCGGTAAAGCTTGGTTTACAATCGTTGTTTAGGAAATAAATCTATACTACGTTAAAATGTTCTCATGTGAGTAACAAGTTAAACAGGCGCTAGCAAACTGAAAGAGTTTTCTACATTGGAACGGACTCACGCAAAAGGGTACTCAAATGCCAATTTGGTTTAATCGGTTACTGGTGCATTAAAATGGATATTTTACTAACATTGACCCTTGTTTTCTTCTGGACTTCTACGACGTGCAATCGCAACCAATTGAAGTTAAGGATCCAAGGGTCCCTCTGCGTCAAGTTGGTGGCGCCGTCCCCTGACTTCTTGCGTACTATGCGGGTAAAACGGGCGCAAATAGAACGATACAAACTCTTTAAAAGGTGTACATTCTTCCCATGGTTGCTGCCTTGGACTCCCACGGGGCATATTTCTTTTTCTTATTTGAAAGCGCTTTTGTTTTGTTATAGAGAAGTTCATTCTCCTCTAGCCATGAAGTAATGTCTTCTTGTGTCACGGTGGGGTCTGTAACAGTCTTTGCGTTCTTGTGTGGCTGGTCGGGGCTGTGGGATGTAGAATTTGATGAGGTTCTCGCCCGAGAAGCCTGAGACTGTGGTGATTCATCATCTGATTGATGAGGTGATGGCGATAAAATTACTTCTGTTTACTGTGGGTTTTTACTTTTCTTTGCTTTCTTCACCTTTCTTATGGCGGGCATGGTCTCAACTGTTTGATAGCAATCACACCATTGATGGAGATATGTCTTACACGTCGGTTTTATATGCAGTACAAACGAACGTAGTGAGAATGCCGTGAAAGCGCAGTGCACACGCAATGAGCGCGCCGTGACAACTCGGTGCACGCGTCGGGAGAGCGCCTGAGAGCGCATTGAGAGCGCAAAGGTCGGCAACTAGAACTCCATAGGAACGCGATAGAACGCATTGGAGCTCCGTAGAAATGCCTAGGTCGCCGTGAGAATGCCATGACATCGCTATATTCGCGAAAAATATATGTTGATGCGATCTCATGGCGCTCTGAAAATATTTAAGAACGCCGTGCATTCGAGGTGGCAATGCGGCTAGGTGTGACAGGGGTATAAGAGCGCAGTAAACGAAATAACACTCCATGTAAGCGCCATAGACGCGACGTATAAGCGCGATAGAGACGCATAGTTATCTCAGAGAACGACGTACGATCGTCGTGCAAGCGCCATCGACAACTATTGCGTTCGCATTGCGACCTCTGTGTGCGCCCGCGGCGATCCCTTGGCGTTGTAGGAGACCTCCCTGTGCTGCTGCGGCGACCTCACCGCGATACCACTGCGCTTTTATCAGATCTCCGTCGCTAGGCGTTTTATGCGATCCCATGGCGTTTACTGGCGATGACACTGCGCTACCGCGGCGATGCATGCGATCACACTGCGCGCAGCTTGGCGTTCTGGGACACGACCCTGGTGTGACAATGGTTTTATCAAACCGGGTTAGCCCCAAAGAAGACCTGGTCAGGGTTTGCTTTAATTGTTTATACCTCAGTCATACATAACCGCGTTGCCACTGCGATTGTACGGGCAATTTTCCAGAGCGTCCTGAGATCGCAGAGCGTCGTGAAGATGGCGTTGTCAGCGTAGTCACATCGACATAGGCGTTTCTACGGAGATCCAATTACGTTCTAGTTGGCGATTTTCTGCGCTTTCACGGCGTTCTCAGATCGCTTTCACGGCGCTTCCACTGCGTGCATCGAGTTGTCACGTGTGCACTGCGCTTTCACGGCGCTCATACTGCGCTGACGGTGCGTTGAAGACGTTATAAACACGATAGTGATCATTCTGCAAACGTCCCAGCATGGTCAAACAAAAAGTAGTCTACGTCTTGGAGCCCTCATCCGCCGTTGTCCCAGAATGGGATACTCAACGTCTGCATCATTCTGGATCTGCTGGATATGTATATAGGGAAGCCGTGGTCACTCTTGCTGCCATGCACCAGCCATTGTGACATAAGTGTTTGGTTGCAAATATCATTCCTTTATACTATTTCATTTTCATGCAAACGCTGATGGACACGGTAGAAGCGCACTACGAGTGCAGTAATCGCCGTGGTAGCTCCTTACAGTCGGTCTAAGAGCGCAGTAAAATAACACTCCGTAGACACGCCGTATAAGCGCGGTAGATACGCAGTGCCATCTCAGAGTGCACCGTGTGATCGCTGTGCAAGCGCCATTGACAACCACAGCGTTCGCATCGCGACCCCATTGCACGCCCGCGGTGATCCTGTGACCTTATAGGAGCCCCCACTGTGTTAGGTCCTGTCGGCTAGAGTGCGAACTGTGTTGTCGCCATAGTCGACTCCGTGATAACTATTGCAAATGCTGTGCCTCTCACCAGTTATCTGGACGGTGTTACAAGCTAATTAATATATCGTTGTATAGAAACTTGTGCTAATTCTATTTAAAACTTGCAGCAGACGGTGGCCTTTGTCGACGGGATTTATTTGCTGACGAACGTATTGGATGTGAATGTTTTATGGCAAGCAGGAAACTGTTCCAAATAAATGACGAGGAAAATAATGAACACGTGTGAGTGTTTTTTGTGTAGCACGTATAAACAAAGTGAAATAATACTGCAGCGTGAGAAAGCCAATATCACACCACTATGTGTATCTGTTTGTATTATAACAGTTTCTTTGGCGAATAATCATAGTTTAACTTAGTTTATCCGATCAGCGTCGAAATAATTTTAGTTTATTTACAGTCTCATGTTTCTGTAGTCAAGTGGTAAATTGCTTTAAGCGTCCACTTACTTATAAAACAGAGCATACGTAAACAGCAGGCGTTTGCTTCATGAGGGTATAATTCATACAGAATGTTTCTTAATAACCTTCCTTACATGCGTAAAAGAGACATAGTTTTAATGGGCGCATTTACCGTACTTTAGTGATCTTGACAGAAGATGCTCTTTAGAACAAATGGTTTCGTCAATACATGATATTCAATTGGTGAAGCACACCTTTATTAGTTTTAACCCATTGCACCATCAATATTCACGTAAGAAATTATGTATACATATTTATTAACAGGTTTATAATGATATATGAATAGAATATTGATAATATCCTCTTAGACAGTGCACACTAATAATGGTATGCAATCCTGAGTTTGATTGTATGAATTAATCGGCATGAATGTTGAGAGGCACATCAGTCACAAACCATCGTCGTTGATTGTTTCAGCAAACCTTGCGTATTATATAAAATATAGTCTAGAAGGAAATGAGAGATCCAATGGTTAATACACTTTCGGTGTGGTGAACTTCTTGTTTCGTGTCATAAATTCCACATCCCTTTCAACACTGACTTTTCATAGTTAAAAAACCTAACAGTGTTTAACTATAGAGTCGACTTACATCGGTAGAGGATGCTGAGTGCCAAACAGTGCAAACCTTGATCAGAGTGCTACACTAGGTCTACAGTGTTTGCAAATAACAGTCCATGAGTGTCGCGCTTTCAAAGGGTTAACCCATTCCCTGTTCTATATTTATTCCAAATTTCAATACCTACTGAATATTCATGGATAAAATATGGAAGGTAGTCAATTTACAAATTAAAGTCAATCAGCAAACACAGCAGAACCTGATCAGACGATTATTATAGGATCCGTCTGATCTGGGTCTACTCTCTGTTTGCAAATGCGCAAAAAGGTGTTTATATGAAGGAAAGGGTTACCAAACATCAACTGTGCGGTCACTAAGGCAGTCTTGGAGTTTATTTACATGTACGTTGTGAATTAACTTAACAGGATCCACTCCTTCTTTTGGAGAATGATAAAGATGGCATCCTCTCTAGCAAGCGGCTGTATGATGCGTTCGTCATCGTTAAATAATTGCCAAAAGAAAAACATCAACTATTACTTACTGTCGTTTTGATTATTACAGCACTGCTTGTGTACATAAGAAGTCATTAGAGAAATAAACAAGTAAACTATCTATATATTCATTACCATAGCTTTTATGACGTGTTGAAAAAAGAACAGCACACCTACCTTGACAGTATGATGCTATATTACTTGAGTTCACATGGGTCAAATGTTAGAAGCATTTGTATGATGTACCTGTATTCTCATTCCGCCAAAATGGAATACTCGGAATTACCTCAATTAAGTTCATTACCTTGTAGTAATGGGCTAACAATTAAACAGACATTGCACAAATAGACATACAGGACGAAAACGATAGTTGGTCCCACAGTTCTGTGTCAGAATAATTGAGTCAATTTCTAACTAACAGTCGTGAATGTTAACACAGCAAATCTAGAGTTTAACCTTTTTTTAATGAATGTTTTATTGGCCATTCATCAGTTTATTTAAGATAATGTAAACATTTCAAGTGAATGGTTTGCATTAACAAGAAACTTATAATCAGATCTATGTAATATAAGAAAACAGAGGAGACCCTGATCATACGGCTGATATGAGTTTAGTCTGTAGGCAATTTCGTAAAAATATGTTTATTTGAGTGAGAGTGTTAACTCATCCATTTTGCATTTTGAGGGAGCACAACAATAAACATAATTGCTCTTATAAGCCATTGACCTCGATGGGTTCAGCAAACAGTGCAGACCCTGAATAGAGGGATCCTGCACTATGTCATTTTATGAGACACTACGTTAGACAGAGTTAATAAAATGTGTACTTATCGAACTCAACATAACCACACGTTCCTTCTCTTAGATGGTGATTGGTAGTCTAGCAAAATTGATTGTATTACAAACTATATATTATAAAGTATTCTACTGACTGACCTTTTATTCACAATCAATTCCTACCTTTCTAAAAACCTAATCAATGTCAACTCAAATTACGATCTAGTTCTATTTGGACTACTCTTGATTCGAATAAGATTTAGACAGGATGTTAACCCTTTCCTACATTTGCTACCAGGGTAAACTCCGATCAGACGGCCGTCTGATCAGGGTCTGCTCTGTTGCTTTTGACATGATAAAGATATAATTTAACAGTCTTTGTTAACCCTTCCCCTGTTCTGTGTTTATTACAAATTTCAATACCTACTGAATATTCATGGACAAAAAGGTTATAATGAAATATGGAAGGTGGAGCATTGTAGCCATTGTAGAAAGTAAAGACACTGATCTTTGAAATTCAATTAGCAAACAGAGTAGACCCTGATCAGACGGCTCCTCTAGGAGCCGTCTGATTTGGGTCTACTTTGTTTGCATATACGCGAAAACACGTTTATATGAGGGAAAGGGTTAAAGCAAGTAAATCCCCTTAACAATTTTACATTATTAAAAGTCAGCTAATAAACATACATGATGACATTTTTCTTACATGAATGTTGAACAAAGAAAATGTTAACCGGATGCCAAATACATTGAATGCTGCTGGGACGCCCAGTTAACCGGCGTATCATCTGTATCCAAACTATTTGTGAATGCGAGGTACACCGTGGATAGCTGGATAAGATGCCACCTATTTCAGTCAAGTTCTCACTCGACGTGGCATTCATTGTATTAGAATTCATGACGTTTTATGCGACACACTTTGTGCCTGAAAACAATCAGCTAAACGTATAATGACTAAACCAATATAACATCAAATACAGGTTTAAAATATTACCGATTCTTTCTAGATCTATTACGGGTACTAGCTTCTTATGAGACGCCGTCATGCTGCAGGTATACCTTTTAAGGTGTCATAACATTTCTTTCCTACTCGTTCGGAAGTTATGACCTCTTATCCTTTCCTGTACATGCAGGCCAATGTTCTATGAAGCATATGCATGTGTATGTATGCGTGTCGGTGTGTGTGTGTGTGTGTGTGTGTGTGTGGGGGGGGGGGGGGCTTGTACTTCTAGAGTTTTTTGTGTGTCATCTATCATTTATTTGGAAACACACATAAAGTGTGTTCTTATTACATGTATTAAGGTGAATAAAGAATCCTCCTCCTCCTCATCATCATCATCATCATCAAACTCAAAACGACCCTCTTATACTGTACATTCTTACTTACACTTATATGTATATGCTTGTGTCATATGCATGTTAACACGAAACCATCAAAACATCAATATATGAAACTAACCCCATGTCAATCTTTTATAATGACGTCATTAACCGTATTGTCGTGCATACATTCTAAGACAACGTTGACTATTTTATTCAATCTGGCGTCCATTTCGAGCAGATGCTTTTCGGACAGGACCGGAAACAAAGGGTCGGATTTCAGTGAATCGTTTACCAGCTTGCTGAGCGGAGGCCCCTGCGATAACTTGAAGAATTTATGAAAAGTTGACTCCTTCATCAGGCAGCATCTTCTCTCCTTTTGCATAAACAGTTCTACCATAACATTACTTTTATCACTCGCGAAACTGAAATTAGAAACAAATACAGTTTTCGAAAATACTTGCCTCATAGTAATGGATAACAATGCACTACAAACATTACCAACACTGATCTTACTATCATTGCTTATTTCGCTTTGGGTAATTCATAACTTCTAGAAAGCACAACAAACTGTCATGATAATTGATTGTTCCAATGAGGGACGTGCCATATCGTTCTATCAATATCTGAATTTCATTGGAGGGTCTAATTAGCGCTATCAAGATATTTACACGCAAGCAATATGTTCATAGGTGAAGATAAAATATCAAAACATAATTTTCCTCTGTCTGGATTTACGGATACATGTAAAATAACAATCATGGGTGATTTGTTTGCGCCTTACATTTCATAATATATAAAGTAATATATTTGTATGGAAAATAAATTATAATGAATTTCAGCATTGCGTTTTAAGTTATGTTTACCAATTACCGAGGTCAATATTTCATAAAAAGTGTGTGAATTTGATGAAGTAGTTTATCAGATATACGTATTACTTAGTATATGATTGGTCAGTGGATATCACGTGAAGACAGCATAATCTTAATATTGATATCTATTCAGATAAATACCGCTTTAATACAGGGTCCTTCTATTGCATTAATGCTACGAAACACGGGACAACATGCTGTATTTAAACGAACAACGCAGATGGAATATCTCAAAACATTATTCTAAATGTGATTAAAGCAAACCTTACCTCTTTCCATGATCCAAAAGTATAGGTTTTGAGCCATTTTGTCCATGGAATTGTTGTAGATATTCGTGAGTATGTCGGTCATAATTACCTAAAGGGCAAGCAAAACAAGGGATCGAATGACATTTACAAAAGTTAACCGTTCGCTTGCTATTCACGTCAATATACCTACCTGTAAATAGTGAAGACCCAGGAGCTGTCTCATCAGGGTCTGCACTATTTACAAATTGATTGTGCAACCAGTGCACTCCACAGCAGTGATTGCATGTAGCGAAACAATTGTACACAGTGCAGATATATGTAATTATACAACAGGGCATGGGTAAAGAAGGAGAAATGTATTTTAAATTCAGCAAGCGAAGGGTTAAACATTGTACATAAACCGCCAGCTCAGTAATACATTGTTTTCAGTTTTAAATAATAATCGACTAGCTAGATAATATTACTAAAGCGGGTTGGGTTCTGATCAGAACTTAATTACTATTTGCAATGTGTTTATCAGGAGTTATAGCATGTGTTTAGTTTTAAGTATAAAGTAGTGTATCTAGATACCAGAAGAAATGGCGCATTTTAAACGTTTGTTTTGAATACTGGTATGTTCTAACATAATGTGTCGAACCCGGTGTAAGAATTCAGCTTGACATCGTAGCAAATTAGTTACCAGTCAACATAGCCAACAGTGTACATCCAGATTAGAGGACACCTGAAGAGTATGCAATGATCGCTGAGTACATTAATTTCACTGGCGTATTCCAGCACATAGTTCGTTTGATGTGTACCCTCCATATGTAAAATGAATGGATACTAAAGTAAGACGGGGTTTTCTTGTATATTTGTCTTGCATGTTTGGAATAATTATTGAAAGGAAAACGATGCACAAGGATTTGATTCTAAAGTTTCTGGGCTTTATGTCGTAACGTATCTTATAGAAATATGTTAAATCAATGCTCAACAATCAGATTTCTGAATTGTAAAATGTATACTCACCTATAATCATATCGAAATACAAAATGTCTAGATGTTCCAGATAATGTGTTCCTCCTTTCGCAATATCGGCTCGAGTTTCATCGCACAACTGATTCAGTTTCGGTACGCTTAAAGTAAACAATTTATAGGATGCTTGTTATATAAGACTATATGAATCCAGATAAAGCATAATAGTTTTGCACACAGCAGTACAGATTTTTTTAATTGCGTTAATGAAGGGGCTTCGGTGCGATTTGCATACAGTGAAAATGCCAATTGAAAAAAGTTAATATGAGATAATGAAATATCAGAATATAACTTAAACACATCACTTATTAGAAACTACATTATATGTATCATTATTTATACAATATACTTTATCAGTAATAATGAATTATTACAGACTTATAGTTCAGACACTTCTATGTGAAAACGCACATCCGATTGTCACGATGAACTAGGTATAGATTGCCTTGCTACAAACGTACAGCGCACAATAGTCTATTCAGCTGGTGAATTGTGTTTGGTGACAGCACTATCTGAACCACTTTGTGTACATTATTCACAGCTCGTCCTATTTTTCAACCGATCAATTGTCAGATTTGTTTTCAAAATCGAAACCGAATAATTTGCGTATTAGTTCTCAAGTTGCACAGTATCATGCTGTTGATCACATCTTAAGCCGATATGCTTGAATCCAAATACGGAAAACTAGGCACTGAATCTCCATCTATAGAAAGCATGCCATGCTTACATAATCCAGCAGACCATATACAAAGATTTTAACAGCTGAAATAAATACTACCACATGTTCTAAACTACTTATGCTTTCGAGGGATCACCCATTTTCAGATTATATGTACTTCACAACAGCAGGTGTTAAGTGCTTGTGTGGCGGCTGTAAAAAGTCGCCCCGTACTTCACTCTCAGTGTTGTTATATTTTCTGGTCCTTCGGGATCATTAGTTTTGATGTTAATCGTTTTGAAAATTGAATACCGCTTAAGCCGGTGCTAGGGGGCGTGAGTAGTGTTACACTTTTAATAACTACTCACGAACATACTCAATAAAACTGAGTCTGCAATTTTCTCTTTTTGCATTTCTACTTTTGCTTTCGGGGGATCACCCATTTTCAGATTCTATCGAAAAGTAACAGGGTTTGATTTATAGGTGAACACATGTCCTTCTATAGTTCTTTATTTTATGAACCCATGCACTTCAAACAAATAAAACTAATTTCGTTTCCATACATGTATAATTATCAACTTTACAACAGACGCAATATGTGATCGGCGTCATAACATAATATTATGATTACTGATAAATAACTGAATTTAACGTCATGTTAAAAGGATTCACTGAAAATACAATAAACAGAGATGCCTTTTCTTTTTGTAGAAAATCAGAAGTCAAATTATTTGATTATTTGATTATATAATTTGTAATTAGCACAGTATTAATACATTAAAACGCATATCTTCAAAGGAAGCTTACGATCAGGAGAAACTATTTCTCTCCCGAAAAATGTAAAAAAAGACTTATACAGCTCACATGCGAATTGTAACACTAGATAGCTATAAACAAATCACCAAAATCTCTGGAAAACCATAGTAACTTTTCATTCTTTTCAACCGAAGATTTTGAATTTGTTCAAAATACATCGTAGTCAAACTTAATTCTAAATGTGTTCACCGGAGGATTATTCCTACCAAATACCCTTTTAGCTGTTAATTTTGGAGATTTTTAAACGTTTTCCATATAGACACATAAGGGAATTTGGGCATGTGCATGGTGGACACGTTTTCTTACATATCAATGAGATACGTTTAGCAAACCTGAATTTGTGGCACCAGGGACTATTTTTACCAAATGCTATTCATATTCGACCAACGATATTTTTTCCATAGTCATACAGGACAACTTATCCCCGCCCCTATCAATCTGGGTTTTTTCAGGTATCGGCATGGTTTTTACAATGTTGATAAAAAGTCAAAAGTCAAAGTCAAACGTTTATTCTGGAACATATAGGCCACCGGCCCATGCACAAAATGCAAACATATAATACAATTTGCGCAATATCAAGGTTGCAAAGCGACTATTCCGACCAAACTCTATTCAAACTGGAAGATCAGCTTTGGAGAAGAAGGTTGTTAAAGGTCTTCTATAAGAATATCTAGCCCAATCCCCCTCACGGCTATATGTTTTGAGATATCGACATGAGTTTAGCAATTTAGATGGAAGGTCACTAGGAGATTTTTCCGTCCAAAGATCGTTAGTTCTGACCGCTGGTTTTAGAAAAGAAGATATTGAAAGAACTATTTTGGTTTCCATGACAATCACAATTCACCATGGGTCCAAAATATTTTAACATTTTTTGCAGATCATGATACTAATTCTGAAAGTAAGAGATTCTTCGAAAGCAAAAGTAGCAACGCAAAAAGAGAAAATTACAGACTCGGTTTTATTGAGTCTGTTTATTAGTAGTAACGAAAACTGCAACACTCTCATGCACTCTAGCACCGGCCTCACCAATAATCAATGTTCAAAACGAATAACATCAAAACTAACGATCACGAAGAATCAGTAGGAGAGATAATTTATGTAGTTTGTTACAATGTGCATTGTGAATTTGGATGAGACGCCGTTTGAAACATGGACGGACTGACATACTATTGGACGGAAGGACGGACCCCGGGCGGTAGTCGATCACAAACATCTCACCTGAGCATATTCAGGTGTGCTAAAATCCGGAAAGTACAACAAATAGCTTAAATTACAGCTTTAAAACAGACTCATCTAGATAGTTTCTTGTGCTAGTGCAAGTCGCATGTGCATCGTGACACAGAAGTGTCTGAACTATAATTTGGTCTTAGTTAATTATTACTACTATAAAGTATAATGTATACATTATAATACATATAGTGTAGTTTCTGTTAGTACTGTATTAATTTTATATGCTGCTTGTCCGTTGTCTGTTTTATTTTACGTGACTACATAGTAGATATTTTCTAAAATTGTGGCCCTGTGTTTAGGAAGTTCGTGAATAACTTTAGTCATAGTTTGCGTTACTGCATGCGTTTAAGACCGGAATTATACTTCTTTCGCATTCGCGTGGTCGTCATTAAAAGTATCAGTTTTTATAATACATGTATATCCCTTTTGCTATCTTAAACCTTTGCAGGCAGTATTTTTGGGAGTTATCATGATCCTAACCGATTTATTTCTGTAACCACGGTGATAAAACTGAACTGGAAGCAAAAGGTAACCTTAGCAGACGAATGCATTTGTCGACAAATGAGATCTACAATACAGTACTTGTCTTTGAAAGTTTATCCATAAAATAGTGTTCACGTTGTCAACAATATAAGCTAAACGAATTTAGAATAGGGTACTTTCCAAGACAAAAAGTCGATTAGTAACATAGCGAGCTCGTGGTCACCAACTGGTAATTTGAAAGTTTATTTCTATGATTAAGTACTGATTAAAAATGCATTCGTGCATACTAACTTTGAGCGTCTCCGAGATAAACAATGTGGATTATGATAGTCATTCTCTAAAGCTAGGGATAACATGCTATACTCATGAGCATTGTTACCTAAAGTATGCAAAATCAAATGAATGTGACGACCTAAACGGCAGCTTATCCACCTATTAATATACCATCAAGTTAATATATTCTGAAAATGGGTGAAGTCAATTTACAAGATCAAGGTAAGTAATAAAAGAGTACCTATTGCCCAGATATTTGTACCAAAGATTTACTACTTTTGTCCGTGGAAATGGAACATAATGCATCATCGACACTTCAATGTTTTGTGGGGTACCACATACCGGATCTTTGGCGAAACAGAACTGGCATCGTCCATACAAACACACCCTTCCATCTAAAATAAAACCTCTATAGCACTGTTAAGTCCTTTTTAAAATCTTATGTGCTAGTATTTGTGATTAAAAACGGACTGGATACATAAAATATCACCTGCTACTGGACGATAAATACCGGCAGACCAATTGAATTAACATCGTATTTTGAAAAGACCTGGTACGAACCTTGTATATCAAAGTGCCCAATAGTAAGATTAAACATTCATAAATGGTATTACACGACAATCAATGCTACCATGTATTAGTTAAGGATAACGTTTGTAATTGATAAAGCAATTTATAACACATATAATAATAAATGTTGCGAGCCGTTTCTAACAATTTCTAAAAAAGTTATACTAGTGTTCTCCATAAACCCTAGTCTACTAAACCCGAACTTGGATCCAGATGAGACGCCATGAAGGATGTGAAACAACAATAAAACAGCAGCTCAGAATTGGAGCACGATATATGTTTTTCAGATAAATTCTTATACGTACTTGTACTATACAAACATAAATAACATATCCAAACTGAAGCTAGTTATCTTCTTTCATTGAAGTCCTATCATTTTTATCATCACTTTCCACACAGGAAATGAAGATTGGCTTTTTGCTGGTTTCAAATCACCAGCAAAAACAAGTCGCGATGCTCGCAAAAGGCTTTCATTTCGAAATAATGAACGAGATTTACCACTGGAATTCCTAGTAGGACATACTGTCTACTAATTGCAAATGCATTACTGTAATCTGATCGTCACATGACGTCTGTGCTCAAAGTAAATGGCGATTAACAGCTGTGTCAGCATTCATAGTTCATTGAACAGATACAAAACAAGAACAAAATACAGTGGTCCCAGTCGAGACCAGCATACACTTAACCCTTTCACCGCCGCAGTCGCATAAATGCACCACGACAAGTAGTGCAGTCCCAGATCAGACGCCGCCTTAAAAAGGCGGCGTCTGATCAGGTACTTCACTATTTGTTTCAATCTCTATTTCTATATATGTGCTTTATTCCTTTAAAATTTGCATTTATCTATCTCATTTCCTTATTTTACTGAATGATTTAACAAACTTGGATTGCAGACGACAATTAGAAATTTAACGTCGAAAGGGTTAAACAAAGAAATATGGGAGAAATGGAACCAATTGCCTTCTTCGCTTCTAGTTTCATTTTTGTTGTTTGGACGCACTATCGATAGATTTATACATACGTTCTATATAAATTATAGCCCATGGTCACATGCTTCACTGATATCATATATGCGCTAAATTGAGGTTTTCTGCTTTCCGACGATACTTTTCTGCGTTTTATACGTAACCGGTTGACAACTGATTATGTGCGGAAATAAATTCACATTGAAATATAATGGGATTAAACAGCTACATGACAGTCGTCGTTTTAATACGTTTCCCTTGACTACTACGCAGGCTGTTACTCGTACCTGTTAAGTTAGATATTGTGCTACGGAACTCTGATGATACCAATGGCTCTATATCCGTTACTATGTTGACTATTCGACCAACCACAGGAGGGACACGGTAAAATTCTAACAACCTGAAAATAAACACCGCTGATAAGACAGGAAACAATGCTTCAACAACTTTTAATAAATATAATTATGAAACCAGGTGTCCGATACAAAATTAATTGGTCGACTCTATTTGCAAAGACATAAGATGAATATCTATGGAGTAAATTATCAATAGCATTGAGTATCAACATTAAACGTTCTTACAGCATCATTTCAACAACATAGTCCATATTCCACATTATATAAAGATATGGTAGGCAATGTCTCAGAAAAAAAGATGGTAATAAATACTGCTTAAATTGTTGCCAATTTAGTAGCCATGCACGTTTTTGTATGATTTAATAATAAACATGAACATCAATTACATTGAATAACATTACTAAAAGAACTCCTTTCGTTTCAATCAATTTACGCTTCTACTATTTTATTTGTTTCCTTCCATATAATGTTTTCTTATTCTGAATTGTATTGTAAAAACAACTCAAGATTGTATTGTTCAGATGTGGCTTACGGAGTAAAGTGTTCTGATCGATACGGAAATAATATACAAAGGGAATGTGTCTAAAACGCGGGCGACAAACATCGGTACCACCGATATTTTGCATAAATCTGTTTGTCAATTTCAAGTTATTGTTAGTACCGCCCACACCTAACTGTTTCGTTGCAAAAACCACGTTTGTTTTCCATTTTAAAGACGCGTAATTTATAGGCACATTGTCTTGAATATTTTGCTAGCTGATTATCGTCTATACAGTGATATATGTTGTAGATAACCTGTCGACGTGGAATGCTGTGATTTCACCGTAATGCTGGTCCGAATAGGTCTGATGTTCGTTCAGGTGCCTGAAAAAAAAACGTAATATTAGTATGTAAGTATGTGTGTATAGTGACACAAACCTAACTTAGATTTTGCACATTATTAACCTTTAGTCTGCTATGGGTGGATGATTGAATATTTATACAAACAGTTTGGATCCAGATGAGACGCCGAGTAACTCGCTGTCTCATCCGGATCGAAACTGTTTAACACCCTAATTGCATTTTAGTAGACAAGTTGAGTATAGCTTAAATTTTGAAAATGTAGTAGGTGAAAAATTATGTAGAACTGATTTGCTCAGCAAGCGAAAGGTTAAATCGCGATTCTCCCCAGTTTTTGTTTACACTTCGCAAATAGTGAATTCCCTAGCGACCTATCAGTTCCGTACTGAGACTACATTTACCATGTACCTCATATGCATTGCAGTTTTGTTATTCTCACCATATTTCTTATCAATGTGCATAGTGATTTCAATTTGCAGAAGATAAGGACTTACACACAGACTCGTGTTCATTAGAATAAGAATCCACCATGAGTATTCATGAACATCTGACCTGGGGGTCAGAAAAATACCCAGACACGAGGCTTTGTCGAGTGTCTCTGTAATTTGCTAATCCCGAAAGTGAGATATTCATATCCTACATGAATATACAAGTAATGTTTTTTTCTTTTCTCCCACCTTGGACAATGGGTTATGTTCTCCCTTCCAAAGCGATGCTTTATTTCTTTATTCATAATGGCCATCCGTGTGAATTTTCGTCACAGTTATATGCCTGCTTGACCCACTTAACTTCAAATAATTCATAGCTTCAAAGATACGTATATATGTACCGACAAATAAAGTATTCCGTTGCCTTGGAATTTCATTCTCTTAATATAGCGGATTAAAATACGCGACGACCTTGACAATACGTAATACTTTTAACCGTAAAATTTAAAATTGACCACATTTAAAATGTGAAACAAATTGATAAAACAAAGGAAATACATTACTCTTCTAAGGTTGTTATTTAATTAATTGCAGAGGATGTATATTATCATATTAAAAAGAGGAAAGGTGACCAAAACGCTCAATTATTTTCCATCAAATGCATAATATGACGTCATGTAACATTGACGTTATGTGACGCCACGTGACATGGAAGCTAAACTTCAAATATCACGGGGTGTGTAAGATACGTGAAAATGTGTATTACATGGGCAAGATTCATACGAGCGTATTTTCTATAGGCGAAGAGGGGAGAAATGTACCATTCATAAAGCGAATATTTCAACGTATACACTTTTTATGGTGTAAGATGCTCTAATACTACAGTAAAAATATTCCGCTAATTTAATGCGTTCACTTAATAAAAAGCCACTGGCGTAGTTTCAAGCAGGTGGTTGCTTAATGCAGGACGAAAGTTAAACAGAAAGCTAGCAGCTTTCTGCATAACTTTCGTCCTTTATTTAGCTACCACCTGCCTCTGTCACCCAGGTTTGACACCATCAAATACTCAACTCATGTGACCAGTTGCAGATTGTACGCATTTGACTGGCTGAAATGTCGCATACAATATGTTTCGTTGCTGTTATTTGACAAGCAAAACATCAATGTACTATACAGGTGTTTGAATTGATAGATTGCAACACTATGAAGTATGTTACCTCAGAGAATTGAATTTCAAAACCGCTTTGCCCTCATCTTGAAATGTTACAATTAGTTTCAGTTGTGTTCCCGTTGGAATTTCCTCTGAAATGTAGGTATGCAACGTATTTAAACAGTAGATATTCTAACCTATACGTTACATTTCAACACATTGGAGTATAGGCCATAGTCGAGATAAGTGACATGTGTGTCTACTCTTTATTAAATTGAATAGAGAATTATATAATAATGTTACTTTAATTTAGTAACTGTAAATACTATGGTTTATATTTACTTCATAGTGTATCGATATATTCAAATTTAGAACAGACTCCTCGTTACATAAAATGGTGTTATTTCTATATCAACGTTCATGTATAAAATTTTGCGAGCTACCCGAGAGTGGAAATTAATTCACATGAAATGTATAATAGGGCGCTAATTGTAAATTGCAAATTCATACATCTTTATGTGCAGTTTGATTATATTTTATATTTTACTGTGATAAATACAATGCCAGTTTCAGAAATTTATTTTGACACGGCATGCTTAATAACACAATCTTTGGTTCTGTGTTATATATTTAAAATCATTCTTATATGTTATGTTAAAAATATACATAAATATATAAATACTTGAATTGCTCTGATCTAATATTTCGACCACTAAATGCCTTTTTCAAAGATTATCACGTCTCTTATTATTCTCTTTGATTTTATGGCTGAATACATGTAACAAAACTGTGACGTGTATTTTGACACGATAATCTTTGAAAAATGCCCTTAGTGGTCGAAATATTAGATCAGAGCAATTCAAGTTATTATGTATTAAATAAATTCACTGTTTTGGAAAAAAATTCTTCATTGTGTATACATAAATATCCAAACGACATATTGGTGTTATTTACAATAAACAAATGTACTGATAAATATTACTATAAGAAGTAATATAACCGTACAACTTGAATGTCAAATTAAACATTTTGTTTTAAACAATTTTACTGATACACGTAATATAAAATATTTGCATTGCTGGTTGAAAGATAATATGTACTAAGTAACCCAAATGCTGCTTTATTTGTAAATTGCTTTAATTACAGGTATTTATTTTTATTATACATGGCAATTACTATTAGCAGAATAGAAAAGAACAGACAAAGCAAAATGTAAATTGCTAAAATGTCATCATAACAGTTAATACATGGATACAGTTTGTTTGCAATACATTTGTATATTGTTGTGAACTATTATTTAGCGTTTACATGAAACGGAGTTTACAATAACGCTACTTCTATTATCTTTGCATGGTACAATTTTGACCAAATCCATCCCTCCCATTTAGTCTATACCAGCTACGAGTGGTGTTATGTTTAGATACATTGAAAAAGGTATCCAATTAGCACTTAATTGCAGCATATGTCCACTTTACGACGCACGACAATAGTACATGTATATTATTCTAAAATATCCTGGCAGATGGATGTGACTTGCTAACTATATGGTCTATGTTTATTCTTCGGAGCGCGTGTAAGTCAATATTAGATATCAGTTGTTTTCAATATATTATTTTAATGATTTAACATGCCCGCGGTTCACTTTTGTAACCGATTGTTTAATACATCGCATACTTCTAAAGATCCCAAAGTGCATCTGATCCGCATTGATGGATATTCTATTGATATGCTGTATTATTTGATGTTAACCCGCCCTGGTGAAACACCATCCTCTAAGAAATGCCTACCAGCAGGTCATTGACACTATTTGTTTTAAATAATGTTTACTGTATTATTTCCATTTAAATTAACTTGGTTTTATCGTTTACCTTTGGAACACTTATGAACAAGAAACAGCAACCGAATGTAGTGCGCAAACACACATCATCATCTTATGATGACGGTCATAACTTATACTCAATATTGCATTGTCAGATGAAATAATTATTACATTTGCCGTTCGATATTTTCATTTAACGCCTCCAAAGACATCTACCTTGATTCAATAATCTGCACTGCACTTGGCTGATTAAGAGTGGATGTTTTTCATAGTTACGATTGCAACGTTTCCAACCTAATGCAATAAACATTTTCAACTGAAAAACGTCATTTCGTTGTCCGTTCACGTTAGATTAAAATTACGACCATAGACACGATTTACTTCTGGTAATAACTTCTAAAATTTAGAATTGTTTGTTAAACATTAACTATAGAAGAAGTGTTTATTCTAAATAGAATATTTACCGGTGTAGATACATTAGCACTATCCTCTGAACAAATGTCGAGACATGCTTAAGTTCCTAATAGTTGTTTATGTGAATTAATGTACACACTCTGCTTTCAAATACACATATGATTCTGTACAGAAAAAAGAACAAGTAAATAAGAACAATAATTAGAAATGAAAATTTAGCTAAAGTAATTATTATGCCAGTTAATCAAGCGATCATCGACTGTAATTTATAAGGAAATTCAGTTTAATTTTTGAATCTACCGCTCAGGGCAACAAGGAAAGAGACACTAGAACTAAAGAAGAACAAGCAACTAGTTCTACAGTCCCTGCATGTCCTGACTTAAGCGGACGACATGTCTCGATTGGGACCACTATCGTTTATATTCTGTGTTATTCTCCTCTGATATCAGCCTCGGCCGTGTCATATGCGTCTTTTTCAGTGTCATGTTGTTTGCCTTTTCAGCTCGGACAGTACGTAAAGCTCACATTGCAGTTACTTATTGGCATTAACCCATCGCTTGCTATTCGCGTCAATATACCTACCTGTAAATAGTGAAGACCCAATTGAGACAGCTCCTGCAGGAGCTGTCTCATCAGGGTCTGCACTATTTACAAGTTGATTGTGCAACCAGTGCACCCCACAGCAGTGATTGCACAGCAAAATACTTGCACACAGTGAAGATATATGTAAATATACAACAGGGCATGGGTAAAGAAGAAGAAATGGATTTTAAAATCCAGGAAGAGAAGGGTTAATTGAAAAAAGTTGAAACATAGTTCGATCATCGCGACTTGTTTGCAAGAATTTTAAAAAATATCGTTCGTGATATGCTACTTGCCGAACTTTTTATTTGTTTTCTTTGTGATTTTCCAGACCATAACATTAATTTCATTTAACATTCTCAGAGTTCAAAATAATTTCTCAGTTGTCTAGGTTGTGCAAGTATTTATCCCAACCATAACAGTTAACTAAAGCATTAATACGATTTTGATTAACAGTGTGCATGATTTTGCATAGACTGTGTGTGAGTTGCATCGTTCGTAATCAGTTACCGATTTAAATTCAGTTAAGCACACACTTTATTAATACCGATGTTCGGCGTAAGGAACCACAACATCGCCTGTGTTCCAAGTGTTCCCCTCTTTGTTATAAGTACACGATTTCGACATATTTCCAACATGCATCTAGTAGTAAAATGTGTTTATATGCCATTGAATTATGCGCTATGGTCCTGTATATGTACATATAGCAAATGACCAAATATGTCTCGTAGCAGTGAACATACAACTGATAGAAAAACAAGCTTTATATTGAATGTGTATAAACAAAAATGATTCAGTTAAATATAATTGATGGCACTAAAACATATTTACCAGTTGCAACAATTGGCAGAGTGGCCATGTCGTAAAGAAGTGTATCTACAATTTTGTCGTTATTATGGTACAAACGACTCAAATATATATGTTTTTGAAATTGCATCCAGCTTGCATTATTCTGCTCTCTGAAAAAAAAACAAATAAAACAGATGTCAGACGGGTAGTGCCACATGACCATCAGCAACGGTCATAGAAGCACAAATGAAGATCATGTTCACATATACATACACACATCATTTTAAAAAGCTTGCTTGCCTGCTCAACATCGAGAGCAAAGCTTACCAATATGGCTGATATAAGTATAACGCTCCGCCGCCGAACCTAAATACGTCTCAAGCAGGATGTACTTTTGAAATCCCAGGTGATATTCTTTAAACGATATCACTTGTACACCTTTTAATTTAATATTAAATACTATCAGCGATAGGGCTATATGTAGTAAAGATTCGCTCCGAAGCATTAAGTACAACTTGTATGTGAGACAAATTCATTCTGCCCAATAAATATACTAATTACCTTTGACTCTCTGTTACATCAGATGTTAATATTTCGGCTTCTTTTGGTCCAGACATGTCGTCCTTCGACTTAATATCACTGATGTCCTGTCGGGAATAGTCAATAACAGATGCCCCAGTGTTCGTAAACTGTTTATTTTCTGCGATCCTCAACCGCTGCACTAAATTCCATTCTAATAGGCTTAAACAACTCATGATACCTAAAAACGCAACAACGCTTACTCGACAACAACTCCGTTTCATTTTGTATTATTGACTATCACCATAAAGGCTGAAAAAGGAATAAAATATATCAATATATATTTTAGTATCACTCTAGGATGGACACATGTTCTAAAATACATTGGAACCATGCTATCTCAAACTTAAATGGACCGTACACATTATTCTAGACAACGGGATCTCGAGTCAACTACGTTCTAACTTCATGCAGATCGGAGTACGAGCTTGCAGCATTACTCGCAACATACATCAAGCAGTGACATGTCCTTATAGATATGATATTTGATGAAAGTAAGATAAATTTTGTATTACAAACTGTGAAAGTGACGGACTTTAAACACGTGTTATACCTATGTTCAAGTTAGTCGATTTAGAGATATCTATGGCTAACTGGACATTTGTAAATTATGTTCGTTAGTTATAGTTAAGCATTACACCGGCCGTCAAACGGAACAACACTTTTTAGGATGGGTGTTCTTGCTGAGTTTGGAAGAGTGCACTTTTCAGGGTCGAATATGATTTGAATTTATAATATAACTTATATCGTACCGTAATACACCTATATAATTTATAGAAAGTTGCGGATTTTTCTGTTTAACCCATTCCCTCATATTGACGACTTTTGAAGAATCTGTAAAAGTCACTTTGTGAAATCATTGTGATAAATAGAGCATTTGCTCCTATAGGAGCAAATGCTCTATTTATTACAATGTTTTCAAACTACAAAATTCTAAAATATTCCTTTTCTTTAGTTAATGATCCTTTTCGGTAGACTTATTCAAAAGGTCGGGTCTAAAAATAGCCTATGAGGTAATGGGTAAAGTGAAAGTCACATAAATGGTGATATTATTCGAACGATGCTATGCAGCCCGTTTCGAAATAACCTTACACTTTGAAGTAATCATTTCAAAACGGGTTGAAGTATATATCAATGATTGATTTTTTTATGCCAATACGTTTGGAAATAAAGTTGCAAATTGAAATAAAATCACTTTTCACTTCACGGAAATGGTAAAAACAGAATACATTCAAACTCATATACACTAATGGTGTGCTTCCAGTGTCCGTAGACCCATGGCGTGAAGTCGGCGTCGTATGACGTCATTGACTTAACATTTAATTATCTGCAACGTGTTATAATTAAATTGATGTTCGTTTGCAAGAGTATCATTGGCTGC
Organism: Azorinus chamasolen; assembly: GCA_963576725.1. Classification (NCBI taxonomy): domain Eukaryota; kingdom Metazoa; phylum Mollusca; class Bivalvia; order Cardiida; family Solecurtidae; genus Azorinus; species Azorinus chamasolen. The sequence continues at coordinate 99,421,741 of OY755236.1, read as the reverse complement.
ATGTACATCTAGTTTGAACTGGCGTTAAACTTTAATCCATCCTACCGTAAAGACCGATTACAAACTAATACATGTTATGCATTAAAATCGATGTTTGAAACTTGAAGTACAACCTTATATTGATTATGTTAACTGTTATTATGTCAGCACGAATGTTGTTAGAAAATCATACATCAGCTGTTTGATGTAAATATGATACTTATCTATTATACTAGTATGCTGTATGTGTACCTACAAACTGTGCAGCTCCAGCCAAAACAGACCCTTACGACCTTGCTTTGTATGGATCTACACTGTTCGCAATATGTCTATATACCTACATTAAGGCTACGGACTTCGAAATGTTTATGGAGAATTATACTGTGTCATATGTAAACTGGACAATTCCATACATGACAGCTCCTTTTCGACCTGTCTCGATAAGGTCTGTATAATTTACAAAAAGCCTTTTACAGCAAATAATAAAATACATAAACTGTTTTCCACTTATTTCACATGGTCTTTCCTTGTTATATGATAAAATGTTACTGATGTAAAACATAATAAATAAACGAGGCTGCAAAGCCTCAACCAAAACAATACTCTTATTCGAGTACATGTTTTACAATTATTTGAGGATATATTTTAATTGAAATGACACACAATAATACACAGCAACACCAGACGCTAAAATAAAATACGTACTCAAAGCAAACAGGACATTCATAGAACTATTCCATGGCCGTTCCACACCGACATAGTGTTAGCATTGGCGTAAAAACTAAACCTCAACCAAACTCATTGAAATCAAAAGTATGTACATTTGATTTGTTTAAAAAGGGATGTTTCTAACAATCTGACAAAATTTGTAAATGTCACCAATATATGCAAGAGAAACTTTAAATTATATTTGGAATTCATGTATGCGACAAGTGTGAATGCTGCATTGATTTTTTTTGTCTGAATTATTTCATTATTATAAAAGGAAATACTTAAAAAAAAACTTTAGAAAAGTGAAAATCTTGTATATATGAAGGAAGTTGAAATAGATCCATGATCTCTTTATGTGTTTTATTGTGTGATTTGACAGAAAATGAAATTAATAAACCACTCTTGTGCGCTATTTGATTTTTTAAAATTTAACCTCTGTTTGCCCAAGGCTACATATGCAGGTGAAGATCTTTACAGGAAGGATACGTTACTCCAGGTGTGATCTTTCTAACATAGGGCAATTTAGAACCCCGCCATCTATTATTGTCTAGATGGAAACAACTAGGGATGTTACTGTAAGCAGTTCGGCTTACTTAAATTCAGAGGTTCTAGAGGGGGCACTTCAAAATCAAAGCGTACTTGGGATTTAAATAAAGGTGTTCATTTAAACAAACTTAGAGAAATACCTCAGTCAATTCCAATTGTATCCTGAAAACCGTCAGAATGAAAGCAAACATTTCTTTTTATGGCGTACATGTCTATCACCTGAAAGAGGTCCCCCCCCCCCCAGATAATCGCCATTGTTTCAAAACCTCAACAGATTACTAGTACATTCTCACCAGTGCCCTTTTTAAAGGAAACAAAATATCTTGTACATTCAAAACGCGAGTTTCCAGTGTCTTTCAGAAGTCAGACATCTTTAAAAGTATGCAATATGAACCCTAGATCAATAAATAAAACAAGACTATTTGCTACTATATCATTTCAAACGACTTTAATGTTGTAGCCGTTACAGAAACTTGGCTCGGTAGTACTCTAGACAAATCTTGGTTAAGCGAACTGGTTCCTACTCATTACAAAATTAAACATATCCCTCACTGCAATGGCAATCGTGGTTGCGGGGTAGCAATCATACATAAGTCCTCAATAGGAGTTCGACTCCATACATCAAGGAGATAATGATTTCTCAACGTCGAGTACGCAGACTTTTTAAGTGACTCTGATTTCGCAGTCTAGCAGTCGTTTACAGACCACCACCATCACGGGAAAATGGTCTTAAAACTACAGATTGTCTTGAGAATGACTGGCCTCTTTTCGTATCTAAATTTGCAACTACTGACGAACAGGTTATCATTTTAGGGCACTTAAACATCCACCTCGACATTCCAATTGCTAAAACGCCTGGAAAAAGACTTCAAAATCATTGGACAACCTCTTGAGTGGATGACCTCGCTATCAAAGTAGATGGATGGAGAAGTGTCCACCGCAGTTAAGATATTTCTAGCAATTGCTGTTTGTTTAATTCCTTTCAATTTGACCTTCATATTCAAAATTGATTAAATCTATATTTGTGTAACCATTTTCAGCAATTATTTTAATACAGTTATTAAGTAAACTTTATTAAGTAAAGGTCCTAGTGTAGTTCAACACTTTTTAAGAGTTAAATAAAAAATGAATTCTTACCTGAAAATATGCAAAACAATACCTGAAAATATACAAAAAGAGGTGTCATATAACTCACTTTTTCAGATTTTTTTAATTTTGATTTTCAGTAGTATCCTTCCAAATATATTCTTTAGTTGGTGTATTAATAAGTCCCTATTATATTATAAATGTTCCAATTTCACTTTAATAGTTAAATAAAACTTTAATTTTTACCTAAACATATGCAAAAAGTGGTGTCATGTAACTCCCTTTTTAGAGATAATTTTAAACAAAAGATTTCAAAAGGATCTTTCCAAATATCTCGTTAGTTATGTTGGTGTATTAATAAGCCCTTATTATATGATACATGTTCCGATTTTACTTTTTCCCAAAACCACTATATTTCAATCACAGCAAAGTGCCCAATAAAACAAACACATCTTCAGTATGTAACAGGTCATTTTCCCTGTCATGCGTGCCCTTAACGGTTTCCCAGCAGTTGCTCTGACTTTAGCAAAGTGCATAATTGACGGAATATTATGCTATGACAATTGTTATGCTATGTTTAGAGATAATTTTAAACAAAAGATTTCAAAAGGATCTTTCCAAATATCTCGTTAGTTATGTTGGTGTATTAATAAGCCCTTATTATATGATACATGTTCCGATTTTACTTTTTCCCAAAACCACTATATTTCAATCACAGCAAAGTGCCCAATAAAACAAACACATCTTCAGTATGTAACAGGTCATTTTCCCTGTCATGCGTGCCCTTAACGGTTTCCCAGCAGTTGCTCTGACTTTAGCAAAGTGCATAATTGACGG